>OX415236.1:47962286-48626399 GCA_948330725.1 Sherardia arvensis
CAACCTCTAACATATCTGGATCTGCCAGAAGATAACTTGACTATGTAAGAAACAGAGAATAATATGTTATAGTGTGAAAATCAGGACAATAACTTTTCCTACCATTCCATCCACCAGGTCCAGCATATGCTGCCCATTTGTTATTAAGATCGGCTATGGTTGTCATGCTAGAAAACATCAGAAATTTTATTAGCATTCATATCTTAAGCACATTGATGTACTAAAGAAACGGGTTGATTTTTGAAAATAAGTCCAGGTAATGGTTCTCATATGACTGATCAATATGACATACATTGATGGTTTCAGCATGTTCTAATTATACACTCAGCTTACTAAAGGTGGTATAAACAGAAACAAATATGTACCTTGCCCATGTGTCATTGATATCATCAGTAGTTCGCCAGCTATTCCCAACTTTGCCTGCCCACAGTGCAGGATCCTCAACACCCCTGCCATGTACACAGTTAAAAGTCAAAATCCTTCTACACTCAACAGGCTTGGGTCTATAAGTTGCAGATCGTATAAGCAAACAATAAAACTGAGGATCACCATTCACACAAAGAGTAGAATATTGTGCGTCCAGTTTTGTTTAGGGCATCACGCATTGGTGGGTATCTGAAATCGAAGAACCATGTATACGTCAAACATTTTCATAACAACAAGAGACGTATAAATATGGGAAGAGATAAAACCTTTTTTTTGGCGGGATACCCAAGTTGAAGCAGTTGTCATATTTCAAATAGTCTACACCCTGAAATAAACAACCAATGTCATGTAGCTCTTTCTAACAATTTCAATAACATTGGAAAGTTACATACATATAAATTCTCGATTGAGGTTCTCGGCAGCACTAAAGGTTTTTATGTTTATTGATCAAATTAATAACACTACTTAAGCATGAAGTGGTGGAAGGATTTAAGAGATCTCATAGCCAAGAAGATATCCCTCCCGCATTTCCCATAAACTCTTGGGCAAATACCTTGCCTACCACTTAACCTCTTATCAATTGCAAGCCATATAAAGCGTTTTAAAATGTTAACGACATCGCTTTCAAACTCACTATGTATACAGCCAAGAATGGCAATCTACAAGGCTACAAAGAAGGAGATCATTTTTCGGTTTCTCTCCTGGAGCAATAGATGTTGCAGAAGACTCGAGAACTATAGAGTCAGTAGCATTTATAACAACTTCAACCAATCCTTAAATAAGGCACAGCATGCAATTTATAAACTAACAGTGGAGGTAAACTTACCCAAGAGGCAAAGAGAGCTGCGTCATCATTTTCGTGGTTCAGTGATCCAGGGCGGACTTGACAAGTAAAGACTCTACAACCATAACAGACGAATACTTTAAAAACAGCACAGCCATAACCACTCTAACAACTACTTAGAAAAATGGTCATACCCAGCATCCGAGTAAATACCAAGCTTGAGCCCTTTAGAATGGACATAATCTGCTAAAGCTTTGATCCCGGATGGAAAAGTTTTAGGATCAGGAAGTAACTGACCCTGCAGCACAACATTCAGATCTATAATGGAACTTCTGTCCTCAATAACATTTGTCGTACACAATATGCTACAAATCAAAATTGTGTAAAGGAAGGTTATATCTAACCTCTGGACTTCGAGACCAACTGGACCAGCAATCATCTGCAGGTGACACTAGTGAGTGCTTCTACAGACCTTATGTCAATGTAAAGCAAACCAAGGGTGCATATGAATACCTATATTGATGTAGTCATAACCAAGGCTGGCCAAGCCAGTGGAGACGAGCGCGTCAGCTGTAAAATAAAACCGAAAACAAGTCAACCAGGTAATAGTCAGTGTCTCAAGAATGACTTCCACGAGCAACTACACCTATAAACAAATTAAAATCATGGTCATCACCTGTTCCCTTGATAACAGTCTCATTGATGTTGCAGGCGAAAAAATTCCAGCTATTCCATCTGCCAGTAACACACAAACCATCCTAATTATAATTCTAAAAGCAATCAAAAGTCCAAAAGATCACATCCCAACAAAGTGTTCATTTTTTAATTCTCTTCAACGAATCAAAATGGGGCAAAAGCAACAAATTGGCTGATCAACAGCAATCCCAGATAGCAAAAGTCCACACAAAGTAATCAAGATACCATTTTGACGAGAAAAAAATCGATTTTTATGGCACCCATATAGCCAGAAATGTAAGTGCAAGAGACAGATTTTTTACAGAAAAAAACACTTACCCCATCTGAGGAGTTCGAGCGAGGCCATTGTCGAGCTGAAGAACACCATACATGGAAGTATCGAAGATGCTAGAAACGGGACCATCTTCAACTACAGCGAACGGATGAATTCTAGCGGCGACCGCTACAGCTATCAAGTAGAAGCAGATAGAGATAGCTGCCCCGAACACACCCGCCATGGATGAATCTCCACAGCTTGGTACAGTTAAGCTTCCAGATGATTCTGTAAAATTCAGCGCCAAAAAATGCTTTTCAATTTTGTTTCCTCGTTTGAGAAAACGCAGAAGTGTGTGTTTTGGGGAAAGCCAACGTAATCAACCTAACTGTGTTACTCTGCTCCAATTTTATATAATTTTGAAAGAAAGTTCAAAATAATAATGTTTTATATATGGAATATTCGCATTCGTACTGTACATTGTGGATAAGCTTATTTTGAAAATTGGATAAAAATGTTTGTCTAGTTTAATTACTTTATTTGACCTGATTAATCTACTTATAAATTTGTTTTTCAATCAGGTATTTTGATTGGAATTTATTATTTATATGTTTCAATTTATGATTGACATAAAAAAATACTAAAAGTCTCATCAATGATAAAAACATTTCGTTATTGTAATTATATCCATCCGTTAGATAACAAATTTCAACGAAAATGTTTATATTGAAAATAATAAACATTTTTCTATATGCAGATATGCGTGCGAAGAGGATATACATTGAAATGGACGTGGATGATAGAATTTGGACAAACTAGATTGTTATGTGAAAATGACCACTTAATTTAATTACTATATTAATTAGTTGATAGTTTCGTGATAAGTTAGCAAGATGTGTCGTGTTTGAAGAGGCTTGCCTACTTGAAAGAAATACTAAATATATATTCTATATTTAATTGTATAGAACGGATTTTAGAAGATTTCCGTAGAACGATCATGAGCGTTCGTTAAAAAAATCGAGATCAGATCGGTAAAAGATCGGATCGAGCCGATCACGATCATGATGTTTCTTAAACGAGCCGATCACGATTATTAATTATTTTGATAGTTTTAATCGCATCGATCGTGATCGCTTTAAATTTTATACG
Source organism: Sherardia arvensis (assembly GCA_948330725.1). Classification (NCBI taxonomy): domain Eukaryota; kingdom Viridiplantae; phylum Streptophyta; class Magnoliopsida; order Gentianales; family Rubiaceae; genus Sherardia; species Sherardia arvensis. Next base: position 47,965,595 of record OX415236.1, read on the forward strand.
ATCTGATCATGAACAATCATGATCGGATCGACTCGTTATAACCCTAAATTTCAGTAACAAAGACCGGGTGCATGTACATACGAAATTTTATTTTATTCTGCATATATGCTTGCCGAAATGTTTAAACGAATTGCATTTATATAATTTTGTTCATATTTTGCACAGAATTATCAAAATTCTCAACCTTTTATATATAAACTGTGGATAAATTTAATAATATTGCATGCAAGCACGAATCACAAACGTAACTGGGGCTTGCACGTTTTAAGTAAATTTAAGTGAATGAGTTGTAAAAAAAAAAATTTATGCAAGATAATTGTATCTATATTAATGAGAAAATGTGCTTACACAGAAAACATTATATGGAAAATAATCATATTTATACAGTTAACATCAAAATTAAAGGTAGATTACAATGGTAAAAAAATTAAATGTAAGATGATTGTATTTATATAGATAATCAAAATGAAAGGTCGATCACAGTGATAAAAAATCATTCGTTTGATTTTGGAAGAGTTCATAAAAATCAGAATAAAATATTTTATCATATTCAAATATTTATAATATAAGTTATATACACATTTATATATATTTAATTATTATTTCACAATTTACTAAACATATATAAATGTGTATATAGCTTATATTTATTGAATATATATAATTGATACACGCACATCGTATGCACGTTAATAAATACAAACATCAATAGATATTTGTATTAATGCACACTTAATAAAATTGTGTGTGCACGTAAATACTCGTCAAACTTAATTTAGAGGGTGATACTGTTTGATTGTGCAGGTCTTGTATTTACTAATATAGGTCTAATATTTCAATTATAATCTAGAATTATTAAAAAATAAATCAAACATGCACAATTAAATTTACTGGCTCACTGCATTTAAAATACCTGTTAATTTATCATGCTTTTACAATGTTTGCACGGATTTCAGAAAGACAAAATGGAAAAATAGTTTCCTATATAGAATCTAACCTAGCCAGGATCAACAAAATATATGTACGTATAAACTCCTCCTACGCTCAAAAAGACGTAGAAATGTGATGGAGACTAGGAGTGTGTTTGGTTCGCAAGTTTTTTGAGAGTCTGGATTTTATTTTTGAACTTTTGAGAGTTTGGGTTTTTGCTTATCAGATCTAGTATACTGAGGAGAACTTGATTATGTACTTTCCACCTTGAACAGAGAAAATATCCAGCTGAAAGCCTTCACTCTAGTGGTAGATCCTCTGATAAACGAGGATTACGACGATTTCATCGATTTGGCAGTCAAAACGGATCTTAGTGAGCTAGATCTATATATGTTCAAGGACTATGGATTACCCCAAAGTGTTTTTGAAGCTCAGTCATTGGTTGTGCTGAAGCTAAGTAATTGCTGGTTGGAACCGACACGGAAAAGATCAGATAGAGTAGCGTGGCCGAATCTCAAACGACTTATTCTTGATGATTTTGTGCTCTAAGGTCCCTGATTTCGGAACTATAACTCAGACTTTATCTGCAATTGAACACCTTGAGGTCAAGCATTGTGTATTCAAGTTCGATGATACTATTCGTATCATTAAGGTTTCCGATCTTCCCAATCTCAAGCGATTGGTAGGTAGTTGATTTAAGAGATTGCATCAAGCCTTTGGAGGTGACTGAAACACCAAATTTGGAATCTATATGCTGTTCTAATTCCACCCTTGTTTTTGGTAGCAGTGAGTATCCAAAACTGCAAAATCATTGCTACTCGTCGGAATCACTGCAAAATCTATATGCATCTCATAACTGCAAAATCCGTCCCAGCTCGGATTAGGGAGTTTACCATAGCTACGCGTCGGAATGATATCAGCTGGTCTTGTTTGAGTGTAATGCTTGATGGAATCTTACTGGTTTTACAGCCACAGACGTTTCATTTTCGCAGCATTTGATTCATGGAGAGCTCATATCTAACCGTGTTCCTGTTGAAACGTTTCAGCGATTGGGAACATTTTCTCGACCAGATTGATGAACCCTGGCTAGATGAGCCTGTTAGCTTCCATTTCAAACATTCTTCTTGATATAGGACGAATTCGCGACCATTTCTGGTGTTCGTCTAAACGTCAAATCTCTTTCCTAGAAGGAATCGATTATCAAGGTTTTCATAATTAGTTTATTAATTTTCCTTTCAGTCTTAGAAATTAATTTTTAATATTCCATTCTACATTTAGGTTAACAGCTTTATAGGGATTTTGTATTTATTATTTAACAACTTTCAATTATCAATAAAATATATTTTTCAAGAGTTATCTCTTATTTTGGTGGATTCCAACAACAAACGGACAAGGAGGCAGCGTTGGCGACTTCTTACTAAAACAGATTCGTGCTGGCGGATCTCTACTGACAGCTGCGTCACTTCTGAAAATCCACCAAAAAGTTAATGGATTGAATATTGCAACACCTGTTGTATATGCACGTTTTGAAATAGAGCATTATTGTCAATTTTGTTTACTCTTGTGTCTTATAAATATATACATGTTGTGTGAAATATTGAGAAAACGCCAAATAAATATAAAGAGAAAAACTAGAACACCGAAATTTACGTGATTCACCAATCATTGGTTACATCTACGGGAATGAAACTGATTGCATTAAATAGATACCCATATAATATTTGTTCATATCGTGTCCGGAAACAGAATAAATAAGTTAAAGCAAAAGAATGATTTTAATAAAATCTCTTTCACTAAATCCTATGTACGGGAAAAAAACACTTTCGGCCCAAATCACGTCCAATAAAAAGATAACACATACTGTCTTAATGGCAACTAATACGACATTCAAGATATATACAATCAACACACATACATAAGTTTATGAAGTTTTTGCGAGTTTACTTATTTTGATCCGGGGTGGAATTAGGGATTGCACGGGACGGTATTGACAACTCCAGCATTCATATAATAGGCTAACTATAATTTGAGACAAGTATAGTTACGTATAAATTGACAACCCCAACTCCATTGAACAATTTCAAACTTATTTATCTGATTCCGCCGCTAATTTAGATACGTGATGATGAGAAACCTTACCTGCATAAGGAATCTAGGCTTTCTGCCAAAGGGGAGCACTTTGAAATAAAATTCTCCAGACCAGAGGTATAAATTAGTGTGTGCATGTATATAATTAGATAAAAGGCTATCGGCCAAAACAAATTCAGTGTGTCTAGACAGGAACAAAATCTCTGACACTGTATTACCATCGTGTTTGGAAAGAATAAAATCCTTTGGTTGTATTGTATTTTGTTTGATTTAGATATTTACGAATAATTGTATATAATGCACGTTCAGTTCACTATCAAATAATTCGCAGTACTACGTGTTTTTGTGTGTATCTTCTCCATTCATGTGACTCGATGTCTTTATTCTTTTATTCTTTTAATTTAAATCACCAAAAAATCAGTGTAGGAAATTTTTATAAGGCGTCCCTATATATATAATAGAAAAGTAAATACACTCCCAAAAAAATGGTAAATAGTTCGATTACAAATGGAGTTATATAAAATCTCTCTATATTTTGAACGAAAAGTACTAAGAGGTGGCAATAACCCATCTAAATCATATCCTAAAATGGAGAAAAATACAAGGGGAATATTAGAATTGTGATAATAATCGCCCTCAGCGGCTCTTTCAACCGGTCCGGGTCGAACTGGTTGATTGCAGACATATTGAACGATCCCCTAAAACCCTAGTCGCTCTCATGTTAGTCTCTTTAAATGTTGATGATACCCCCTTGGGCCAGTAGGAGACCTTCATGGTTGCTTCTAGAGAATCAGGACATCCGTATGGTGCCTAACGCGAACCAGAGTGGATAATCAAATAATGATCCAATCTGCTCTAAATGAAATCGCCGGAAAGTATGTAGAAATAATTCAAACCGATTTGGATTTCTCCAGTCCATATACAACATTAGATCGAAAACCAACTTGCTCTACCAAACTCATGGGTATTTATGGGTTTGAGGAAGGTTTTGAGAACTTTACATTATACTCTCTCCGTCGCACTTTAATTTTATGTATTAATTTTTCAAAAAGTTATTATATTAAAAGAATATGCGTGACAGATAAAATAGAATATGTATGTCTACATTTACTTGATTTTAATTAAATTATATTTTTGCTGAACTAAATTAAACTGAATTAATTGAACCAATCTAAACTACTCTACTTATAAGATTCAGCAAATAGCTAGAGAGCCTACATATATTAAATATTCAATCCGTTATTTTATTTAGATTAAAAGAGAGATTGTAAAGTCTGTCACACGTTTTTATTTGGCTAAATATTAAAATCAGTAGTATATAATATCAACAAAATAGAGGTGACCTTATGAACGTTTAAAACCATGTTAGCTAGCTAGGTAAATTATGAATATTATCACTCATTGTTTTGTTTTAATATGAGGATGAAAAGAATCTCTCCCTTGATAAGCGTTAATCCATTACAAATGAATTAAGCTGCGTCAATTAATCAACTTATCGATAATCAGCTATACATACCAAACAATCTATACACGAAGTACTGGATGTATATATCCAACCACATTTTACTTATTATAATTAATTTAGTCTGATTAAGTTTAAAGATCAAAATAAAGATTGCATCAGTTTGCTGCCTGGTAGTCATAGTGTGATGTACCTTATAATGTTTCTGGGTTGCGCCTACCCACTGTTATTAATATTAATCTAATAAATTTTTTATTATATTGATGATAGGTCCATATTGTCTACGTGGGATCCCTCCCTCTAATTTCAAATTGCTCATCTACAATTAGGGATGATCACGGGTCTTAAACCCGCCCCAAATCCTGCGGATTTAAACCCTGCGGGTCAGGTTTGGATTCAATTTTATTAGACCCATAGGATATGGATCGGGTCTGGATCTAAGTTTTAATAAACGGGTATGGATACGGATATACGGTATTAAGATCCAGACCCTGATCCATATCCATAACCAGACCCATTAACATATTATAATATATTATTACTATGTGATAAATATAATATTTAATTTCTCTAATAATAATTGTTATTATTCCAAATTCCCAAAACCGATACAATATAGAAAAAGGCAAAAACCTTTTATTTATACTCAAACCCTATTCTGAAACACTTTATCGCACAATTTCTAGTTCCATATTTCCGTGCGCTCTACTCTTCTGCTTTCTGGCCAGTTAACCTCTTACACCATAGAAGATATCGTTTTTTGTTGTACCTACTACATTCCTGTACTAAATTACAATTTCGATCTTAATAAATTGATGCATTTTGATGTGTATTGTGAATTGATAATTCATATATATGCTAACATTTGTGCTTATGGTAATAAAAATAAACATATTTTGGCGTATTTGTATTCAATTTGAAAATCTCAAACATATATTTAAAAAATTTGTCGATTTCTTATTAGACCCATTTATGACCCGTTTAAGACCCTTAGATCCTTAGACCCTGCGGATATGGATACGGATTTTGAAATTTTAAACCCTGCGGATATGGGTCGGATTTGGATCCGACATTTTTTTACGGATCGGGGCCGGATATAGCTAAATTAGACCCAGACCCGCCCCATGATCATCCCTATCTACAATCAGGGTCGGTCCTGAGTATTAGGGGTTCTGAAGTGAATACTTTAAAAAAAATTTGAAAATAAAAATTCGGTGAAATTCAATTTTATGGTGATTGTGAAATTTAGTTTGTAAGAGAATTTTTAATACATAAGAAAATATAGTTAAGATAAAATAAATGACGGGTATATTTCAAAAAATAAGACCTTTATTTTGACTCATATTTTAAATAAATGTATAGATATTTTTTAAAATATAATGATGTTTACTTACATATTTTATTCTTAGATTTTTAAAATTCGTTCCGCTTCAGTAGAAAATGACACATCATCCTCACATGTATTTAACATTTTCTAAAATCATTATTAAGTAAGTGAGTCGTTTTTAGCCGTGCTATTCATATCTCACGTAAATATTTCAATTCAATCTGATTTTAATATAATATGATTTAGAAAAATTAAATTAATTTAATTATACTATTATTATTACATATATTTTTTAGAAAGTATGTTAAGTCCAACAAAATTTATCTGTGGGGAATCTTGCCATTAGAAGGAGCAGTAAGGACATGTCCAGTTCAATTTACATGGTGCTATACTGAGTAGTGTTGTACTGTGTTTATCAGTGTTGTGTTGATGAGTTATGAGTTGTGCTGATCTTGTGCTGAATGGTGTTGAATAATGTTCATTTGATTTGAAGAAAAAAATAATGCTTATTACTCAAAAAATAACAATTATCCTTAATTAATATTATTTTACAAAACATAAAAATACTAGTGTTAATCATAGCTTAAAGACGTTGAGTTGAACATTGTTGTGCTGAACTGCTGATGAGTGTTGAGCTATGCTGATGAGTGTTGTTGTACTAACCAGTGTTGTACTGTGCTGAAATGTGCTTCAAGTTAAACTGGACAGGACCTAATAAAATTTCAATATTGAGAAACACATGTGTAGGAGAATTTTATGACACATAAATGTTTTGGATCCAAATTAGTAATCATGCTCAATTCAAATACACAACAAGTCATATGCTCCATCCATTCGCCTACCAATGTCTTAGTTGACCATTTTGAAAATTTGTATAACCGTTGATAATTTTAATTACATGCATTAGATGACGGTAAACAATTTATATTTTGATTATACATATTACAGAGAATTCAAAACTTGATTATATTAATATTGATGATATAATCTAAATTAATTATCATACATGTTACCGTAAATAGTGAGATAAAATATTGTTAGCCGAATGGAATGGAGGGAGTATTATCATAACGCGTTTGTGGTCGGAGTTCAAGTATACCGATGTATTTAATACGTGTAACAATCAGAACGAATCAGCGTGAACTGTAAAAAATACTGATAACAGGGAACGAAAATCGAGATAATCTAGTATATTTACCGTTTGTCGTCAACCGTATCTTCCTTTCTCTTTGAATTCCGGACACTTGGCCACCCCATTCAATAAGTGGACCCTTCTGCATAATTGTAGTAAGATTATATTATAAGAAAACTCTACTAATAGTATCACAATAATTTTGTTCGAATTTTTTATGAAGATTAAATTATTCTTCAAATTAAACATATTATACAATATTATGAATCTCTTATTTATAATAAAATAGAGTTAGTTTGATTAGCATGTGATTGTCATTTTGATTTATTAAATCAAATGTTGCATTAAGAATCGTGAAATGAAATTGAAGAACAAAAATTAAATTCGAGTTAAATGAATATAGAAAAATAAAAAAATCAATGTGCATTACTATTGAGATTTGAGATGTCTAATTAAGAAAAGTGTGCACAATTTTTGATAGAGTCGCATTAGAGAAATAAAAATAATTTGATCAAAATAATATATAAATAATTTGGTCAAAAATATTTATTGCTAAAAATAAAATTAAAACTGAAATAGAATGATAGATAATGGTTGTCGGTATTAATTTACTATTATTAAATAAACTACTACTCAATTCTCAAGAAATCTTATCAAATCGCACACTATATCTCAATTTTAGTGCGCATTTATTCCGTTATCAAAATAATAATAAAAAAAATCCCATTAATCACCGAGTAGAGCTACTAACTACAAGTAGGAATCCAGCGGCATTCTTCAAAATGAGTCCAAAAATACGCCGAAAAAGAATTAAAGACAGAAGCCCCTGGATTTGAGCTACCTCCACTCCGCCAACGTAAGCAGGAAAACGTTAATTCTGTGAAAAAGAGGTTAACTATGGATGAAAGGTCTCGAGCATGAACATTTGGAGAAGGGGGTCCATGCGATAATCACGTGGTACTGTCTATAAAGAGCATTATCCACTGATTTCACTGTCATCCTCAGTTTACCTGGTAATGCTGGTTTTGGATTGAACTTTGTTCTGTGTTTTGCAAAATCCCGTCTTTTTAAATCTGGATTTGAGGTGAAAGTACAGATTTTTATGGGTTTTTATTGCTCCATCTTGCTTATTAGGTAGAGGTTTTAATGGTGATGAAGAGGGTGTGTATTATTGTTAGGTAAAATGGACCCATTTTCTGAACTCCAATCCCAAAAAAGGGGTCACCTTTTCATCCTTTCTTTTGATTTGGTAGCTCACTAGCTCACCATTCTAATCTTTTTTACTGAATCTGGATGATGGAGCTCCTTTTTATCCAGAAATGTATATGTTTAATGTTGTTCTTGTTGTGGTTCATGTAGTGCGTTTGATGCTTTTGAATATTGTAGTATTCGTTTATCTGTGTGGATGTGGATGGAGAAAGGCAGGATGGAGGAAAGGGGGAGTTTTTTTTTTTTTGATTTTTTAAATGGTCTGAAAATCCTGGCTTTCCTTTATTCCCGTGGGATCATCTTGGTGTGATTGTTTTAATCCAATGTTTTTCTTGATAACTGATAATATATAAGTGCTCCCCACTTGCTTTGATTGATTTGATAATCAGATTGTCGTTAAATCATGTGATTGTGTCCTCATTTCGAAACAATCTACATTCTCTTACCTGTCCTAATTCTGCTTACTTTTCTCTCTTCCTCATTCACTCATTGTGCTGTGCCTTTTTGGCATTCTAGTTAGAGGGTTGTTCAACTAGTTCTAGCTCTCCTCCCTATCTCGCCATAGCTTGCGTCTTTGATTTCCTACTGGCTTGTTTCCTAATTAAAGCACGACACTTTGAAAGGCTCCCATTCCCTCACTTTCTTTTTGTTTGTTCCTAATTGCAAGAAAGTTGGCCAAGAAGTCAGGTTGAGTGTGCATTGTCTAGATAATGACTCCCCTTTAAGTGGGATTTTCAAGTTTTTGGTAAAGTGCACACCTTTGTGTTTTATCTCCTTTCTCTTTGTTCTGTTTATCAGTTGGGAAAGTTAACCAACACATTTCTCCTCTATTTTAGGGGCTATTAGTGTGAAGGGCTGCTGATCTGCATTCAATCATATCATCTCAAATATCTCAGAATGGATCTCGAACAAGGAAGGGTTCGGGGTAGCTCTCAGGTTGGCCTGATTTGATTCCTAAGAGTTGAGTTTATGGGAAGGTGTTGGTATGATTTTTTACCCTTTTAAAATTCTTGCATTTTGATTTCTGAGCAGAGAAATCATTGGAAAAATACACTGCTCTTAGCCTATCAGAGTCTCGGTGTGGTGTATGGGGACCTCGCTATTTCCCCTCTATATGTGTACAGGAGCTCATTTGCCGAAGACATTAAGCATTCGGATACTAATGAAGAAATTCTCGGTGTTCTCTCCTTTGTTTTCTGGACTTTGACTCTGGTGCCTTTGTTCAAGTATGTCTTTATAGTTCTCCGAGCCGACGATAATGGAGAAGGTATGTAGTACATTATAGTTACCAGTACCCATAGAAGTTTTAGTGGATTGTAATTAACTGGGATTTAATTGATGCTCTGTGGTGATGTTGCAGGTGGTACTTTTGCTCTGTATTCTTTGATTTGTAGGCATGCTAAAGTGAGCCTCATTCCCAACCGTCAAGTTGCTGATGAATCTCTCTCGACGTATTTACTCGAGCACCCCCCTCAAACCGAAAATAACTCCAAAGTGAAGCTTTTTCTCGAGAAGCACAAACCATTGCACACTGCCCTCCTGATCTTGGTACTCCTAGGCACTTGCATGGTGATTGGAGATGGACTGCTGACTCCAGCTATATCTGGTAAAAAGTTTTTCTATGATAGCTTGTATGTCATTGCAGTTGTTATTGAAGCAACCTGATGTCGATTTTCTCCCCAATCTGCAGTTTTCTCGGCAGTTTCTGGTCTTGAGTTATCCATGTCTAAAGATCAGCACCAGTGTAAGTTTTCAGTTATAAAAGTCTTATGCATATGCTAATGTCTGTAGTTTTATATTTAACTGGCTAAAACATTGCTTCTTGTTCCAAAACTAAGATGAGATTGGATAAATGTTTGCAGCTCATCTTATAGTTACACTTTGCTTAATCTAATTAATAAGAATATACATGGTTTTCTATCTTTAGGAATTCCAAATTTGCGCCGGCTAAATTTTTTTAAAAAAATCCTACCTTGCATTCTGTAGAACTAATCCATTTGAATAAGAACTTATGAGGATTAAGAGAGATATTTCCAAAATCATTTTTCCATGTAGAAATTTTAAGGGTAGCTTTTGGGGTCTAACGTAAGATGGTGGCCCAAAATTGGTGACAGTTGAGGGGCTTCTATCGGTTGTGGGATGTACACAAGGAGTATTTTCATCTAGGATGATTCTTTCATTCGGGTATTATTGTTAATTGTTAATTTACCAAAAGTCAACGACTCAACGTTTTTTTGGTTAAAGCGTGAGATGATTTATTTTTATGCCAATATGTATAACTTGGATGTCTCTGAGAAGAGAAATTGCCCCACATCAAAGGAGAGTTGGATCTTCTTAGCTAACCTTGAAATTAGTCACAAGTTCGTTAATGCCAGTCTGGCAAGATTAGCAAGCAAAACATCCTTCCGTGTGAGTGTATGTAATATGTATACATGCCTTCTGAATCCATGTGATCTGGTAAATGTCTTTAATCAGTTGTCCCTTTTCACATGGAGTCTATACTAAAGGAAGTAGCTTGATTGATCATTCAACGAATTCTTTTGCTGTTTTGATGAAACATTTAGGCAACACGCTTCCTACCTACCTAAAGTGATTAAGAAGGTTTTCTCTTCTAGATTGTTCCTATTTCTTGATAGAGCTTTAATTATATCTATTACCCCTATTCTAGGAAATGGATTTGCCTAGTAAAACTTCTGTACTAAATAAGTTTCAAAAAAACTGAATTTGTTTATAAATGTTATAATAACTTATACGTGGTTTCCTTTTTAGTATGTGTACTTTTTACTGCGTAAATTATCTGTATTAGCAGAATTTTCGAGAACTAATTACATCATGCCATATTTTTACATTTATGTGGCTTTTTTGTTCTTTTTGCAGATGCTGTGATTCCAATCACTTGCTTCATACTAGTGTGCCTATTTGCGTTGCAGCATTATGGCACACATCGCTTAGGCTTCTGTTTTGCACCAGTGGTTCTCATCTGGTTGCTGTGCCTCAGCAGCCTTGGTATTTACAACATCTATCGCTGGAATCCCAAGATTTACAAAGCTCTTTCCCCATATTACATGTTCAAGTTTTTGAAGAAGACTAGAAAAGACGGATGGATGTCCTTGGGTGGAATTCTCTTGTGCATTACAGGTAAGTAAACTTTGAAGCTACGAAATTGAGCCACGAGGAATACCCTGCTTTCTTCTAATCTGGTTTATTACTCCGTTTCCAGGCTCAGAAGCAATGTTTGCAGATCTTGGACATTTTTCGCACAGAGCAATTCAGGTTTAGTTGAATGTAAATGTTTTGTTACAGCTTGACAGGGTACAGTTCTAACTCCTTATAATTGTGCAGATTGCCTTCACCTTTATGGTTTATCCAGCACTAATATTGGCTTACATGGGTCAAGCAGCTTACGTATCCGTGCATCATCAAGACACTTACCAGATTAGTTTCTATGTAACAGTTCCAGGTATAGCATTGTTCTTTCAATCCCGGTATCAAACATTTTTATCGAAAATATTAGAGAAGGATAACATTGTGTTTTTCGGCAGAGAGTGTAAGATACCCTGTGATGGCACTCGCCATCCTCGCTTCTGTAGTCGGCAGCCAGGCAATCATTAGCGGCACATTCTCCATAATCAACCAGAGCCAGTCTCTAGGCTGCTTTCCCCGAGTCAAGGTTATTCATACATCCGACAAGATACATGGTCAGATCTACATCCCTGAGATCAACTGGACACTGATGGTCCTATGCATAGCCGTCACAATCGGGTTCAGAGACATCAAACACCTGGGAAATGCATCGGGTAAGAAAGTTCTTGAAAATCTTGATCAAGTCTTGGTTAGAAAAAGCCATTCTAAACCATGGTCTGTTTTTTAAGGACTGGCTGTGATGGCTGTAATGCTTGTGACAACCTGCCTGACCTCACTAGTCATCATTCTCTGCTGGAACAAGCCTCCGATCCTAGCTCTGTGCTTCCTTCTCTTCTTCGGCTCCATCGAATTGCTCTACTTTTCAGCTTCCCTGATCAAGTTTCTCGAAGGCGCCTGGCTTCCAATCCTCCTAGCTCTCTTCCTGGTAACCGTCATGTTTGTGTGGCATTACGCAACGGTCAAGAAATACGAATATGATCTCCACAACAAGGTCTCCCTCGAATGGCTGCTAGCTCTCGGTCCAAGTCTAGGGATTGCTCGAGTGCCTGGGATCGGACTCGTCTTCACCGACTTAACATCAGGGATTCCCGCCAATTTTTCCCGTTTCGTCACCAACCTTCCTGCATTCCACCGCATCATCGTCTTCGTCTGTGTCAAATCAGTCCCTGTGCCATTCGTGCCGCCGGCGGAGAGGTACCTCGTGGGGCGCGTGGGCCCGCCGGCCCACCGATCCTACCGGTGCATAGTCCGGTACGGTTACAGAGACGTTCACCAGGACGTTGACTCTTTTGAAACAGAATTAGTTAGAAAGCTAACTGATTTCATCCGCTACGACTGGTCGAAGGAGAGAGAAACTACGGTCAACGACGGCCCTGCCATGCTCTCCGGCGCGTCCTCCAGCGACTGCAAACTGGCGGTGATCGGAACCATGGCTTCGTTCGAGATCGAGGATAATGTCCAGCCGGCGAGCGTTTCAGTCGGTTTTCCGACGGTTGACAGTATCACCGACATGATTCAGGCTGAGCCATTTCCCCGGGAACGGCGCGTGAGGTTTGCTTCGGATTCCGAGCAGGAAGAAGAAGCCGAGGCGAATGTTCCGCTTCTAGAAGAGCTAGAGGATCTTCAAGGAGCTCAGCAATCTGGAACTGCGTTCATACTCGGCCACTCGCATGTGAAGGCGAAGCAGGGATCGTCTCTGTTCAAGCGGCTGGCGATCAATTTCGGGTATAATTTCTTGCGGAGAAATTGCAGGGGACCGGATGTTGCCCTGAAAGTGCCGCCGGCATCGCTGCTGGAGGTGGGAATGGTGTATGTTGTATAATGAGTGTGTAATCAGTACCATTAGTTACTCCTGGCTCATTGCATTACTGCTTTGAAGCAGAGCAACAAGAGGTGTAGAGAAGATGTAGAGGACCTGTTCTTAGCAGTAAATTAATGTGTGTTGTTTTGTATGGGAAGATTGAGAGAAATTGCAAATAGGCCTGTTTTGTATACCAGATAATGGCAAGAGTTTTGCAGTGCTTCCCATTTGATTGGTGATGTAGTTGCTATTTAGATTCAGTTAATCAAATTCCGTATGCAAGTTCAAGTTAAAACCATCAACTGACAAACAGTACTCCCTCCGCCCCAGTCCCGGTCGAACTTGTACTTTTATGGGGACGCAAGTTCGACTGAGTGGAAGTTCGACAAACTTGTACTTCTATTGGGACGCAAGTGGAAGCTCGACTCCGTCCCAGTCGAACTTACACTTCTACTAGCACACAATTTTGTTCCTTTCGTCCCGGTCGAACTTACACTTCTACTAGGACACAAGTTCGACTGAGTGAAATGTCGACTGGAACACAAGTTCGACTTGCGACTGAGTGAAATGTCGACTAGGACACAAGTTCGACCGAGTGGAAGTGCAAGTGCGACGGGAAAAGGAGTATGGATTCAACAGACAACATTCCTATATCTGATTTTATTCATTAGAGGACTGTTTTTTAAGTCATTGTATCTGAGTTGGTCAGCGGAGATTTTTAGCCGGAGGTGGTCAGCGGAGATTTTTGGCCGGAATTTAATCACAGTGTACGGGATTATAAATGCACTACCTTTTACCATAAAAAGTACTTTCATTTCCATCTAATTCAGCGTTGTTCTGATAGCTAATGGAATTTCATTGCCTATGAGTGTAGCAAAGTGTTGATAATAAAAGTACCTAATTAACATACATTTGATAAATATTTAACTGGTTCGTTCGGGTTAGCCCACAAGTTTTGTGGGCTTCCAAAAATTGACGGGCAAGCCCAATCCAAAGTAGGGTAGGCTCACTCGCCTTATACGTGTGTGTTCGTATGTGGGTGTTGGCACGACCCGCCGTCTCAAAACGATCATAAGCGAGTCGATCCTAACCCCCGACAAGACGGGTTAAATTTTTCCTCAGCCCCAAACCTCATATTTATACCAAAATTCATTCTTACAAATTCCTCCTTTCTCCGATGTGGGATTATACCAACTGAACTCTAACCGGCCACGTCGCCCTTTCATACGAACCGCAGCTTTTTCTTTCGTAATACTGTATTTAATCATATATAATCACTTCGTAGCCGCGAGAATTTGATCGATTAGTTTACGAAAAAGATGGGATTCAGAGCTCTTTCGATTCCAGCTCCTCAAAATGGCTTATTTGGTCCATCTCCGAGCTTGCTGAGAAGCGGTGCCAGTTCCTACCACTGTAAACTCATCGTCGTTTCGGCCAAGAAAGATGGGGATGAAGCTGAGACAGAGGACGACAAGAAGAGCAAGAAGAAGAAGGAGAACAAGCAGTCGCTGTTCTCGAGCGTGACTGAAGCTCTGGACTTCTCGCAGGTTCGATCGGAAGAGGATGCTGATCTTTTGTACGAGGCCAGGGAGGCTACCAAATCCGGCAGTCGGATGAACCGGGAACAGGTTCGATTCTGCATATGTTGTTCTTCTTCTTGTTCAATTAGCTTTGCAAAATTGTTCAGTTACCTGTAAATTCTGTTGCAGTATGGAGCTCTGAGAAGGAAGATTGGCGGGACATACAAAGATTTCTTCAAATCCTACGTTGAAGGTAACACTCTGGACTGATTCATTTGAATAAATTAGTGATTTTTATGTCAGAGCTTTTAATAATGTTGGTTTGTGATTCAGTGGATGGAGAGTATGTGGAAGAGGGATGGGTGGATAAAACGTGCAAAATATGCAAGAAGGACACGAGGGGTGCTGCCAGGCAGGTGGATAATCTGGGGAGATATGTTCATGTTGAATGCATGGAGAACAAGAAATCTGGGAATTTTTTCACCAAGCTCTTCTCCTTTTGAATCCTTGATTTTTGGCTCTTTAGTTTGGGGAATTTGGTGCTTGGCACTGTGTAATATGATGTGTCTTCAAGAAAAGGTAAATCAAAAGGTTCATATGTTAAGAAGTTGTGACTTGTAGTTGATCAAATTTTGATGTTTTTCTGGGCATTATTTGAACTGTGGTTGGCTTTATCAATAGAGAAATTGTCACCACCATGTATTTAGTGCAATGCTAAGAGGTTAGGCCTCAACCATCCTTCATTATTACAATTGAGTGCATCTTGGCTCTTAAAATGTTGATCCTTGGCATGAATGTTGCCTTCAACATCCAAGTATATCCAGTAGCGGAGCCAGCAGAAAATTTGTTGGATTGTTATATAGAACTGTCTCAGAACATCGATGCTGTGAAGTTTACTCTCCATTATAACTCCGTCACATTATCGCCTAAGTTATAATAAATTACTAGTTCACCCCTGAAATTTGGGGATTGCTGTCACCACCTCCGGCAATCCCCTAGTTCCACCCCGGAATATACTAACCATGAATGTATTACATTGAAGATTTAAAATCCTAAAACAATCAAAACTTAATAATTTTAGTCCCACTCTAATCTCTTGCTTAAAATTTTTATTAAATATAAATCAGTTATATTTCAAAATAAAAAAGAAAAACACATTTGATTGGTGATAATGTGAAATGACACATTTAAGTGACTAAAAGTATGGGCCAATTTTCAATATCTAAGGAAGGCCCATTAGTATTCTGGACATAATAGTCCGTTGGGCCCTAAGCCTCATCAAAGTAGTCACAGTTTTGGCGGGAAAAGCCCCTACGCCACGGCGGGAAATGATTCCCTATTAAACACCTGAGCGCGGGAAGTTGTCCGCACAGCAATTCTCATTACACCCAGATAGTGATACCACGATCGACAAACAAACCTTCAATTCATCAGTTTTATCGTAAAATGGGTGGATTTCCGTTCGATTGCCTTGCGAATCCACTCGGAGCCGTCCGATTGTCGTTCGAGAAGGCGCTCGCCTCCGCCGCCGACCCCGCCTCCTTCGACGGCAAAGATTGGGGCGCCGCCGATCTCTTTCAGAGGTTTCTGGTCGAAGATGACGGCCTCTGTAAGGTCATATTTCCTACTCGTTGATTTCAATTTGTGGTGGAATCCCTAGTTTTGCTTTGTTTATCTGTCCAGAAGTTTAATTATTCATATTCTGTGGATTTTGAAATGATTAGGTTCCAATGATAACTCCTTCAACAATTAGATCTATCCAGCCAAACACTCTGGTTAGGTTTCGGGGAATGATTCAGGATATGCTTGGGAATGAGTTGTATGTTGGAGCTTACAAGGTATAATTGCTTTTTCCCCCATTACAATTACTGAATTGTATGTTGAATCACAGCTACTTATTTGTTGATTGTTTTGCCTACCAGGATGGGGATGTGTGGAGAACAAATAAGTTTGCTGATATATCTCAGAGTTCTATGGATTCATCGTCTGAAACGAGAGTGTGGGAACGGCGCTTGCTGTACTGTGTTTCAGTGAGTTATTTAGATAATGTAGTTTTGTTTATTCAATTTGTTACTCCAGGAATGATATTTGTTATGTTTGAGTAATTTACTAATTTTTGCTGTGAATTCTAGGTTCCTGGATTGAATTCATGGGCTGAGTCCAGTTGGGTTACTCCAGGAAATCCCCTTGCAAATCTTGCGTCTTCGTCTTCGCCTAGCCAGAAGCGACAGAGGGAGGAAGAGGATGTCAGTATGGATGTAGAAATGCATGTAATCCCTCTGCCTTTTTTGGTGATATCTATATCTGATATCTATAGACTAAAGTGTGTGCCTCAACTCTATTGGTGATTTGGTGTACTTGAACGAGATGTTTCCTCACTTTCCTGTAAAAATATTTCACATTTTTTTGAGATAGCTGAACTGGTATATCCCTGTGTATTAAATCAGGTATCAGATCATGAGTGTGAAGGATCTTCATCTGGGAAAAAACGGGTAAGCTAATGCGTGTCACTTTGTCTATCATGTATGTATAAAATTACTTTGTAGCTTGTTTTTAAAAATATAGTATATGAATTAATTTGAACTGACATTGCTTTATCCGTGTCAGAGGGATGATGGGATGTCTTTGCAGCCTTCAAGTTCTCAGGATAATAAAGCTGGGGGAACTTGTTCAAATGATTATCTGGCACTTGCTGCTAACTCAAATCCCTTTTCCTGTGTTGTGAAGGTGAAAATTATCTGTTTAAATGTTGTAAACTGCAGCAATCAGTATACTTTATCACTATTCACTATGTTGATACTAAAACTAGTTCATTGATTGCAGATATATGATTCTCCTGAATCAGATTTGAAGCTTAATGAAGTTTTTGAGTTTGTTGGTGTTCTCACTTATGATGCGGAACTTACAATGGATGAAGATGAGATCCATGAATTAGATACTGCCATCAGTCATCAGGTCATTATTAACCTGCTTAGCATAAGTTAGAACTTGTTTATTAGCAAGTTAAATATGATAAAGTAAAAACTAGCTACCATTATGTCCTATTACAAGGGGTCCAAGTCATAAAAGAGATTATATATGCCATTCAATTAACCATATGTAACCTGTGCTAATGATCGTAAAGACTCTCCTGCAGTTTATTTAGACTGTAGATTGACTTTATCCTCCAATGTCCTTGTGCAGGTTCCTCGCATTCATTGTCTCAATTACAGGAAACTTGCAGCTCATGACTTTGTATCAGTTGCCCCTCCATTGGAGGTGAGATAAATTGGTTGAAATATAAGGTTTTTGAAGTAAAAAATGTTGGATTTGTTTTTAAACTTGAGTTATGATGCTGACTGTGCCTGTAATGCAGCCTAAATCCAGTATTGTCCAAGGGATAAGGGAGTCACTGTTAGGGCATCTCACAGCTGTACTAGGAGACGATGGATTGGCAGCTCAGTTCATGTTGTTGCATCTTCTATCTAGTGTATGCTCACATAAGCCAATATACTGTTATCTCTTCCTGTTGAATAATAAAGCCATCAATGATAATTTACTTCATTGCAGGTTCATGCTAGGGTTGAGTCAGTAGCTGTTGGAAAGCTTTCCCTAAATCTCACTTGTCTTAGCAAGGAGAGCATTTCTGTATTTGGAAATCGCCTCAATCTTGCTATCAAGGATCTTATGCCTTTCACACATTCTTTACCATTCTCAGTTTATTACCTCAATTCTGCCCCACTTGCTCCAAGAAAGGATTACCAGAAAAACAGGTACCTGTTACTTGCATTATCTGTGTAGAAATTACTCTGTTCATGCCACTTCATCACCTCTCAAGGTTCTTGACAATTTTATGGTACTCGTGTGACAGACTATCGCCTGGAGCTTTACAACTAGCTGATGGCTCTCACTTAACAATTGATGAGACTCAGTTGCAAACAGGGACCCTCAATGAAACTGGAGTTGATAACACTAGAGTACTGAGAATGCTGATGGAGCGGCAAAAGGTACAGCACCTCCTTTACAGTTATTGTGACTCATTGTAGTTTTAAATCAGTTTTGCCGGTGATGAAAAAAGACCATTAAAATAAATCTACCGGCTTACTTTTTGCTATCTGTTTGTCTATTATCTCCAGGTGGAGTATGATTTTACATATTACAAAATGGAGATGGCTGCAGATGTTCAGATTTTAGTTCTATCAGAGGCAAAATCCAACATCTTGCCAGCCGACGTGGTTGTGCCTTTCCACCCATCATCTGCAGAAACCGTAACTGATGCTGTGCCAGATTTACTGAAAGCATGGAGATGGTACTTGGCAACTGTAAGATCACTGCATCATACTATCGAGGAGGAAATGCAGAAGGTAATAGCAACAACAATATCATAGCCCTAAGCTTCATATTTCAACTGCTTGCTTGTCGTCAATACTGACTAGCATAATGCAGGTGGTGGAAAATGACTTGGTTGCAGCTAGGCAAGCTGACAGAAGCTTAGGCAGCGAAGAACTGAGCAGGCTGGTTACATTAGGGCGTCTGATGTCGGTGAGCTTTGGTGAAACCAGGCTGTCGTTGGAACACTGGCAGATGGTGAAGGAGCTGGAGAGACTCCGAAGAGAAAGGGTCCTGGGGAAGATGTAAAGGCAACGAAACAACACTTTATTTATTTGAAGTCATAGTTTGTACAATATGCCTTGCTGATGCTAAGTTTATTTGTTGCTTTAAGTGCACCTTTTTATTTAGTTATCCTAGTGTGATGGCAAGGGATTTTCATTAGAGGCGGAGCCAGGAATTCGAAAATGAATAGCAAATATTTAGAAATTATTAAAGGTACTAGTATAAATTTTAAAATAATGGATAGTAAAAAATATAAAATTATAAAATTTATACAAAATAAAAGTAAAAAGTATTTGAGAAAAAAATGTGTAGCATTTGTCACTTTTCACAACACAAAGCTCTGTCGCTGATTCACATAATCAGGCAATTCATACTTCAAGTGATCTACATCGTTCATATTGTAATTCATACTTCAGTAGATTTTTATCAATTTTATTTGTAAAAATGTTCGTTCTTGTTCATACACCTAGAGTTTTAGACTATCTTCTCATTGCAACCTCACAATAGAATTTCACTTCCAATAATCAATACATTTTTTAAGAAAATATATTTTAAACATATTACTACTTCAATTAAGTGGTAAACCTATTCTTTTTCATGCTAATGCTATTAAAATTAGGATTGTATGTGCCTCAGATAAACGTACAATTACACTATTCATTTGGCGCCATTACACAGCAGTTCTTGACTGGGGGTAAAAGTGTAACTTTACATTCTATTCTTCTTCATCCTCATTTTCCTTTCCCTTTTGTTCTGGACGTTCTGCGTATACTTTGAGCGTACTTTCCGCCACCGGCCGGTGCCGTCGTTGCGGTTGTTTCATCTGGATTGGATCGAATCGGAATCGGTTTATGAGAGAGAATAAGGATTGAGGATGGGGATGCTGGAAGTGATCGGAAAAGCTCGCGTTGAGGCGTTCATGGGCCTCTTCGTGAGGGTTTATCCGCACGAGACCGCCGCACTGTTCTATTCCACCTCCACTTTCTTCTTCGTAAGTCTGCTCTTTTCTTAGCTTCAATCTGTTCGATTCCACCGCCGGAGTATTGGTTGATTGCTGGTTTTTCCGATCTTAATGAAATGCAGATTCTGAGCGCTTACTTTTTGGTCCTGCCTCTGCGTGACGAAGGCGCCATTTCCTTGGGGCTGGGGAATCTTCCGAGCCTCTTCGTCGGGTCCCTGCTGCTTACCTTGGTTGCTGCTCCCCTTTCCACACTGATATTCTCCCTTCCCAATCTTTCCAAACGAAAGGTATGCTCATCTCTGTGAATGTCAGTAACCTTTCGTTACTTATAACTGTATATAGCATGAGACATTATGTTAGCAAGATATCGCATGGTGATGTAATCTATTTTCAAAGTTGCTTCGATCGTTCCAGATGAAGAGCATTCCTTTGTTAGAATCTGAATGTGATCATCTTTTACAAATTAACGTGTTGTGTATACAAATTGATTTTCTATTTATTGGATTTCCGAATACATACAAGTAATAAGCTAAGCTAGATGGTTTTAAAAGAGTTGTACCTCACTGAAATCCATAAATTTATATGGTTGTACCAGAAGAGACATGACTCTTTATGCTGAATGGAGGCAGTAACTTAGTTTAACCAATTGAATATTACTTGTGAGCATTAGTTGGTATTTTCTTCCAAATGTTTTCTAAGGTTTGAGAATGAAATAATTGTTGATTAAGAATTTACAACTTTCAGGCTTTGGTGTTCATCCACAGGTTTTTTAGTGCGTCTCTGATATTATTCTTTCTCCTGTTTGTTTCCACTTCACCTGGGACTACACCTTTTAGCTTCAAGGTCAGGTTTCTGTCTATCTAGATTTGTTTTGAACTGTACTCCTTTGGATTATATTTTATGGCTTAAAAACATTACTGGAACAGAAGCTTCTTCACATATCATCTACAATTAAAGAACTGAATGCTGGAGTGAGTCAAGCGAGTGCTCCTTCTTCTGATGGGTGGAGCGAGCATGGACAGTTGTATAATGTCATCAGAGTCTGCTTGTTTCTTTGGGTATGTGCGCTGCTTATGGGATTTTTTCTTTGGTATGCATTACCTTAACCTGCTTCTATTGAAAGAACTATTTCTTATGATTTCTTACATCAGATTGCACTGCTTAATCTTATTACTATATCGTCCACATGGGCTAGAGTTATAGATGTGATTAACACTGAGGTTAGTTCTCCCCATTTACTTTTACAACAGCATTTCATGTTGTAATATGATTTGAAAGAGTTTGACCACTATAAGGATCATGCTAGATGCAAGCCTCTCTTTCTTCAATCTGTACGTGTTTTATATGATTAACTCGGTCCTGTGTTCAGTCAGGTTCAAGATTGTTTGGTTTCATTGGTGCTGGTGCTACATTTGGTCAGCTGTTTGGTTCAGTTTTCGCAACAGTTGTGGCTCGGTTAGGACCATGTATGTAAATTTATGTTCTACTGTGAAAGTTATGCTGTTTCAATATACTGTCATTTTTTCTGCCTTCTTTTCTAAAATATGCAATTCGGATTTTGTAGATCTTCTTCTTTTTGCTGCCATTTTAATGGAACTTGCTGCACAATCTGCCAAAGGAATTGAGAGGGATATCTCTAATCTTCCTGAGGAATTGCGTCCAATGAGGTGTTATACATGTTACTTTGCCTGTTGCTGCAAAGCTACTGTTGATTCTTTTGTTCATGTATTACCTTTTGTATTTACATGGTATTGATGTGTATTCATGTGATTTACTCTTAAATGGACATACGAGAGCATAATAAAGGGAACTCTTGCATACAAATATATTTTTGAATACCATATGATGCTTTCTGTGACTTACATCAACAGGCAGATAAGTAGTCATCTACATGTTTGTATTTAATTATGTTTTGGATACCATTTGTATGTGCAAAAAGTACAAAAAATTGTTGGTATTCCTTGCTACATGCACATTTAAACATAGTTAGTTAACTAAATCCTTTATGCTTGCAGATTTTTAGGTCTTTAATAGGATCCTTTACCTATTTGTGTTCATGGGTTTAATAATACCTAATCATTTCCAACATTATGTTCTCTAGGAAAGCTGATGGTGATGGCCAATGTAAATCTCCTTCAGGAAGACCTTCGCCTAGATCGTCTTCTACTGCAGTAAACCCCCAGTTATGGGCCATGTTTGATGGGCTACGTCTCATACTCGCATCAACATACTTACTCTATGTTGCCTTGTTCTTGTGGCTAAGTGCAGTGATATCCTCTTTCTTTTACTTTCAGGTAAGTGATTCTCCAACTTTTACTCTAGATTAGTGTGGTTCTGATAAAATCTTGCTCTTCACATTCCAGTTATTGATCACTCACTACAGTCATTAAATATGCATGGATTGGGTCACTTATTTGTATAATGTCGCAGATTTGCTTAATTGTATAATGTCTCATATCATTCATTTGTCTTGGGTTAATTTTGATAGAGTGTATTTCCGAATCTATTTAAGCCTTTCACTTCTCCAGTGTACCAGTGTTTGCAATAAAAACATTTTATTTAAGTGCACCGGTGTTTATTATGTATGTCAATGTCTTTTGCACATATCCAAGCCACTCTAAGTGTGTCCTTCGCATCTGAATGGACCCTCCTTTCTGAGTTTTTCCACTGATATTTTGTTTATTAATCTTGATACAGGGTCATTACCTTGTTCACATCTAAGTAGTTGTGCCATACTGTCATCAAAATGACTCCTTGTGATAGCATGTTTTGTTATCTTTTTTTCTGCACCGTTAGAAAGAATTTTAGTCTCACAAATTGATATAAGTATTACGAGTTTTATTATTCTTTAGTGATTGCTATAATCATATCATGGTTTTTCTATTTCCTTAAAGCAGTTTCTTCCACAGAACTCTCTCTAACCTGTGGCCCACTTTCTTTTCCTTCTCCGGGCTCCTTCCTTTTTCTTGGCAGAGAGTAACCGTGATTGCGATGAGTGTTACAAGCCCTGTTGACAGAAGGAGATTGTTTGCTCAGATCAATAGCTTCATCGCTGTTTTTATTCTTGCTGGGCAACTTACTGTGACGGTATGACTCAATTGTTGAGATATTTTTGATGTGGTACTCCTAAAACAGTCGTTGTGCATATGACATTACATTTTTATCCCTCTGCTTCTTTCTGGTATGATGTAGTGGTCGCCATCTGTAACAAATTGAATGGAATCTTTCAGGGGCGCATTCTTACCACGTTTGGAGTAACTACTGCCATTAGCTGTACACCATTTGTTTCACTCGTTAATTTGATTGCTATAGCAGTATGGCCGAATTGGATATCTGTTGCTATCTGTGATACCCTTCGTAAGGTCAGTTTTATTTATTTCTTGAAGATGGAAACTGACTAGGAAAGAGCAATAAAAACATGTTACATCAGTAGTTTAGGAAGTTGCACGAGTTGCTAGTTATATGTTTGTTGATTTGCTGCTTCAGGTTGTCACGTATGTCGTGACTAGGCCTGGGAGGGAGCTACTTTTCACAGTTGTCTCACAGGACGAGAAGTACAAAGCAAAGGTATGAGATTCCTGACTTTGCATTCCATCGCCCTTGGCTTTTCTGAATAAATTATTGACTACGAGTTTAAATCATTTTACGGTTCAACCTGATCTCCCAGGTGTGTATAGACGTAATCGTGCAGCGTCTTGGAGATGCTTCAGCAGCTGGAATGTACAAGCTTCTTCACAGCTCTCTAAATGGGAAGGCCTCAACTGCCTCTCTGTATGCCCTACCTGTAAGTTTTTAATTGTTCTGGGAACTACAATTATTGTTTGATCTAAACTCTCCATCTATTGAAGATAGCCAAGCTTAAAATACTCTCTGCTGTAATTCAGTTGTGCGTAATATGGATAATGACAGCATTCCATCTAGGACGCCGGCAAGTAAAACTGGCAAAGCAGCATTCATCTCCACCCCCTGAAACAACCTCCTGAGAATGAATCGATGATACTTAACGCTGTCTGTATACATTCGATTGTATATCTCCGGTTAGACTAGAACATTTTAGAAGACTGACTACATTGAGTTTAGGTTACAGTACCTCATAGAGGTTCCAAACCATTTCCTCCCTATTTCTTTAAAAGGTAACAGTATTTTGACACAATTGATAGGGATTGGTGTATATTCTGTCAAATATTGTAGGGAGAGATTTGAGATAGATTGCCAGCCAGTGTAGTGCACCTTGACTGAGAAGCTTTATTCAGTTGAATACATAATCTGCTAATATGTCACCTTATCAAGCAAATACAATGCCGATGAAATTCAAAGTATTACATTTGCTTCTGATCTTATTCCATACCAAACCTCAAAGACAGGCTTGGCAACTCAATCAAATCCACCGCTCACGATTTATCCACCTTTAAGTTTTCCGCAGAGCGCGAACACGCTCCTGGATCAACTTCCTTTCCCAGTTTGCTACATTTGCAAAGGCATCATCTGGAAGGTTCTCAAATGGTTCCTTAGAATGATCATTCTTGGCTAAATCATAAGTAGCACCTCGAATTGCTGCTCTGTTAGGTCCACATGGTCGCTTTGAAGTAAGCGTATCGTATGCTGTATTCAGCTGCACAAAAACACAATTCCAAGGCATCAATGGGAGTTTGAACTGAGCTAAAGATAGTTAAACTAACGCCGTATCAGAAAGATTAATGACTTACATCCATGTCCAGGAACCAGAACATGTAAGCAATAGCTGTTGCAGGTGCCCTCCCCAATCCAGCCGTGCAATGAACGTATACTCTTCCTTTCCCTTCTTCAACTGCCCAATCCAGCAAAGAAACAGCACTTGGTAATGCATTTCTCAGAGAATTTGGATCAAAATCCCGAGCCTGCCAATTTAGACATGTAAAACAAATAACTGTCCATCCAATAGAATTGCAGGATATAAGAATCAGAGACAAGTGATCAGAGAACAAACATTTGCAAGCGATGTATAACTATATGTTGTGTTGCATTAAAAGTGGCTAGAGAAACTAAAGAGCCGGAAATTAGCACTCATCAAGATCGAATATAGTTGCTTACGGGCCTTCTCATGTGGTGGATCCCAAGTTCTTTGCATCTGTTTACTACCGATGAGAGGTCAATTCCCCAATACTCCACATCTTTGTCCTGCTGCAAGTTCAGAATGTAGGCCACATTCTGTTCTTGCTTCAGATGATCTATATCTTCAGCTTTCTGAGGTTGAGACCCGACAATTAGGTTTTCAGTTATCAGTGTGTAGTTCATGCCTGAAAAGCGAAAACACGATACATTCATCAGAAACTTTGAATTAGATTTCATTAGCTAAGTCTATAATACTGGTCCTACCAAAAAGCAAACTAAAAGATGCTGGACTTATATATGCATTCACTGAGCACCAATACATGAATTCAGAGCTATGAAAAAACCATATCGCCACACTCTTCACATTTCCTACTTCAAGTGTCGTAATCTTTATTCAGTCAGGACACTCTAATGAACCTTACAGAACTTATATGTGCTCTACTTCCCTGTTTCATTTGTGATATACTAGGTTATCAGGTGTCCCTTATCTGCAATTCTGCACTGCCAAACTCCAAACTATATCATGCTTGATTTCTAATTGTAATATTTTCTCCTTCTTAGATCAATCACCTCCATTATTCTTTCAATTAAACATCATATTCTAAAAGCACAGGCCACAGCAATCTATTATCTCAGAAAATCAAATAAGAAAAGACCTGAAATTAGACAAATATGAAGTGGAATATACCAAGATCATGATGATACTCATAGGGGTTCCTCATCATTTGCTTCATTGCAGTGTTGTAGTCTTCCATTCTGTTCCCGGAGCTTCCGACCGCGACTTTTGTTGATTGCTGAATCTCGCTGCAGCAAATCCTGCTCACTTTGAAGCCCTTTCTGAGGCCGCTGTTGTTAGGTGAAGAAGATAAGAAGAGGGCATTCTTGTTAATCTGGGTTGAAGGCCGGAGAAATGGAGATGATGAATAAGAAGAAACTATGTTGCCTGCAGCTTCCATTTCCGACGACTGTCATGCGCTTCTCTGATTTTTATTTTTATTTTATTTTCTTAAGGCTATAAAACAGGGATCAGATGATGATTTCGAGTACGGAATTATTGGTAAGATGGTCACATAATTTTATCGCTTGTTCAATTAAGTTCATATTCTTTTTATCAGCTTAAGAAATTTCTAAAGTTTTCGTTTGTAGTTAATGTTGCAAAGAAACAAAATAAGTTAATGCAGTTGGACTAAGAGTAAAATTACTGAAATTACATCCGATGATAGTCATGTTCAAATCAGGTTAGTTGAACTAAGAGTAGTTAAATTAATGTTAAACTGTGAGAAAATAAGTATGTTGAAATGTAATTTAGTGAAAGTGCTGAAAATAAACTGAAGTCAATGAAATAAGTTTGAAAGATTAAAAAATGCATTCAACCCCTAAAAGAGCTCACAAATTCAATCATCGAAATTAGATGAATTGTAACAAATACTTTATTTATTGAATTCATTTCATAAACATTTCACAACTTTGTGAACATAATTCATGAATAGTTAATTATTTACTCATTTAGGTCATGTTCAATTCAACTCATTTTTAGTAATTTTTAATATATTTTAAATTAATTTAACATTTTTCACTTTAATTCAACAATTTAATCTCTTACAACTTAATAATATTCAATTATCTTTCAATTTAATTTAGTTCTATACATACATTTTAATTTCTAATTGCAAATAAAGTTTTTGAAAATGTTTACGGTTTTTAGTTCAGTTAAATACATTTCAATTATCGGGATGCAGTGAGCATTGCTACTTGCAAAGAAAGCTTTTGAAGTTTGGATGTTATGGAAAGTAGCTTTGAAAGACGAACCAATGAGATTGCAGAGCCCGACTTTTCTATTGAAAAGGGCCAAGTTAAGGTTGCGTAGGGGAGACTTTTTAGGTTTTCCACAAATAACACGTGAGGGCCTCGTGTCTGAAATTCTTTTCTAACCCATTTTGCAATTGGTTTATGGATTCATTTGTTCGTGCTTCCTTTTACTGATGTTAACCTCTCTATATATTCAACCCATTATAATAGAATCTAAGGGTGTGTTTGGTTGGACAAGTTTTTGACCCATTATAATAGAATTTAAGGGTGTGTTTGGTTGGACAAGTTTTTGCAAAACTTGGACTATCTAAGTCCAATTTTGTAAAATCTTGTTTGGTTCACCAAGTTTTCCAAAATCCAGACTTGCAAAATCCTAAAAATCAATCAAAGATTTTGTTCTATACTCACAAACTCAACCCAACCAAACAAGGATTTTGCAAAACCAGACTCTCAAAATCCCAAACAAAAACCCAAACTCTCAAAAACCCAAAACTAAATCTAAACTCTCAAAAATCTTACGAACCAAAACACACCCTAACTATTTTCAAGGTATCTGGGAATAAAACAATATTTTGGACCCAAAGAACTTTTGAGGACATGACCTATTTTTTCATTAAGACAAAAGTTTATCATTTCATTCATTCTCCTGAAACACGTTCATAATCGTGTGATAGAAGAAATGGTAGGGTAAATCCCAAATAGTAAGACGAGTAGCATTAAACTTTACAAAACGAGCAAGTAAATGTGCCGAAATATTTTTCGAACGAGAAATCCAAAAAGACAATTGGAAGACAGCATGGAGTAGAAAATCACGAATATCAACAACTATGGAAGAAATCTCCGAAGGACAAGGAATCTCACCTTTAATTATTTGAATTAAGCACAACGAATCACCAATAATTAAAGGTTGAGACGGTAGAGATAGAGCCAAAGAAATGGCCTCTTTTGCAGCTAGAGATTCAGCCGACAAAGGGTCCCAAGCCCCCCACGCTCCCGCCAATGCCTTGACAAAATTGCCACCTTCATTACAGACAACCGCTCCCAAGCCAATTTTGTCTAATAAAGTCTGTGCGTCAAAATAGACAACGGCTACATGTCAGTGACCGACATGAGGATGATGCAGTCAGAGAATCTAATATCTTTTCCGGTCATAAATTAGCCCGATGAAAAATCTATAGCGTGGTCAAAACCCCTCCAACAAGAATTCTACCATCTAAGTGTTCATTCTCAAACAGTTGTTTATTCCTTTGACGTCATATTCCATCACAGAGCATGAGCAACGATTAATGAGCATGAGGACATGTCCTATTTAATATGAACTCGTGTCAAATTATGTCAAATTAGATTCAAATTGAACTGAAAATGGAAATGTATTAGGTCTTTTATTTGCATAATCAAATTATCTTAACAGGTCCTTATAATTACCGGATTTATCGTTCGATAGGTGTTCTTATAATCGCTCGTATCTTTTTTTACTTTTTGTTTTCCTTCATGCACAATGTATATTAAAAAACAGAGCAGTACATTTAATAATATATATACTTGGATTAAATTATTTGACCAAAACTAATTAAACTTTGCTAACAAATTTTTATTATTTGAAAAAAATAAAATGAATAGAGGGAATAACTAATGCCAATTCTTATGAGATGGCCCAATGTTATTAAGATAAAAAATGGTCCCTCCACATATAAATGTCCGGGGAACCTCAACTTCAATCCCCAATCACCAATATCTCTTCTACTTTTTATCTATTTATATAATTAATTAATAATTATCACTGAGTAATGGGAAATTAAGAGTGTGATGAATGTTCTTAGATTGATTGGTACTATCTGTTGATTTTATATAATTTGTTGAAATATTTATTATAGTATTATTATTAACTTTGACAAATATTAACATTAAATCTTGATACATCAAATTTTAGGTTGATTCTTATAAAAACATGTAATGAAATGTAATAATATAATACAAAACAACATCATAATGCAATTTTTAATGAAATGAAATGTTAACGAAGCACATACGAATCGGATCATAATCCACCAATGTAAATAAACACCAACATGAACCAATTATATAAGTGTATGGTGAAGAAAGCGACTAGCAATAAATTAAAAATCAAAGTCATGCCCTTTTCACCCAAACACACTAAACTCATTCATTTCGATTGTGTCCTACACCCACCCATCAAATTCAATTTTAAACTTTCCATACATTGAACCACATTTTCATCATTCTTAACATATTATTATTCTAAATAAAAATATCTCAAGTGATATATGCAGTTTGATATTTTATTCAGCGTAGTCTAAATTATCATTAAAATTCACAATACCGTCTCCTGAATATTGTTAGGTTTCCTCATAAATTTTATAGATGATGACAATTTCATAAATTCATATCGTATTTAGGATCACGAGAGTAAAATACTAGATTGTGTATACCGACACCCATAAACATCTTGATCATGTCCACTCCACCTAAATTTAACTAAAATAAACCGAAAGATGTCAAAAATTATTTAGTACATGAGATAATAAGTTGCTGAAATGAATTGAAACAACTGAATTGAATTAAAAAATGCTGAAAATAAACTGAAATAGTTTCACAATTAAGGCCATGTCCAATTCAACTTATTTGGTGATGTGTTGTGCTAATGAGTGCTGAGTTGTGCTGATCAGTGCTATGTTGTGTTGATTTTGTGCTGAATAGTGTTGAAAGTGTTAAATAATGTTCATTTTGAGTTGAAGAAAGAATACAATGTTTATTACTTAAGAACTAAAAAGTGTACTTAATTAATATTATTTTTACAAAACATAAAAATAGTGTTCATTTATAACTTAAATGCGTTGAGCTGAACAGTGCTGTGTTGATGAGTGTTGCGTTGTGCTGATGAGTGATGTGCTGTGCTGACCAGTGTTGCGCTGTGCTGAAATATGCTGCAACAGGTTAAACTGTACGGGGCCTGATTTGTACACAGTCCAATAATGATTTGTGATGATAACACCTTTAAATGTATGATCATTCTCCTCGTCGAGTGATGATGAATTTTTGGATGTTTCATTTCATTTCATGGTACATTGAAAACTTGATAATTATGGATCCATTATTACCATAGTAGACTAAGTTTACTTTAACTGCCCCACATTTTTCTTTACCTAAACGAGGAAAATGGCCGTTTGGAGCACAGCTCATATCCTACACAGTACGCCGTGTTTTGGACCTTTGAATTTGAGCTATGATCATAGAACCACCGAATCTTGAATGCTAGACTCCGTTTCATAAATGATCATGAGGACCATTATAAGGTACAACTATTTGAAATGCAATGTATAATACTCCTTTCAATTATTATTTTTATACTACTACACCTTTACTCATTAGCGGAACTAACATTTTATTTTAGGGTAAGTTTAAATGACTAAAAAAATTTAGGGTAGACTCGTCTTAATTCAGAAAGTCCTAATTCTCAGCCGGATAACTAACCTGAGAACAGTAATTTAAGTCCGAGCGTCGGATTTCACGATAGACACCAACTTACCCGAACACTTATATAGTTCCGCCACTGCCTTTGCTCTCTGATAAAATGTCAATATGATCCAAGTTAAGATTCACGACTATCCAATACCAAAGGCCAATAGCAGCACACTGAAATTTCATTCTCTATAGTATATGGATTGCTTTGCTTTGCTTTAGCATATATAAAAGAGATTCACAAAATGGTAGAGAATAAATTGCCCATTCGAAGGTGAAAAATTCATGGATGTCGGTTGCTTGATTGTACTATACGGCAAGTAAAATGATCCGTTAATCACCCAATTAAAATAGACGGACATGTCTCTCTAGGTTTTCAGCTACTCAGGTTTTCACCTCTGTGCTCCTCTTCTTCTTCTACGGTGGCACGCAACACTTTTTTCCGAAATGCTATACACAATTTAATATTTTTCTTAATGTAATTCGAAATCATCCCCTAAATATTTATAATAATTTTAATAAATATAATAAATAAATTTATTTTCATAAGTTCATATCATTTTTTAAAATTATAAAAATAAAATACTGAATTCATTTTTAGGGCTATACGGACTCGAACCGTAGACCTTCTCGGTAAAACAGCTCAAACTTTTTATTATCAAAATGATCTGAACTGTTTCAAAGACCCAACATGTATTTTTTTTGCATTGGGCTCTTTCATTAACTGATGAAAATATCAGCTAGTCTGCCATATATTTTCTTTTGATAGAAATTATATAGATGAACACTATTTTTTGATACATACTAACACCATTTTTTGGGACAATTCTCTAGTGCTAACTTGTCCTACCACTACCACTTTCCCCCTCCGCATCTTTTACTCCTCATATAATATCTCCCATGCATTTTTCATACTATCTTTTCAAGTGCATTAAGTATTAAGTTGTTAGGGCATTCAAATAATGTAATAGATCATAACACAAAGATCCGTTCACTTTTGTTTTACATAACTAAAAACTACTAAATTAAACCAAAAGTTATCAAACGGAGTACTAAAAACTGTTGAATTGTACTAAAAACACAGTTTATTGGCGTTGAAATGAGTTCAATTGACATGCATGTGAAGCAAAATGAAGCAATCACTCTCCTTATTTTCTATCTTTATGATTCGCTTTTTCTTAATATTTGAACGTAAAAATAGTGAACACTCTTTTATATTTGTAAGAGTGGATATCAACTTTCAAATTATATTTTATGGATAGAAACAGCAAATAAAATAGTGACATATAAAATAGTGACATAAGAGAAACAATGCTATTAGGGATTGAATTTGGACGTCAAGAATTACCGTACTCCTATTTATTAATAGGCTACTCCTAAACAAATTGCAGATTGAATAGGATCTACTTAAGTAATTACAAAACGCAGCAAATTAATCAAATTGCATTCTTGACGGCGCCGTTAGTGCTGCCGTTACTGATCATTTCTCCACTCCCGCCAGCATCCTTAATAACCCCGAACCTCCTCAGACCGAGCTCGCCCCAATCCCACAGATGCAGCACAATGTACGTCCCGATCCCTCCGATGAGTCCGTACGCGATTGAATAAGTCAACGGCATCAGGATCATCGTCATGAACGCCGGGATCGCCTGCCGCATGTCGTCCCACTCCACCTCCACCACCGACTTCATCATCAGAACTCCGACCAGGATCAGCGGCGGCCCCACCGCCCACGGCGGAATCGACGCCAGCAGCGGCGTGAAGAAGAACGCCAGCATGAAGTACGCCGCCACGGTCAACGCGGTCAACCCCGTTCTCCCGCCCTCCCTGATCCCCGTCGACGACTCGATGAACGCCGTTACCGGCGACGTCCCCAGCAGCGATCCGAAAACAATTGCCGTAGCGTCCGACATGAAGGCGAAGTACTGCCCTTCGAAGTTCCCATCGTCGTCGGAAAATCCAGCGAATCTCGCCATGGAGTATAGAGTTCCGGTGGTGTCTAATATGTCAACGTAGAGAAAAGTCATCAGCGCTTCCCAGAAATGCCCTTTTCCAATCTCCTTAAAACTCAGAGCTCCGGCGGTGCTCTGTATTGCATGAACGTCGACGACTTTTTTGAAATAGTCAAAGGCGGAATCCCCCGCCGGAGAATTTGGAAACACGGTGACGCTGGTGTTGCGAAACCACGACACCGCGGTGACGAAGACGATTCCGTATATCATCGCGCCTTTTACGTTTTTAACCAAACAGTAGGCTATAATTACGAACCCGACCACCGCGAGCCAGAACGTAGGGCTCTCCATGCGGCCGTTCAGGCAGAGAATATCTTCCGACGCGGTGCCGCCGGGGAGGAGCGCCATCGTGCCGTTGAGTGACGTAATCACCGGCGCAACTGAGGCACGCGCGCTACTCGGACATGCGCCCAGCGTGAGGAGCGTGGACGCGCTGTACGCGATCAGCCCGATGCCCTGGTTGTTCTGTAACCCGATGAAGGCTAGAAAGAGGCCGATTCCGGCAGAAGCCGAGACCCGGACCGGCTTGGGAATCAGTTTCGCAAGCTTGGCGCGTAGGCCCACCGCCGAGAGGAGTAAAAATATCAAACCCTCGATGAAAACGGCGGCTAACGCGCTCTGGTAGGACAGGTTACCGGAGCCGTGGAAGCCGACGACGGTGTAAGCCAGATAAGCGTTGGCGCCCATCCCCGGAGCGAGCCCCAGGGGTAAATTGGCGAAAAGGCCCATGATGACGCACCCTATCAACGAGGATGCCACTGTAGCGACGATCAGGTCCTTCCGGGTTTTTTCCAAGCACGCTGCGTAGCCGGGGTTGACCGGGTCAAACTTGCAGGAAATATCCGGCGGGATGACGTCAGTGCAGTTGAGTCCGGAGCAGAGGGGAATACAGTCGGAGACGGAGCAGGTGCCGCCGGAATCGGCGAGGATGGAGGCGTTGACGGCGAGGATGTAGGCCATGGTGAGGAAAGTGGCGGTGCCGGCGCGGAGCTCGGTGGTGAAGGTGGTTTTCCGCTCCTTGATCTTGAAGCGCCGGCCAACCACGCTGTCGGCCACGGTTGTGTTCAGGCGGTGTATCGCCGTCGACGGCGGAGGAGGCGGCGGCGGGTTGCCAGACTCCAAGTCCATCAGGGTCGGGGAGTTTCTTGTTGCCGGGGAGTGAGTGTGAGAGGTTTTTGTAGATTTTTCTAAAGTCCGGAGATACTTTATTGTCTCTCTGCCGTTTTTTCAATTTATTTTAAAGACAAGAAAGTTTGAAAATGAACTCAACCTCAACGGATCATGTTACAAACTAACGGGAGAGATTCTGGTATTGGAAACTGAAATGTACGATTCCATTGACGCATACGACACAATATACGTATATAATACATGCGCATCTCTCAAATGTACATAATCAAAGTAGAGATTGAATATGACTAGTGATGAAACCAATTTTAATTATGAAAGAACTTATCTGCATTGTTAATCAAAATTATTGATAGATTCTATCCATCTCAACTATATTTTTGACTAAATTTAAGTCGATGAACCGTATGAATATTATTATATGTAATGTCAGTTTATTTTTAAAGTATCAATTTTATCACATATATATATACAGTTATTACACACTCAATCATGGATATTAATGATTTGACGGAAGTTAAAACTGTGCAGTTTGAGACTATTAAATTTTATTTAACTGAGCTCTCCTTTCATCTTCGTGCTACTAAAATAAGGCAAAAAATGGATATATTTAGAAATGGGGAGTGTTTAGAAATGAATCAAATGATTAATGAGCCTATAATGTTTATTTTTTATGACAAAAGATGTATATTTTTTTATTTTATAGGAAGGAAATTTGAAAATATTTTTAATTAATGATGTGCTGAATATGAATGTATATAAAATAGGAGGATTCAGGCATGATGAATTGATGACCTGCCTTTCTTTCGGCGGACAAAAACTTGCCAAACTAGTCCAATATATTATACGATTCTGCTTACGAGCATACAATTTTAAAACTAATACCGGCTAATTTGATTTCCTCAAATATAAAATTTTTAAATAAATTGGTCAACGTAAATGAAATCTGGTCAAAACTTTGACCACAAGCATATCTTCGTTTCGAATCAATATTGATGTAATTTCGCAACAACTTTTTCTATCCAAATACTTTTAATTCAGTTTTTTTAAAATTTGAACTGAGACGATTTTTACAATCAATATTTTAATATAAATAAAATTTTACATTGAAAGTTGACTAAACAAAGCGTCGCAATTTGCACAAATTAGGAATTGACCCTGCGTGCTAATTCAGCCGCTCACGGAAGTTGCATGCACATTAGTACCATCTATTTGCTTTCTGTTCACACTAGCCAATTCTTTTCTTAGTGATCTGTCCAATTCAGATTAAATTCAACTCGTTCATTTTAGTTTAGTTAAACTAAAAGCTGTTTAAATGTATTGAAATGATTGTAAGACAATTTAAGTCAGCTGGAGCACATTACTGCTAGGTGAAACCAAGCAAACTATAGTTAGGTGAAGGCTGCTGCAGTTAGCTGAATGATGCTGAAGTAAATTACAATTGGCTAAAATATGCTGCAGGTAGTTGAAGCACGCTGCAGTTCGTTGAAACCAGTTATAATTAACTAAAATTAAATAAAATTAGTTTAATTTAACTATAAGATTTGTAACAAATAAGTTGAACTTGACAGAGTGTGAAAATGAGATGTGTGGGAAACGGTGGGTTGCGTAATGGAAGATTCCACTTCCAGGGGATCTGAAACAGATTCCGCCCTCGGGTCGCCGTCTTAAACTAAACCAGATTCTCTTGGCGCGCACATGGACTTTGTGCCTGCATGCACTATAAGTCTATAACTCGCTAATCCTAAATACCCCACTCTTATAAAGCTCCTTAGGTTAACTAAATTGAGTAATATAACATATATATTGGAATGTTACATTAAAAACAGGTCCCAAATACCAAATATGTAACAGCAACTCATCGTAATAAGAAGAATATAAATATTCCCACTTTAGACAGTGAAACTTGTATAAGATACCTCATCATAAATTA
Source organism: Sherardia arvensis (assembly GCA_948330725.1). NCBI lineage: Eukaryota > Viridiplantae > Streptophyta > Magnoliopsida > Gentianales > Rubiaceae > Sherardia > Sherardia arvensis. The sequence goes on from OX415236.1 coordinate 48,001,215, forward strand.
GGTTGAGTTAAGTGATTTCATGTCGGCACTGTTTATGATTCGAATATTTTTCAATTCAGTCTTGATGAAATTCAGTTTAATTTAGTGATATTGTTGTTTTCAATGCACTGTTATACTCAATTTAAATAAAATACTATCACCCCGTTGAACCTGCACAAATTCCTTTTTTCGGTGTTCCTTTAGAATTTGAATATTTTTCGATTCTGTCTTGATAAAATTCAGTTTAATGTAGTTGTATTGTTGTTTTCAATGCACTATTATACTCAGTTTAAATAGAACACTGTCACCCCCGTAAAACCTGCACACATTCCTTTTTCGGTGTTCCAATCTAAATTGCACATTTTTCTTTTGGATGTCCTAATCTAAATCCACTCATTTCACCAGTTTTCTTATCAATTCAATCTCTGCCATTCATTTTACAATTCTTAATTAATTTTCACTTTCTAGATGCAAACTACTTCATTTATGTTATGTTTGTATATCCAATTAAGTTGTCCAATAGATTAAAAACAGAAAGCAGTTTGACATACTTTTCAGTGAGAGGGGGAATCACTATTCATTTGGGATCCCTCCATAATGTTTTGCCTGAATTTTCATTTGGATTTTAGTCTCAAAAGGAAAAACGAGTGACTTGTTTTCGAAAAAGGTACAACTAATTGATATACACACACACCGAACTTTATGAATTATAAATGAGATTGATATGAGATTTAAGTACATTATGCTGCTTCGAGTTGTAAAGTTTGCACCCTCTTGTTCCAATTCCAAACAAATTATTGAAGGCTCTTGTTTACGCTTTCCGATATTTTATCACTAATCGAAAATACAATATAAATTATAAAAATATCATTACTTATTAGATTTATTGAAAAATTTAACAATATTCATAAACAATATTTTAATTTTAATAATATTTTTAAACTATATTAAGTAAAACACTTATTTTGAATCCATAAACGTTCAAAACCTAACAACTAGAGTGTAAACATTTTCTCCAGCAGAAGAGTTCCTTATCACCACCAGGTAGGATTTTGATCGCTATGGTGATCACATTTCGCTCCTGTAAAGAATTAGGGTGTGTTTGATTCGCAAAATTTTTGAAAGTCTGAATTTTGTTTTGAAATTTTGAGAGTTTGGGTTTTTGTTTGAGATTTTGAGAGTCTGGTTTTGCAAAATACTTGTTTGGTTGGGTTGGATTTTGTGAGTATGAAACAAAATCTTTGATTGATTTTTAGGATTTTGCAAGTCTGAATTTTGGGAAACTTGATGAACCAAACAAGATTTTACAAAACTGAATTTAGATAGTCCAATTTTTGCAAAAATTTGCCCAACCAAACACACCCTAATATTTGATACAAATTTTGATTATCACATTTTGATCCAAGCAAAGTAAATAATCTTTGATATGATTCTTTTTTATGGAATATATGTCTTTGATATGATTTTACCACATCTATAACATCTATTTGATACGATTTTGCTAGAACTATAAACGACATTATAAATAGGGGCATATGCTAGATACAACATGTATTTTGCTTGTTTGTAGTGCATGACAAAAAATACGCCATCGATATATATCTTATGGCCCGTGAATATTTATATCAGACATATGCACCATATATATCATTATATATATATAATTATATAATAAAAATACGAATTGTAAATAAATAAAATGCGGACTGTATCTAGCAAGACAGCGTAAATATCAACATTATAAGGTGTATTGCAAATAATTGAGCGCACCCAAACAAATACGGAGATCCCACGATCTGTTGCGTGTGATCATTGGAGCCAAATTTGCTTCATTTTCCAATCAAAATACTCTGCAAACTCAAAAGTTGCATCTTCTTTTAACTCAATTCTGTCATTCTCTACGTTTTTTTGACATCATTGCTTTGTCGTTCTAGTGAATAAAGAAATTAATATTCTCCCCATTCACATGAAAAAAAAATCAATTTTATTTCAAAAATATATCAATTTTTATTTGAAAAAATGAATGAGCCTGGGGTGTGCAACGTCTCCTTCGTTACTTTGTTAGGATACTTTCATTTTCATCCCTAAAGTTTGCAGAAAGTTGCGAACACTGACCGCCCCATACACTTGAGCTATCAATCCATCATGTTTCATTTCATGCAATAGTATTGTTGTGAGATTAAGCTCTATCTAATCTACAAAGTCAAAAGTGGTGTAATTGATTGATGCTTCTGAAGTCGTGTCCAGTTGGGATGTGAGAAGTTACAATCAGGTACAACTGTAAAGAATGAGTTGAGATGAAGATGAACTTGACGGGTCCTAATTACCTATTTAAGTGTAATCGAGCTTAACTTTACATCATCACCCACTAACAACAAGTAATTAGCATTGATTTAAAAGGTGGTGATGAGCTTGATATAATTAAGATTGAAAAACAGCACTAAACACAACAAATGGCAAGCAAGGGATCTAGCAAGTTGATTCCCAAATGATTAGGTACTAGAACAAAAGCATGAAGAGCATCTTCAAGATTAATTTAGGCTAGTTCAAACAATATAATTTTAAGGGAAAGGCATGTGATATCCGTTAAAGTTATGTATGAGTTGATTGACAGTTTAAAATGTCATCCTCTGAAAAATTGTGTAAATTATCACTCTCGTGATAATCTCACAGCTACAAGCAAATAAGCAAATAAGGTAAATTATATTTTCGAGATGTATTATTTTAGCGAAAAGAGAGGATCGCCCTCTAAACCCGTCTTTTGATCTTTAAAAAAAGAGTCGAGTTGAGTGCATAAACAAGCATGCAAGACTAAATTGTACTTAACTTTAGTTTAGTTTATGATAGTAATTATGAGTAGAATGATGAGAAATGCAAATTGCTCCACTTGGTGCTCAAACTTTATGAATTGGTGAATGCATTCGATGCTGACAAGAACATTGGATGGATATGGAGGGAAGAACCCAATTCAAAACCATCCCAAGCTTTCGGATACCGACACATCATCTCTTGATTCTCCCACCATTTCAACAATGCCGAATATATACACCTGTATATATATATATATATATATATATATATATATATATGATTTTGAGTATAAAATTACAGAGTACAGTCTGTGTACATAAAACAAATGATCGAATGAGCATTCATGGCGTTGAGATTCCGTTGAAGTTAGCATAAATTAATGATGGACAGTTCGTTGGCATTCATATATAAGCAGAGCTGGGGATGGAATATACTAAGGATTGGAGAAAAGCTTTTGTTTTTGACCTAAGAATCTGGTTCAGCAAATTAATAAACGCCAAAGTTGAGAGTATGAGATGCGCTTTGTTTTGGATATGTTGGGTACGGTGCCATACAGCTCCTTCGTCACCTCTCCCAACTAAATTCTCTTTCTGTTTATCATATGACTTCCTCCTCTGTATGCATCGATGGCAGTGACGGAACCATAATATTTTTTTTATGGAGCAATTTTTTTCATGGAGTGTTGAACCTAATACTTCTAACTTTTTTTGATTGGAGCGTTGCTAAAGGGCATATGAATGTATACCCTTTAGAGTATATGAATAATACAACATTAGGTAGGGGCGGAAGCAGGAGTTGTCGGGGCGGCGATCCCCATATTTTAGGGGTGAAGTAGTAAGGCGTCAATATGATGGAGTTGTAATGGAGAGCAACCTCCCCATTGCCGATGTCTCAAGACTGTCTTATTCAGCAACCTCATAAGTTTCATTCTGGTTCCGTCACTACTCTTACGAGTATATCAATAGTATATCTTTGCTCATCAGAGTTTAGAAGGGCGGTCAAAACCCGCTGGCCCTACCCAATTCCGTGTATCGTGCCGAGTCATATTCATAGGTCGCATGACTCTTGAAGATAAAATTGAATGATAGAATTGAATAACTTGAACACGAAATTGGAACGGAATTAGGAGTTAGACGGAGCAGGTAGGTCCACTGTTGTTAGGAACCCCAGACAAGAATGTAATAATTTAGCTTTACAAAAAAATAAAAAAAAGTGGAGATGTAATATCGTGTTGTATTATATTTATTCCAACTTTGGCATAATGTAGGTCATTTTGATTAAATTAGTTAGCGATGTGATGTCCAGACATGCCAAATATTGCGTGTTCCATGATACAGAATGTATTTCCATCAATTCCATCCCTTTTAATTCTAGTGGACAAAACCTTTCGAAAAAAATCCAAATTTTGTAGGATATTATATTATTATAATATATAAGATAATAAGACAGAATATAATGTTGACAAAGAATTACATCAATATATTCTTCTGCTATATATAAAAGAAAATTTATGTTGAACAGATGTCTTTTGAAACCCTGTATGATGTGGTCATTTCAGAATGTGAATTAATTCTTTGGACAAGATGGCAACTAGTAGTGTTTTTCTCGACAGAAATTCAAACCCTCAAACTCCATTTATTTATGCCAGAATCATTAATCTAATTATTACTTCTGACTTATATCACAGCATTAATTATTATAGGACAAGTAATAAAAATCATGAAATATATTCCTCACAATAAGAAAAAAAAAGGCAAAAATTCAATTGACAGTACAAATGAAACATATTTTCACATTATGGTGTTTTCTGTTCAGGGTTCATGACAACAAACATAGAGAAAGATCAGCAAAAGCCCTAACTCAGACAACTTACACAGGTAGCAGAAGTCACTCGATCCGGTCCTCCTTTCCTTGCCAAGCCCAGACAATGTCCGATAAAGCAGGCTTCAAATCTTCCTTCAACAGCTTCAAGTAATCTACTGTATCCCCGCTAGACCTTCTAATCTCCACCAAGAATATCGACAAGGCGATCTCAAAAATCTCAACATCTATGCACAAGCGCGTACCGTTTTTACATTCATTCACCGCCTCCAGTTTCATCACCCCGCCTTCTTTCTTCATGACTTTCAGCCCGAGGCTTCTAGAAACTTCCTCAAATTTAGAGATGATCGAGGATGCAGAGTTTCTCGAGGTGAACTTTACTTCCTCCTTGTCATCGTTGCACACAAACAGTCCAGAAAGATCGAATCCTGTTGAAAGGGATATTATATCAAATGCATTGAAGCTACCAGGCTTCATCACTTCTAGCTTGTCCTCCACGGATGAATTGCTGCTGCTTTCAATATCGGTATTGAGTGGAGGTGTTTCGTTTTCCACGCCTTTTATGGTACAGCTGCTAATGTTCCGCTGTCTGCAATCCAACCCGTTCTTGAACCAGGGATCCTCCATGATTTCAGCCATGGAAATTCTAGTGTCGGGGTTTGGATCAAGGATCCTTAATAAGAGCCTGCGAACTTCAGTAGGGAACCAGTGAGGACATTTATAATCCGCACGGCTTATCTTCCGATACAGCTCTATGACATTGGAGCCATGAAAAGGAAGAAAACCTGCCACTAGAACAAATAAGACCACCCCACAAGACCAGATGTCGGCCTTTGCTCCATCATAACCTTTTCTGCTTATCACCTCCGGAGCAACATATGCTGGAGTTCCACAGGTTGTATGAAACAAGCCATCTTGGCGCCTACATTCAGACAGCGCGCTCAAACCAAAGTCAGACACTTTCAGATTCTTATTGTCATCGAGCAGAAGATTTTCAGGTTTCAGGTCGCGATGGTAGACACCTCTGCTGTGGCAGAAATCGACGGCTGTGATTAACTGCTGGAAGTATTTTCTAGCAATGTCTTCCTTCAGCCTTCCCCTGGTTAGCTTGCTGAACAGTTCACCGCCCTTGGCATACTCCAAAACAAAGTAGATTTTTGTTTTGGTAGCCATGACCTCATAAATCTGCAAGATGTTCGGGTGTTTGACTAGTCCCATGATAGAGATTTCACGCTTTGTCTGCTCGATCAGATTAAACTTGAAGATCTTCTCTTTATCGATAACCTTGATAGCTACACTCTGTCCATCAGAGAGCCTTCGACCATAATACACTTTCGCAAAGTTTCCCTGCCCAAGTGTCCTTCCAAACTCATACTTCTCCATCAATATGTTTGTCCTACTCCCCATTCTACAATAAACCTAGTACTAACACTCCCCTGCTCGAAATGATAACAGATGTAATGTGAGCAGGAGCCCCTCACAACTTAGAAAATTTAACCGTCACCCTCGTGCCTCAGCACGACAGGAAGGTATGAAACTGTGCTTTCATTTACCATCTGGCTGTAAAAGGTCGATGCTTTATTATCCCGGCCTCCCAATTCATCGAGAATGCTTGACCGGAGACCAAATGGACAGAAATCCACAATTTTTGCAGGAATTGAAAGTCGGCTAAGAATGCACATCTTTCTGCATTCCCGGGTATCTTTTCTTATGCTATCAAATGAGCCTCAAAGATCCTGAAAACAAGAAATGCATGATCATTACATAAAGGCAAAAAGACGGTACTGAAGTCTAATTTTCATCCAACATGTCCAAATTCATGCTATACTGAAATTATAACCTCAAACCTAACTAAGCCTTCCAAAGATCCAATCTTTGGTATCAATTTACAAAATTTAACAGTTTTTGTTTGAAGACATACAAAATTTAACAGTTCAAACACAAGGATCAATCAATCCACATCCTTAAACAGCATTTCAACCAAAATCTTTTCATTCATCGATCAACAACAATAAAAAGCCAAGGAAAACATTCAAATTTCAAATCAAAAAGTACCTATCACACAAAAATGCAACTAAATCAAACCAATTTCCATACAATCAATTTAGCCATCAATTTGAGAGGGGAAAACCCACGGAGATGAGAAGGGTTACCTGGCGATGGCGGGCCCAGAAAAATTCTGGAGAATCTGGACGGAGATGACAGAGAGAAAGGGACGGGGAGGGGGAAATCGACTTCAAGTTCAAAAGAAGAAAGAGAGGAGCTGTAATATGGTGATTGGGAAAGGTGATTAAAAGGTATGATTTTGTTCTGATTGATTTTATTACAGCGCAAATATGTAGAATTAGGAGGGGAATAGTTTAAGGTAGGATAATCTTGGAGGGGATAAGAGAAGGGAGGGATGGGTGGATTTTTGTAGACTATGATCATATGGTTAATTAATATCTAATTGCACAGCTGGATATCTCATCTAGTACTCCTACATCATTCTAGTTGCAATTTTGATTTTGTAATTTTAAAAGGAGAGTGTGTTTATACATTTTAACTAAACTGTTTATTTAATACTTAAAAATAATAAAAATTTCATTTAAAATTTTTTCATTAAAATATATTTAACTATATATTTAGTCTGACATTAATAATGATTTAATTATGAAATATATCATTTGAGAATACATAATTATAGGTAGTTTCATGTTTTTTTATAAAGTTAGAACTTTAAAAGATTTTGTGAATATTTTAATTCTAAAACTACAATGATATTTGAAAAGAGTGGTGATAAAATGAAATTTATAATAAGAAATAATATGGTATAAAAAATCAAGATATTGCTAAGAAGGTAACGTAATGTTGTGGGCGGGACGTACGTAATATATTGCAAATATGCTAGAAGAACGAGATTATTCTCGATATTATCTTAAATTATCCTTGATTTTATCATATTTTAATTTATTTTGATGATTTGCTGCTGAAGCTGATTCAAATTGGAAGATACTCTTGTCCGATTCTTTATTTTTGGCACACTTACATTTTTGGAAAGTTCATTAATAATGTTATTTTTATTTTTGTTAAGTTTTAGGTTCATCTCAACCAAACAATCTATTTTTCTCTCACTATATATATATATATATATTCAATATCACTAAATAGTGTAAAAGTCAAAATAAAAGAGTATTTGTTTAGGATAGCACGTTCATCATTCCAGTTAGATCGACTGGATGATTCCAAATCTTAGTTCAGATGTCAATAATTGACTCCATAACCCAAATCTGATACTCAACGTGCGAGCTTAGAAATCAAACAGTCAACATATTGACAAGATAATAATAGCAAAAGTACAAGTTAGCTTTCTTGGTTATGGATCATTAGGCAAACAAACACACAGTCTTTCTAAGAAAATCTTCCTTCTTTTCCTTTCCTGGATTTAAATACAAGTAGTAGTACAACAGTAACTCACCAAATACCTTCTTCCCTGTGCTCTACTCTCTACCGTTCAGCCGTGGTTTAAAATATGAACAAGTGAAGTTACCTAGTACCTTAAACCCTTGGCAACCTCAAAGAAATGTGCGACATTTTCCTCAGGTGTTCCGACTTTTATACCATGGCCGAGGTTCAGAATGTGCTTACCTCTGCCAGCTTTCCTCACAGTGTCGTGGATACGTGCAGTGATAAACTCTTTTGACCCGAAAAGGACACCGGGGTCCACATTTCCCTGAACTGCAACATCGGGGCCCAATCGCCTTCTGCCATCTGCCATGTCCACAGTCCAGTCCAGGCTGATCACATCGACCCCAGTCAAAGGCAGTCTCTCCAGCAAGCCTCCAGAGCCGCTAGCGTATAGAATGAGAGGAAGGTCTGGATGTGTCTGCTTCACTGAATTCACTATCTGTTTCAGATAAGGCAGGCTGAACTCCTCAAAGTCCACTGGGCTCAGCTCTGTGGCCCATGAGTCGAATATCTGGACAGCTTGGGCCCCGCTGTCGGCTTGGTAGCAGATATACTTTGCCATGGAAGTAGCAAATTTTTGAAGCAGTGCATGAAGGACCTATATGTAGGAAGAAACTTTTCACATCAGGACGCCGATAAAAAAAATTCATGGTGCTCTCTCAAAATTTGAACTTAGGAATGGGACATTCATTTACCTTAGGCTGTGAGAAAGCAAGCCTTTTGATTTTTGAGAAGTTTTTTGATGAGCCACCTTCAACACAATATGAGGCCAGGGTGAATGGAGCTCCAACAAAACCGAGCACTGCTGCTTCATTGTTAACCTGAAATTTTAAGCATCCAGCATTTATCTAAATTGTAGTAAATTGAAGTCATTAATCAAGAAACAAAAAATTCCAAATTTTGAGCAGGCTGACATAAAGATGGTTAGCTAGGACAATGTTGAGGAAGGTAACGTGATTATTGAATTTCATGCAATTCATTAACAAGTCAGCAAATAAAAGCTTTCATTGTGAACGTTCAAGAAAAATATATGGACTTTTTTCTACATTGGCTCATCATAAAAAAATCGCATACAGGTTCAACAAGGAAACATGTTTTGGAATTAAAAACTCTCAAGTCTCAACAGTTACTCACAGAAAAATAACTTGGCAAATTGGCACAAACATAAGGGGCGAAAAATGATACAATGCGGTTTTCAAGGGAATGAAAGCGAGAAATGGATACAAACCTCCTTTCGCAAGATTGTTAATGCTTCACCAACATATGGAACAGACTCCTCTGGGAAGAACTCCCTCACTTTCTCAACATCACCAAATGAGTTCAGGGGATCATATATGACAGGGCCTTTTCCTTTGACAATGTCAAAAGGGATATTCATACCAGTGAGTGGGGTAAGAATATCAGAAAATAAAATGACCTACAAATGAACAATACCACCACAAAGTTAAAAGGCAGCACAAAAAAATGCAGTTCAATTGATCAGGAACGCAGCACATTCATATTCTTAAGCACTAAAGTAGATGAGTTTCTCGATAAAAAAATACTGTCTTTGCAATGAGGAAATGATGCTTTCCTGGATTAGAATGCAGTGCAACCAGTGTACAAAGTTATAAATGAAATCAATCCAATGTAATGAATTTATAAGTGGAGAATATTAGTATCTCACCCCATCAGGCCGAAATACTTTATATGGTTGTAAGGAAATTTCCACGACAAGATCCACATTCTCTGATCGATCACGAAATGAAGGATACTTCTCGCAGATAGCTTGATAGCTCTGTAAAACAAATGCAATGTAGCTTAGACCAACAGTAACATTGACAGTCGATAGTTGAAATACTCACGACTAGAACTGGCTAATTTTCCCCCCACAGACCAATCCACCGAACCATAAAAACGAAGTTAGCCATGAACGCTGAAAACTATTCATCACTCCAGACCCCTCTAGAACAGTTTACAAGGTCCAATATGATATATTTCTGTACCATTTGATGCGTAAAAAAGATAACAAGAAGAAGTGATCAAATGGAAGTTGTATAAACCTGCCTTCATGTACCTCCCAGCTTGCCTCATTAGCCAAACTGGAGGTCTCTCTACTTCTTTCCCTCTCACAGCATTTAGCAACAGAGGCTCAGTTGCATTAACAGCCTTCGGTTCCGCAACAGTCCCTGCCAAAATACAAAACAACATTCACAATATCAATTCCCAAATGAATGTCACCTAGTAAAGATTCAATCTTTCAATTTTGCATCAAAAACCCACTAAACAAACTCCAATTTCAGTTTTAAGAGATTATAGTGATGTTGAACAAGGGTTTACCTCCAACAGCGCAGTAGATTGTAGGCTTGAAGCGGCAATTTGGACGGGATGGATTGAAGGTAGGATTGGAGGAAAGGGAGAACGAGGAGACGGAGCTGTAAATGCAAGACATGATTGACGAATTGAGATTTGGTTTCTGGGCTAAATCGGTATGAATTTCTTTCGCATCTCTCTATAAATCAAACTTCCTCTGAATCATTCTTAAATCAGCAAGGATGAGAAGAGATAGAAAGATAAGGGTCGAAATCTATGTTTTATGTATCATTCGGACAGGTTGGGCCCACCTTTACCTGCCCTCTCGCTGGGATCACTAAACGGCGTCGTCCGAGAGGGCGGAACTTCGGAGGACCCGTCGACGGACCATGTCGCCTTTCTCAATTTTGGTCGGAGAAAGCTGGAAACTGACCAGCGCGTTGCCTTTGTTGCCGGCCGTTTGAGTGCGGCGGCGCTGATGGAGGTATGGGGGTGATCGCCGATTCACTATTTTACTACAAAATCACGGCTAATCAATTCAGTCTAGAATTTAGGGATAAAGCTCGCTATTATCGAGTTCATGAATATAATATAATTTATACATGATTTTTTCAAAATTTTTGCGATCAAATTTTTCAAGACAAACATATACACAATTTATATATAATAAATATTTTAAAGCAACTTTTCATATTAAACATGAATTTTATAGCATGGGTGCACCCTAATAGCATATGTTACTTCACATCACAGAACTAATTGCTTTATAAATATATTAATGAACAAAATTAATTATTAAGCATTTTATCTTATCGACTTACTCGTGATCTATGTAGTCGAGTAGAATCCTACTTGTATCGTAATGAGATGAGTTTCAAATTCTCATGATAAGCTCATTTCAATGTGAATCCTCGGTAGTTTCAAGTTTTAACCAGATTTCAACATGATCCTATTTTTAATTTAATTTATTTAATGTCTTTCATGTTAAGTTGAATTCGATTAAATTCATCAAAAATTATTTTTTATATAAAAAAGACCCCAAAAAATGCCCTGTATTATACAAAGTAGAAAGCATGTAGCAGTTTAAAATATTACATTGCTAATACAACACATTGCAAATATGGCTAATGGGATTTTAGGGTGATACAGAGGGAGCAGCAAGGATTTCATTTAAGTTCACACTTTAAAGGGACTTCAATGCATCGATTGTAGAATTATATACAAGTAACATTAGCTGAATCTGAATAGCAATATACATGACACATCTGGATATCACATAACGCATCTAGTGTACAGAATGAGCCCATCTCATTTACAGTGTAGGCTAGGTTGTAAAATGAAGTCAGAAAATGGTGTCGATTCGGAGCTTTCTTCTGGGAGGTGATTTTTCAATTATTTGCTTCTCCATATCCATAAAAGAAAAGCCTTTGTGTGCAAACAATCTTCTGAGATTGATAACAGAGAGCTCATTAAAACCACCAATGGCAAGGTCCGACTGCTCCAAAGCATACCTGCATCAATGACATTGAATGGTATCAAGGAGGACGTTACAGTGCAGTAATAAGCCAAACCCCAGTTAGATAACTCACGCTGGGTGGGCCCCAATCAGAGCCACGGCCATCATCGTGCAGTTGTGAGCAGCGGTTATACCCCTCGGATCATCTTCAAAAACTACACATTTGGATGGCTTTCTATCCAGCTGCAAAATGTAATCGAGATAAACAATAGCACACCCAACATTCATGTTACCAGAATAATGATTTCACTGTATCTCACCTTCACTGCAGCTGAAAGGAATCTGTGTGCCATGGACTCCATGCCATCCTCTTCAGCCACAATTGCCTGAAAAAAAATGAGGATGTTTCAACTTCTTAGGTTAAAGTACAAATACTGTTGTATATTCACGGAAGGAATCACAAGAAACCTGGAAATACTTCAGAATACCCATCCGTTCCAAGACCCGAGCCATAATTTTTTTGTCGAGATTTGAAACAACAGCACAAGGGATGCGTGCCGTTGATACAGCATCCAACCAATCTCTTAGACCTTCTACAGGCTTTGAAAGCTAATATAGACCAAACGGACAAGAGGAGATTAGTGCTTTATTCATTTATTCCCTTTAACAAGGCTTAGCAGTGAAATATTTTATTGACAAAGGCTATCTCACTTCAAGAAAGTTGTCATGATACAACTGCGAAAGCCTCAAGTTCAATCTATCCATTTCATTCTCCTCCACCTCCCATTTTAAAACCTTCAAAATGCAGAAGATATTAATATTAAGAATATGAGACTAAATCGACCTTTTAAAAAATACAGAGGAAACGATGTGTTAAGATATCTTTTAGGTGAGGATTACGGAAGTACAAACTCCAAACCTTACGTAGAGCATACTCAGCACCTGCAGAAAGCAGACGCCTCCGCATTTCATCATCCTCGGAAATCATCTTTCCTGACAAAAGTTGCACATGAACATTAAAAAAAAAACTTGAAGGGAAGGGAATGTCTATATGTACCGAAAATCAGTCAATCAATCACAAGTATTCTCAAATTTTTCATGAGTACAGATAAGAAAGATTTATCATTGACAAGACACGCGTATAAGATCACTGTTGAGATTCCTTTTAGTGAGACAATAGAATAAAAGAAGGTAGAATAAATGATTGATCCTGTCTAAGCATTCATCAATCCTAAAAAGATCCAGCAACTACAGTCTAGCACATTTATTTATGCCATTGCTATGCTAGTTATAAGAGATTGAAAATAAAAGATGTTTACCTTCCTCCACGGCAAGCTGTCTCCACGCATTCCACTTGACAGATCGAGCATCAGCCTGCAAAATATACCGAGATATGAAACCACATTCCTGAAAAAACCCACAATATCATGAATAGCATGAAGTGAGTTGAAACCTCACCACAACATTATCCCAAGAAAAGATAAGACCATATGCTTCGTCAGGTTTCATCGCATAACGAATTCTCTTAAGAAACCCCTCCTGAAGCTTATCATTAAGATAATCCTGCAAAATAAGAATCCAGGAGTCAATCATTAAACTACATAAAGCGCTGAAACTAAAACAAAAAGATCGCATTTTTAGCATACCACATCAATCTTCAGGAGCCCATCCTGCCTAAATGTCTCGAACCCTTCTCCATATTCTGCCCCAATTGCCTTCCCAAAAGAAAAACACACATTTCACACTCAAATTGTTTTCTCCAAGCTCAAAACAGAATATGAAATCATTAAGAAGCAGGAACACAAAAGCATACAGTAGCAACAGATATATACCTCTTCCCGGAATATCCTGTTGGTGGGTATGGCCGGAAAATCATTATCAGCAGCCTTTCCGACCACCAGTAGACGGCGATTCTGGTGGTGGCCAGCTGAACTTGAACGGTTCAGTCTCTGTTAATCATCATCTAGTCAATTAAAGCGGCTTCAGAATTTAAGCTGACCAAAAAAGGGATGGCAACTAACCGGTAGTCTGGGAGCTAGGTGGGGATGAAACGACGTCGGACAGAGAGGGCGAAGGGTGGCGGAGCCTGTGAAGCTCAGGCGCAGAGCGTTTTCCATGGTTTTGCTTTGGATTTTTTAGAGCAGAACGCCAGCACAGAGAAAGGAGAAAGAGGCCATTGCACGGATATACGTATATACCATTGGGCTTAAAGTTCATCTAATTGGGCTTCAATGACAGGTTCATTTTAGGGGTAGTTTTGGTATTGCATTTTATTTTATTTTAATTTATTTGGTTTTAATTGGCTCGAGTATTTGTTGGTTTTGGAAATGGTGTTTGTCAATCACATATAAATACTTTTGTAATACAAATATAGTTTAACAAATGATTGTTATGTATATCTATTGTCGATTGTTAAATATTCAGTTCATCTAATTTAACTAATTCTCATTATGTCAATCAACCTTGATAAGATTTAACTAAGGCTATGTCCAGTTCAACTTATTGCAGCATATTTCAGCACAGCACAGCTATGGTCAGCACAACACAGCACTGGTCAGCACAGCACATATTCAGCTCAACACATTTAAGCTCTAAATGGACACTATTTTTATGTTTTGTAAAAATAATATTAACTAAATGAACTTTTTAGTTCTTAAGTAATAAGCATTGTGTTTTTTTTTTCAAATCAAATGAACACTATTCAACATTTTCAACACTATTCAGCACAAGATCAGCACATCACAGCACTGATCAGCACAACTCAGCACTCATCAGCACAGCACAACACCAAATAAGTTGAACTGGACATGGTATAAATATTTTTTAATAATTTCTATCACACACCTTGTTAAATTATAAGTTACGAGTTATCACCTATCTGTATAGCTTGTTTGATCAAATCAATCAACATTTTAAAAGCATGAAAAAAATGATTAAATATACTTTGGTATATGTAGTTTTAAATTTACAAAATATATTCCTAATTTCCCCAATAATTATCATCATGATACAAAAGGAACAACACGTCTTCTGTATAGAGAAAATAATGCACACCTGTTTTACATGAAAACCAGCTCACTGAACAAAAAAACCTCAAACCAAAACAACAAAACCAGATACCCATGAATTCAGCTACATAATTTAAACCTTGGTAGCAAGTAGCATATTATCTATATCCCAATCCAAAATCACAAAAACTGAGATTTCTTCTTGCTGTGCCTGGGAAATGTAACATGGATAAACCCAAACTTCTTCCTCTGAGTGTAGAACTGCTTGTCCAAACTCGCCTCTTTCGCAGGTTTCACGCTACCAGGATGATGCATTATGAGCCCGCTCTGTTCCCTCAGCATCTGGCTCAGCGAAACCTCGGCCTGTCTCTCAGCACTCCCCTCAACACTGTCATCCTCCTGCAGAATCAGCTTTCTTGACAGAATATCTCCGATCGATATTGTTGACCTGTAAACCTTATCTTTCCCCTCATTCATTTCCTCTCCATTCATAGGATCAGCCCTCCTGTGGCCTGAGGATGAGTTCCTGAACCTGAATCTCCCTGAACTGTTCCTAACACCATTTCTTCGATCATACTCGTCCTCATGGACTAAGGCTTCTTCTAGAGACTTCTTGGATCTCCTGTTTGTTGCTTCCTCCATGTTCTTCACTTTTGATTGGTAGTTTTGATCGGTGGTGTCGAATCTGTCTATGAACTTAGTTTTGCAGAGTTCCTGATCAGCCTGATGGGCCCTGTGAGTTAACGAGTTGTACTCTTCTATGGAAAGTGTTATCCCATTTCCGCCTGAATTTCTGAAAAACATATGCTGATGAGGTGAGTTATCTGCGTTGTCCATTTCTACCAGCGCGATCGCTTCCACCGCCTTAGCTGCTTCTTCCATCTTCCTTGCAGCAGTCAGCCTCATCTCAGCCATCTTGATGCTGGTTTTCGTCCTCTCGATCTCAGCCATAGCCCTCATCACCTCGTACCTAGAAGCCTCAGTCATCTTCTTGAACTGCTCAGCCTCATAGTTCAGGACAGGACTCTCATGGACGTTATTCATGAGTTGAAAGCTCCTGTAATCTTCCTGAGCAGGCATTAGCTTACAAAAATCTGTGTTTTTTGTACTGCACTTTTCTTTCTCGCTCTCATCCCTCATCTTGTGGTTCAGGGACTCGACTGAAGCGCGAATGGCGGCAAGATTGGTGGCTGTTTTGTTGAGGCTCAGCTTGGCATGGTCAAGCTCCATGGATATCAGGCCAGGAGAGACAGAAGGGCATGATGAATTCTGCCCTCCGCCACCGCCTTGCTGTCTGACAAGATCAGGGCTTGCCATTAAAGCAGACATTTCTTGGATGAAGCTCAGCTTTATGCCTTCTACAAATCTTTTTGCAGCCTCTACTTCTTTCAGCACATTCAGTGTTTCTTGCTCTTTGATTATGAGATCCTTCTCTAGCTGTGCTGCCTGTTTTTCCACTTTATCGATGTCGGATATCTCAGAGCCATTCTGTTAAAACACCAACAACAACAACAACAAAAATTTCAATATGCATGGAATTGAGATGTAAGAATAAAATCGAGACTGCTGGCAGTATAAAATTATACTGTCAGCGGTCTCAATTTCATTTCCACATTATTGAATCTATGCAAACATACATACAAAAATACTTAAAAATCCTTTTACATGCATAATTCTTGATCATTTTCTAGCAAGTAACAAAAAGGTATTGCAGAAAACAAACCTGCTGGTTTGATAAAGGGAGCAGGTGATGAGGAATCCAAGGACCGCCGCCACCGAAGTGATCGACAGCCTCCTTAACGGACTCAAACGGCGGCGAGGTGTCGATTTCGACTCTCGGGTTGATGATCACCTTCTTAGTCTCTGTCATGCCACATTCTCTGTCTCCTCCTGCCATAGCATCACAAATCTATGGAATTGCAGAGTTTTCACACACTGAAATATCAGTACTGTTGGTTTTATATAGAAGGGGGCTGTAATTAGTGATTCTATGCACTGTATTTGCTAGTGAGTTTAGAGATTATGGTGGATATGGAGGATTGGCTGCAATGATTATGTTCCAGGGACCAGGTTAAAGTAAAAGTGTAAAGATTGTAAGGCCTTTCCACTGGTCAAGTTTGTGTGTGTGAGTGCAATGACGGGATAGCCTGTACAGAAGATAATTAACCTTTGTTTAGTGTCAACCACCAATAAAATTTTATTTTCATTATAAACCACTGCTACATCACATTATGTAATGTAGTCAGTATCAGCGGAATGTGCACACTTCTTAGGGTGTGTTTATTGGAACTATATTTTTGAAGAAAAAAAAGTTGAGTGTTTTTGGATTCTGTTGTGGCGAAAAGCAGAATCTGATCATATCAGTTTATGCTTTAAGGCTATTTTTGGGACAAAAATGTCTTCCGCTTATGAAATAAATAGTTTTTTTACATTTTACCGAATACTAAAAGCTATGCACAGCAGTTGAAAACCTCCGCTAAACTCACCCTTAACGTGAACGTCTCAATTCAAGTACACACTTTCACTCCATGACAATACTCATTCATCTTTTTTACTCACTTCACTCACTTTTTTCAAACTTTATCTCGTCCATTCATTTTTATAATTCTTAATTCACTTCTTTTTTTTTTCTCGACAATTTTTCTTCAAACGGGTAGAGTATCATCGATTAAACAAATAAACTTGGTTTGAGGAGTGATGTTGTGATTGGATTGCTAGTTAAACATATGTTTGATTCTCCTTCACTTGTGGCGCAAAACATGGATTGTGTTCTGGAAAAGGTTGCAGGAAATGAGAATGTTTGTGTAGGCTCAGTCGGCAGGCTATAGGTGGTATCGGATTCAGCATAGATATGTTGATTTGAAGTTCTGAACGCGTATATACTCCCCCTCCCCCACAAATCAATATTATTGGCATGTAGTATGAACAATAAGTGTATATAATACCTAGTATGATTATACTAATTGTCATCATTTCTTAACGATATTTTCTAGTATTTATATTCTTTTAGCAATGTAACTTTTATGGCTAAATGTATAGATAATTCAAAATGAAGGACAAAAACTTTGGAGGAGTATCTCAAGTATTAATGAGCGACTCGATTTCGCATAGTTTGATAGAGAGTGAGATACATAATTCTGATCACGGGGCGGACCCAGAATTTTACCGACAAGGGGGCCGGACTAATCATAAAAATTTGAATTCGAAAGAATAAATGATATTATAAAAATAACGGTATAACAAAGTAATTTATTTAGAAATAAAAGAATCATACATATAACGGACCAACTATTGTTAAAGAAAATATAAAATTTATTTGAATCTAACTTTCTCTCTTTGATCATCTCAAAAGGACTTTGATAATCGAATCAATGGGAATGGTCTCGCAATCTCTTTCAATATATATATAGTATCAAAGAATCTCGCGGAAAATCATCTTCCATTCGACTACGCAGACTTGTTTTCACAATTTTCATGGCTAAAAAGGCCCGTTCAAATTAGAAAAAGCAAATCCTAATGACATTAGTATGTCTTATTACTGAAATGTTATAGGATTAACAAATATTCTTTTTAAAAAATATTACTAATATAAAATCCTATAAGGATTATAAATCAAAAAATAAAAATAAAATACAATAAGAAAATTGACAAAATGTGTGGTCCCTACTAATGATTTACTAATTCTATTAGAAATCTAATTTTAGTAAAATTTCTACTTGTACACATTGGTTTTTTTGTAAAGTGGACCACCAATTATTTTTTTTACTAAATATTATTTAAAGAGAAAATGATACTATATATAGGTTATATCTTAGCAAATTTATGAGGTGGGCCCGGCCCCTTTTGGCCCCCCATATGATCTGCCACTGCACGGGAAACTCATAATAGCCCAATATGTTGCTACTCTCTAGATTCAATTTCACGTCGTCGATAACTAATTCCATATTTATATGTACGCCAACATCTCCTTTGACCATTTAGATAACTTGTAGAGTGTCACTGATTATATAGTGCAATAGGTATCTTTAGTTGATCGAATATATGAAAACTTCATGTTTAAACAGATCGACTATCAATGATCGGTATAGTGTGTAGGTAGAATATGGTCTTTACTGAGAAGTAATTTAAGGGTTTGAAATGAAAAATGAATGAGGAAAAACTCGGATTTTTAACAATAATTCAAATGTTCTTCATTGACCCAATTTTTGGGCATATTTTTACTAGTTTCTAATTATTATTTTTTTGCGCTTAGTTAATATTATAACAAGAGAGTAATATAAGTCCACTGTCAAATTTTATATCGATCGATAATAATTAAACCGCCAGAATATTCATATTTTTCACCATTTTCAGAACTCGAAAAGATGTATCTACATACAAATTTGGAAGTTACTTGCGCACTTTTCTATAATTGTTAAAACACGAAGGGTAACTACGAGCAAATAACTTGTAAAATAAAAAAACGAGCACATAAGAAAACACGCGGGAAAAGGAGGGTTGGATTCATGGTGGTGTGTGGTGGCACAAAGAAGATTGGACTGAAGAAAGTGATACACAGTAAGATAAAAGCAGAGGCACACGGAACCTATAAATCTCCCTTTGGGAAAAGTCATTATTAATTAGGTATACAATGACCTTTTTGCGTGATTGCAGGTTTGCAGCAACCAAAAGCACTCATATGTACTTTCTGTGCTAACATTGTATTAGAAAATCTGAATTGGGTAACAGCCCCGTCAGATATAAATAGTAAATAAGTCACATAATTTAGATAAGTTTAACATATAAGTCCATTAAGATTTCAGCATAAAATCAATTGATAACATGCAGATTGGTCCACCAAATTTATATACTCCAGCCACGCCGTTTTGAATGTGGGTTTAATCTCAATTCATCGTCTTATATTACTGTTCACTGTATTATGTTTAACTTCGATTTGAAGTGCTACATCATCATTAATAATATAATTATGTGATACTTTTTTTAAAAGTATAAGTACAAGGATCTCATACAACTATTCTAATCTAGTCTAATCTACTGATCCTCTACTTGGCCCTTCACTGATGAATTTGAGCTGCGGGACTGGAGATTTCGGAGATTAGGAGAAAGCCACGGGAGCTGAATTGGGGGGATTTGAACCCTGAACCTCCTCTTACCCAAAACCTTATGACAAGGGTTTTGGCCAAGTGAACTAACCACTAGATTATGTGATAAAATTTTGAATTTTACGGATTTTAAAAATGTAAATTATTAATAATGTACACAACTAAATTTATCGACGTCAAATAAACTTTTAAAACATAAGACGTTGTTAGTTGAACGATGGATGAAGTATCACACAGTCACACTGCTCACTGCCCTTTCGATTTCAGTCGCCCCTACCAATAATCTGGTTAGATGTTGTTGAACTGATATTGGTCAAAAATAGGTTGTTTTGTTTGAGTTTAGAAACTTTGAAATTCAACAAATTGGTCAAAATGGCACTTGGAGAAATTAATGGACTCTGGTCTCCAGTATTGCCTGAGTTATACGATGCACATTGTTCTCCACTAGTCGTCACCAACTTCTTCAAAAAAGTAGTGATCAACTGAGTATTGGTAGATATTTGATCATTTGTGTCACATGGAATGGAAATGATGATTAATTAATAAGGAGATGTTGATGATGATATATGAACCAACAATTTTTATCTTTACATGATTAAACTCCCCCTTTGGACTAGAAAGGGTTCATCCTTCATCATGCATGCTCTCTCCTCTATTAGGTCGTTTTCCAATGGGCTAAAAACGCTATCAAACTTGATTAGTGTTGTGTTGAGGTGAAACTGTTGATATTATGTTGAAATAGATACTGATAGTCTCATATCGAATTTTGAATCAAACCACACTCCCATTAAATGTGACGAAGTGTTAAGGTACTATCCTTTATTCGTGAGTAGCATCCCAACATACTGTCCGAATCCCGTGTCTATTGTCAACTGATATCCGAGCCAACGCATGTTGCACTTCGTCTTAGCATGCTTGCGTTCCCGGTCTGACGTACATGTCTAAACAGTTTGTTCATGACATGACAACACTCTAAGTGATCGTGCTTATCCCAAAATGTCCATTGGTAAAACCGTCCTTGCCATGCCTATTTTCAAGTCTCGCATCTTGGCACAAGTGCCTCGGCCGGCCTCTACATGCAGCATCACGCATCTTGGTGGTGTTCTCAAGTATCGTTGACCGATATGCATTTTGTGTTGAGAATGAGAATGTTGTACCAAATAATCTTCTAAGACTATTAGATTATTTTCAATCAGATTGGTTTTATCGATTCTTAGTTAGCACGTAAGTAAAATCAACGAGTCGAAAACACCATGGTTAGTATAAAAAAAGCAGTTAAAATTTCCCTGATAAAAAAATTAAATAAAATAGGGAGAAAAAAATCCAAGTTAGACGTGTTTACCGTTATGGACCTGAGAAAATAAATCCACAGAAATGAAGGCAAGTACTGTTGAATTTATTAAACCTTGACTGGCAATATGGTCCAGACTCCAGATGCTCACGTTTCAGGCCTCTTTGCCGTTTACTAGTGCAATTGCCCAATGGCTTTGACCACAATTCGGGCTACATGACCTTTAAGTTGTGTAATGCTATTTATCCTCTCTAATCATATTTCTTATGTAGTTGAAAAAATAGATTTTAGTGAAAATTATGATATTGGATTTGATGTGCTAATAATTTTCATAATATTTGTTTTAAATATACCGATTCTAAAACTAAGATAATAATTAAAAATTAATATTTATACTCAATGATCGTAAAAATGCTATATTTGTTCCTCTTTGCTGTTATAAATGAATCAAATCATACTTTTTTTTACCGAGTCAAATTCACTAAATTTAATCAAATTATATTTTTGTTGAATTGAATTAAACTAAACTAAACTAAACTGAACTGATATACGAACGAATTCAAGAGAACAAGACTTAATTCAGTAATATATAAGAAAGTACGTTTGAATTATATCATTTATAAAATTAAAATAATATATAAAAATTAAAATGTGTATTCAGTCAATGGATAAAAGAGTACGTTTGGATCGATCATATGCCTCATATTGGTCTTAAAGATGATATATTTGCATCTCTTTACTCAATTGTTATACATGAATCAGATCATACTCTTTTCCGCTGATTCAAATTCACATGAATTTAATCAAATTATACTTTTATTGAACTGAACTAAATTAAATTGAACAAAACTAATCTACATATGAGTTTAAAAGAACAAGACCTAATTCAGTAACAGTTTAGTTCACTTTTGATAAACTATTATTTGATAGCACCTTACTATTATTATTTTCAATTCATTCATTTTATATGAAGGTAATTTATTCGTTTTACCTTACTGTTTTGGTTGCTATATGCAGTCCAATATTTTACTCTTGAAGTCCAAAATACATTGTAAAAGTATAAAAACGAACTTAACTTATTTGATTTTTGAGAAACTACCCAACTTATAGGGGTGGTAGTGTCATTTCATTGGTATTTTGGACTAGGATGAGTAAAATGCTGAAATTCGTATAACATTTCGGTTAGCAAATTATGTGGTGCAATGAATGTGTAACAACTTTTTGGACTCAAGGAATGGAGTATGTGTGCCTGAACTTTTAACCATTCATAACAGCAAATGCCAAAGTCAGGTCAGCATCGTCTTCATCCCCACACTCTGCTCTAAAACAACAAGAATGCTTGTGCATCACTCCCATATCATCCCCTTTAAATTCATCCTCTATTTCCTCATAGTGTTTCCCGTACTGCTAGTAATGTACTACACCTGAAACAAGTCTTAATAACACCTCCTTCCATAAGGCGATCAAGCCCTAACGGCATCACGTGCGTTGACGAGATTAGCATGTGGAGGTTAAAATGGTATGGACTATCTAACACTTGATCACAATACATCAACACAACACATTATTGATAAGCACAGTATATTACCGACCAGCACATCACAACACTAATTATCACTAATCAGCACAATGCCTTTCAGTACAAATTTGAGACAATGTACTAACTGTCTCCAATAGGTGTCTTAATAATTATTTTTTTGCGGCACTCTGTCTCGTTTCAAATGTCTCAAATAAACAGTTGAGATAATGTGTTGTTTTCGTCTCAAAAAGAAAATTTTAAATTGTCTCAAAATATCGTCTCTAATACCTACCATTCTTATATTAATACTTTTCAACACATTTCAACATGTTTCATTTCCAATTCACACTTTCAAGTTAGCTAGTATATATTGGCAAAAAAAATGTTCTTTATCTTAGCATTATTTGTTATTAAATGATTAAATCGAGCATTATATAAATGAA
The DNA here is from genome assembly GCA_948330725.1 of Sherardia arvensis. Classification (NCBI taxonomy): domain Eukaryota; kingdom Viridiplantae; phylum Streptophyta; class Magnoliopsida; order Gentianales; family Rubiaceae; genus Sherardia; species Sherardia arvensis. The sequence goes on from OX415236.1 coordinate 48,024,384, forward strand.
TATTATGTAAAATAAATTAAGACTGAGTGAACTTTGAACCAAAAAAATCGTCTAATCTAGTATATTTGAATTCAGATAAGTATAGTTGGGTTTGTTTATCATATTGCAACTCCCATAAGTATTTCATGTTATTCAGCAGAATTCATCACAAGATCAACACACTTCAGCATATCACGGTTTTAATTAGCACATCACAACACTGGTCAGTAAAATAAAACACCATATATATAAGGTCAACTGGACGGGGTTAACAGTTAATTTTTTCACATTTCAACATCTAACAGTTCATTATAGTTTAATTTCAACTATACAAGACCTAATTCTGTCAAGTTGAGAAATTTGACGGGGAAATAAGAAATTGCTTTTACAGGATCGATATCGTCCGCTCGCTTAAAGTTTAAGGGCAGCATATTAATACTGATTACAGATTGTTCATCAAATGTCCTAAATGAAGGGTTCTAACTTCTATGATTAGTCACTATATATTTGATTGTGCTGCTTCATTAAGCAATTTAATTAATTTGTCACCCCTAAGTTCCCCACCGACATGACAAAATGCTATGCGTTTTTCCATTTGTTCCTATCTAATTTATGTGAATGCGATGTTAAACCAAATGGTTTTGGTGGGTGACTATTTTCGAAAGATATAGGTAATATTTGCTCATTTTGTCATAAATTACCTTTTATCCGGCTTTGGCCGATTTAATACATGTTTCTACATTTTAATTTAAGCGTACTTTAATAAAAATTATTAATTGAGAAAAATTATCAAATTGGATATGATTTGATTGAAAATTGTGCGCACTAGAAATAAGTGAACTTTATAGAAATTATCAAGTCTAGTCTAGTTTAGTTGAATTCGGTACGTGTACCCAGTGCCGGCCCAAGAATTTTGCGGGTTTCAAGCAAAAATAAAAATAGACCTATATTTTAGTTTGATTGTAAAAATTGAGACTTTTTATTAGTGACTTTTTTATTTATTGTGTATAATTATTACTTTTATAGCAGTCTAAATACATATTAGATACACTTAAAATTTTATAAAAATATGACTTTTTTCGTCCCAAAATTGGGGGCCTGAAACAGTGAAATCACTCCCTTCACTGCTTGGGACGGGCATACGTGTACCTAATTTATTTCATCTTATATTAGCCAATCCATCATCAACATTTTTCACCACAACATCAATACACAACATAATTCAATAATCACACATTATTTTACCTCAACCTGAACAAAACTTTACGAGTAGATAGATGCATGATGATCATAATTGACCACAAAATTAACTAAAATTTATAATTTTGTTTTCCAAGCAGAATCCCTATGAATATTTTCCACTTCAAATTTCTCTAATATATGTCAATTATGCAATAACAGCATAAAGAACCTATTAACAAGTACAAATCCACGTAAAATCTTCAGTAAAAACACCTGTATATTCAACCATTATGTCACAATTATAACGAAGTCGGCCTGGATTGAGCAATAATCCGATAGAAATGAATAAGGTTTGGTTTAGGCAGCGTTTGGAGGATACAGAAAACGCGCCATAAATGATAAATGTATTATGTATGGCCTCGCTCGCTCCAGCCACCTGCACTGGCAACTACTTCCAGCAAACAGCCTAGGATGGTATTTAATACCTTTGTAAGTTGTAACAACATTTTCCCTTTCTTAATTACTAGTACTCATCTTCGATTCTTCACGCATCATCACCAAGTTGAATCCAAATAATAAACTGAAATTGATAGGAAGTGATTGTAATTTTAAGATATGTTATGGTCCTGTCAAGTTCAAATGAAATGAAATTCACTGAAATTTACTGAAATTCGTTAAAGTGCGCTGAAATTCGAAAGTTAGTCTGATTTAGATTAGGACTTTGTCCAGTTCAGCTAAATATCTGTAACTTTTAACAGTCAGGTCCTGTTCAGTTCAACTTATTTGGTGTTGTGCTGTGCTGATGAGTGTTGTGCTGTGCTGATGAGTGCTGAGCTGTGCTGATCAGTGTTGTGATGTGCTGATCTTGTGCTGAATAGTGTTGAAAGTGTTGAATATTGTTCATTAAGAAAAAGCACAATGTTTATCACTTAAGAACTAAAAAGTTCACTTAATTAATATTATTTTTACAAAACATAAATATAGTGTCCATTAAGAGCTTAAATGTGTTGAGCTGAATATATGTTGTGCTGACTAGTGCTGTACTGTGCAGATGAGTGCTGTGCTGTGCTGATCAGTGTTGAAATGTGCTGCAATAAGTTGAACTGGACAGAGCCTCAATCCTAACAACTTTCAGTTGAACTGGACAAGATATAACTGAAAATGTCGTTTAACCCCTGCTAATATGGTCTCTTAACTTTTGATTTGTGGTACTTTTTTCTTGTGCCACTCATAATAAATTGCTTACTCAAATTCTAAATAAAGGGAATAATATTATTCTTATTTCAGTTGTTTGTGAAAGATCTAAAAATATCAAAAACTTGATTAATAAGTAGTAACCACTCTAAAAAATCAGCACTCTATATCCAATCAAGACACAGTAATTAGTGTTGTGCATGGCCACACATGGACGATCTCAGTGCATGACAAAACGCCCATAATTCGTATTAAACAAATAAATTCCCCGACCCCAAGTCTTAAATAAATGTCAATTTTTCATGGTCACTGTTTTCAGAGTTATTAATTATAAAAAAGACCACCTTAAATAATCCAAAACACGCACCACACCCTCAACGCGTACATTGGCTTGACTCGGGATCGGAATCACACAAATATATTTGAAGTTGTTAAATAGAACAGTAAATTGTCAGAATATAAAATTATACTATATATTTGGTCTAAGCTAAAATATTATAAATTATAATATATATTTTGACATTACTTCTTATGATCTCTGTTCATTGCGATTTATTTGATTATTTTTAATTTAGTTTACTATTCTTCAATTCATTCAATTTAATTTTGTATTTTTTAAATTTAAGTTAGTTTAATTTTAACTATTAGTATTTTTAGTATATTAAAATATTATTTTTATTAAATATTTTTCAAATACTTAGTTTGGTAACTTTAAAACAATATAACGTACCATTTCCCCTATATATAGGGGGGAGCTTCACACAAATCTCCAAGAAAAGAAAAAAGACACAGCAAAATGAGAGACGGAATCAATGAAAATGCCACTCCAAAATTCAAGCCAAAACCCCTGCAGATCAAGCAGGATGATAAGTTCTTCTCCCGCCTCATGTCCAAGGAAGCGGAGCCGTCTTTCCGGGTGATGTACTACGGCGGCGCCGCCGGTTCGATTCCGTTCACGTGGGAGTCTTGTCCGGGAACTCCCAAGCACCACTTTTCCGACGACTATGTTCCGCCGCTCACGCCGCCGCCATCTTACCAGCTCAGCCGTTCCAGGTCGAAGATTGCGAGGAGGATGAACGGCTCCGGCAAGCTCAGCTTCATGGGATCCATCAGAGCACTGAGAAGCCTGAGTAAATGCGACGATGGAAAATTAAAACCACCGTCGATTTCGTCATCGTCGTATTCCTCATCTACGTCCACCGCATCATGGCCGTCGACGCCGGTGAAGAAGCAAGGTGGCCGGAAATGGTTCGGGGATCACCGGCGGGAGGACGGAGGTGATTCTCCGACTTCGACTCTGTGCTTCGGCAGCGCCGGCGCCGGTCATCCGATCAAGAATGTGATGAAAAGAGCGTTCTCCTCCATTGGTCGCCATGGTATGGCTTAAATAAAATTAATAGATTATTTAGATTAAAACATATAGGTTTGTCATCGTATGAATATTTGGCTGTAATCATTCATATGTGTAATTTGTAATCCATAATTTATAATATTCCACCATTTGCTTAATAAAAATAAAGTTTCATGTTGTAATTTATTACCTTTTTTTTACGGTATACGATTTAGTTCGTCACTTTTTACACTAGTATATATCTTATTTCAAATCTATCTATTTAAAATTTGTTGTACAGTTATATTGGATAAAAATGAATTAAATTAAATTAAATTTAATAATTAAACTGAACTGAACGAAACTAATTTACACTAAATTTACATGAATTATTTAACTTTTATTGACATTCAAATATAGTAAATAAATATTTGTGAGAGTTTTTTTCTTCAATAAGAAAGCTCAGAGGCCTTAATTTCATTCAAGATACAACCAGAAGGTGATCTTCAAAGTCTATGAAATTGACACTGCCTTAAACATCTTTACTTCAGCAGTTCCATAAAATCATGAATTTATTAGGTCATTGATTAATTAGTTAATTGAGTAGTTGTAGGACTTGGACACCACAATCCAACTGTATTCATATTTTTTAAACAAATTATAACGTACTCTCGATTTGGAACTGTTAAGAACTCAACATGATCAACGCTCGTTTTTTAAAAAATATTTAAACTTGTTGTTGGAGTATGCTCAGTCCAAGTCCCACTTCGGAAACGGAGATTATCATTCCTCTTCTTATAAGGAATAGTCTCACCACACTAGTATGATGTCTTTTGGGGATTTGCCCATTATTTAAAACCGTACGGGCTTTGCAACCGACCCAAAACGGACAATATCATACTAATTTGACCTGTAGTGAGCTCGGCGGTCCAAACAAAACTATCATTGTAAGATCAGTAGTACATTATTTTTTATTTCATTTCAGTATTTTCTTAAAAAATTGATTAATTAAGTAAAAATAAGCCCAACTGTAGTTTATGGGTAGGTCCATGCTCCATAGATGATTGAGTTTTTCTTTAAATAACATATGTTTCAACCATCTAATACATGTATCTTACAATTATACTAATATAACACTATTCTACTGTGATTACGTACGTTGAGGGATCAAAATCATCACTTAAAGCCTAAACTAAAGTGGGGTGAAGCTCTGCGCTTCACATCGTTGGATGTAGCTCTGTGTCGTGATTGAGCACCATTGGAGATTTGGACCCATAAAATCATGGAAATATTGCTTGAAATAATGTGTATGGGTAGATTTGAATCTCTTATCTGATCTCCGTTTAGCAAGGCAGGACTTTTGATAATATTATTCATTAAATATATGTTGTATTTTTATTGTATTTTTAAAATGTCATAAAATATAAAGAAGTACAGTACTACTCTTACATTTGTGCGTTGCCCTTAGCGAATAACGAAGCAATACTATTATTGTGCTGCCCTACGAATGCTATACATTACCAAAATATTAATTACATTGCTGTCCTATTATTATGTTCACATTTATAATACACCCACAAAATATATTTATAGAGATTTTATTATTGAATGTTCATGCATAAAGTGTGGTTATATTTCACGGCAAAAATATTTTATTTAAAATCAAACTCAGTTCTATTAAATTGTGGCATTGATATTTTGTAATTTATAGGTAGCATTTAGATCTCTCCACATCGAGCTTCAATTTAAAGGACCATGTCAAGTTCTTATCCTATCTTTATTAAGACACATTACCCTCCAACAAACTATCCTACCACGTGTCACTTGCTTCATCGGATATTAGGAGATATGGCTTTTTATAAATTTATAAAATTCTTATTTTAAATGTTTAATTCATTTATATAATAATAAAATACGTGTCTAAATTATAAACTATAATTTTATAAATTATAATATATTTTTAAAATAGACATTATTGTCACTTCATATTTAATTTGTACCTGCGGAAGTAAACTGATCATACATATAAGATAAGCTTTAAAATATTGGCAATAAGATTGAGGAAAGTTATAATTAATATTTTTTAATTTATTTGGAACCATCTAAGTTGGAGAACTTTCATAATTTTTCAATTTTTATAAATGCAAGTGATAGAATAGATCGTATAGTTACACAAAATAACTTATGTGTTGAATCTTGAAAGCAATCACTAATGAACTTAAAAATGCAATTTTATTGGGTAAAAGGTGATTACGCTGGACCGCTAGCAAGCTACCCGTCCGACACCGTCTGCATCGATGAAGAAGTAAATCACGGTAATCCATAGTAATGAATAACTGACCGTCCTTTGCGATGCACACAAGTAGTCTTGTCATGGAAAAAATCGCCACATTTTTTAAAAAAAATAAAATCACTTAACAGTAGAGTGAAATTTATTAGACTCGCTACACCATAAAAACCTGTAAAGGCAAGTATTTTACAATTCAATAATTAAAAAAAAATGAATCTATAAAAGATCCCTAGTCCTTTGCTCGATGCACACAAGCAGTCTTGCCATGCAAAAAATTGGCACATTTTAAAATAAAAAAATAAAACCACTTGACAGTGGAGTGAAATTTATTAGGATCAATACACCATAAAAGCCTTTAAAGACAAGTATTTTACAATTCAATAATCAAAAGAAAATGAATCTGTAATAGATCCCTAGGGCACTCATGTCTAAATTCAGAAGTAAATTAGATCACGCCAGAGCGATATCCAAATCTGCTGATAAAAAGACTCACTACTTACAAGGATTTTAGGATTTACTATGCAATACCCAAATCGCCACATTGTCATTGGGGATCAATGTTCCAAATTCATTTCTATCTCCTTGAACTAGTCTTCAAAAACGTTTTAATGAACTTTCACCACAATAAATTACAAATCAATAGTTTCATAGTATATACTCCGAACCAGACATGGTGCTATAAAGAACGAGAAATAAGAAATAAATTGTACTCCTGCAATAATATTACATGGTTTATTGCTACATCATTATCAGAATTCTATACATATATGCAGATGATTTTATCTACCTACTTTTCTTCGCTTAGATTCGACGATTATAATAATTAAATTGCATGTGGGAATATTTATCTACCTACGTTTGAGCACTAATAATTGAATGAGTTACTCGAAATTGAGGCTGGACCTGCAACAAAATGATGCTGAAAGTGCAATATAAATCTATAACCTTAAAAACATTTAATAAAATCTGGTGTGCATAGTGTTTTTTGCACCAATTAAACATTTGGAATTTGCCGGTGGTATAGTCGTCATAATCCAAATTCTGCAATCAAAAGAATTCGTTGAGGAACAAAATACGGGGAATATTCAACAAATAATATACAAATTAATAATGATGAGAACAACTAGTAGCGAATTTAGGAATTAATATGAACTAGGATATATGGTAGTGTATCAATATAACAGTGGTGGCGCTATAACATGAAATTATTCAGAAATTATTATTCAAAGGTTTCTCCAAAGGATCTAAAGAGGGCTACCCTTATTTAATATTTAATACCACGCGTGGTGCGCGGGCCATGGAAAATCATGGAGTGATTTTTCAGTCCAGAGAACTTATCAAAAAAAAATTAATAAAGTTTTTAAGCTATAAATTAAAACAAACTTACAAAATTTGTTTTTAAAAACAATTATGATGAAGTCTTTGATAGAGTTGACAAAAGTAGCAAAAATGTAAAGACGTAGTCCATCACCATTACACCTTATTTTGTTAAGTGTACATTTTTAAATACTCACTGTTTAATTCAAATTGAATATGAATCTTGTTTTGGTATCATTTTCCATGGAAAATAGTTCATTTTGTAAATTATACTTTTCATAACATAACATGAAAAATAACACTTTTATAATGAATTTTTGTTTATAAATATCAAAAGTAAAATGAGTTACACATGACACCTACATTTGTTTAATTTTCTGAGTAAGTAAATGTAAAGCCTTTTGTAAAAAAAACAGTAATAAGAAAAAAATGGGATGTTACATCAGAGTGGTAAGTTCAGATGCATTCACGGGTAGTCGGAACGACTATTACTAAGAAATCTATTAAAATCATTAATGACCCGACCCTCTAAACGTGATCGGACTACCTACTAGACTCATACATATATGGCTGAGTCTCCCATGTAGAGTGACTCAAATCCATTAATTGCTGCATTTGCACCCGACTCATTTTGAAGAAAAATAGTGTCGTATCTAATCTATATTTCTTTACCTGACTGCCACAACTCTTGTCTTATAGGGGTTGTGGCTAGATTTCTTCTATTATCGGTTGAAAAAAGAAGATAAATAAGAATACTATTAATATAAACACGTGTATGATTCACTTTTATAACCTGAAATAAAAGGTGTCCTGATACCTATTATGATGGAACGTGAAAGGCGGTAGCCGAACTACGTCTTGCAGGTGTTCAACTATACAATGAGGTAGCCGTAAACTACAGCTCTGTCAACAAATATTTAGTTCACAAATTTGCAGACATGATCAAGGTAAGTGCAAAGTATATGAGGGAGGCCAGCTACCCTAAAAACAAGAAATATGTTATAGCGGATAAGGTTTTTGCTACAAGTGATGCCCTAAATCATGGTATGATTTTAACATTTTGATATATTAAAGATAAAGCAACATGATTCATTTTTCGCTATTTTGAATTCTCAAATTTTGTCAAACTACAAGAAGAGTTTCACAGATTATGCAAAGGTATGACGAATTGATTATGAATTGCGAAAAGGAGCTGAAGAAGCTGAAGGACAAACTATAAAAACATAGTAGGTGTTTCAAATTAACCGGTTTCAACTTAAACACCTTCAAAGCCTTCAAGACCTTCATTTTTGGACAGTCCCTCAAGACATTTAAGACTTTTATTTGTGGATTAAACTACGGATTGAATTTTCATTATAAAGAACATAACAAAAAAACATTACGAAGTTTCTAAGCTATAAGTTACAAACTTTAGAGTTGACAAAGTAACAAGAATGAAAAGGCGTAGTCCATTACCATTACATCTCAAAAACATTCAAATTTGTGTGATAACATCCCAACCTTGGATGTATCCATTTTCTCTGCAAATCCTTCTAACAAGAGGGATTCGATCGCCACTATTCTGAATCAAAGGCCTACCAAGTAGATCTATAAATTAGGCTGAATGCAGTGGTGCAGTAAACGGTGTGGCAGTGTTTTTCAGAAGAATTGAGGCATTGGACTAATTCAGATGGGTTTTATCTAGATCAGGCCGGAGATTTGAATTTTAGTTTGATAGATTATAATTTTATATAAATAGTAGTAGTTAATAACAAAAAAAAAAAAAGAGAAATTTGTTTTGGTGTAAGGTTTGAGATGAGGTTTAGGAATACATTTTTTGGGTGATAGTTTGGGCCAAAATGTATGTGGAAGCAAAACTAGTGGACTAACTATTGTCATATAAAAATTATTACAAACCTCAAATGATTTCCACCATATTTGTGAAGTCGCTTAAATAAATTATAAGGAGTTTACTATATGAATCTTGAAATGCTTCATAGAATTTTCTGTTATTAATAGATTGCCAAAAAATCGAAATAAGTTACAATCAATCACATCCGTTAATTTTGGCTAACTACTAAGATAAAATCGATGGCACTTTTCAGCGGCTTAAATTAAGAAAATGAATTCAGTTGAAGTAAATGTAATTCAAAATTGCCCTAAATCTCAAAAGGAAGTAGGTATAGCTGTGTAGTCTAGGAAAGAGTAGTAGAAGTATTTTGTATTAAAGCGAGCCATAAGGGTCAAACAAGAATGTATAGCTAGTTGCCTTAGAATTCAAGCAAGAAAATGTATTAAGAAGTAGCAAATCCCCACAAGTCTCAATTTTTTTGTCACTGTCAAGATGAAATAAATAAATATTACTATGGTATATGTGACTCTAAAATGGAGTGATATGAAATTAATTCAAATGAAGAAAAATAAAAAAATTATTAGCATAATAAAATATACAATTTTTTTGAATTAAATACATGAACCATCAAAGATCTCATTTCACAAGCTACTTTTTTCCTATATCGGAATATATCAACACAATTTTGGTGATTTAGCTGATTTTTACTTTTTGGGAATGACCTAACTAACTGATTTGTTTTCAAAATATAACAACAAATTCATGCTAACAAATACAGCATGAACAAATAATAACAATATAAATTAAAGTATATCTAAATAACCTATATAATTGATTTTTACTGATTTTGCTATTTCATATTCTCATTCCTCGTAGGGCTGGAAATTTGGAACACGACACGAAAACCTGACCTGAACCGAACACGAATTTAGTGGGTTTGGGTTGACACGAAACACGGCATGGGTCTATATTGGGTTAGACACGAATGACCCGAAAATAAATGGGTTAGGTTCAGGTCAAACCCGTGGGTTAAATGGGTAACCTGTTTGACCCATAGATTTAAAGTGTAATTGTGCAAATGATTGAAATTGTCTTTATAAATGCAAACAAATTCTCTAATTCCAAAACCATTGAAATTGTCCTACTAATTTATGATGAGATTTAGAGTTAATTTTATAATTCTTGATTTAGTTTCCATATGACATGATCATTTGAGTTGCATAAATTTTAAAATTTAGTCTCATACTCGGTCCCGTTATTAAATGGGTTTCGTGGGTTGGGTTTGGGTAACCCGGATTTTTACTGGGTCGGGTTTGGGTCATGATTTTGTGACCCGAAATATTATTGGGTTGGGTTTGGGTTTAGCATTTCCAACCCGCCACCCGCCGACACGAACCCACCAACCCGCCAACCCGACCCGATTGCCAGCCCTAATTCCTCGTATGCCAATCCCTAGCACAATAAATAAAACTATATATAATTAATAGCAACTAAACAAAAATAAATGACCATAAACCCTACCTCGTTCCATTTAGATTACCTTGCCTTAAAAGCACACATATACATATCTTCTCCTCTAATTACACTTCTCTTCCCTTCTAGTCTTATTCCTCTCACCATCCCTCTTCCGGCCGGCGTGACGCCACCGTTTTCCGGCAGCTCCACCGCTACTAGAGCATGCATGAATGTCTAGGGAAAGGTAAATCAAAGTCGATCCAGATCAACGTATTTCATATTATTCATAAATTACAAAGTGATTGTCTAACATATATGTTTTTTAAAAAATTATTGTTTTTTTGCGCTTTGAATTGAAGGGAGGAGATAGGCAAGAAGATCAAGAGAGAATCGGATCACCAAAATTATCAAGTCGGATCATCATCGTATTCGCCGGGGATCAACACAATCACACCTTGTGCTGCGTGTAAGCTTCTACGACGTCGTTGCGCTCAAGAATGCCCTTTCTCACCCTACTTCTCGCCGCTGGAGCCGCAGAACTTCGCCGCCGTGCACAAGGTGTTCGGGGCGAGCAACGTGTCGAAGATGCTGATGGAGGTGCCGGAGAGCCACCGTAGCGCCGCCGCCAACAGCCTGGTGTACGAGGCCAACGTGCGGCTGAGAGATCCCGTCTACGGCTGCATCGGAACCATTTCCAAGCTGCAACACCAGATTCAGGCTTTGACGGCGGAGCTAAGCTTAGTAAGAGCTGAAATTTTCAGATTTCAAAATAATAATAATAGTAATAATAGCATGGTGATTGATCAGGTTCCATTTAGTTATGATGATAATTTAGCCTTGCTTGCTTCTTCCGGCGATGGAGGGGCGGTTTCCGTCGCAGCGCCGCCGCCACCTCCGGCGAACACTGCTTCTAGTGCTCCTGATTTTAGCTCTAATATTTCCGATGAGAATGATATTCCCTTCTATGGGTGAATATTATCATTAATCCAACAGATCAATATTCATGATTTGAAATACAATTATTCCTTGTTGATTTAATAGAAAATATTAGTGTTTTTATTAGTTCATTTTCGATTAGTGTTTTTATTCTATTAATTAATGTTTGAATTGATATTCAAGAATTGGAGAGCCATTTTGCATGTTTATAATATAAGTTCATTAAAAAATGTAAAATAAATTATTGAGAATATGATCGAAGTATATAATAGAGGAAATTAGATTGTGATATTATTTATAAATATTTATAATGGCAGTAGTAGCTATAGTTGTTAATTACCAGACGTAAAATTATGGTTATCTTAGCGTGTAGAACTCAGCATTCCCCGATTATGCTAAGCATTATAAGCATCTAATAAGTGCAAAGTAGTAATTTATACTTCTAAAAACATGTAAATTTTAAATTTCATTTCTTAATTTCTGTAATTTTATTCCTTCGTGGGGAAGAAGATTGATTAGAAACATTATATAAAAAGGTCGGCAGAAAACGAACTTCAAATGTGATTAGTTTCAACATTAAACTTATGGCGACGGAAATTTAGAAGTCGCCGTTGCTTCAAGTGCCGGCATCTTAAACTGTCATTTTCCGTCGATAAGTATATATAACATTACTGAATTTGGATAATAGTTAGTTGCTATTAGATGCTTTTAATGGCATGTAGTTATACATAATGAAATTACTATTTTCTCCTTTGAATGGAAGTATTATCATATTTATCAATGGAGAATTTAAAAAATTTCAAGCATTATTTTTTAGTTTTATCATAAACCATCATAGGGTGGAGGCGTGTTTATAATATTTCAAAACTTTATTAATAAGTTTTAAAATTGTAATAAACAAGATTAGTCTGTAATGTGAAAGAAACAACAAGGAGTTTGGCATTCACGAATCGCAAACATGCATTTGCCTTTAAAAAACAACAGGAATTTTAGATTCAGGTTTAAACGGATTATACAGGTTTTAAAAAATGGTTAAATGTCTGAAATATCCCTGCATAGTTAGGGTTAAAATCAGAAAAGAAAAATTCAGAGGGTAATTAGGTCATTTAACCACATTTTTTGGACCTGCCTAACACATTTAGACCCGCACCTATCAGTTCTCGAAAACAATTATGATACTCTAAAAGTTTACACGCCTAATGCAACCTATGTATCCTAGATCACTTTCATTCTAAGGAGATTCTACGAACTCTAATGTTTTTAGGTTTCGTAATCCTAAGAATCTGAAAGTAACATAATCTCAAAATGTTCAACATCATTTTGAAGCACATAAGAATACAATAGCATCAAAAAGTAAAGGAAAATAGAATACTAGATACTATAAATGTTTAATCACACTTATACAGCAAATATGCTCCTCTAAATATAATGAACCAGCTAGAGGGGGAAATGCTAAACAAAAACACGTGAATTTAGTGATCCAATGCTTCAGAAAATGCGTCGTTACTCCACGGTCTTTCTTTATTGCATTCGTATTATTAAAATAACGATACGTACAACTTTTTTACAAAATATCAACCTTATCCTATTAATCTTTTAATAGGATTTACACCGCGCGTTGCGCGATTTATTTGGGGAACAATGGAGGAACTAATAGAGATTTTGAACGCCACCTCTATTTTAGGCGTCAACCTAGTCGATGACAACGGTTCATTCGTCTAAGCGTTAATAATAAGGTAGGGTGGGGTCTCTAACTCATTACTTGCAGAGGATTTGGTGTGCTATGAAGCGGCATCGCTATCAATAAGAAGGGATTCGAAAGATGTGATATTTGTAGTCAACTCATCGCCTCTTGCTGAAAAAAACAGGGACGATGATGAGTACGGGATTCAATGTGCTCAATTCATAGAGCACATACATAGTGATATAAATCTTCATGAGTATATACGAGTATCGAAAAATAGTAATATATTAGTTCACATCAAGCCAAATATATATAGTTGATATTCTGCAATGTGATACACCTCTTCAATTTTTTTTGTTACCAGGGACACCGATAATATAAAAATGAAGTTATTATTTCCAAAAGAAAAATAGAAGTTCCATATTTTAAAAACAGGATTACAAGAAAATGGTCACGCGCGGAACTCGTTGACCATATATTCAAAAAGTCAAACAAAGAAATATTTCAAATAAAATACTCAAAATACAGTGCAAACAAACCAAACTCATAACCCTTCAAATTGGCGCCACTTTTAGTTAATCCTCCTGCAGTTTCCCCTGATCTCCCCCTTTGACCCGGTCAACGGCTTGATGTCACCCATCTTGATCATCGCCGCCGCAAAGTCTGCCGAGAAGCTGCCGGGATTGCTGCTGTATCCTCTGACAATGGTGTCCGTCGACCCGCCGTTGTACAGCTGCTGATCGGAGTGCAGAAGCCCCTTCCGATTCACCAGGTTCACGAAGTAGTGGTTGTCGAATCCGTTCGGAGTCTGAAGATCCAGCGGAGCCAGATTGTTGTCTCCGGTGCCGTTAGTGCTCGGGCAGTTTCCCTGCCTCGTTCGTGCCAGGGAAGTGTCCAGATTGTTCGTCTCGTTGTATATCCGAGCTCTGAAGTTGGTGCATCTGGCTTGCCCGATTGTGTGTGATCCTGAAATGCACGATTCTCAGTTAATTAGGGTTCTTCGTTTTTACGCACAGAAGATGTTTGATAAAATGTCTCAACGAACCTGATAGTGCGACGAGGTCTTTGGCAGAGAGGCCGAAGGAGCTGAATCTGGAAAGGAGACCGCTGAGGTTTGTTGTTGGTGGAGGAATGGTTCTGTTTGCAGCTGCTTGGCTTGCTGTTCTCGCGTCACGTCTTCCGAGTTTGACATTCCAGCTAGGACCTCCGAGCTGATATCAAGTTTATTTTAGTTCAGTTTTGTTTCGGATCAGATTTTGATCATGACAAGGGAGAAAAGGGAGAGAGGCTTACGATTGCGACAGAGTCACGAGCAGCGATGGCTAGCACGTCAGCGCAGGAGACCACACCAGGACAAACCTTCTCCACAGCGGCTTTGATATCATCCACCACCTCGAATCCTCTGGCGGAGTTAGCATTAGGAGCAGCATTCTTCTCCCCTGTAAATGAGGATGTATCATCTAGGAGGATTGAGCCATCACATCCCTGCAAATTGCAACACATCTTTTGGTCAGTTTTATACGATCACATCAAGCATTTTGATAAAAAGTATATGTGTGTGTATATAAATTGTGCAAGAAATATCAGAAGTTGATGGAGATTACATTAACGAAGCAGTCGTGGAAGAACAGGCGGAGCAGAGAGGCTCCCATCCTGGTTTCCTTCGCAATGGCGGATTGAACCGTAGACCTCACAGTACTATACAGCTTAGGGCAAGCTTTGTAGTAAAAATTCTCAGAAAGCTGAGCTGAAGTGTTTGGAGTGGCCAAGAACAGCACAAGAACAGCCAAGCTGATCATGGATGAAAACGAAGCCATTTCGGTAAGCTATAAAACTATCGAAAACTCGAAATGAAGTTTGTTATGCAAAACTGGGATGAATGTTGCAGTATATATAGGCGTTCTGGGGACTGGTGGACTGCTTTTTTCCTTCTCTCTGGCTGTGTGTTAGCCATAGCAGGTTACCTAACGCGAAGACTTGCTTCACATATTATTTACTGGGAAAATAAACCTTGATTTGAACGGCTTTTGCCATGCAGAAATGATTCAGCCAATCAAAATGGGATGGTTTTATCATATTTCAAAGTTCATAGAATTTGTCAAAAGGAAGGACCCGGCAAAAGTAATTATTATCTTTTGATTTGGTGAAGACTTGCGAAGGTCGATGTTGGGTTCGTATGACTTTGTATGACATGCGTAAACTGAACAGAGATTATGCTTCGAAGTTTCACCTTTTTGCATGGCTGACAACTGACAAGTTTACCCCAGAGTAAAAGTACGTAAGAGTTGAATTAAGTTAGGCTGAGCTCTACTTAAGCCTAAGGTTAATTAGTCAATTAATTAAGAGCGTGTGTTAGTTAGTTTCAAAAGTAATCATAACGCATTTCTAATTGGGGTAAGTCGGTAACAACAGCTAATCACCTACAGGTTGAAGTTCAACAATGTTCAAGTTCAACAATAAGCGTGTTTGGATTTAATTCATCCAAAAATGCACTTGGATGTTTTTTTCTTTGTTTTTTTTGATGAAAAAACATATAAGAATGGTTATATAATGAATCTAAACAGTATTTTCATTTTTTATGCGTCATACTTTATGAAGTTAATTATATACGTGCATTTATTTGAAGTGTAAGAAATGCCTGCGATCGAATCCGTAGATGAATCTTATTAATAAATCGTCAAATTTTGTTATCTTCATTCAATAATTTTATTATCGCTTCGTTCAACGATCACTCAAATCAAGGTGACCATTCACTAATTTGCAAGAGTAAGGTCAAATTTATTTCAACTTATTGCAGTACATTTCAGCACAACATATCACTGGTCAGCACAACACGACACTCATCAACATTGATCAGCACAAACAGCACTCATCAGCACAGTACAACACAAATCAGCACATCACTGTTCAGTTAGGCATATTTAAGTTCTAATTGATACTATTTTTATGTTTTGTAAAAATAATATTAATTACGTAAAATTGTTATTTCTTGAGTAATAAACATTATATTTTTTATTCAGCTCAAATGAACACTATTCAACACTATTTAGCACAAGATCAGCACAACACATCACTGATCAGTGATCAGCACAGCTCAGCACTTATCAGCACAACACAACATTGATCAACACATAACAGTTCAGCACAGTACTAAATAAGTTAAACTGATCAACAAGGCCTAACAAAAAAAAAAAATTAGCGTAGGCTTTTATAAAAGCGTAAATGAATATGCAATAAGTCTAGGTAAAAGTATGCTTCTCTTTTTGTTTATTATGATAAAATGACTTGCATGATATAACACGGACTTATTTTGATAATGGATGTTAGTGGAGCATCAAAGTAACTAGAAAAAAGAATGTATTATAGGACGACTTAGTTAAGGAATATATTCATAAATATTATGATTTGTGGACTTAATCAACCATGAAGTGGGTGATATACGTTTTCCTCCCATGCTAAAAAAGCTAATTAGAAATTCCCGTACAAATTAGATACTGTTTACACTCTCCTTTTGACTAGTCCAACATGTTAATAATTTCCTAATTATAGTAATTAAATTTCTAACTTTACGTCCCATTTCAGTAAAATATCAGGGCTTCAAACTTCAAAAGAGGTACGTGGCAATGATTGAACCATTATTATTCGTTGAATCCGATCAAATTTAATTTGGATTTAGGTTGATTTTGTAACAACTTTTTTTCAAGAAGTTTCTAACCTAACTTTATTCCACAACACTATTGGGTAAATTAGCCTCATCATTCTCTTCTTAATACTTATTTTATTATATTTTGTTGTTTAAATTCTTACATAACAAGAATATGGGTGATACCGTTACAAATCGAAAGTGACTACCATGTTTGGATTTGTAAATTGAACAAAATGTATGATTTTTAACTGTGTAGTTATAGCTTTAATCAGTACCACACATTCGAACAAGTAGATGAAAGATTTTTTGACTGACTTTGAAGTTAGGGTCTAGGGATTGGAGCGCCACCTAATCTCAAATTAGGTGTGTGTATATGTACGAACAATATAAAAGATTTTTATGTTTGGATCGTAATTAGTTCATTAGTTCCATTTGAGTCTAGTTAGTAATTAGTTGAGTAGCACATATAGTAGAACTCTATATATACTAAGTAAATATGGCTCCTTATATTGCGAAAGTACTAATATTGGTGAAATAATGTAAATTTATGTCTTGTCCATATTTTTAGTCTGTCTAAATCTGTATGCTCAATACGTTTATTGAACTATTTTTCATCTGTAATTAGATTAATAATCGGACTCAAATAAAATTTCAGCCAACCTCAATGTTACAAAAAATCGAGTAATAACCATCACTAAATACATGAAAACGAACGCTTTCTTTTTCATAACACTTTTAGTCGTGTATATTATAACTCTACAACAACATACTACATGAGATTGTATAACTATGGAAGATAAACTAGACTCTTTCTAATATAAAAACCATGTTTAATTAAAACTTAAAACTCCATAAACCCATGCTAATTAAACTCCATTTGTAGCAGGCTGTTTACCATTTGGCTGCTGGTCATTTTTGGCCTCCAGCTGTACGCAACCAACTTTAACTTCATTGGTCTCCCTCTTGTAATGGTACTTCTCAGACGCCCAAACAAAAACCGCCAAGTTCACCACAGAAATCACCAGGAGAAACACGTAGTAATAATCCAGGCGGGAATCATTCAAATTCTTCCCGATCCAGCTTTTCCCGCCATTTCTCCCTGACACGTCATCCACAACGGTAACCAAGAGACTGTTCAGGAAATTCCCCACCCCGATCCCGCTGGTGAAGAAGCTCGTCCCCATGCTCCTCATGTCCTCCGGCGACTGGTCGTAGAAGAACTCCAGCAGGCCCACCGCGTTGAAGATATCGGCCAGGCCCAACAGGACGTACTGAGGAAGGAGGTAGAACACCGTCATCGGTATGATCTCTGATGGGCCTCGGATGTTATGGGCCTGGATCACCGCCATCCGCTTCATCTCGACTACAATTGCGATTGCAATCGCGATGACCTGGATGGCGATTCCGGTCCCGAGTCGCTGGAGCAGGGTGATGCCACGTGGATTTCCGGTCTTCTTTCGGACAAAGGGGACGAAGAGCTTGTCGTAGAATGGGAGGGCGATGAGCATGGAGAGGGTGACGAATGCTCCGAGGGTGGCTGCCGGAATCTGGAGGGTTTTTCCGACGTGTCTGTCCATGGTGGTCCCCTGCTTCACAAACAGGGTATTTATCTGTGCCCATATTGTACTTGGGATGATTGTAACCAACCATATCATCGCCATTCCGAGGATTAGTTTTGTTTCCTCCACCTGAGTCACCGTGCACGGCGGCCGTGAAGATTCCTCCGGTCCAAGCCTCACTGCTGCCTTGTCCAAAAACCTAGAAATTAACAAACAAGAATCACTAATTAGTATTATGGCATGTTTTAAAAAATCCCTAATTTTCCCCACCCTAAGTCACTTATGTGTACAGCTAGTTTAACAAATACACAATTGAAGAAATTCTACTTCATTAGTAATATTGATTCAGGTCAATTCAGTTTCAGTTTAGACGAACCAGACCTAATATTATCAAACAAGATCAGTTTGTAAAAATGGCTGTTAAGGATCATGACATTGATTTTATTTTTTTGATTCTCAAGTGGTCACGAAATGCACTAAATTTAGGGTGTTGCTATGCGCAGTCTGATATTTTACTCATGTAGTCCAAAATACGGTATAAATTTAAGAAAATATCGTTACTTAATAGGTTTATTGAGAAATTTAGCAATATTCAGGGGGCGTTATTATAATTTTATTGATATTTTGAACTACGATTAGTAAAATACTGGACTGCGTATAGCATTTCAGCAAATTTAGGACCATGAATACCAGATGGAGTACTAAACCTGATGCACACGAAATATACAAAATTATTTCATTAATAATGGTGGTATTTATCTGGACCAATTTTAGCTAGATAGACTAAGATGTGCACATGGAAATATATAAATCGATCACTTTCCAAGACTACTGGAGATATGAAAATCTGTACTTGAAATCATGCATGTAGTTATTATGTGACCTAATTAAGTGGTTGAAATTGAAGTTCACCTGAAAGCCGGAGTGTGAAAGATCTGGCGGCGGCCGGTGGCGGCGGAGTAGCGGCTCTGGTCGAGCTCGAAGAGGTCGGTCGGGTGGGTCGGGAGCTTGACATTTCGGTTCGCAAACGCGGTCCGAAGGACACGTACTAAGTCAGCCAGGGGGCTCTTGGTGCCCTTAGGTTTGTGCCTGTAAAAGGGAGTGCCCATGTAGAAGATACCTAAGGAAAGCGCCAGCCCTACGGTAGGGATACCATACCCTACGGCCCAGCCGGAATTATCCTGGACGTAGACCAGCACGACGGAGGCGAACAGGGCGCCGGTGAAGGCGCTGAACATCCACCAGTTGAAGAAGGACGTCTTCTGCTTCTTCTCCGTCGGGTCAAAGTCGTCGAACTGGTCGGCCCCGATGGTCGATATGTTCGGCTTGGTCCCGCCCGCCCCTACCGCCACCATATAGAGTGATGCGTAGAAAAAGGCTTTCTGCAGAGGAGTCGCCTTGCTGCACACGCCTTTTTCTACGCATTTCGGCTTCAGGAACTTGAGCGAAACCGCCATTGTCAGCATAACCATTCCCTGATTAGTTATGAACATATCACAATTATAAGTGTTACTTAATAATATAGTTATACTTTTAAAAAGTCAATATTATTACTGAAAATGTTATAACGCTAGTGATTATGTTGTATATATGAAAACTCTTACAATTTTAACCAATATTCTGTTGAGTTGGTAATGGTAGTAAAGAAAGTGACAGATTTCTACATTTCATTATCTCTATTTATAAACAAGCTGAAATGTAGCTCAGACTATATCGGGGTCAAGGAAGCCAGAAGCAGGTCTCGCTAATTTATTAGCAGAGTTCTCTTTAGAGAGGCAGGAAGTGCTTGCAGCACATTCCGTTGCCCATCATATAATGAATGTTTTATCATTTTAGTGAATGAAAATTTGGTTAACAAAAAAAAAAAAAGAAAAAAAAAAAACAAGCTGAAAAAAGTGATGGGAGGGAAGTAACAAAGATTGCTATATCTGTCACACTCTATATTGCTTTCTTTTTCCTAAAAATCACAAATGGGATCAAATTGTGTGTGTTTTTTTTAATATCATCAAGGCTAGTTTATAGATTGCAATCACATTTGGCATAAACATACATATATTCCGGATTAAAACGAATTTTCTCTTTTTGCAATACAAGTTGACAAGTGAAATTCATATAAAAACAAGTATATTTTTCATGTTTTTTGCACAAAAAACAAATTAAGATGATAAGAAAAGCGCAATATAACGGAAATTGAGATAAGAAAAAGATAGAGATACTCACACAATTTGTAATCAAAAATTATGATAAATGTTTTAATATGACACGTAATATTCTTGTCACAGAGGTAATAGAGGAAATTCATATAAAGACATGTATAAATATGTTCGATATTTTCACAAAAACACAATTTGTATTCAAAAACTGCACAAGGCATGTTTTACCTGTCCACGAGACGAGCTGAAAGAGACATTTCAGATAACTAAAGACAGTTACATGCACATATTCCATACTTTCACATAACATGCACAAATTGAGATAAAATTGCACGATCAAGGTCGGTTTTGAGTGGGTTGGTGATATATGTGGTGTTCATCAAGGATTCAAGGCTCTAATTAGAGTGTAAAAATTCATATATATATATGTGGAGATCAATTATTCACACAAAACATAATGGAGTCCCCACGCCAAAAACACCCCCATCTTCCATTGGCCTAATAAAAATCTGCAAGTAGGTAATAAAGTGGTGAAGCAAAAACACCATCTGAATGGCCTATTTAAAGATAGCTCAGCCATGGAATCATGTTCATAGTGGACACTTTTAAAGCAGAAATTCGATAAGTATTAAGATCATGGATTCCCACAAATTCTTAGTGCTCCATTTTATATGCTTTAATTTCCCTAAAAATTGATGTAAAAAAAGCAGCATAATTCAGTTTTTTTACCATGACATAGATGCAAGATGAGACTGTGAAAGTCCAGAAGCGACCAAAATAAGTGTCAGCAACATAAGCGCCCAGGATCGGCGTCAGCCAGACGGTTCCGGTCCAGTTGTTGACATTCCGGACAGAACTGACGTTATCTTCCCGGAGTTGGGTCGTCAGATAAACCACCAGATTCGACGCGACTCCGTAGAAAGCCATCCTCTCAAAAATCTCATAGCCTGCAACAAAAATGCCAAAAAGGGTAACTTTATTTGTTCAACCGCACGTACCATCACTCTTTTGCGTGCACTTTCTATAAATAGTAACGGATATATGATTATTCAGTTGATGATGATATGGTAAAATATATGTGCACCATGCTTGTACTTGCAGAAAAGTAGGCTATTATCTGATCTGATCATGATCAAAGTTTCTAACCACTAACTCAACGAGAAAGACTCCGAAAAGGATCTACTGTTGAACGGAAAAAACAAAACTCCGGTCTGCCGGAGATTCAGATTCAAAAACCATACCAACTAGAAAGCCGCAGGCCTTCCATCTTCCGGTCTTCTTCGCAACCGACGGTTTTCCGCGGAGATCGACGGTGCCGTCCTGCGTGTATACGTTGGCTCTAGGAGTACTAGGTGGACTCTCAGTACTAGTATCAGTGGTTTCCATGGCTGCACAGAGGTTTGAGGTCTGAGAAAACCGAGGTTTTCTAAGAAGAAGTGAGGGAGAAGGAAGATGAGATGGGGATGGTGGGAAATGGTGTCTGTTGCATTGGGAAGAGGGGTGGGGATATAAATAGGGTGGTGAAAGATATGTGAGTATGATGTGAATCTGTAGAAGTTGAGGTTTGGGGTATACTATCCTATATAAGGGCTGTCAATAAATATGGTGCCGTTCGAGTTTTGGCGTTTTGCTGGGACTGTATAATATGTGTGTGTGCCCATTTGCTGGAAACGGAACCTGAATTCAAGACCAGAGTATATTATTTTCTTTCTATTAGAGTCATGTATTCAAGGCCTCCTAATCGGATATTTTGCACAAGAATCCTGCTTTGGGTATTCGGGATTGATATTTTTAGTCCCCTATGTGACATACTAGATTTCTTAGTTTGTGTGGTAATGGAAGACGGTTATGGCTATAATTTGTATGCATTGACATTTTTTTGTTTTGTTTTATATCATCCAATTATTGTATTGGATGACAAAATCGAATTTCAGTGATGGTGTATTTAGTCTGGTAAAGGAGGAGTGAGTGGCGATCTGGAAAGCGGTAACTAGCCATTGCTGAAGCGAAGTGGCTGGAGACGGTACTCTGATGAAGTCATGCGACACAGTCAGAGTCGTGGCTAGTGTTGTGTTAGACATTATTGGTGTATGGAGGACAGTTTCTGACGTTCGTCCTGCAACAATTAGGGTCCAAGCGATAGTAATTTAGACACATATCGTTCATTTGTAAACACGTGGACCACCATTCTTCAAAATATTTGTTTACTATTTATTATACTAAGGGCCGAATCAGAATTTCATTTACATAAACTTTATCTGCGGAGGAGAAGTGAATGCCTATCTGGTAGGCGATGACGATGTAATGTACAGTCCAAATGACTAGAAACTTGGGTTGTAGTGACTTCGGTAAAGTTTCGGCAAACCAAACAATCATAGCAGTCGGTACATCGTATAAAATTCTAATGATCATCATCATGCAAGGACGAGGATTCACGTGGCAATAATTTATGAACTATCATCTTTGCCTAATAAGAAAACATGTCATTCATCGGTATTTTAGCATGCATTGATATCTTCACACCGTCGAGTAGACACCAAATTTAATCAACAACCACTAGCTACTACTAAGGTAAGTGATCAGAGAGTGTGGTTCCTAGTGAAACTGATAAAGTTCATGTGTTGCAATCAGAGTCGTGGTTGATGTCACACACTATCAGTGCATGGAGGGAAGCTTCTGACGTTCATTTGCATGCAACAATTAGGGTTCAAGCGACATTTATTTTAACAATGTCATCCATTTCCCAATTAGCAAACAAGTCGCCTACCATCCTTAAAATATTAATTTCCCTTTATTATCGTTTATTTATTATACTAAGTGATGAAAAATTTATCTGTAAAAAACATGTTAGCGACAAGAATCTATTATAAGACAGATTAAATGGAGACAGTAACGTATGAGGACTTTGGTAAAGTCAGTACATAACAATTGGGGAAATAACTGACGTCAGATGTTATTGATGCATGTAATTAGATTATATTGTCTGTTGTCACGCAGGACACTGTCGATTGTCGACCATCCAACAAACATGTGATGTACATACTTTTGTGCATAAATCAGAATCTACATTGTCGAGTAGAGACCGATTGTGATTAGCGACTGCTAGTTAATTATTAAGGTTCAACTCTTTTAAGATACTACTTCTTTAAGAAATCATTAGAATTTAACCGTCACCATTTGTCACCCCTTCACTAGCATTTTAGTGACAAATCTTTCTCACCTCTCTTTTTTTCATATTGTTTGTGTAAGATTGATTGTCCATATTCTTGAGGAATTCCATACACATTGTATCTACACCATTACTCTCTTTAAGTGTTATTAACATATAATTCAGACCTCGGCATACACTTCATTATTGAAATGTCACTGGCATAAATCTCATCAGTGAAAATTTGCTAATCTCAGTATAAACCTCATCTTTCAACCTCACATATACATTTTTATTGACAGAATCTCATTAAATACGACGAAAATCTCACTGACCACATAAGTAAACGATCAATCAATATTAGTCTACGTCCTTCAATGATTAAAGTCCGGTCAACATTAAATAGGTAATTAACATAATTTATTGATAATTACATTATAATCTTCTTATCTATAGACAATTTTTATTTTAAAAAATCACCCCGTCAATTGCATGTCTAAAACTTAGTCTATTCTAAGCAAAACTTTGTGCCAATTTTTTCATAATCCACAGTTCTTTTATTTTTAGGTCTAACATAAAAATTGGTTTGTTTCTATACTATTTTTCTCCATACATCTTACGTGTAAAATTGTTTGTATCGGAGAGGCGTCTAATATTAGTTACAATACATAAAATATAATTTGAAGTATGGCTCTTGCGAATTGTACGTAGCTGTACTACTTAAGATAAGACAATAATTAGTTTAGAAAATAATAATAACAACAAATGTAAGATGAAATGAGTCCGTTGTCACACAAGTTGCTCTTTGGCTCTTTGTCGCATTCCATTTCCCCCTTTCAAAATGCAAACAATATCATATATGTTTATTGGAGATTTTGTTTTTAATTTAATATTTACCACATCCTAAAAGTTATAAAGCTTTAAAGAACTCAAATTATATAAATCCAATAATGCGAAGATTATATACTCTTACAATTTTAGGTCTCATTTCCCTCCGTGATATACTGTTGAGATTTATGATTGAAAATCATGCTAAATTTAGTTTGATAAACAACGACTGATGATAATCTAATCTAAACTCTCTCTAATACACAATGTAAGAAGGTAAGGGGAAAAACAAGCCCAACAAAGGAGTAGTCTGTAATTATGTAACGCCTCACTTACACATCAATCTCGCAGCAAAGATCTCGTCGCAAACGAAAAGGCATTCTTTTAATGAACACTTAAGTGAGGTTAACATGATTGTCGTGTTAGCATATCTACGCACGAATAAGTTTAGATCAGGTCATCTGGACTGTTCAACTTATCATATCATTCATATGATATCAAGTTTAGTAAGAATTTGTTGTTGCTTGTGAGAAATGTGTTGATCTAAATACGTTTAGCATGATTATGGTGTGAAGTTAAAATAAAGTAAAAACGTGTCCCTAACATGAATTTACCGAAAGAAGATATTTTCTATAGAATGTTGAAAAAGGTGTGATGCTCACAATTGTAGCTCCGAGCTAAGTAAAATCACCGACTCGATCTAGTGGAATTCGACAAATTAAGATTGTAGCCATAAAAATAGATGCATATTAATTTATTCTCTGCTTTATTTCTGCTAATTAGAGAAAATTCATTCCGTGTATATGCATGTGGTAATGGTTTTCAATGCTCTACAAAAATAATTAAATTTACTTTAAAAGTTATTCTTTCTAGCTCAGTTTTTATAAGAAGTTAAATTTTAAATTAACCCATTCTTTATATAGTAAAATTTATTGGATTTGCAATACTTTTATAAAAGTTTCAAAAGGCAAATTTGCAAACTTATATCATCCATGCATTATAAATAAAAGTGTAAAAATTTAGTTATTATTTTAAGACTTTCACAAGTTGATAAGGAATTGCTATGAATCCATGTCTACTCTCACATGTCAAAATTTTACTTTTAATTTTTGAGTAAAAAATATATTTCCTCTAATAATCTATTAAAAAAACTCTTTATTAGTGATATTACTCAGTTATCCTCCCTTCTAAAATCCGGGCCAAAATTATGTCAAGAGTGGGATTTGAACCCACGCCCTTTCGGACCAGTACCTGAAACTGGCGCCTTAGACCAACTCGGCCATCTTGACTTTGCATTCATTTTGAATTAGACAGCTAATATATAAGTTTAAAGTTGTAAATTAAATATCTAAAATTGCATCATCAATCAACTGATAAAACACGTAACCTTATTAATCAAGTTATTAAGACTAGACATTGATTAGCAGATTACAATTTGTGGCACTGAAACATTATAGTACTTAGCTTTTTATTAATGCTCAAGGACAGTAGTACACTTATTATTTCAACACATTTATTTCCAATTTTATTCATCACATGCCACTAAATTAATTAAGAACAATGTTGTTCGGTAGGGTGATGGGGATGGATCACGGGCAGACCCGGATTCGGATTCTGGGCAGAAGATCCGTCCGAAGTCGTGATGCCGTCGGGAATCGAATGAATGGCAAAGAAGTTGACATCTTTTCCAATCCTGGGAAAACCAATCGCATGCTTCAATACGAAAAACATTTGATGCCGTTGCTATTTGGTGTAGGCTGAGGCTGGACAGGAGTCCACTTGAATTTCAACGACATCATGTAATTTTCCACACGTGACATGTCCAAATTGATATGCAACATCAACCTTTTGAGTTTTGACTATTAATATTTTATTATTTA
Source organism: Sherardia arvensis (assembly GCA_948330725.1). Classification (NCBI taxonomy): domain Eukaryota; kingdom Viridiplantae; phylum Streptophyta; class Magnoliopsida; order Gentianales; family Rubiaceae; genus Sherardia; species Sherardia arvensis. Next base: position 48,050,796 of record OX415236.1, read on the forward strand.
TTTAATATGTAAGCTTTGATGTAAGTTAGTTTGGGAGAACTACCTCAAGTCCTGAAATTTTTGTATTTTAAAAACTGTAATTCTAGTAATAACGAAAATTCTAATTGTGACTAACACTTTGAAAGTGTCAAAAACTCATACAGTGGCAGAGATTTGGATAATGAAGAAGACCTAAGTAGTGGCTGAGACTCGGGTATTGACAAAGATAAACGAGGAGATAAGAATATTGTTCATGACTTGAAACGTAGGAGTTTGAAACTTGAAAATATTGTTATCACTGTATTAATGTATAAAGTCATATTTTGTATAGAGCAAACTTGATAGATCATATTAAGACAAGTTATACAGGTGAATAAGATGTGTTTTAATGTCTCAATTCGCAAAAATATTTGTGTGAGTAAAATAGTTAGGGCGAGAGTATCTTTGCTTCTTACTATCTCTATTCATTCTTTCGGGAAGTTTATTTGCCTATGGAGAGAGAGGCTCCTCCATTTCCATTTTGGCATCCTACTTGATGAATTTATTATACCTTTTTTTTGATAGGTGATGAATTTATTATACTAGTTGTATTGGAATTTCATTTCAATGCTTTCTTCGGTTTTCTATCTTTGACCTACTTTTCTTTTTAATACGATTTTCTAACATTGACATACTCTCTTTTTCTTTGTTCTTTGTAAGATTCCTTCTATCACTTAAATTTGTCCAAATAAAGTTCATTGTTAGATGGAGTATTAACAAAAACTCTTCACAATATGGTGGTTTTCAAATTTCTTTTTTTTTTTAATTACATATAAGCTAGTTCAGAGTGGGATGATGGAGCACTACACTCTAGATATGATATCCCAGCATGCATTGGTTATATTTTAGACTGTCGGGACCCCATTTGTTTACTGTTGAAGCTAATAAATACTGTGACAATTGAAATGATGTCTGGAAAAGCGCGAGAATGAAAGGCGAAGAATGAAACGTTATTTTCAGTTGGCAAAGATTGGTCCATTAGGAACAGAAATAGGTATAACCAGCGACGGCCAACAATCAACTGTGAACCACATTCATTCGTTCATACGCATTTCCTCACTTGCTGGACAGTGGACACCAATAATTAGCAGCTCCAGCCATTCAAAGCGGCGAGAAGGCAAACAAGAAAAGGGACATCCAATCCGTCGAGATTCTGATTCCGTCAATTCCGATATCCTATGAAGTTATGAACAAGAAAGATACAGTGCCCTTGTCACAGTGCAAAAGGACCAACTTGTCTTAAGTATTGCACTAACTACAATACAGATTCTGCTTCACTCACTTTCAAACCCCCCCACTCCTCTCTTGTCCCTGTCCTTTCTAAAGGATGCCCTGCTCTTTCTGCTGTTCTTAGGTCACTCCCATGTTGGATGATCCTAATTCCTCTATCAATCATCCTACTAGTAGCTACACTGTTGTTATCGACTCTGAGTCAGCCATATACCGTAAACTTCAACATTGGAAAAACAATATTCAAGAGTCAAGACTGATGTAAAACTCATGTCATACGATTTGTACAACTATAACAGCCGTTACTGGGCATGTCACCGACTCTAGTAAACAAACTCGCAAGCTAGTGGTTAGAGCTTCAAAAGATATGCGTGACTGTACACGAAAAAAGATCAGTGGATACTGCACAACTGCTACTTCTTACGACATAGTTCCTCTCCTATTTAATCCAAATCATCACCTGATACTTCCTCCACGGGGAGTTCAAAGGCATCAACCTCGTCAAAATATGCCTTCTGCTGCTTAACAAACTCTACTGGCAGTGAACTCTCAGAAGCAGACTTCTTCCTCTGCAAATATTTAGTATTCAATAGAAACTCGAATTTAGGCATGGCATGAAACTCATAATTTGTAACAAAGGTTTAGTAACATAATGAAAAATGTGCCCCCTCCCACACTGTTCATACTGAATACAGGTATCTGCAAATTACCTTTTTGGCCTTTGGCCGAGGATCAGTCCATGACTTTGAAACAATAACCTCTTCATCTTCACTTAGTTCACTCCTGTTACAGCAAGCATTTCGACGTTTATCAGTCAAGTATAGCAAACAACCCAGTAAGATGTGAACTTAGGACAGTCGTGACTGCAACTATTTACAGTATGTAAGTAACACTATCCAAGTATCAATAGACTCTCTCACCAAACAAACCAAAAAAAAAGATAAATTACTTTTCTTCAGGCTAAAAAATCAGACTAACTAAAGAAGCACAGGTGTTTTACAGAACAAACTGCTATATGAAGAATTCTCAGTTATCCAAAGCAGCCATGGAACAGAAATTTTCATAATCAATTAAGCACTCCAAAATAGTTATCATTGCTTAGCTCCCACTGACAATAGATCAGTAAACCCAGACCAGAGTAAATACCAAGCTATTAAAAGGGTATTATCCGTCTTGAGCAATCAAAATTGAAATGAGTATATAGATTCATTCAGAGTACAAATAGTAAAAAAGAACCACCACTATCTGAGAAGCTTTCTGTACATCATCTTATACAGGTCAAAAACATTTTTACACTAAGAGCATGGATCTGAACTTAGAAAGCACTTAAATTGGGTTTCATAATTCAAAACTCTCAAGTTTTATAATGTGGTGGATGGATAGCTTCGTAGTCCACTACTAGGAAAAGAAGGATACCTTGTGTTTCTGGATCCCGGGGGACAACTAAGAACTATAGCATCTGCTTTTGCATTTTCTTGTGATCTTTTCGATGACCTGAGATTCATGCGCACAGGAGTAGACTTCCCTAGATCTTCCAATTCTCCCTGGGCTATGGCCTTCCCTTTATCTTTCCTCTTCTCTCCCAGTGTTGAAGTGAAAGACTCGCAAATAGCCTTCCCTCTATCACTGATCTTCACAGCACTGGAGGGTTTAAACCCCAGTGTAACTCCCTTGCTTTTCAGATTCCCAGTAGGAGTGGAAGTAAAAGGTATAGCAATGGCCTTCCCTTTATCCTTTGCCATCTCATGAGATATGAAATTAGGAGTTTCAGTTGCACTTCCAGTTTGAGTGGAATCAAAAGATACAGCAATGCCCTTCCCTTTATCCTTTGCCCTCTCATGAGATGTGAAATTAGGAGTTTCAGTTACACTTTGAGTGGAATCAAAAGACACAGCAATGCCCTTCCCTTTATTTTTTGACCTCTCATATGAGAAGAGAATTGGAGTTTCCTTGCGTCGAGTAGGAGTGGAATCAGAATGCACACCAATGCCTTTCCCTTTATCCTTAGCCCTCTCATACGAGACGACGGGAGGAGTTTCCTTTGCATTTCGAGCAGGAGTGGAACCAAAAGTTGCAACAGCGCCCTTCCCTTTATCCCTCACCTTCCCATGAGCAGTGGGAGTTACATTTTCTTGGTTGATAGGCTTTTCAGCAACTGCGGAAGTACGAGCAGAAACAGCATCGTCACGATGCCCAGATGTCAGGCCCTCGTTACCTACAGAAAAGTGGCATCAGATATGCACAAAAGAGTACTATAATCAGCACCTAACAAGTAGTTCATAACCAACTAACAAGCCAAAGACATAAACAGTGACAAGAAGAGCATTGCATTCAATAAGCACAATAAGCAAATTCAAGGATATCATGATCCCAGTCAGCCTACAAATGATCAATTAATCAATCCCACCATGAACAAAACACTATATTAGCTACACAAACTCAAACCCCAAATCATTTTCACCATCTTGTGCTCCTGCTTCAAACATCCTCCAAATTTGAGCAAAGATTACAGAGAATACAAATCCTAACACGGTTGCATAATGAATAACAATCACAGTCTGAATATACAAACCCACATTCAAATAATCAAACAGTGAAACCCTAGGTTTCTCAATCCAACCAAAACTGAATAAACCGAGAAAACAAGAACAAGATATACGTAGGCATGCATACCAGAAGGAGGATGAGGACGGCGAACCGGGGTCGGGTTTCCGGGTCGGGCACTCGGAGCCGGGTTGAAATTGGAGGAGCCGATGCTAGTAGCAGACTTGGAATCGGAGTCGGAGGCGACGTGGGACCTCGAATCCTGCGACGCCAGAGGGAAATGGGAGCTCCGGGCACGGGTCTTCCGGAGCAGCGACTGGGCCTCGGAAGGGGAGACGGAATCCGAGCAGAGCTGGCGGAGAGTCTGGGTAGGTATGTTGTCAAAATTGATGAGATTCGCCAGCGGCTTCCGGCCACTTGCGGTGCTGTCAACGCCGCCGCCGTCGATGGCGGCCAGGTTGCGCTTGCGGGTGGAAGCTCTCTTTCGCTCCATTTTTTCAGTTCATTCGTGGAATCAATTGGTTGGGTTTTCTGGCGCGGGTGACGAAAGCGGGTTTTGGTTTTGGTGTGCTGGAGAAGAAGGAGAAGGGGATTCGCTGGCTGGGTGACTGGATTGCTGGGGAAGCTTTTGGGAAAGTGGCGGGAATTAGTTAATGATTTTCCCTTTTTCCGCTAAATTGGAGACCCAAATTTCGCGCAGTAGAACGTAGATGAAGAGTGTAGAACAACTTTTGGGATCCGATTGGATGGGCCGGGCATCGGACTTTGGGTTAATGGAAATGGAAATGGGAGCCCATGAAAAGTTATCAAAATAAAAGTCAGTGGATCACTAGATCCAAAGTAATCACCTGACCACCACTGGATGTTGAGATTAAACTTTTTTTAAAGAAAGTATACAATATTCTATAAATTATAAGGCACCTGTACTTTTTGACTCAGGTTTTATATTTTAAAATACTTTTCAGTAAGGTTAGTATTTATGATCAAGTGATTACTTTGGATCTAGTGATAAAAAATGAATCTGGAGCAAGTGATCCAACACTACTAAAATGACTTGCAAAGTTGTAGATTTGAACAAAATCTTATTATTGGCGAGGTGAAAACTGTGAGGATTAAAAGAGATGTAATATATATGGGGAACTCGCGACTCCTACAGAGATGATTGAATGAATAGATTAGTCAACATTGAGATGTGTGTGACAGTAGACCAAGTTAGTAGGTTATTTAATATTCATGGATTTCATGAAAAAAAATTTAGATGATTTTCATAACAATTTCTATTTTGATTGGTTATTGTAAGTGTTATACATTTATTTCTCAACATCACCGGGAGTAAATTTGTTAGTTGAAAATTAAACATGTCAAACATAAACATTAAACATCAAACAGACAATCCCAGAGTGATGGAATGTTAAGATTAACATTGGAGATATTGGAAGAACACGTGTATGTCAATGAGTCAAGAGAGATTTAGGTATGGGTTGAGTCGTACTTATCAATTGAATCTGATTTTGGTAGTTAAGATTCAACGAATCTGTTATTATTCGACATGATTATGTCATACTTACAAATACTTAAGTAAAAATACAATGTAGTGTAATTTTAGGGTTGGAAATGTTTGTTGTGGGGAAAGAATATCCTAAAACCAGAACTGATTGGGAAATCGAAATATGGAAGAAAAATGAAGCTTACATATAAGTGGATAGTGTAATGGAGAACCCGACAAATCAGGCTAATAAATTATATATAATACATGCAAGAAAGTGTGCAAATAATTTGATAACCAAATACAGTGCACGATTCTTAAGTATGTTGTGGTCAATTTTTTCATACAAAACAGTTTAGTGAATTCAAGGATATTTTTTTCCCTTTGATAACAATTCAAGGATGATTGATATTGAGGACATAACAAGTTGTGCAACTTGAATACAATTTAGCTACAATAGTATCAATTGTAACCTTCTTCTTTGCACTGGTAAAATTTTTTTGTGCAATTCTCGTGCACTCACTTATTGCATTTATTAAATTTATTAAGAACAGTGAAATCATCCTGCATGCAAGTGTAACGTGTCACTCATCAAGTGAGGAGTAAGCGGATAAGTAGTCAGTATAGACAATACCGAGGAGGGTCGGTTCGGTTCGGTTCGGTGCCTCGCACGTGACTCGGAGGCCGCTAAACAATAAAACCAAGCAGCAACGGAATTGGCTGAAACCGGGAGAGCGAACCCACTGGTTTAGCCGTTTTATATTATTTCCAGTGGTCCGTGCAGAAAATACTCGAAAACAAACGGCCGCCCTTTTGCCCTTTCCCCGCCCACCATATCCACTTCCTCCCCTATAAATTCCCCCCCTCCGATCACCGTTCTCAACTCAACTCACTCATCATCATCAAAGACATATACCCGAGAGATATTTGCAGAGATGGAGGCTGTTCAAACCTGGGTTTCCAAGCACAAGCTCGCCAGCATTGGCTCGGTCTGGGCTTCTGCAATGGCGGCGTCGCTTGCTTACAACTCACGGCCGAGATCTGCTCCGATCAAGCCCAGCATCAGGCTCATTCATGCTAGGTATGCTATAAACAAACATGTTTTGGATCTTCAATTGATTTCACGAGTATTAAATTGAATGGTGTTTAATGAATGTGATAGGATGCATGCGCAAGCACTTACCCTGGCGGTGCTCTCCGGCGCGGCGGCGTACCACTACTACGAGAAGCAGCAGGAGCAGGGGCAGAACTGAAACGACGACGTATGAACCGAGCGAAGCCGTCGGAATAAAGTTAGTTATATAGAGTCATCGGTGATCGGTCCAATTAGCTAAGAGGGACTGAATGTTGTGTACTTCAGTTTAAGTTCTTCATATATATATGATATCGAGTTCATGAATGTTTTTAGTTTTTTTGTGGCGTGCGTGCGTGCGCCTTGCGTGCCCATTTTCCGTTCATTATATTTGTTAGAGCAAAATTTTCCGGTACCATTTACTGCAAATTCTCTGTGCCGGAGTTAATTATCACGACGAAGAACTGATCGTTGATCAACGTTGGAGACGAAGATGATTACGTGCGGTTTGCGGGCGGGCATAAAGGGTAAAGTAAAAGTTGATTGCTTTTGGTGAATAGGATAATTTGACCGGGCCAATCACTTGGGCTGAAATGATAAGCTTAGGTTTATAAGCACCGTGACAGATTCACAACTTAATTGAAAGGATAAAATGGATATTTCACTATTTAATTTGTTAAGAAAGAGTGCAGATTACAAATAATAAACTGGAGTGATATCCACACTTCCGTGATTTTATTAATCGCAGTCTAAAATATAATTAGAACATGCTTCTTGAACGTTGCTAAGTTTATCAATGAGTATAAAAGGTGAGGATATTGTCATAGATTTATATCGTATTTTGGATTATAAGAGTAACATACTGGACTGTATATAGCAACAAGGCTAACACCCATAATGAATGAGAATGGATAAAAACAAAGTAACGAGAGTTTTATGAGAATTGCAGAGTGAAGAAGAACCCTAACCAGCAATCAGATTCACAGTACATAAACATAATCGGTGAATATTTTACATGGACGGAGATGAAATTAATAATTTGATAGATCATTTCTAACAACTAATTTATAATTATTGCAATCTTTAAGGATTATGCCTAAAATAACATGCTATTCACTGATATTCGGTAGGTCAAATTGCAAAAAATATGAATTCAATAAATAAAAAATAAATTTCCAAAAATTGTTAGTCATAAAAAAATTCAGTGAGGGAGAGGTTATAAATATTATTTTTTAAATTAATAATCATTAAAATAATCAAAATATTCCTCATACTAAATATAGTATAATAAATATTTACACATTTTTAATAATGTTAAAATTTTGCACGCTTGTTATAAAAATTTCATAAATATTATGAATTAGTTGACTCAGAACCTACTATCTTTATATTTAAGTTCAATATTTTGTAAAAATCAGATCTCTGCATATAAAAAATACAGACCGATCTAGCAGATCAGTTTTATACATTTATCATCACCATATAAGATATCAAGTTAGAAGATGCCATGATGTATCTCAGTTGAAAATTAGTATAAATTAGTTGACATATATGCATCCCATACCACACTTGAGCTGTTATAAGGTTGGAAAGTCACATTCGATTTCCTGATACATTAGGTCAACAGACATGTCTAACACTAACCAACAACACCAATCAATATTTTTGCCTAATATATGCACCAAACCCTCACATCAACCTAATCTAGATGCCCTAACTCTAAACACTCACCACTAATTTATGGAATTTCCAGAGTTTCATACACCTTTTCCCTTCAAAAGGATAGCATTAAAGATGAAAGGGAATATTTATAATTGGTTCGTTAATAATCATCCCAATTAATTAAGGAAGTTATGATGATTGAAGCTTTGTTAATGATGATTCTTCTTCTTCCTGGCCTGAAATCAAACTGATAAAGAGGCATATATCCAGGCCACCAACGTAGCCAGTTTTTGCAGAAAACAATGATGGACTGTTCAATCTGCAGCTCCATGCCCTTCATCTTGAGGCCTCCGAGAAACACGATTTGCGTGTCGTGTTATGAAGGTGCAAGGACCTTAATCACCTTCACTAACAGATATGAAGGAGCACTGGACAAACAACCTAGCAATGCATCAAAGGTATGATTTTTTGTTCTTACAGGGAAATGAGGATATCATGAATTCAAAATCTTTGTTTTCTTACAGGGATTTGCGAATGCGTTGAAATGGATGAAGGAGATGAAGGAGATGGAAGAGGAAATGAATGAGAAGCTGAACTTTCTCAGCGGATTCGTGACGGCATTCAGACATCAGATTCACCCGGACATCCTAGTCAAGCCTGGAAACAACGGACCTTCTTTACCAGCTCACAGAGCTCTCCTGGTTTGTTTCCTTCTTACATCCTTAAATTCAGGCAGCAAGGTAATCATAGTACTGAAAATATGTAATGAATTCAGGCAGCAAGGTCGGAGATATTCAGGAACATGCTCGATTGCGACAGCTGCAAAGCAGCTCCGGCAGACACCATTACATTAGAAGAACTCGACCACGAGCAGCTCGAATCGCTGCTGGAGTTTCTGTACAGCGGCGCACTGAGTAAAGAGAAGGTTGAAAAGCATGTTTACTCTCTGTCAATCGCGGCCGACAAGTATGAAATCCCGTTTCTGCAGAAGTTCTGCGAGCTGAGGATGCTGGGATCCTTAAACTCCACGAATGTTCTTGACATCCTGGAAATCGCAGACACCTGTTCTAACCTGGGACTGAGGGAGACTGCCCTGAATTTCATCGTCAAGAACATGGAAGACGTTGTTTTCTCGGACAGATTCGATGTGTTTGCTCTCAGGAATCCTCATTTGACTGTACAGATCACCAGAGCCTCTTTCATGGACATAAAAGATAAGCGGATTACAGTTTAGACAATGAACATGATGAGTTCAAACGTTTGATATCCTTTTGTCTCAATATAGTTGTTCTCCTTTTCATGTTTATAGTTCAAAAAATGCACAAAATAATGCGAGAAATGTCGTAAAATTGGCAACACTTTCACCACAAGAATCCACACATTTCTCTTCTTTCACCACATGGACAAATCCCCAACAATGTTGTTCAAAACAAAACACACACACACATACTATAAACATACTATTGACTGAGCAACTCAAAACTATACATATACTGAGCCAAGAAGTCATATTCAAGATTCAAGGTCGCGAACATGGCCGAATATTGCCCCATCTGCACCAACTTGCCCTCTCCGATCATACTCATCAGGCCGCCCAAGTACACAATCTGCGCATCTTGCTACGAAGGCGCCAGAGCACTCGTGGCCATGGCCAACAAGAACACTGATACCGTTAGTCCTACCGGAACCACGAGAAATCCATCCAAGGCATACTCTTTTTTCTGTTTTTCTGTTATTTTCACATCCACTCTGTGTTTAAATGGTTGGATTTGAACTGATCCTTTTCCAGGGATTCTCAACGGTCGTGAAATGGGTGAAAGATTTGAAGGTGACCGCGGAAGGGTTGAAGGACGAAGCAGCCTATCTTGCCGGATTTGCTGCAGCATTTAGAGATCAGGTTCATACCGATATTCAAGTTAAGCCTCGCGACGGTCCTTGTATACCCTCACACCGAGCATTACTGGTAAATTTGTTACATGATTGTCGTTTATATATTGATAGATTCATCTTCTTATGATCAATCAATCTCGCAGGCCGCAAGATCCATAGTGTTCAAGAACATGCTGGATTTCGACAACTGCCTGGCTCCACAGCATGACATGGTGAAACTACAAGAACTGAACTACGAAGAGCTGCGAGCATTTCTCGAGTTCCTATACATCGGCTACCTCCCCGGCGAAAAGATGGAAAAACACGTCTACTCGTTATCAATGGCGGCAGACAAGTACGAGGTTTCATTCATGCAGAAATTCTGCGAGCAGCATATGCTCAGGACTCTGAGTTTGGACAACACCCTCGATGTGCTGGAAATCTCGGACACATGTTCCAGTTTGACACTGAAAGATGCTACTTTAAGGTTCATTGTTCATAACATGGACGCAATTGTTTTCTCATCGAGGTTTGATGAGTTTGCACTCAAGAACCCTCACCTGAGCGTGCAGATTACCAGGGCATCTTGTCTGGAAACCAGAAAAACTTGTTAATGTATTGAATCATTCTCTTCATTATGTAAGAACAAGAAATATTTCTATTATGATTAAATGGCAATGTCTGAATAAAATTGCATTTACTTATTCATAACCTCAATGTCTGCAAACAGTACAAGGAAGAACTGACAAGCTATATAACAACGAGGTCTATAGATGAAGGCACCACTCTCTTAAGCCCCTCGACGCGCCTCTTTTTACCATAAAACCGGGTACTATCAAGCGGGGGGTAAATATCACGTCGCAGATTATGAGGGTCGAAAATTACAGTCTCTGGAGGGGCTGCAACGTGTTGCAAGACGAGCCTGAGAGCTTCATCCTCTGCCACCTCCCCATTGTAGCCACGTACCTCAATAACCTTAATATGTTGTTGCGCTGGAAACCTTGGACTTCTGTTCAAAGTCGATCCCATCATGGATGGTAGCATCTTCTTCTCATAACGCTAAGTTTCACAAACAACGACACGACAGTTAACAAATATGTATGATATGCATATATGATAATCCTTTCAAATATATATATATATATATATATATATATATAAGTTTATGATAATAATATATTCTACTCACCAAGAACACGAACTCCAATACGAGTTTCTCCAACTTGGGAGATAAGCTGAGAAGAGTAACTAAGCGAATAAGACTGTCTTCGTAGAGTGGTTCAACGACTAAGGTTAGTTGCTTCAATTCACTGAGCTCCGGAACTTTATCAATGGCCTACAAACAAACATAAACCAAACCAAAAAATCGTCTATCACTTTCCGAGCTCACAGTTTAAAGAAAAAATGTGGAAGGATTGAGAAACTAACCTCGTTGCGATCAAGATAGGTCGTATCAAAAGCAAAAGTCTGCAATGTAGATAGGCAGCCAGATAGCGTTGCAAGTATATTTCTGTATAATCTACACTCAGAAGTTCGTAAAACCACAAGTTTGGGATTGTTAACAATGGAAAGGTTGCCCACAAAATCGATTGTAAGCGAAACAAGGCCCGTATCACGCACAGTGAGATGGTGCATACGTAGACAAGATGATATCTCAAGAAACTTCAGAGCAAGAGATGAACCGGAAACGGTGAGACTCTCCAATGTCCTTGAATGTGTTACTTTGAGCCACTCGAGAAAAGGGAAGTTGCACAAGAACGAGCTGATAACCTCCCCGGTTATGTTAACCCGAGTCAAACTCAATGACCTGAGGCTGCTGAAGTTCGTTTCACCACTGAATCTACCCGAAATCACACAAGGCTGATTTAAAAAACTCAATTCCAGGCTTTGCACCCTTCGAGTAAAGGCATATGAGAGCCATCCATCAAGGTCATTCTGAAACCGCGGGCTGAGGCGCATGTGAATCCTTAGCTTCTTCAGCGTCAAGGAGCTGCCCTCATCATCGGTGGCTTCCCGATGAGCTTGCAGTACATTGTTAACCCATTCAACCTTCCTAGCTGTGTGTACAGACAACTTAGCATACTTTAGCCTGCCTCGAGTAACCATTTCAGAGGTATTGAAATCTAAGACATCGGTATACAACCAACGTCTTCTCCAGTACTTCGAGAGAGCACTGGTCTTAGCAGCATCTTTGAGGGACAGAAATGACAGAATGTACAGAGATATACAGCTCGGTAGCTGGCTAAGCCGATCCTCATCCTCATCCTCCTTCCTCCTCCTCTTAGCACATTATACATCCAACGAAATTAATCACCATCCAATTAAATTAAACAATCACGAAATGGAATTTAGGTTAAAAGGATGGATCCTGAAACGAAATAATCCAGATAAAAGCAATAATTTTCATCTAATATATGTTTTGATGTTTTCTGGGCAATGCAAATTAACCTTAAAAAGTACGAGGTTGATGAAGAAGGAGGGGAATTTCTGTAAACGGGATAAAGATGATAGGATTACCTGCTCAGGCGCCATCGTTTCGTCGAGTCGCCGGTGTATTCCCCGGAGAATCCCTTGCAAAATATATCCAGACCGATGACCTGGTAAATTTTATCCAAATACTGTATTTATTTATTGACCCAAACCCGAATGATCCGATCTATTCCTCTACTTGTACCCGAACGAGACCTAGCCCAAAACTGATTTGTATCCGATCTAACCCGAAACTAGAAGGATTCGAATTGATTTTGATCCGTTGACCAAATATAATTTATCGTATGTATTGAGGTTCAAAAAATGACTAGACATGATATAGCCCTCCATTCATTTTTGTTAATGCTAATTTAAACAGCATCTAATCTGAACCGAACTAAACCCGATTCAAATATTTGAAATCCGGTCCAAAACATTAATACTCGAATCCAAGATGACGTGAAATGAACACAACTCGACATGGAAAAACTGATATTTTCCGAACCACTCGAATGTGACCATGACGATACCATATACGATAATGATCCTATAGCCCAAAAAGATAGATATACATCCAAGTTAAATTCGCCTTGTTGAATCAGACTCAAATCCGAACGGATTAATATGTTTGCCAAGTCTATTAAAAACTGACACATTTGGAATGATAAAAAAATATTTGGCAGTGTGCATGTTGCAAGTAAAATGCCTAACTTAATCGTAGCCGAGAGAAAGCGATTTTCATAAATTATTACAAAAGATAGTATTCCAAAAACATTAGGAGATTTTTTTTAAAATAGTACTTATCCGTCCTAACTCAAAAATCACAAATTAACTTTTAAGATTGATTAGAAATATTTTTGATTATTAATATATTTGTTTATGTGTAGTTATATGTGATTAAGGTTTGATATTATAAAAATACACGTTACAACGAATTCAACAATATCTCATATGATCATCATTTGATTAATAATGCTAAGTCGATATTTATATTGAAAATAATCAATTTTGACTACATGAATACATACTTGTGTAGTTTGAGTTAGGACGGATGGAATAACGTAATCTTAGAATGGTAAAAATGAAAAATTAAACACAAATAAAGAAGTCGAAAATAAAGAAAAGGCTTTTTGGAAGACCTAGACCTGGTCAAGTGGAAATACTAAGCGGCGGTGGATGATCACATTATGCATCAAGGATAGAGCTCGTCAAAACGGTATCTCATTCCAACTTTGTGCGCAAAAGTTATAGATGAAACAACTTTAGTTAAAAATCCTCATATTAAACGACTCCGGGTGAACCAGATTTTTTAACTTGAGAGTACTGATGCACTTTTATCTTTAATCAACTTGTCATAGCTTTTCTTAAAAAATTGACCATCTCCATGTAGGTGTCAATTTGATAAAAATGATCGACACATCATTGTAATAGACTCCTAAAATACAAAAAAAAAAAAAAAAAACATTTTGAATGCAAATTATATTTATTATGACAGTAAATCATGCGCGTTTAAATTTCAAATAACAATGTCAAATGTAATTTTTATGTTTTCTAAAATTCAACCTGACATTATACTTGCATGAGAAGATCTCCTAAACTCCCAACTTTCATGACTTTCCGTGAAAGTGTTTATACGTTTTAACTTACATAGCGTAACTTTTAACTTGAACTGCATATTTTATCACTTAATTTTTTTAATTTTTACATAAAATTTCTTGAATTTTTGCATTAAAATATGTTTTACTATATGTTCATTTTAACATGATCAATGTTTTAGCACAAAATTGTATCACTTGAGTTTAAATATATAATGGTAGTTTCATACCATTTAGGAAAGTTGGATTTTTTTAGAGATTTTGCCTACTTGCATTGAATCAACAATTATAATTAAAAAATGATTCTAGTATCTCAACATTTTTTTGTTAGAGGGAAGAACAAATTAGAATCATATACACATGACATTGACACATCACACATATAGGGTTAGATGGTTACAATTAAATGACAAAGACCCGTTTGTGTTGACTTGAAGTCAACTAAATGACTAAATGATAAAATGAAGTTCTTTGATTTATAAATTGAAAATAAAATGAAGGGCTTTGATTTATAATATGTAGCACACATATCCTGTAACTGTAATTGTATATTAATTAAACCCACTATTATTCGTTGTATTTTTAGTTAATTAATCTGAATAAAAAAGAACTAAAAATAGGAAAACACCAGAACGACTATTCTTATGAGTAATCGATTCATTTTGGACGAATTTGACATCTTCTCATCATCACCAAATGATGATGGGACTCATGCTGGTCCTGCATAATGAAAATCACATAATATTTCTTATAATTATATTTATGATATAAAATACTTATTGCATGTTGGACATGGAAAAAATATATCTATTTTTGAAATAAATAAATTTCATTTTATTTCAAGATTTCGGAATATGTTCAAAATTGTTTTATCAGGGTAAAAATAATATCCTATAATACATCCAATTTCATATGCAAAGGGTGCAACAATATGAGCATGCTAATTAATAGTGAATATCTCAACAAAACTAGACCCTTCTCTTGACCTTATCAAAAAATCAGCTTAGTTTAATTTAGTATAGATACAATTTAAAGAAATTCATAAAAATTCGGCAATGCTAATTTAGTTTTAAAATAAATTTTCAGTTCAGTTCAGTTAAGGATTAAGATCAAATGAACATGACCTAATTAGTAATTACTATTCTGAAAAGTTGCATTTGAAACTTCCATCAAGCTAGCGTAATTATGTTTAGTTTTTAAGTTCATTACTAACTGCATATTCTCTTGAGTTTATTTCTTGCTATCCTGAACTGAACTGAACTAAATTGAATTAAAAATTATTTTATTAAAAAATAGAATTAGTATAACTAACTTCACTTCAATCTAACCAAATTAATTATTTATTGAATATTTTAAGTGAATTGAATTAAACTAAATTAGACTATACTACTGATGAACTTAAGATCAGAGGCGTACGTACCCTGAAGCTGGACCAGGCGTCCGCCTGCCGCCTGGTCTCTCGGGCGACCGAATAACCAAAATTACTGTTGATCGACGTTGATGGGGATGAGTTTCAAGTCTGGCCGCCTTCTCTCATTCTCCCGTCATTACGTAGCAGCCTTTTTTTTTGTGTTAAAATTTTCAAGTCTGGCCGCCGTCTCTGATTTTGTTTTGTGTTAAATTATTTTTTTTTCAAACTATTCTATTTCAGCCTAGGGTAATATAAATTTCTAAATCCGCCACTGTTAAATACAACATGTTAACTATTCAAAATCATAATTTATACCAAAATCCTTACTTCAAAATACCCAAGAAAAAGGGAAACCAAAAACCAATTGTAGCTAGGCTAGAAGTTAGCTATATTCTTAGAGTATGCATGCTGGCTGGCTATATACATGAAGACAATTCTGACAATTTCATGCGAATATTATTGATTGATAAAATCATAAAACTAAGAACTAACTAGCAAATACATGATTGGATAGAAAAATTGCCAAGATATGATCATTAATTTCCCCTGGGTTTTCTACAGAAAACTTGATTCATTATTTCCCTTATTCTGGGAATGCCCTTCATCCTCCCCAACTACAGCCTAGCAGCAATATCACATTCAATAATAATTATATGAAACACACTGTAAAACATACAATCACCAAGCTAATCTCAGGATATCGATCGATCCGCGGAATCGGCTAATCATGAACATCACTGATCATCATCGTTGTAATTGTCTTCCCAGTTCTTGATTGCATTCAGAATCGCCTGCTTCACCACTGGGGAACTGATGCTCTCATTTTCTTCATTCTATATCAGTAATTAAATACCCATTTATAGTTATTAACTGCATTTTATCACATATTTAGTAAAGAAATTAACTGCTAAATTTACCTCTTCTGCAAGAGCTTGTAAATGAAAGGTTTCTGTGCAAGAAACCCTAGCGTCGAGGACGTTAAGCCCCACTTCTTCAAAAGCTTCCAGTATGTAGACGAGCAGCCCGGGACAGCTTTTCCCAGAATACACTTTCACCAATATACCCTTTTCTAGGGTTTTTACTGAGACTTTCTGAGGAAGAAACGGCATTATTCAAATCAGGATCGGTCTTCATAACCAAAACAGCAGTGTTTCTGAGATAATATGTGAAGATTACTTACAGGATCATCACTTGAAGTCGAAGATGCATTTGAAATGTCCTGCTGCAAGGTTTCTACTTTGTGCTTCAACTCCTTGATGTAGTTTGATGCATTCACTATTATGGAGGCTTTGTTCATCTGCCATTAATTCATCCGAAAAAATAATCGAGACAGTCAATACAGTCAGCTAACAGCTTCAATTTATGGTCAAACACGGCTCGATCATACAAAAAACAGCACACATTTTGATACATATATGCATATAAATTCCAGAAAATTTCTTGAGAAACCCATATACTTTTCATCTCTCTTGAATCTACCATCTCATCGATATTGATCTCAGCAAAGCATCAAGAATGAATAGAGGCAGAAGCTATCTGATCATGCAGATGATATACATATATACATACCTTGATTGTTATGGAGCTTTCTGGGGATTGATCGGTTTATTTTCTTCTGCAACAACGTTGTATTGTATGAAGAGAAATGAGCAGTTTTGTGGCTTCTGCTTTTGATTCTTCTCATTCTCTGGTAGAGGCGAAGGGGGAGTCCTTATAAAGACAATCATCTCTCGAATATCAATGCCATTTCTTTGTTTGCTTCCCCACACATGACACTATATGACACAACTGCCTCATATTTTATTTTCTCTTTCAAAGTACTCGAATATTTCTTTTTTACTAACTATTCCTCCTCCCTAATTATTATTCCATGTGAAATTACATTATTACCCTCCTCATGTCTTAATTTTGAACATTTCACGTATTCATGGAATATATTAGACATAGTTTTATTTTATCCACCAATGTGGGACTCTTAACACAACTACATCCCTTAATTTGTTTCCATGTTTGTACAAACTACTATTAGGTTATATATAGGGTGTGTTTGGCAGAAATTTTCAGCTGATAAGCTTTCAAGCACTTGAGTTTTAAGTGATTGATGAACCGTCAAAAAACTACTTATTTCATAAGATAAAGTATTTTTGGTCTAAAATTGACCCAAAAAGACCAAAATTTTTCTAAACCACAGCTCTACCAAACACACTTATAGTCTCGCATTTTACTAATATAGTCCAAAATATCATTAAAATGACATCATTTAACTCATATATGTTGGCCAGTGCAAAATAATAAATACATATACCCTGTCTAGTTCAGGTTATTCCTTATTGTTGTAGTTGTATGCAGTCCTTTTTAACTGGTTTAAGCTTCTTCAGCCAAATTCCAAATTCGTTCGAAATTTTGTTCTGGATCAGACTTTTTTTCCCAGCAGACTATAATCTTTTGCGGTTAATTACAGTTCAACTGAACACGTCGAGCTTAGTTACATACAAATCGATGCTTTTGAGTGGCTATAGATTTAGAGTTAAAATGGATGAATGAGAATAATATAGATTCGTAGGGAGGAATGGGATGAGAAGCATGAATAGTATTGGTGGGATGGTTAAATTATGGATGCATCCAAAGGCTCCTCACGGGAAATTTGGAGCGCCCTTTCTCTCTTTCTCAAAACAGCCGTCACCTTTGTCCTCTCTTTCCTCTACCTTCTCTTTCCACACGTGCCACTCCACCCTAATTTCCCTATCCCTAATTCCATTTTCATTTTTATTTACAATTCTATTTATTTTAAAAAAAAACTATTTTTATAGCCTCTGGTTTGATCAATTTTTTTTATGTTTTCTTTTCTTCAGGAAATAATTAAATAAACTAGAAGTGATTTAGACTTGTTGGTACGTTGTTGGAGTCCCTTTCCGAAACAATACACTTGCATTTGGCAATCTGTCGAGATAATATAGGATCCTAGTTAAACAGTCAAGTAACTAATTATTAAAGTGCCCCAGTCGTTTCCTGGCTTCGAGCTGTGATTAGACTAATCAATTATAATTTTAATTTCGTTCCTCGGATTCGTTACTGCGCCTCATTAGTAGTATGGATCACGTTGCCGAACAAATTAAATACTCCCTCTTGTGTAACTGTATAGAGAAAATTAAAGTTGAATTAAAAATTGTAAAATATAGTGACGGAGTCAGAAGAAAATTCAACAGATTGCTAAAAAAGTCTATACTAAAAATTAGAGGTTGCTCCACCGTAATTTACAGTAAATTAAAAGCTGTTTCCTGAAATTTGGGGGTTGCCGCCGCCATCCCGGCAACCCCCGTGTATGGTGTATATTGATTTAAGAAAAAAATGAGTTAAATGGATGGTGATAAATGAAGTACATTATCACAAAAGGAAATTCTGCAATTTAAACATGGATATCTAAAAAAAATGAAATTTCGACTTTGATGAAAGAAGCACCTGTCTATGAAGTTTATGTGATTTGTGTGCAATATATGTAACTGATCTTGCAATTGATTCATTTTAGTTCCTTTTCATGTCCTAATTCTTTTGCCAGAACTTCAGAAGTTTGTCCTCTATATGTATTTTTCATTTCTTTTCACTATTTTCTTAGTAATTGACACAGTATATACAATTAGAGTCTATAAAATGGACTTCATAGATTCTGGAGGGGCTAAAAAAGTAAAAATGAAACGAATAATAAACTCAATTAAGTCCCAATAAAATCCCGACATTTCCCCTTTTCCTGAGAGTTGAACCCGTAAAATTACTAATATATTATCTAGAGTCATTCTTAACTCCCAAAGCGTTTGTTATTGTACTAGTCATCCAGGAGTCCTGAATCTACCATGCATTTTAGGGTTTAGGATTGTGCTAATTCCCTCTCTCCTCATTTGTATGTTTGCTTTCCCTTATTTTTCACTTATATATGTCTACTTTCTCCGTTCAACTAACATTATTTCACTCCATTCTGTAGGATATAACCTCTCAATATTATTTATATTCTAAGAAACACACAATATATATTTATGTATTATCACACAACAATAACACGCAGCGGAAACTTTCTCAACAAACAACAAACTCTTTATTAATCTTTAGTATATTGGAGGAGGCGATCAATTAAAGTACTATATCAATCTTAATATGATCATCTAATATAGTTTTGAATTTCTGTAATATATATTTTCAAAATATAAAATTTGTATCGTCATAATTTAATACATGTAACTAAAGTCATGGATCAAACAAACTTTCAAAAGGGTAAATGGAAACATTGTTAGCCAAACATGAATGAATATATTCTGAAAAATGGTCTGATTCCGTCGCAGTTTGTTAAAGGACAGCCATAATTTTACGTTTCACTTCTTTGAACTTGAAAATATGGGCAGCGACGAAACGTACGTATAACTCTGCCGGGATGAACTCATGCAGCCAAAATTTAATAATATCCTGTTTTGCAGATTGCAGCAAACGATAGTTTATGATTCACGAGATTTTCTATTTTTTTATTTTTTTCAAGATTCACGAGATCATGTTTATGCAGCATATACGTACGCATGGAAATTGGAATTACTGAATAAATATATTTATAAAAAAGAATATATTTCAATTATATTTCTTGCTACAAAAATTGCTGTCTCCATATTGAACCAGGACAAAGGAAGTACCCACATATTCACATGTAGCACCATTAATCATTACAACAAAACAATCCTCTCCATACATTTTATTTTTACAGTTGCATTTACTCCATCATTCTTTCTTGTTCTTTTATCCGTATTCGATTATGTATATTCAGCTGTAAATTAATGCGAAAAGTTATCCTTTTCACGATGTTGATAGACTACAACAGAGAACATATATATTTAGTGCATGCAGATCAGTTGGGCATATTGTAAGAGGTTAAAATAATGGCGCAGGCAAATCAGTCGGTAGAAAGCTACTCATCCTTCATCGATCGATCGTCCTCTCTTATTGGCACTTATATATCCTCAATCTGATTTTATAATGCTAGATTCCGTTGTTAGAAAATAGTGTTGAGCTTTGGTCCCAATTTATTTTAGATAGGGTTTGGTTATGGTTTAAGATCATTCCCTTTATATCATTGTACATCGAGGTTAATTACTCTCTAACATTTGTGTTTTTCGATATTCTACAGTTTCGATCAAAGTGTTTAATCTTGAATAACACATGCCAACGTGTGTGGTGTTTGCGTTTTAGAATCCTGATTATAAACAAGGTTAAATATTATGTTGGATGTGGATCCCTTGTTAACCGGTTGATGGCTCTCATTATGGGTTAGGTATACCTCTAAGATGGTATTACTACTTTTATTTTCTTTGTCATAGGAGTTCCGAAATGTTGGTACATGTCTTAAATGCCGCAATAACTACTATAGTGAGTTAACACAGGTTTCGCTGACTGATCAATGAGTTGGGGGTTCAGAGAGTCGGAGACTCGGAGTACACTCTGACCTTGGAGGTCCGGGGCGGAGTCCCGACTCAACCGTATTAGTAAACTCTTTATTAGAGCGTTGATGACTCGGACTGAATACCTAGGGTTTAGTGACACTACCTCTATCAGGCGTATTTATCTTACTATAACCTATTTATTCTGTTTCTGAGTATTAGACGACAGAAACATCTGTAATCTGGATAACTATCTAATGCAATACGTCTCTTTTTCGTATATGTATCCAATAATTCGCGATCCAAGTAAATCTTTGTATACTTATTTTATGTTCACACCTATTTGTTATAACCTTCTCGATAATATATTCCGCACAACGAAAAAAATCCTCCTGATTAATTACAAATCTGCTAACCCATCATTTGATGTGCAAAAATGCCCCTCCTCATGACCTCTCACAAAATATGGTTAAAAAAATTACCATGCAGACGTAAATTACATCCGATATCAGTACGCGCATCACGATTTGTTTGTATGCATGCATCAACCAAATAAAAGGACGAGTTCTTCTGCAGAAAATGAATAGATGGAGGGGAAATTTTATTTACGATCAAGAAAATGCAAAAAAAAAAAAAAAAACTTGGATTTATGCATGGATCAGAATCTAATGCTACATACTGCAGAGGTGCTCGAGCCTCAGCGAAGGTGCCAATGAGTTTGCATAATTGATCATAATTCATAGACCAAGAATGTGATCTTACACGCAGTACATATTCAAATTGTGATCCACATATATTGGAAACTACTGCCGTACTTCTTTTTTCCTACCAAGCCCTCTCCTTTTCTACATACACCATATGTGTATATATTCACACTATTTTTTATAAAGTTTCTTGGAAATGCTATCAAAAATAATTGTGTATATGGTGTTACTGCAATAGATTACGAATATGCTGTTACATACATTGTATCTGATCATGGGAATGATGTTACAGACATTGTATCTGATCACCTAATGTAACAGACATTGTGGTGTTACCGCCACGAGTACGGAGAATGTTTAGATTCAGGTTGATACATCTTTACAATTTTCTCCGGATTTCAATATATGTTTAGATTCAGATTGATACATTTTTAAAATTTTCAGGTCATTTGACAATTCTTGATCCAATCTTAATGGAAAAGTAAGAATACACTCAAAACTCTGTCTAATTTTGAATCATTTTATATATGCAAGAGAGTTTTCCAAATTCAGATATGGTCTCTATCATGTGTTTTAATTCATGATCAATAAACACTAGTTGAGTCAAAACACAGTTGATTTCAATAAATACAAAAACTGCAGATTACAGACAAAAATAAAATTATCGAAATTATTTAATAGTTATTATAACCAAGAGAATGTCACACAAAGTCTCAACTTATAAGTTAGACTATGTCATTACTTGTAGTATAATACTACTTATAAGTGACACTATCTCACCATGAGATTATATATGCACGTGTTCACGCGTTTATAAAACTTTGTAAGTAAATTATTTTATGCTTTCAGCAATTTTCAAGAAAATAATATAAGTAAAGAAGATCTTGAAATACTGATATTCATGTAAATCGTCACTTATCTCGCCATAAGTTTATAGTGAAATGATGGATCTGTACAAACTATCGGCAGATCTGGTCCATTCGTTGGTCCAAATAGGGTAGTTCTAACACTCGTTATTCGATCCCTTTAAAAGTACAGTTTCAGATGTGTTCTTCTTGTCTACAGCAATTTAAAATCAATTCGATCGACTTTTTTATCCATAAAAGGCCATATATATATTTGCATAATAATTTCATAACTCTAATCATGATTATTAATTAATTAATTACCACAGTACATATATATATATATATATAGATCGGATGGATGATTTGAGAAAAAATGAGAATGCATCTCGTGACATTCAGAACAACCATACTGAGTGTTGGTGTTTTCAGGGAATTTATAATTTGTCCAAAGACCGAAGATCACGAGCTGCTTTTCTCTTATTTGTTTTTCTTGTGGTTTTCATATCCCTCCGTGAACCCGCCCTTGTTCTTTTTGTGCAACCTGTATTAATAATTTCCCCCTCTTTTTTTATTTTAAAAATTATAATTTGTAGCACAAACTCTCTCATTTTAAGACAATTGATAATAATTCAAGAGAAAATCTCGTAAGAGTACAACTTTCCTAACTTTCCATAAAAGTTTTTTATACGTTTTAACTTATACAGTGTACCTTTTAATTTGAACTGTAAAATTTGTTATTTGAATTTTATTAATGTTTTAATTTAAATTCATGAATTTTTGCATTAAAACATGTTTTACTATATGTTCAATTTGATACAATTAATGTTTTAACACAAAATAGTATCACTTGATCTTAAATATATAGTGGTAGTTTCATAACACTTAGGAGAGTCGGACTTTCTAGAGACTTTGCCATAATTCAATAACATTTCAAAAATGATATAACGTAGTATAAACTAATTTAAACACTTAGGCCCTGTCCAATTTAACTTATTACAGCACATTTCAGCACATCACAGTATTGGTCAGCACATCACTGATCAGCACTCATCAGCACGGCACTCATTAGCACTCTTTAGCACAACACTGTTCAACTCAGCCCATTTAAACTCTAGTGGACACTATTTTTCTGTTTTGTAAAAATAATGTTAATTAAGTAAAATAGTTATTTATTAAGTAATAAACATTATGTTTTTTCTTCATTCCAAATGAATAATATTCAACACTTTCAGCACAATTCAGCACAAGATCAACACAACACATCACTGATCAGCACAACTCAGCACAACACAACACTCATCAGCACAGCATCGCACCAAATAAGTTGAACTGGACAGCGCCTTACTTTATAGCGTTTTATTTTGACTCGGACAAAATAAATTGAACGAGTTCGAAATTAAGTTGATTTTCTAGTTTGATGTAGTTGGACAAATTTTCACATACTTTGAGTATGGGAAACTTATTTATATATTTTCTTACCTAAATAGAGAATTTAACTAACGGCTAACGATGCAAACCGGAAAGAATTGCAAATTTAGAGTATTAATTTAATAATATAACTAATTTGTGTTTGATTAGTCTAGGTCGCTATATGTGAATGCTATCATGGTTCATAATTTTCAAATTTTTTTTCATTCATTTCTCGACGATTCCCAACACTTTAGAATCATTTTGTTTTTGTTTATTTATCTTTGAAAGATTACGAACTTAATTATTGAATAACCGTCGTCTTGTATGTGCAGAAACACGGTTCTCTTGATCGGTAGTTAGCTATCTTTCCTATCTCTTTCCGACAAAAAGCAAATTCATTTGTTGTTTAACGTTTAATTAACAATCATACTCTAAATACGTACAATTTAACATATTATATCGTAGGATTCTCTTCCCGTGGATTCAACGTTTCCGTTGCATTCATCAAAACTGAATAAGAATCAAAGGGAGGTCACGTGACGGTGCTAGGGCAAGTATGGTACGTTCACGTGCCGGCATGACAAATGAAAGACCAGTTATTTATGAGGTACTTGACGCTAATGACAAGTAACAAATGGTGTATGTTGGTGTTTCGTTTTGGATTTTCTGACCTTTAAACTCGATTATTAAGAAAATATGGACCCAACAAATCACGAAAAGTGATACTATCTCATCCTTCGAATATTGGAATCCTTGCTTCAAGTATTGTGGGTTATAGTTTCATAATATATTTTTTATCATAAAAAACATAATTTTATCATTATCAAGAATAATATCTTTATCATTATAACACAAGACATAGCATGACACAATACGTGGAGCTGATATTGTGATACACTTCGATGCGTGTTTTGATCGAATTGATGTAGCCGTTTTAGAACGTTCAAAATCAGTCCTCCATCGATGAGTGTATTTCTTGATATCTTCTATGATTATGTGTAGCGCCAAAAATTGAGTTCAGTCTTGACCTATTGCCCAATGACTTCTTTCAGTTAGGTCGCATATTTTTGCTTGACAATCCATATAAGTAGCTAAATTTACCTCTTACTCCGTTTTGTTGACATGATCCGCATTGGAGAACCTATTGTATCGTGCGGTTTTGTTGAGGTAACACCTATAAAAAATTTGGCTAGAACAGATGAAGTATAATTTATGTAACATAATCATAATAGTTTGTCATGCAAAATTTTGGGTACAATTTTTTAGAGAAAAATCTTCTCGTAAATCTGATGTATTGGGTGAGTCCTAATATAACCCCGAGTTCTTAGAAAGTCGTATTTTAACCATTAGGATGCAAAAATTATCCCACTATTGCTCTTGAATTATATCACTTGTGAAATTCAGAGGTCTTTTAGTCCTTTTTTTTATGATAATAATGTCAAAAAACACCGTCAATACCAGTTAACCAATAATTATGAAACTTCTTATGCATCGCAAATGTTACAATAGAACTTTTCAAACATCAGGGTTACGAGAGAGTATTTCCAATTTTATTTTACTTTATGAAATTTGGATATTTGGGCTGATAACTATAACCAGACCCAACCCAAAATCAATAAAGGCTTTGGTAGCCCAAATCTGAGTCGACTTTTTAATTGGGTCCGTTACCACCAGCAGCCCAAAATTTAACTTATTTCGGGTCGGATCTATACCCGACACTCCCCGCCTCCCCGGTTTACATTAAACCCTTACTGCATTGCTTAATCGTCGTCTTCAACCTTGGAAAAGCGGCGCGCGTCAGGATTTTGCAGAGAAGAAGAAAAAATGGGGAAGAAGAAATCGAAGAGCTCGAGAAAGGGGAAGAAGGAATGGAGGGCCAACATCAGCGCCGAGGACATCGACGATTTCTTCGAGAAGTCCACAAAAGATGCTCTCTCCGGCGGCTCTCTCGCCGAGGTTCCCAGCGAGTCCCTCTTCTATGTCGACAAGTCCAAAGGTAAGGGCTTAACTGTCTGAATATACTCTACGGCAATTCGTTTGAGTTTCTGTGCTGACTGCTGATATTGTTTTTGGGGTTTATGGTTTTAGATTTGACTGTTAGACGGAAGATTGAAAAGCACAGGGAGAAGGTTCTTCATGCTGACAGCGTGCTGGCGAAGAACCCCTTCGTTCAAACGATACCTACCTCGAGGCAGAGAGAGTCCAAGAAGCAGAAGAAAGCGATTAAATTACCTACCATTGCTGAGCAGGATTCTTCTAAGGTTGTGAGTTGTTTGTTTGTTTGCTTTGGTTTTAAATGTGCTTGCTTTCAGCGAAGATGATTGATGATTAATTACTTTTGTTGTTGAATTCTCACAGGATGATGGAGGCATGAAGGACTTGTGGAATGGTGCAGCTGTCAAAAGCAAAAAGGTACACCATTTTTTCTTTTCTTACTTAGGTTTGGAGAGTATCATACATTTGCTTAGTTGTTTCAATCTGTTCCCGTTTGATATTTGTGCGTATAGAATTCAAGTTATGTGTTTATGTTTGTAGTTATGCTATAACTGGATTTGTATGTAGTAGTGCTGTAACTCGTTTTTTGTTGTTGCAGAAGCCTAAGCGTTGCATAATACCGGCTGTCGAGATTGATTCGGCTGGGTGCTCATTCAATCCTGACCCTGAAGACCACCAGGTTACTATCTATCTCTTGGTATTTATGTTACATTTGTATTGATCTTGATGCGCTAAACTGAAACTTATCTTGTTTCTTTTTTCTTTTCTTTTCTGTTCCAGTCTTCATTAGCTTCTGCTGTGGCTGATGAGATGGGAAAGCTTTACAGGAGTGAATTAGCGCCTGCCCCAATCCCTTCCATTCCTGCTGTAGAAGCTGTTGATGAGGAGGATGTAAGTAATTTCCATTTGCAAGTTGTGTTGTTTGTGATGCATTTTTATTGGCCATCCTTTCCTCTTGAGTCGATTTTCTAACCTACCAAGTACCACTGTTCAGATGCTTTTCCTTGATGCGGATAATGGAAGTGATGAAGATGATGATGATGAAGCTGAACCTAAGGATAATGAAGATGATGGAGATCAAAGGTATGATTTTAGTACGAATTGTAAAAGTGTCGAGTGCTTTTATCCATATGGTTTGATGATTTATGTATAAACCAGCATTTTAAAAGATTTTGTCATGTTGCTGTTGAACAACTTGTTTTGCTTTTGCCTTGCATCTCATCCAAAGATTCATGTAGGGTTGGTAAATCTAAAAGAAGGGTGACCAAAGTTATGCTGAATCGAAGAGCTAGGCGTAAAATAAGAGAGAAAGCAGAAGAGGAATCCCAGAAAGTGAAGAAACTCGCGTCTGAAATTGACAGGTAAATTTGTCAATGGAATTTATACTTTTCCGTTTCATTCCTTAACTTAGCTATAATGTTTCTTTAAGTTAATGTTTCTTTAAGTTAATGTTCTCACTCAATCGGTGCAGCATACCGACTATTATGGAGGAGATAAAGAAAGACGATGAAGAGAAAGACTTGAAGCAGCTTCGCCGTGATTTTGCCAAAAAAGAGAGACTAAAAGTTCGCCCACCTCGTCTTGGACGCCAAAAGTATGATGATTCCTATCTAAATATTTAGTGTCAAGTCTAGTTCAATTTAGTTTTGAACAATTAACATTGAAACGCTCCATTTAATCTTACTCAGGTTTCTGCCTGCTCCTTCTCAAGTTCTACTGTCTGAAGAGATTACCGGCTCTCTTCGACAACTCAAGGTTTGGATATGAATCTCTGCTCAGTTTCGCTTGCTCTTCAAATTTTTTTATAAATATATTAACGGAATCCTGTTTTTGTGTATGTTATGATCAGGGCTGCCCTACTCTTACACGAGATCGGTTCAAGAGCCTGGAGAAAAGAGGACTTGTTATCCCATCTAAGAAGAAGGGAAAGTTTTTGTAAAATGTGTGCTTGGCACCTGAAGAAGGCACTTGATAATATGCTTATTAGTAGTAGAGCCTTGGCTCTGTTTTTGTTTGTATCCTTCCGATTACGAAACATTGGACGATAATATTATCGTGAAATTAATGTTTTTTACCTGTTCTTGTAATTTATTCTACGTACTGGCCTTCTGTGCCTGCTTATGATAAGTTTGCGGATGCCATTATAAGGGTGAATTGTATCCCATCTCTTAGCTTTTAAACGCACATATTCCCCAGCTCATGAGTGAGTATTAAAGATCTAAATTAATTTAATCTGAAGTAATAAAAATCAATATATTGAAAAAAAGAGTATAATAAAAGTGGACTTTCTAAAACTATATGAACCAAACATAAATTTGCAAAACTGGACTTTCAAAGACCAGTTTTTCAAAAACCATGTAAATCAAATGCACTCTAAAGGATCTGTACTAATCTGAATTGAAGTAAGAAAATGATTGTATCAAAAAATCAAATGCACTCTAAAGGAACTGTACTAATCTGAATTGAAGTAAGAAAATGATTGTATCAAAAACTTATTACAGTTCATGAATGTGAATATATTTGATTTTTGGGTTAAAAGCAGAGGTACCATATGTTTATAAGAAAGTGCCAATGTACCCTGGGTAATTCAAAAGTGCTGATGTACCTCTATAATTACATTGAATAAAGAAGTGTACCTCTAAAACCAATTTTTCAACAGTATTTTGAACTAAAAGACAAATTTACCCTCACTTGTTGGGTTATTTTTTTCCCTGATCCAAAACTCCACGGGCACTAAAAAAAATCGAAGAAATCGATATCACTGAATTACAGAATAAATGCACAGTATTATTGAAAAAAGTTAACTTCTATATCCAAAAACTCAACAAATTGAAAACACTGATGAACTTACCATAATCTCGCTAACTCTATTCTCTCCTTTGGTAATTTGAGCTAGTCACGCAAATTATTACTGGATGTGGCGGTTTCGGTCCCCCGGCTCACACTAATTTCTAGGCACGGTGGTTTTGGTCCCCTCGGGTTCAACCCGTTCATTCCGATGAAGTAACAGAATTGGTTGGGTAATTTTCGTCATAGAATTTTTTTTTTTACCATTAAATAATATTGAGGGTATTTTGGACGTTTTACATTTGAAAAACATAGGGGTACATTAGCACTTATTTAAACACTTAGGGGTACAATAACACTTTTTTCTTGAAATTTATTTAAACCGGCAGTAAGATGTATAATTATCTGAAAATTGAGGGAGTTGGATATAATATACTCAGGTAGTTGACACTTGACAGTAGAAAAAGGGTAGAGAAACCCAGGCGGAGCTCGGCGGGTAAGCGGCGATACCCACCGGAATCATACTGTTTCGAAAGAACGCTCCTTCATTTCGTCTGACTTCGACAGAAGCATCAAAACCTTAGCTTTTCCGAAGTGCAAACTTGAGGAAGATCAAAATCATGAGGGTTTTAGCAGCGCGGCTCGCGACTGTAAGTCCTCCATTTCCCTCGTTTTCTCCGCTCGGGCTTCTAATCACTGCACTGACCTCCTGAATTTGTAGCGATGCCTGCGAACAACCAGAGCGAATCCCGCCGTCAATCTGCAATCTCGCAGGCTTTGCTCATCATTTCGAGGTATTTGAATCCAATCGCTATGAAAAGCCCTAATTTGATTCCGAAATGATTATAATCTTAGTTTCACGAGCTTCACATTTGTACATTGTGTTTTATGTGGAGTTCAGATGAAAAGGCGCTTGAGGATGAGGCAGAGAGGAGAATAGGATTGTTTTTCAAAGTGCTCTTTGCAGGGACTGCTACATTTGTGGCTTATCAGTTCTTCCCTTACATGGGTATGTATATGTATATTGGCCTTTTTTTAATCTGACTTGGTATCTCCAGTGTGGTGGTGGTGATGTTTTTGAGTGTGAACTTCTGTAGGTTTGAATCTGATGCAGCAATCTGTGTCCCTTTTGCATGTCAAGGATCCGCTGTTCAAAAGAATGGGAGCTTCGAGACTAGCTCGTTTTGCAGTAGATGGTAACGGCTTTTGCTTTTTTTGAGGAAGTAGTAGGTGTTTGGATCAACTGCGAATTTGTTAATGACGAGTTAACTTTTGCTTGTATGCATCTTTGCCTGTGTTATTGCCTTTGGTTTGATTGCGAAATTGTACTCTTATAAAATGTATCTTCTACGTTATCTTGAGTAGTAGCTGTTTTGGTGTACCTAGAAATAACACAGATATTTGTTTTGTCTGAAAGATGATATTTTCAAGTTTCTGCTGTTATTCTCCACTGCTGTTCTATGAACCATGAAGATAGTTAGTACAAGTATCAGCTCTTTACTGAATCTGCTTTCATTCTTGTTTTATCTTAATTTCATCATCTCAGGGGAGAATAGGATGAAGATAGTTGAGATGGTAGTTATTACAAGTATTAGCTCTTTACTGAATCTTCTTTCGTTCTTGTTTTATCTTAAATCTATCTCAGAGGAGAATAGGATGAAGATAGTTGAGATGGGTGGAGATAAAGAGCTCTTAAACATGCTGGAAACTGCTAAAGACGACCCTACAAGAAAAGAAGCTCTAAAGGCTCTCGATGCGCTTTCAAAATCAGGTTCGGCTGTCAAAATGCACATGCTTAACGTTCTTTGATCTTTTGCGTATACTTTATTTCTGGAAAACCATTTTCTGAGACTTTGATGACTAGCTACTATGTGCATTAGTGCATACAATTGACAGAAAGAGGTGAATGCTTCTGGTACGTGTATTGTGATCTTGCAGTGTAGTTTAGTTCTGTTAGTATATATTAGAGACATAATAGGCTAGAGCCTGATCTACAGCTGCAAATGAATCCCGTCTTACTTAACAATTCTCATTGTGGTGCTTTATATATTAGCTAGACAACAATTTCTCGATGTTGCTTCTATAGCGCTGAAATTCCATCTTGGAAGAAAATAATGTTCTTTTTCTCTGGTCATTGACATTTACAATGGCAATCTCGTTACTGCAGATGAAGCTGTTTGGTCTTTACAAAAAGCCGGGGCAGTCACGATCATCACAGCACTACCTCGCTCTTCTGAAGACGAGGAGATGGAGAAATACAAGCTGAGCTTGCTGAATAGATTCGATGACAAGTAATAGAATGTTTCTTTCGTAAAACTTTTGAGGCAGCATTTGCCTTGTAATAAACTAACACTGAATCCTTTCTTGCTACTTATGGCCTTGCTTCTATAAACATAAGAGGATTATGTATATAAATGTATGGTGAGAAATACACTCCCATAAATATAAGCTGTGGGGTACAGACTACAGAAAAATCTGATATACAATATGGAGAAAATTGCAGAGGCATCAGCTCAAGAAATCTGCTTAGATTTCAGCATTGGCTGCAAATGTCGAGCCAACGTGCTACTAAAGTCTCTCTGTCCTACAGCTCCGGTGGTCTTCAAGGTCCAGACCTCATCTCCCCACAAGTTCCTCGTCAACCCGCCCACCGGAGTAATCCCGCCGCTGTCCACCACCGCCGTCCAGATCATCCTCAAGCCACAATACCAGCTCCCGCCGACCTACCCCCGCTCCCCCGCCGATCGTTTTCTGATCAAAACCGCCGTCGCGTTCAACCTTCCGGCGAACTCGACCGATTTCAGCAACTCGTGGTTCGTCCCCAACCCACACTGCCTCACTCAGGACATCAAGCTCAAGGTTGCCTTCGTGGGGCCCACCCTGCTCCGCCACGCCGTCAACTGCGGCGATATCACAACTGTCAAGAGCATTCTCCGCCGCCAACCCGCCGTCGTTGAAAATCTCTCCGGCGAGGAGGCCGACGAGATTTACGACGTCGCTCGGGAGGTTGGTAACGGAATGGCGGAGCTGCTTAGAGAGGCCGGTTTGCGGGTCGGGGTTGGGAACCGGGTCGGCCATCACGGGTCGTTGGACTGTAGGGATGACGGAGGGAGGACGGCGCTACACGTGGCGGCGAGTGCTGGGGATTTGGAGTGTGCTAGGCAGTTGCTGGCGGCGGAGGCTGACGTGGATGCGAAGAGCGGCGGCGGTCGGACGGCGTTGTTTTGCGCCGCCGCGAATGGTGACCGTGCGATGGTGGAGCTGCTGTTGAGCATGCAGGCGGACCCCTCCATATCTGAAAATGAAAACGGGCTTACGGCCATAGACGCTGCCCGTCAAAGAGGATATGTAAGTCAACTGCATTACATAATATTTCAAATCGTTTTAATTAGAAAATTGAAAGAGTAAAATTTTATGATGAAGCTAGACGAATTCCATAAATATTAGTATTGTTTTTAATAAAGCAAACTAAACTAGAATTTTGGGTTCATTATAGATTTAGTACTGTCTCCGAATTTACTTTATAACTAGAACAATTCAGTTCAGATTAATCTAAATATAATTAAATGACATTCAAGTAAATTTAGACATACAGTTTCTATTTTTCAATATAGTTTAATTTATTTCAACCTAGTTCAATAAAATTGGAAATGTAGGCTATAGTAATTATTTACACTGTGATCCTAACTTGTGTTTGTTTGGTTACGATGAATTTAGTTTAATCCAGTCGTAGTGGACCTAGTGGTACTATTTTGAATATATTAATTTATATTTTAGTTCAGTTTTATTCAAATAATCTAACATACTAATATGACATAACATCACAACTCACAAATAGTAGAAAAGATCTTGTGAATATGTTTTCTTGCACCATCTTGGAATAAATAGGTGCATGCTATACGCAGTCCGTATTTTACTTATTTTGCAGTCCAAAATAAAAATACGCCTTCGATATATATGATATGGTCAATAATTATGTATATCAGACATATGCATCATATATACTACTTCTATTGCATACACTTGCAATTCAGTTATATATCAGAATCATTGTATATATGATTATTTTTAAAAAATACGGACTGCAAATAAGCAAAATACGTACTGCATATAGAAGGCATGAATAAATATCCATTATTCTTACAAGTATTTTTTCATGTTGTTTTGATGACAGGATGATATAGTGAAACTACTCGGCCGCGGGGAGGCCGTGCTTCACGCTGCAAGGCGCGG
Organism: Sherardia arvensis; assembly: GCA_948330725.1. NCBI lineage: Eukaryota > Viridiplantae > Streptophyta > Magnoliopsida > Gentianales > Rubiaceae > Sherardia > Sherardia arvensis. The sequence goes on from OX415236.1 coordinate 48,083,540, forward strand.
GCAGCTGGAGCTACTAGAGTCACTGCTAGCAAAAGGCGCACGTGTTGATTTCTCCGACCAGCACGGATGGACGGCTCTCCACGTGGCGGCCATTAAAGGCAACAAGCACGCGGTGGCGATGCTGCTTGAATACGGTGCTGCGGTGGAGAGCCAGGACAAAGGCGGCCACACCTCTCTGCACGTGGCTGTTGAAGGCGGCTGCATTGCGACGGTGGCGGTGCTGCTCCGCCGTGGAGCCAACGTCAACGCCGTGGCCAAGTCCGGAGCGACGCCTCTGCATATGGCGAGGATGATGCAGCGCGATGATCTAGCAAGCCTTCTCATCGACTGTGGCGCCGTGGAACCTCTTCATCATCACCAATGATCTTATAAAAATCATTAATTAGAAAAATGTATTAGATACGACACTATCTTTAATTAATATAACGTCAATTAAACAATTTCCTATTCACCGATTAAGAATGAAATGGAGTTTTTTATAATTAATTAGTTAAGTGGTAGGTTGAATTTTTTTTTGACTGGAAGTGGTAGGTTGAATTAAACTAATTAAATTATAATATTTTTAATTAAATATTATATTATAAATTCATATTTAAGTAACAGTTATTCTACATTCTATTATAATTTTCAAAATTATAATTGTAATATTTTTGTATATCAAACGTATGGGTCGAAAGCTAACCTGGAGTTATATCAAACGTAGACGGTTACAGCCTGAAGTTATGATGTTAAATCCAACAACAAAGTGTATTTCAATTGATAGAAGGAGGAGAGAGAATAAAGAATGGCTCTCAAAGAGCATTACAATCAAAATCCACAATCTGGATAATCCTAACAAACTAACAGAATGATGGTTTATAACCTCCAGAATCCGAGCTGCCGGTGAGGTCTTAACTGCCATTGACAAGTCAATTGACTGGCTTAGCTAACTAACTGCTTCTTAGCTCCTTTTGCATCCAAGTCCTTCTTTTTCTTTATTCTTTTAATATTGCCCCAAATCATGACACAGACAAGAGTACAACTACCCAAGCAACAAATAAAAAGAATATACTTGCTAATAACAAATATAGATCCCAAAAAGAAGGCTAAGATATATAATTAGTGAGATGTAATTCATGAATTTTTAACATACGAGCTTATAATATAATCAAGTCTATCTCGCTATATTGAAGTTAGATCAGTGAGAATTAATTTTACCATGCTAGAAAAAATTATCATTATGATCACCTGCGCTGCATGAAAAAGGTTGGTAAAAACAAAGAAAGATAAATACAATGCTAATTTCAACTGCAAGATTAATATTAAAGACTCATATTTACAAATTGTATTGTTCATATATAATGTTTATCAAGAACATACAAACACTCTTTGTCTTCTTCATCTGTACGATAATCAATATCAATATCAGCATTAATGTCTTCCGTATTGTCATCATCCTCATCATTATCCGACGCGGAAGAAAATTCGCTCTGATCACATGAAAGGGCTTCAACCTTCTCAGTTATGCTGGAAAGATCATGTTGGGTTGGCTCCATCCAACAACCCTCGAGAACAAACAACGTGTTTATAAGGGTTTCACTTGAAAAGCTGTTACCAAAAGTTTGATACAAGCCATTTTCTAATCAATAAAATACTCCATAATTTTCATGTAAGTTAGGAAAAAATAACTTGTTCCTCATATAATGTTCAGTGCTCTTCTTTGCATATGACATTTTGTCGCTCAAGAAGAATGTATATTCCCCGATATCATTAATTTCACCCCAGATCATTTTTGATTCATCCCATTTAAGAACTTTAGCATGGTCACCCATGCACAATGTAAAAACTGCAACGAGATCACCATTAAATTCTAACATGTATTTAAAGTTGCCAAAATCACCGTAGTTTTCGGGTACTGTTATACTCCATGAATGGGTTATAGGATCGAGAACACCCAATACTCCGTACTCACATAAAAAATAAAACTTACCTTTGTGATAAACTGGATTAGTTTCATGTGCGCTGAAGGGACCTCGTGGAACGGTACCTAAGGTGAGTGTCCAACCCTTATCACCGTGACAAAGAGTAAAGATGCCATACTTTCTTTTATAAAGTGACTCATGAAATTGTCTCAATCCACAAATTCGCCAATCTTTAGAAGTTGGAGCGCAAGAAATCGTAAAACATGTGAAATTGACACCACGGTCTGGTAAGTTCGGTAACTTAACTATGGATTTTGAAAAGAGACTCAAAAAGAAAACCTCGTATCCTTTATTCATTAATAACCATCCATTTTTAGAACAGAGAATAGAAGCACCGCGTAATAGAGGAATGTTGATGCTAGTCCAACATGGATAATTATTCGCCAAGGGGTGGTGTAGCGTGATTTCGGTATCCATATAAATTTTCTTAGCCAATCACTGCGAACCAAAAAAAACATGATTCTTTAGGTAATCTGTCATGACAATATGCCATTGCTTACATACAGCTCCAAATTGCCTAATATCACTCATCAACCTAATATTTGATAGGATCAACTCTAAAATGTCTCGTGGAAGATCACAACTCTCATCTCTACTATTATTTGTTATGCTCGAAACGTTAGTCTTGTTGGTTAAACCTGATGCCTAAAATATATATAGATTTATGGGGATGAATGAAACGAGGAAATACCATTCCAATTTTGAGAAGGAAAATAAAGTAGCTAAGCTAGTCTTCCTAAAATCATATTTCCTTTTTATTCAATATATCATATTTCCTTTTCCATGTTGAATTTGTAAGAGTATCAATATTCCAATCCCGGAAAGTAAAAGGAATATAATTGAGTGCATCATGTTATATATTGAGTTCCTTTCTGTAAGAATTCAAACACAATTAGTTAATGAAAAATATGAGTGATACCGATGCTAATTATTCACGGGTTCGATTATTGCTTTCTCATGGTGAGAAAGTGCAAGAAGCACAAATCTGCAGCTTCACTTATTATTGTCTTCATAAAAAATACAACTTCCCAACATGTATAGCAACTTCCGCGCTAAGTGAAAGTGATGAAGTTTGTGCCAATTGTGATGGGTGGTTAGTGTTGGTATTGGAAAATGAGACTAAAAATTGCTATGAATGCTCTGCTCAACCTACATTCCTTGAATCAAAGGATTAAATTACCCGACATTCCCTCAACTCCAAGATTGAGGTATTGGCGTAGAGCTTTTGTTATGACTGCACCGCCTACATCTCCAAATTGTGCTCTTATATTGAGGGTGCCAACAGACGAGCTTGCATTTATATGGCGCCCTATACAAAATGAGTGGATCCCCCTAAATTATGAGTTTCAACTTGAACACCTTTCCATGACTGTATGCAATCAGAGAATATATGGTATATTCGAATCAAAAAGTTTTGTTGAATGTGAAATTGTAGGCAATGTTCTTAAGATGACACCATTAGCCGATGCACCCTCTAAAAAACATAAAAAAGGATGCAATACATCTGATTATCTAGTTGGATCAATAGATGATATTTTCTGGGTTCAAATGTTTAAACCGCCGTTGGAGAAGATTGAATGGAAAGTCAATGCCATTGACGTCTTCAAGTTTGACAGAGTAAGAAAAAAGTGGATTCAAATTAGAAGTATCGATGATCGTGTCTTTTTTCTTAATGGATCACAATCATATTCATATTCATATTCAAAAACGAGTTCCGATGTTCAAACAAACTGTATACATCATATCCATACCTCTATGAGACATGGTGTTGTGGTATATACTTACTTTTTGAAAACGGGAAACGTAGAAATAACAAATCCATGTCCCATCCCATATAATTGTAGTTTTGCTCCTCAATTTATAGTGGGGAAACTAGAAATGTAGTATTTATGGATAATTTTTTATTATATCCATGTACTTCAGCTTGTTTTTTCCTTTCCTTAATAGTAGTCATTTGAAATCGTGCCTGTATCTTCATTTTTTTTAATGTTAAGCTAGCTCCTGCTGTTCTCGTTATAATCAACTCACCTTTCATTTTTTCCATTTGTAATCAGCTCCCCATTTGTTTTTAAGTAAAAGTCTAGTGCATGCATTTTGTATAAATTTTATGTACTTTTTTTTAATTACAAAAACTTGGGTGAGACCGTTCTACCATAAAAGTTACGGTAGGAAGTACAATTTCTCATATATATATATATATATATATGTTTATTATAGATTAATTTGCATGTTTATAACTTTTTGTTTGTCGTTCTAACTCAATTAATTCATTTACAATACTCGAATAGGTTAAAAAAATTTAGTAACCGAAAAAAAAATGTTAAAAATATAAATTATTGAAAGAAACACTTGAACAAAATATATATTTGTATTTACAACATTTGAATGAATTTTCTTTTGATAAAAATAATCAAAAGTGTTGTACTAACTACTAAGAGTGTAATAATACAAACACATAAATTTACCTCATAAAATATGAAATAGAGGACGGTCATTTCATAAGTTTGTGATAGGACCGTCCTACCCAAGACTCTCACTTTATTTATTTAATCCCTTCCTCACCCATAATAAACACCCTAGTAAAATTAGGTGTTACAATGTCTAAGAGTATATTTAATTAGGAGTTAATTAGTGATTAATTTTATACTTTAATTGTAATTGTAATTTTTTGGAATATTTTCTTCCAATTATTGTCTTTTACTATTTTTAGTTATGATATTTTACGATTTTGTTTGGTTATGCATAATCATTCTTATTATTTTAGACCTGTTTCGTATTTGATTTCTGATTTTCTCTGATTGTTAATTGATTTGATTAATTTTGTAAATATGATTCATTCAATTTTTTATGTCTTCCTTAAATATGGTATTTAATTCTCTATTACTATATCATTATAAAATTTCCCAAACCTTTATACACACACAATTTCATATATATAATGTTTTTTAACTTTTATAAAAATATATTAGATATAACTTTATAACTTCAAAATTTTGTTTTGAGTTCAAATAGATATCAAAGGGAGATGCCTAGCCCCCTTATTTTTTTCACTCTTTTGGAAGCATTGCTATTTATTTCTTTTCACAATTTTTTTCACTCTTTCGAGAGCTATATGCTCGTCATCTTATAACTGCCTAAAGGCTTTTGGAAACACTTGACGTTTATTGGTTTTTTTAAGATTTAGAGAGACAAATGAATTTCCCTCCACTACTTGAGTGGTTTTAATATTTTGTTTTTAAAAAGCGTCAATTAAACAGTTTCTATTCACCGATTAAAATTAAAAAAAGTTTTTTTTTATTAACTAGTTATATGGTAGGTTGAATTTAACTAATTAAATTAATATTTTTATAAATATCATATTATAAATTCAAGTTTAAGTGACAGTTATTTGACATTTCATTATAATTTTCAAAATTTATAATAATTATATTTTTTTATTAAAGTATGCGTCGAAAGTTAATCTAGTATTTATTAAAAAAATTAAAGAACTAATATTTGTGAACCTAGTATTTATTAAAAATTTAAAAGAACTCGTGTTTGTGATTATTTAGAATGGTTAATTTTCAGACAGCTGATAACGTAGAACTTACGCGCAAATCATATTCACAAGTACTTAGAGGCTTCGGAAACTTCATGAAACTGATAACAGAACTTACACGATAGTGAAGACACGTAGATCATATTCACAGGTACTTAGAGGCTTCGGAAACTTGATGAAACTGATGATGACAGATAGCTATATATCCACAACTTTATAAGCGAAATGTGCAAACCTTGAAGTCTCAAGCATCACTTCTTGTATCCTAGGAGAAGATGATCACCAATCGCCTGAAACAAATACGATATATCAGATTACCATATGTGTCACTTAACCTAGCAATACAATGCTCACGCTGCAGTATGGCAGTGGGCTACTTATCATGCTAGTCAGTTGATATCAATTATGGATTATGATATCAACATAATTGTCTCTTTATTATATTTATTACGATAAATCACATAAATAATCATATTCATCACCATAAATAACTATAATTGTCTTTTATCCAGTAAAATGTATTAATTATCAATTTTTTTGTATTAATATTCTCACATTTTGAACATTTAAACCTATATAGAATTCAATCAATTTAATATAATGACATAGTAGGTAATATATTTGGTATATTGGAGATATATCATTAGTGAGGAATTAAAATGTCATGCACATTCGTATGTAATTTTTCATGAATTAAATTATTATTATTAATTAAAATATGCATATGATATTTTAAAATAAATATTCGTGCATCGGCACGAGCATTTTACTAGTTGACTAGAGAAATAGAGATGCCTAATTTACAATTTAGTCCCCAAATTTTCCTTTTCTTTTTTTCAGCCCACAAATTGTTTAGATATTACAAAACCACCTGCAACCTTACACCTTTATTACATCAATTCCAAAAAAATCCTAAATGTACTCCTCCAACACAGACTGAATCGATGCATCCGGCGTTCCTCCATCCATGATTACTCTCTCCAGAGTAGCCGAGTCTCAGCTTTTTAGCCCTTCTCCGGTACTTCCATTAAGCTTTTGATTATAGCGATAAACTCGACCTCCAATACTGAAAAAGCTTGGACAATCAAATAGTTGTGATCTTCCTCCTCATCTTGGTGGAAAGTGTAACACCATGCAGCAACTCCAAGATTTCCAGCCTTATCGAATGCTCCATCCGTTGCTATTACAGCTTCACATTAAGGTCCCAAAGCCAGTTATAAGGCACTGTCACATTCACATAATACTGTCAGTACAAACCACATTTATCAATCTATGTCCAACTTACTAACAAGCACTAGAGATATTTATGTCTTGTTCCTTACTGCACTTTCCATTTCTAGAATGAAAACTCCTACATATCCATCTCTCGGACTTCCTAGACAGTGCACTCCTATTACACAAACACCTCACAGTGCAGAAAAATTAATGAAGAAACAAACATCAATAAAGCATTCTTAACTACTCAAACAGCTACACGATGCCATTAAGCTTAGACTTAGGAGAAATGTAATATGTTGAGAAGTCTTACCTTCTTCTTTGTGATGAGGTGGGAGAAGCTCATTATTGTTAGGCAGCCAAGTCAGCTTCAATTTTGTCATCTTAACAGACCCCTCAAGATGCAAAAATCCAGTAGGCTGTAAACCTTCATACTTCTTATACTTGGGAATGATACGAACAGATGCTTCTTCTAGGCCATTTGTTAGAGTCAACAAGACTCACTGTTCAGTGGAACCCGGGTGCGAATCCAGTGATATTGAACCTTGTGGAACCCCATATCCTTCTGAAGCCGAGCAAATCCAGTAGTATTTAACATTGCAATCATGATACTCACTGGGTAATACCTTCGACAGAATCAACATATGAACATAAAAAATCATATACATGGGATAATTTGAATTTTGAGCCAATCTTGTGGTAAGGGGTCAAATTGCAGCGGTAGTAGGGTCTTGTTTGGATCCTTCGTATCCAACTTTCCCCTGACACAGCACATCAGCCCTCTAGGTGGTCCAGCAATCATTTCCTTACAAAGTTTCAAATTCTATTCCACAGTTCCTAGCCAGCAAGCATGTCCTTACAAAGTTTCAGGTTCTATTCCACACTTCCTAATCTTTGGATTATATCCCAACCATACTTTTCTGCTGCATTTGTTTCCACAGCATGTCATCGCATATCAATTCCTCGGTCTTTTTTATCATCTCAGGAAAATAGTCAGAAACAAACATATGTCAATCTCGTACTCGTATATAATACCCACTGTATCAGGATTTGTGTCATCAAACCTCATAACCAAATTGACTTGGTATCTCTCAGCAAAGTACTTGTTCAAAAGTTATGCTAAGAAGTGCGAGACATCAAGATATCTGCTAGGTTCAGGAGGAAATTGTAACCTTCTCTCCCCATCACTACATCTGGAAGATCAATTTCAGATTCCCCCTTCTCATTTACAGCGTCATTCCCGACAACTGACTTTGAGGTACCTGTATCGCATTGGATTATAAGATTATAATTCTAACTGAAAAATAGTTGATGATTCTACATGCATCAAACAAATAAAATTAAAGGATAATGGTTTCCAAATAAGGACATTGTTCACTGAATGTTCACTGAATGTCTAAAAGGCTATTCTTCATGATGATCTTGATGAACATTTAGATGATTCTATTTAGTTCATGAGATGAGATTTTCAATAAAAAGGTCCATGTGAGACATAAAAATGATTGTTTCTGGTAAATGTGAGTCCAATACATTCGGAAGTTCAAATTTGTGTATCTTTCCAATATTGTAGAGCCAGCAACTGTTGATAAACATAAGGTAGAAATCTATAGGCAAATTACTAAGAAAAACTAGCTCTCCTCTTCTTCACAAATACATTAACTAGATGTTTAAACTCATTTACAGGTCATTTGAAATCCATGGAGATATTTTCATAAACAATGCAAAATTAAATTCATTCATAGGCAATCAAAAATAAATACCACCAAAGAGATGAACACTGAGGGAAAAAAGAACACTAATGAGTAATGAGTAAAGAACGAATGCTAATTTTGTGACAGCAAATTAACAAATGCAAAAAAAAAAAAAAAAAAAAAAAAAAGAGAGCCAGCAACAAACCATTGAGAGAAAAAAATGAACAATCAGCGGAAAGCAATTGAACAAGCGCAATTTTTTTTAGCCAAACACATACCACTCCGAAAGAGAAAAGATGAACTATCAGTAGAGCGAAGTCCAGAATCCCACAATCAAGCATTAGAAGCAGAGACCATCCAGTGTATCTTTCCCTGGTAAGCCAGCATGGAGCATCTTCATCTCCAGCCAGCATCTGCATTCGCAATAAAAAACCATCATTTCAGAATCTCACACTCGCACACAACAGATAATCCTATCTATATGCCCCTTTCTATCAATTAAACCACACAAAATTCACATTGAAACAACAAAGTGGATTCAGAATCTCACACAAGAGGCATAAACTTTCAACCTTTATATCATTCACCGGCCAATTCCCATCTTGCACATCTTCCATCTCCGGCGAGCATCTGCAGCCATCAAATTCCAATCTTTATGCATAAAAAAATCAAAATAATCAAATATAATAATTCTTTAAATCAAATTCGCATGAAAAACGACTGACTGCATTCAAAAGCTCACATTCATGCACAGGAGGCAGACCATCCCTTCTCCCGGCCGGTTCTGACTCCTTCAAACATCTGAAGCCATAACACTCTGTACAGTGGCTCATTGGATTGGCTGCCATCAAAATATAACCTCAATGGATTTGAAACCGTCAAAATCTAACCTCTTACATAGAGGGATTGAATTGATTGGAAGACAGTCGCCGAATTAGGAACCACGAAAGGATTTCCACTAAGCTTAAGAGTTGGATCATGGATGACATCTGGATGGCTCAAAATTGCCTCTGGTAATGGTGACATTTGACTCAAACATTTCGTGTAGTACGAGGATAATCTATTTCACTTTAGTACTAAACACACATTTTCTCCTAGGAGTTGTTTATTTATGTAATTTGACTATTTATTTTATTAACTTTGCTTAATTTGACTATTTAATGTACTACCTCATATCCACTTATTTATTTATTTATGGGATTCATACTTTAATAATGTTAGGTGGAATTCTCTTTATTATTTTTTTGAGACATTATACAACAGTAATCTTTTTTTTTCAGCATTTGCGGTAGGTTGGTGGGGAGACGCTTGCTTCTTTCAAACCAAAATGAACCAAAATAGTGAGAGAGAGCACTTTATTCTGATAGAAAAGTGACTAGTGAGAGTGAGTGAGCAGAAGCATTGAATCCGGTGAACTTTTTCCTCCGCTCATCTCCACCGCACTGTGAGCTTCTCCGACCATCATTTCTTGCTGTAGGTTTACCCCTTTCATGTGATCAACTTTTGATAATAGTAACCTTTTCATTTCAGTGTATTTTGTGCTTTCCTTTCCCTGTTTCTGAGAAGCAGTACAGTTTTCTTTGAAAACAACTTTTTTTGATAAATTTTTATGTATAAGTTATTAAAAATGCTGTCTTTTTTCTGTTGATGTGAACAAAATATGTTGGAATCAGACCTAGTTTGAAATGCTTTGATCCAAGGAATTTGTGTAAAAAGGATTGAGAAGGGCCTTGCATCTGTTTTCTTTGTACATGATCTGTTTTTTGGGGAATCATTTAGTACTTCTGTCTTTCGGTTAGTCCATCGTGCATTTGATGCATTCATTCTTTGTTGCAGGAACGGATAGGAAACCTAATCACTCGTACGATGAGCAATGATTCTTTCTCAGATGGAGATTCTCAGGTAGAACCTGTTAGTAATGCCTTCCTGTGGTAGATATTTGTGGACACATTTCTTATGAAATTTGAGGCCTGTTATTTGTTATGGTTGTTTTGTTGAATTATGTGTCTGTTTTGAGATTTTTGTCAGTTCCTAAGGATTAATGGTTCAGTTAGTTTATGATAACATTTCATTTTTTGCTCATTTTTTATCTTGGTACCAGGGTTACTCTTCGGGAGAAGAAAGAGTTCACGCGCAGCTCTTTCAGCATGGGAACGATTTGAAGTGCACGCTTTCCAAGCTATTTGCCTCTCAAGCTGAACAAAATAAGGAGCTTGAGAACTTGAAGACGGAGAACAGAGAGCTCAAAGAGAAGGTTAGGAAGCCGGAGAAAGAACTAGGACATGAGCATTATCAGGTAAGATTCATACCTGTAATCTGTAACCTAAAGGCAAAAGTCATACAATGATATAATACAAATAGAACTTTGCAGAACAATGCACCGGATAGGAGGTTGCTAGCCCTTAAGAAGGAGCTGAATGAAAAAGAGCTAGTTCTGGTAGACCTTGAAAAGAAGCTGAAGAAAAGAGATGAACTTTTGCTAGGGCTACTAGAGAGAGACAGAAATGCTGATGGCAATGACGATGAGGTACAAGAAGTGATGAAAGACAGTACAGATGATGATGGCGATGATAGTGTTCAAGAAGTGATGAAAGACGATGCAGTTGATGATGCTGTAAAAGAAAATGCAGATGAGAATGATGTTCAAGAAGTTAACAAAGTAAGAATTCAGTTCAATAATCTTGTAGCAAAAAAAAAAAAAAAAAAAGAGCGGTTATATACATCGAATATTGCTGAAATATCTCATTTGTTTTTGTGCAGCCTATCGCGAATACAAAATGTGATGCTTTCAAGGAAGCACTGAAGCAAATTGTGTTCAAGAAGTCTATGTCTGCGAAATGGAAGCTGCTCGGTCTTGATGATCCCCTGTGGCAGCCTTTCAAAACTGTGTCGATTGCGGGCAGTGATGAATACGAGGTAATGTGGTTTTTTTTCTAGCGCGACTTAAGCCGATGAAAAAGTCTGTTTCTTGAAACTATAGAAGCCTGACTGAGTTCTTTCTTTGTGCAGGAGATTCTGGACCTTGATAATGGAAGGCTTGCTAAGCTGATGTTCTATATGGGCGATGAAGCCGATGGCATTTTGATGTCTGCTCTTAACATGGCCCTGGACAGCATCTCGAGCGCAGGAAACAGTGGTGATTAGTTTCAGGAAGCTGCAGTGAGATTAATTAATTAACAAACACTGTTAAACTGTTAAGTATGTTCAAGAATCTTTGATGCTTTTGTAAAGATAATTTTATTGTTTCATGCTTTTGTTAACTCATCTTGCATGAATTGGGTTTGAAATAATATTATGTTCACTGACTGATTTGAAAATGATCATTAGACCTTTCTTGCACAATCAAAATTTTAACTCAGATTGTTACAAATCTCACTAATTTTTTGTGGTAAAAAAACTTCCTCGCAGAATCCACAATATGCTACATTTACAGACAAACAGGCTCTCAGAAATACAACAGCAAAACTTATCTACAGAGAAATCTCAGAATAAGCTTATGTCGTGTTGGCGAATATTTTGTACACATTGATAGATATGGCTATGGTGCTTGTGATTATAGCCAGAACTATCATCAGTGTCGCCATGGCTCTGTCCATTCTCGTCGATATTCCATGAATATCTCTGCAAAACAATTTACAAAAAAATCATTCATTAAATTGTCTCAAACTCGAAAAATAAAAAAAAACATGAACAGAAGAAAAGGCGACAGACCTTAAAACAACCATGCCCGGAAAGATAAAGGCGAGGGAGACAGCAGTTGTCGATCCCATGAACTGAAAGAAGTACCAAATGCTGGGAATGGCTATGGCAGCGATGTATGCAAAAGCCAGCAACACTAAACTGAGTGCAACAAATCTCTTGGAGTCGGTAGCTAGCTGAGCCCTCTTTGAAAACAGGAGCTCATCGATGTTAACTCTCAAGGAGAAGTTTAGAAGCGGAAAAACGAGCATCAAGTGAAGCGCGTAGCTTAATCTCACGACATCATTCAGCAGCGAGCTGATTTCAGAACCCGTGCTTTTGTCGAAATTCACCAGAATGTCATCCATCACTGAATCCCCGAACAGAAGATAACCGAAGATACCAATCGCGAAGTAGATAGCAGCACACAGTACTAATGAGATCCTCACTGCCAGCATCATGGCTGAAGGCTTTCCCAGCTCCACGCCAATCGGATGTACTGCATTGTTCAAAACCAAACAGTTGAATCAACTGAACTGAACTGAATTGAGTTGTAGATAAGTCTGAAGCAAGAAAACTACCATTGAAGTGAAATGTGAAGGCAGTAACAATGACTGGGACTGCAGTGAAAAGGTTGAAGAAGGATTCCCCATTGTTGAGCTCTGGAACAATCTTTATGCTACTAGTTTCCCCTCGGGCAAGGGCGGTGATGGCCAATGCCGAGCAAATTCCGACAAATGCAAATGCAAGAAGAACTGCTAGTAGTGAGCTCAGCCACAAGGATTCTGCAACAATGCCAACAAAACACAGATATGACACTTGTTTAGTACTAAACATGATTTTTTTTGAATAAAAATTGAAGATTCTACTCACCAACTCGGCGATACAAGACTAATGGCAGCATAACAAAAACAGTGATGAAGAGGAGCGCAACAGATCGAGAATTCCACCAGTGAATCCCAAACCATTCTTGCAGAATGCCTAAATGATCTGCCCCTTTTCCAGATAGCACATCCCCTGGTAAAAATATTTAGTAATTTGTAAATTTTTATGTGAGTTTAAACTAAACATGTTACTATTTATCAGAAATTGTAACCAATATAATAAGACAAAATATTATCAGCTGGTGCAGACAAAGCCTTAAAATGGAAACTTTCATAATATTTGGTACTCCATTAAACTAATTACTTTCCATATATATGCTAGTACTCAGTTTTAAACTTAAATAACTCCCTTTTGCTCTAATATTTCGAGCTGATTTCTACTAAACTCAATTAAAACTAATGTAAAAAAATCAAATTTCTCACTTACATCAGTTCATATTCAAAAAAATAAATCGTTTTTTGCTAAAGTACTGTAATTGAAGACTTGAAGTAGTTACCGATGATAATCAAGTAGATGATCAGACAGCCGAGGTTAGTAAGCATGACGCAAATCTGAACCGCCACAGAACCCGGCCCGCCAAAAGACTCCCTCATCAGGCCGGCATAAGTCCTGGCCTCGCCGCTGTAAGTGAACCTCAGCATGAACTCCACCGACATCTCCACCAGCAGGGCGACAAACGCGATCATCACGAACGCCGGGACCACTCCGAGCACTTTCAGCGTCGCCGGAATCGACATGATCCCGGCGCCGATTATACTAGTGGCCACATTGAACACCGCGCCGGAGACCGACGGCCGGTGATTCTCGCCCAGCAGAGGGGCGCCTTCTCCGGCGACCGGAGCCATCAGTTTCTGATCGGCGGCGGTGATTTGTGCGAGCTGTAACTGTGTGTGGCGAGGGGTGAGAGGTCGTTTAACGTTAGTGGAGGAGAAGCGGGACATGATCGAGGATTATATATATGTATATATGTATGTATAGTTACAGTGAAAGGGACGGGAAGATGAATGGGGTCGGAAATACGGGTGATGTGAGCATTTGATCTAATACTGTATCATTTGCATCTCTGGCAATTATTATTGGCTATTATTTGTTTCGTATTCAAATCTTCTATTGCTAATTTGCTATACGTTACAACTTGCCCCTAATATAGTGAGTTTCCATAACCAATCACCTTCTAACCCGATGATTTGATTACTGAGTTACAGTCTCCTGAATTTCAGAACATTTTAGTTTAATTCAGTTTACCTAAAAATCTAAAACTTAATAAAATGAAATATTTTAAATCTATTTATCGATACATAAACTTTTAGTGTAGCGATAAATGAACTCAACACATAACATAATTTATGTGATTCAACGGTCAAAGTTATAGTTATTTAGATAGAAATGGCATATGGATGTTGTAATATGCTGAAATAATATATGGTTAAAATAAAAATTAAGCTATAAATTATCATATATATATTGCAAGAAAATTGAATATAATGAAATTGAAATGTAATAAGTTGAGAAAACAAATGTGATCTCAAATATTTAACGCTTACCGTATATAAATATGAACTCAATATTATCTATTTTTATAAAAATGTGAAATCCTTTGTATTAACAACATAAGTTAAGTAAATAGTGATGTGTCATGAAGGATGTTAACTTTATAAATTATCATACCGACATGAATTGTCAAGATACCATGATGGCTACTAAGGTTTTGTTCTTCGTTTGTTTGGCAAACAACTAAAAAACGACTTTCATCTCTTAAAAATATTATTATAAAATACGCGATAGTCTTACTTACAAAATATCATCAAACGCGGACTACGCATTCATATTCAGAAGCTATTTATGTCAATTTCCCTTCTAAGAGCAAGTCCAACAGGTTTGGTATAATAGCAAATTTGCTCAAATATGGAGAATTTGAGTCTTTTTTGAACTCCAATAGATTTTCCATCCCATTCTTCATAATAGGAAAATTGAAGAAAAAAAAAGTTTGCTTCTCCAAATTTAGAGGATGAGGGATAAAATTTGGAGAACCAAAATTTATTGCTATCTGCATTGTTTTTTGTTTTCACTCATTAATTATTTCTCTTCAATAATTTTAAATGATAATATTTTAAAATAATTAAAATAAAATTTTATCAAAAATACATATTCTAAAAATATGCATAAAGACGATCGTAACAAAATCTCATATGACTATTTTTACATGTACATATCTATTGATATTTAATAATCAAATATAATCTATTTTCCAATATAAATTTACTAAATTTTAAGGTCATATATATATTTATTTTGATGTTTTATATAAGTCATAACGTTTAAATTAAAATTTTTTACTAAACATTTTATTTCTTATTGTTGAAAATAATAACCCGTAACAAAAAATTGAAAAGAAATGAGTCTAATTATTCATAATACATTACAAAAATAGTTATATTGTAACTCAGGATGTGTTATTTTTATAAAATGTAATTTTGTCATTTTATAAGTTAGAGTAAGTAATTTCAAATATGAAATATTAGTGTAATATGTAATTTAAGTTAATTATTTATTTGTTCATCATTATTTGAACTTATTAAATATATGATAAAAAATAGAAAACAATAGGATAAATGTATAGTAATAAATGTCAATAAATTATAGGGAATGGAAAATGGAGAAACTGTTGGAGTTGAGGTAAAAAAATATGGGGAATATGGGATTTGCTTCCCTATTATGGAGAATGTGAGTAGATAATCTGTTGAACTTGCTCTAATGCCCTTTTAGAGTAAGTTAAAAAAGAAGTGTAAATTGTAAAAATGTGATATACACTTTCTTTGAAAATAAAAAATCACATTTCAAACGTACAAAATTATTTGACATCTGAATCAGTTGTAAATTATACCAACTAATTCTATCCAAAACATTAAATTTTGCATATATAGTTATAGAGTGTGCATGGCGATATTATCTCTCAATATCCATCCAATAGGCCATTGTTTCTTCTCAGCTATTATGATCTCCTCCACCAGGTCCGCGCGCAACATTGACGGTTGTTATTCTCCTCTAATCATTCTCACTAATCCAAGGCAGTCTCAGTCAGCATAACACTTTCAACCGCAACTCTTCTACTATATCCAACATATGCCTTAACTGCTTTATTTTCAGCATAAGTTGGGTAAGTTGTACTACCCCAAATGTACTACCACAGTCAACCGAGAAGACTGCAACTCCAACTTGGCCTTTATAAATGTTTGCATCACAATATACTCTCGGTCTGGAAAGCGGAGGTCTCAAGAGAAAATATTTTAGTAATTCAGGGGAAATCCTTGCAGCCCACATGTTTAAGCTATGGAATTTTCGTAAGCTTGCACTAACAGATAGTGCAATATAATCCACCTCTACGCTTTAAGAGTAAATAATGTATTTTAGACCCTAGACTGAAAGAAATTACATATAGTTCACAGAAGGTATAATTAGTGAAAGTTTGTAAAGAGATTAATCGCAACAACTTATGGTAATGTGCAAGAAACTGCAATTGAAAGAGATATGATAAGATGAAACTGGACTATACATACATTATTATTAAATATGTTTGGGAACGAAGAGGACAATTTTCTTTTGTATTGAATTATTGGATGTGGATCTGTAGAGTTGTCATTAACGCCGATTGTGAGATTTGGATGACAAATCGTGATAATGCACGGCTAGTCGTATCATACCAGCTGATTCTCTTATCATTATGTGAGTTGGCCATTCAAACTAATGGATATTGCCACAAATGGTAGGGTAGTCTCCTCTAATCTTTAAGAGCAAGGGCGGGCCCTTTTCCGTCCGCCGTCCGCAGCCCTAGTCTTAAACTACTCCGACTACTTGCCGCATGGATCTCTCACGTGAATCATGTCCATGAGAATTATTTAGGTAAGTATTATAATGGATTTTAACTACTGGATGTTTCAACTCTCAAATTCATCAGTGGTTGCAAAACATGATCAGTGACTGCAGCCAAATCTTGTGATATTGAATCAGGTGGAGTGACAGACACAGCCAATGCCAACTGGTTTGCAAAAATCGGCCAATATGGCCTTAATTGTTTGCGAACAGCCAGGATCACACGCCAAGTCGATTCCAATGGAAGCTCCCTCAAAGATCCAGCAATGTTTCAACACATGCTAATGATGAATTTGCTAAGGATTCTAGGTTGTATCCACCTTCTAGTGCCATAACAATCTTCCCCTTCGCAAACTCCATTAACAGGCTCTGAAAATCCATATGGAGTAACACAACAGCCACCGAGACAGTATGATCAGGTCTGGATCAAATGCCTTGGCAACTGGAATCAGAACGTGCTCCCAAACAGCCATTATTCTCCCAAGGAACGTTAATATTGTAGCCAGTACCTGGTCCCTCCCCAGTCTTTAGATAAGAACCAGCATCACCACCAGGATAGAAAGCCCCATCTTCTGAGAAGCATTGCCGTGATGCACGTCCCAAACAACAATTCCCAACTCTTTTCGTTTATTCAAAATATAACTTGCTGCAATGGCAACATTGTTGAGCAGACAAAATCCCATTGGCTTGTTTGCCTCGACATGATGTCCTGGAGGCCTAACAATAGCAAAAACTGAATCTAGCTCCCCTGTGGCAACTTTCTCAGCCACCTCAACAACAGAACCAGCAGCTAATTTCAAAATTATAATTGAGATTTGTGCATAGTGGCCTGGAATTAAATTTTCTCCGTCTCCCAATCTTTTCACCGGTGATTTTTCATTTATTTTCAAAAAGAATTCCGTATGCTCGATTATTCTAGGATGATTATGAAGTTGTTTTCTATTCTTATAAATTTAACAGTGTATTTTTAAGATTGAGATAATTCATTGAAATAAACTTAACGCTAAGATGAACCTAGGTTTTCATTAGAATGGAGGAAGGGAGGCATTTTATACAAGGTACTGTACTCATTGTATGGCCAAGGTATTGTACTCATTGCTTGCTCGCAGAGTATGATCCAGTACCTTGTATAAAATGCCTCCCTTCCTCCGCCCTAACATGCTTAGCGTTCGTTGATCTTTTGTGTTTTCTTTATTTGTGGAAAATCATTTTCTGTATGCATTAGTAGTGCTTACAAATTGACAGAAGTAGACAACAGTTTTCTTGATGTCAGCTTCAAAATGCCACTCAAAAGAAAATAAAAATGAAGAAAAATATGTTCTTTGTTTCCTTTATTTCTCCAGCACTGACTGTAATTTATCATCAACCAACTATATATATATATATATTAGCTGTTTATAAATGGTTCAGGATATGCAATTTTTGATATTCTTATCAATGATGTATGAAAAAAAATTTCCCTTTTATTTATTTCCAAAAGATGGTAAGAATAGTATCAATGTTGTAAAATTAAAATTGTGTTAATATTAATTAGAAATATCAAAAAAATTATATGCGCAAATAAGGAATTACTTGTATTACATTCCTTTGTAGGAATATTTCAAAATACATGGCCTAAAATTAAATTGATGTAATTACCAATTTACCACGAGTAGGCTTTGCAGTTTGCAGGCCAGGGCCCAAAAGTGGACCGTTTAAGGGTAATGCATGATTCCCACATCGCTAGAATGTACAATCTATGCCTTCTCTCCATCATATTTAAAGTGCAGTTCGTCCCCAAGATCAAATCACGCAGCCACGCAGTGAGCACAAAGCGAACTATTCTTTCGCCTTTTACTAAAGAATACCGTGTGCGCGCTGCATGTAGTGGCATACGCCTATTTTTGGAGGGCACCAGCCTGAAAGGCAGGTGCCTGCTAAATGTCAGTCAAAATCATTCCTTGTGTTTATCTTTATATTGCTGCAACTCTGTCAAATTTACTTCCAACTTTTTGTCTGTAATATTATTCCAATTACTTCCAACAAGTTGAGTGCTATTTATTTGTGTAATATTGTTTGAATTTGGTTTTATAACACCCAATTTACAGAAGACAAAAACCATGAGCACAGAAATTGCCATACAAACTTTCATCTTCATGTAGAATTTCACAGCAATCTATATAGTTGTCATTTACACAAACAACCTTTCAAGGATCTATAATGGATACCAGAATGAAGGAAATTTCATTGCTTAGCTATATAACTGTATACATTGGATGAAATCGCAATAAGACTAGTTCCTACCGCCAGTAGGATCACGAGGACAGCCAAAATCCTATCCCGGTGAGTTGATATCCGATGAACATCCCTGCAACAAACATTCCAACTGTAAGGGTTCTGAAACTCTCATACTCAAAATGGAATGGAAGATAAAGAGAGGTTGTTGGTTCATACCTTAGCACGATGGCGCTTGGGAAAACAAACATGATCAGGACAACTGTAGTCGTGCCCATGAATTGAAAGAAGTACCATATGTTTGGGATCGCGACAGCAGAGATGTAAGTAAACATGAGTATCAGAAAAGTCAGGGACAGAAATCTGGCCTTGTCTGTCACTAACACGGGCGCCTTTGAGAAGAAAAGTTCATCCATATTAGCTCTCAGTGAGAAGTTCATCACTGGAAAAACCAGCATGAGATGAATTGCATAGCTAAGGCGGACAATATCGTTGATCATTGCACCGATGAAAGAATCCGACACGGTGTCAAAGTTTACGAGCATATCGGCCATTATATCATCGCCAAAGAGCAAATACCCGAAGAAACCGACAGCAAAATAAATGGCCACACATAGCACTAGAGAAATCCTCACTGCCAAGCTCATTTCAGATGGTCTGCCTAGCTCAGCTCTGATGGGATGAACTGCAACATACAAGCCACATGAAAGTCAGGGAAAGAGACATGAGTTTTGACAGAATACATGCTCCTAGTTTACGCCCAAATCAGAAAAACAACCAACTATATAGAAAAGGACAAAAACAAGCAACGAAGGGACTATACCAATGCTATCTGTACGTGTTCCTTTTGGAACATCAGTTCCAGCAACAGCCGTATTTATAGATAATGATCATGACTCTAAGCATGCAAATCATTTGGAATTGCCAGTCTAAAGAGGAAAACATCAATTTTGATGTTTATGCAATGCAACATGTTTGGCCGACTACTAAAGCTCATAGGTTGAGTTGGTGGAATTAGAAGAACTACTAAAGCTCATAGTTTTTTTTAAAAAGTTGGGCAAAAGAATTTCATACTAACTTCACAACTGAACAAATATCATGTAAATAAAATGTATTTTGGAAGTGTTTCTTACCATTTACATGGCATCCAAAGGCTGTTGCAATGACAGGAATGGTGGTAAACAGTTCAAAGAACGAGATCCCGCCAGCAAAGTCTGGTAGAAGTCTTGTTTTCTGTGTTTTACCTTCTAACATCGCTCGTATTGCCATCCCTGAGCAGAGTAAAACGAAGAGCACAGCTAGTAGAATAGATACTGCTGAAGCATGCCGCAGAGAATCTACAAGAGTAAGCTGCAAAACGCTTAGTCATCTCTAATCTAAGTTTCTAAAGGCCAAAACTCCTACTTCCTATGTTATAACATATAAAACAATCCACTCCACCAAATCAGTATATTCACACATTCAGCAATATAACCAATGGTTAAGAACAAGCGTTTCAGCGTACCTATCCGTTTTAAGACAAGCAGAGGAAGCATGACAAAGACCAAAACAAACAGCAGCGCATAAGCTCGAGAATTCCACCAATGTGCACCAAACCATTCCTGAAGAACTCCCAAGTGAACCGATCCATCCGACTCACTTCCTGATAGCACATCTCCTGTAAAATATATCATCTTGTCATATATCTCTATCTATGGACACATCAAATTAGTATGAATCTAAGATATTAATGGTGAACCATGAGACAAACACAAGCAACATACCAATTATGATCAAGTAAATGATCATGGCGCCGAGGTTGGTTACCAGGACACAAACTTGGAGCGAAACGGAGCCAGGCCTGCCAAAAGACTCCGCCATGAGAGCACCATAAGAATCCAGCTCTCCAGTATAACGCGTGTACTTCAAAAGGAACTCCACCGTCACCTCAACGAAGAGGGCTAAAATCAGAATCACAGCAAAGCTCGGAACAATCCCCAGAACCTTAACCGTCGCCGGAATCGACATAATCCCAGCACCAACCATGCTAGTCGAAACATTAAAAATCGCGCTGGAAATCGAAGCGCCGCCGTCCGCTGCTTCAATCCCACCGGAGTGAGCCTCCGGCAGAAGAGGAGCACTCGTTCCGGCAACCTCCTCCTTCCCAGATTTCATCTTTTGTGTCGGAAATGAAGCCCAGAAACCTCAAAAACACCAATTTATAAAACCTTACTCAACCATAGCCGCCAGCTACGTGTTACCAACAGATTCCCGGTACCGGAAAAATTCGGATTCTTTGAATCTCCGCCGTGAAGATTCAAAGCTGGACGTAATTGGAAATACAAAATTGGTGGATGGGGATGACAAAGATTTGTAAACGTCATTCGCAATATATAGTACGTGTATTAATATAAAGAGATTGAGATTAAATGAAAGACTGTTACGAACCATTATTGGGTTGTTGTCATAATTGGAAATTTAGGAGAAGCGAACAAAAGAACAGAGGAGACTGTCTGATCTTTGATTCATGGAGTCCAGCAAGAACACGATGATAATATTGAAAAATGTAGGGGTTTTGGATGCATTTTGATGTAATGGATGCTTGCGATCTGATCTTCTGATAGGGATGCATCCTGTTTATTTCTTGATTATGACAAGCTTTGAATACATTTATAGGTTGCTAAGGGGGATTTGTGATGAGTTGAAAATTGTAGAAATGTAATAAGATAATTATATATTATAGGGGTGTAATGTAATAGTCTTTTTGCTTGACTTAAGTTTCATAATATGGAAAATGTGCAACCAATATCAGTTGAGATGGAACAAGATATAAAAATTAAGACATGAAATCTGGTTTAAAAGATAATGTGATGGTTAATTTCAGATTTTTTTAGTGTCATCATCAAGTTGATCAAATCCGTTTGTCCATAAATATATTGAAAATGAATCCTACTCGTTTCTTTAAGGGTTCTCCTACAAATAATAATTTTTGATGAAAAGGAGATGGAAGGAAAATTGAGCAAGAGGATTGCATTGTATACTTTTTGAGCTCGCAGTCGCATTGGCATTATACTTATTATTGTAGACAGAATCGCTAAAACTAATAGTAACAGTTATCTCTTATAGTTTAAAGACTATCTGTCCTCCCAATCAAGCATCACAGTTGTTAAAATGTTCCCTGACATTATTTCATAGTTCGGTTTCTCTAAATTTGCTCTTATTCCATACTTGTTTCATGCATGTTCACAAACAATGCATATTATGAGATTGGCATCGTGAGCTGAATTGCTCTACTCTTTACTAGATTAACTTCTTTACTAGATTAACTGTTGTTAGCAATACTTTTACGTATTGCTCTGATGCTCTCTATAGGGACTATTATCTTGAATGGAATTTTGAGATTCTAGATTTTTATCTACAATTTTTTTCTTCTCATATCAATGCAATTTATCGATGTTGATGATATATGATAGACCTTTTCGACCAAATAACATCCATCCTTATTGTGAAGCCACAAGGGTTTATCCACCACATCCCTGCTATAAGGAATGTGTCCATATTAAATCTGAGATACGATCTCTGTTGAGAACACTGTTCATATTAATGGATTCTCCATTAACATTGATCATCAGATGTTTCACTTTCAAATCTGTCTGATGACGTCGCACTGCATTATCTGCTAGAGTATTTCTACTACTCTGTGACTTTTATACTCTATTCCATATACAACCTGCCATGGCAGATTCTCCGTGACAATCTGAGTTTTCAAAAAAGATACAAATTTTCATTGTTATTGCCCTAATCAAGCATGCAAATGCCAAAATTTCAATACAATGGGAATCAAGGCCCATACCAAAGAGAATAACTGAATTGCTATTTCAGGCTTTCACCTTGGGCAGAAAATGGGCTTTTCTGATGGCTGGATTAGATATAACGGTGACGTGGTAGCATCAGACGGAGTCCATATTGTCACCGCTCTTGCTTAGCTATCATCATCCTCATTCATCACCACATTAAGAAAAGAAAAAAAGAAAAAGAAATAAAAAAGGCAGAGAGACAACAAGACCTTTTATAAATCTTCACAATTTCCCCAGCAAATAATCAAAGCATATTCTTCCCTCTGAAGGGAAATTAAAACCAGACGCCGTCGAAGAATCAAAGCCAATGGGTGATCAACTCGCCAGAGCCGACGATTTCGAGAAGAAAGCCGAGAAGAAGCTCAGCGGCTGGGCTATCTTCGGCTCCAAGTTTGAAGATGCAGCCGAATTGTTCGAGAAGGCTGCCAACGCCTACAAGGTCTCCAAATCATGTAAGCTCCGATTTCCTCACGCCCGATCGTTTTACGCGAAGCTTATTCATGGATCAATCTATCTGTTATGCTGTAATTTCCAGTATTACTTCGCGCCTTAGGGTTTAATGATTTTGAATGATGATTTGATTGATCGCTTTAGTTTTGATTAGGGGATTTTCGTTTTTGTGTGCCTAATTTATGAGATGGATTTGATGCCTTTTGTTTCTGTATCGATTTATGTATAGCTGAATTCTGCTGAAATTTGACTTGTGCAGACGATCGAGCTGGGGATGCGTATGTGAAGTTGGCGAACTGTCACTTGAAGGTGCTACATGCTTTATCCAACCCTTGTTTTGTTTAGAAACTAGTATTGCATTTGCTGAAGCTCTCGATTTTTCCGTTTCTGATCGTCTATGTGTATTGCAGTTGGATAGCAAACATGAAGCTGCTAATGCCTTTGCTGATGCTGCTCATAACTATAAGAAGACTAACGTCAAAGGTTTTGCTTCTTTCCATATGTTGCATGCAATATTAGACCAGTGCGCTCAGTTTTTCTCTTTTCAGATTGTAGCTTATGGTGTTTCCAGTTCATAGGTCTAAGGTTGATTATGGATACAGTTAATTTCAATCCCTTGTTTGTGTTCAAGTCATTTCATGGTTCTGGTGGTTTACTTGGAACAAATTTTAGATAAGAATTGATTCTTACGAGAGGATAACATAGTTTGTTTATAAGAATGATAAGTTAAAATATATCTTCCAATTGTATGGGCGACCTATTTATCTGCATAGCAGCTTAAAGATGTGGGCACATTGCATGAACTTAGGGTTGTTTACAAGTCTGAAGTATTGGTGCTATCTTTTGTAATTTTGTTAGTCCCTGCTGGTGGTCACCGTAACATCTTAACCTCATCTAGTCTAGATGTGTTACTTTTGTTCTGAAAACTATTTCCACTGCTGATATTGATACTTTACAGAGTCGATATCATGCTTGGAAAGGGCCGTGGAAATGTTCTTGGATATTGGAAGGCTTAATATGTCAGCTAGATACTACAAGGTATGGTTTTTGGGACTTATGAATGAATTGCTTTTGCTCAACTATGCACTTTTTCCCATAACTTTGTGTCTTGATGAACTTTTTTACAGGAAATAGCTGAACTGTATGAGCAAGAACAGAATCTGGAGAAGTCTATGGAGTTCTATGAGAGAGCAGCTGATCTTTTCCAAGCTGAAGATGTTAGCACTAGTGCAAATCAGTGCAAGCAGAAAATTGCCCAATTCGCCGCTCAACTTGAACAGTAAGCTCTCAAAACTCTTTGTTTATTCTGAGCCTCATAGGAGTTTTATTCCAATAGAAAGTTTAGTTTTCTAGAATACAACAATTCAGGGGAACGAAATTATGAAGTCTATCACATTTTATTTACTTGCACTCTCACGCATAAACCCTTTTATCAAGGCACGTACATGTCTAGAGATGAGACAAGCAATGTTTGGAAAAGTTCCTTTTTATGCCAAACTTGTATTTTGCCAATGTGAGTTTATTTAAAAGAACTGTAGAATTCAGAAAATTTAAAGCTTATATTCCAACTCAGCAATCAATTATTTTACTCCAAAAAAAATCTATGCTCAACAGATTTTTTGTAACTTGCAGATATCCCAGAGCAATTGAGATATATGAGGATATTGCCCGGCATTCTCTGAACAACAATTTGTTAAAATATGGAGTCAAGGGGCACCTTCTTAATGCTGGTATATGCCAACTATGTAAAGATGATTTTGTTGCCATCCAGAATGCACTGGAGCGATATGAGGTAGGAACCCAACAGCACTTCTAATCACGATCTTCAGATTCGGCTATATTTTTATTACTCTCGAGCTAATATACGATGTAAATCTTATATTGGCAGGAACTGGATCCAACCTTTTCAGGGACCCGTGAATACAGATTGCTAGCTGTATGTGACATTTACTGATTGTGTTACTTTTTTGTTTTTGTTTTTGGCTTTTAGTATACATTTTCCTGTCGAACTGTCTGAATGACTGAATCTATTCATTACTGATCCTAGATTCATTTTTGTTCATAATTTACCAACTGACTACTGATTTATAGCGTAGAAGACATAAATGAATGTTCCATACTTCTCATATGTAACGTAAAACACAAGGCATACTATTGATGTACATTTTTTCTCATAATTATAATGGCAGGATTTGGCTACTGCCCTTGATGAGGAAGATGTCACGAAGTTCACTGATGCTGTTAAGGAATATGATAGCATGACCCAGCTGGTAAACACTGTTTCTCTCTTAAAATTCCCATGTTTGCACCAGTGAAAATCTGATAATATCCGTCTTAAATATTCCCGTGTTTCTTGCCTGGCTGAGTTGCTGATTTGACATGTTAAACATGAATATAAGATTAAAGACTGTATTTTGCCTGGATTTATTTATAAATTTTGAGCACGGCTTTGTTTTTCAATTTGTTAAAAGGTGAGTTGGTAAATGAGGTACACAACATCACACAGCAACTCTTCTGTTTCTGTACTGTGGCTATGCGTTCTATAGATTTTGCACACCTTCGTAAGGATGTTATACAAACAACCATAAGCACTGATCATTGAAAAAAAGCTATAAGGAATAATGAAATATGTGAACTTCACACGCAAACATATTTTAGATTGTTGTGTTCTGGCTTTTGCATGTTTACCATTGAGTGGCTGGTGGCACTGTTATTTATTATAGTGTTAAAGTCGCTGTAGAACTCCTGAGATAAATTATTGATTGATGATGTATGTATTTTTTTTCTCAGGATGCATGGAAAACTTCCCTACTATTGAGAGTAAAGGAAGCAATTAAGGCTAAAGAAGTTGATGTGGATGATCTGACCTGATTATTTTGCCATATCTCAGATTCACAATATGATCACTCTGTGGATTTGTCTATTAAATTTGCGTTGTGTGTACAATTGGTTCATTTGCTTGGCTTTTTGGATGAGTATGGTATTTCGATGTATTTTTATTGTTTGAATTACAGAGATTTATGAACTTAGTTATTTTTCTTATTTTCTACATAAGGATTGCCGTTCTGATACGTATCCCGTTTACTTTTTGTTCTTTTATTGATATTAAACCTTCACGGCCGTATGAATAAACAGTGTTGAATTGGTGAAATATACATATCTAATTAGAAGCGTATATTGTCTAATTACAGGCATCTTTACCTGGGCATAAATTTTGTGAAGAAAATGCTCTGGGGAATGCCCCTAGAATGTTTATTGAATTTGAGAAAGTCTACATTTATACTGCGTTTTAAAAAAAAGTTAAATTACATTTACTTGTGAACTTCAATTCCAAATATAGTCAGTCTTTTTGGGTTTGATAATGTTAATACTCTTTTCATGTTTGGTGAAAAAAATGTAATCATCCATTCATTTCAACTTCTCCGCCTCACATTTTTTTTCAAGATTCTAGCATCAAATGATAAATCAAACCGTATTACTTGATTTTTGCAAGACATGTTCAATCGTACACTTAATTTACTCCTATCAATTTAATTTATCATGTATTCCTTTCTATTCTCGATTCAATTATCCCATGTTCTCTTGAGTTTATGAATTGAATGGACTTGAATAAACTAAAAATTTATATATTACAAAAAATAATGTCTAAATTTAATTTTATTAAACTAAACTAAATTGACGTATCGATGATATCAATGGATGCACAAAGGGCGGGTCTACATACATACGTAATATGACTCCAGCCATATTAAAAAATGGCGGAGTAGCCGATAATTAGAAGCATGCTAGATGCAGTCCGTATTTTATTTATTTTGCAGTCTAAAATAAAAATACGTTTTTGATATATATGTTATGGTCAATAATTATGTATATCAGACATATGCATTAAATATATTATTTCTATTGCATATGTTTGCAAATCAGTTATACCTCATTATCATTGTATATATGATTATATAATAAAATTATGGACGGTAAATAAGTAAAATACGGACTGCATCTAGTAGGCCAAGATAATTATTGAGCTCGTAGAATTATTTAGCTATTTTATTTTATTAATTCACCGCAGACCTATATTAAAAATTAACGAAATAATTAAAAATTATTGAACTGTTTGAAATTTTTAGCTATTTCGACTCAGTAATCCGCCACTACTACCCTCTCAACACTATTCAGTCATACCATAAAAAGTTTTCTGAAACCGCCTACTAAACACAAAAAAATGGAAATTGTGATGATAGTACGTAAATTCGGAATATTAGCGAAATAAAATTTATCCAAGATACCTCTCTACTCTTTATATTTCTTTCAATCTAAAATCGAAGGGATACGGTTATCAGTTTTGGTATTTTTAAAATATAAAATTAGAAATAATTTCAGGATCAATTAATATCAACACCGCATTATTACGACAGCGATTAAATACTCGGAGGGCGTCTTCCATTTTCTCCCCTCGTGTCATCTGTTGAAAGAGCCGAGTCATCTCTCTGTTTTGAGTTTAAAGGTCGTCCGTTGATCGTTCAAACCAGAGAATCTCACCGGCTCGTTCTAGAAAAAGCAGAGCAAAACAAACAGTATTCCCACACAAACAAAACCCAACACCGAAGCTTTCTTGGATTCTCCTTCGTCCCAAAAGCACCTTTGGATGAAGCTGTCCCACCACTCTGTCCAGTATTAGCTGTGGTTAGTACTCCTCTTCTTCAACAATGATGTTTTGCTGCTGTCATCTAGTAGATCTTGTTTTTCCTGTTGTTCCAGTTGTTGGTTTTGTAAATTTGACTTTATTGCATGATGTTTTGCTGGATTGTTACTTTTCCCTTGTTTTCTTGGAATAAAGTTGTAGACTTTCCTGAGAATTTTTGTTATTTGTGGGATTTTGGTGGTTGAACTGTTACCTAAAAAGGGTTTTACTGTGTGGTTGTAGGAAGCATGTTTTGTTGATTGAAGAGAAGAGGATGGGAGTTTTTGTGGAGTTGTTTTAAGTTTCTCAGGAGTGTAGGAGATTCTGGTGATTATAAGTATGGTTTCTACGGAGAATGGCGAGAGTAATGGTGGGATTGAGGAAGGGAATGGTGCTGGCTCCGAGGGGAAAGTCAGGAGTCATACTGACCTGCGTATTTCGACTTCTCAAAGGGGTTTGATACTTGACAAAGATGCTCAAAATGGGGGTTCTGCCTTGGCCAGCAGATTTGGGTTTCTTAATATAGGGAACTTACAGTCTCCTTCTGCCAAATTCTATCAGATTGCTCAGGGAAAGGATGATGTTTCGCGTACTGTACCTTCTTCGAGTAGTCTTCATATTCGTGAGCGTGTTACGAGGATATTCTCTCGTAAGATTGATTTTACCTCTTTGTGGCATTTAGCCAAAGAATGGATTAGGGATCCTATGAATCTGGCTCTGTTTATCTGGATCGCCATTGTCGCTATATCTGGCGCGATCCTTTTCTTGGTCATGACAGGAATGCTGAACCATGCTCTGCCGAAAAAAAAGGATAGAGATGCCTGGTTTGAGGTCAATAACCAGATTCTCAATGCACTGTTTACATTGATGTGCTTGTACCAGCACCCTAAGCGATTCTATCACCTCGTGCTATTGATAAGGTGGAAATCTGAAGATATCGCTAAGCTCAGGAAGATCTACTGCAAGAATGGTACTTATAAGCCTCATGAATGGATGCACATGATGGTTGTGGTCATCTTGCTCCACATTAACTGTTTTGCTCAGTATGTATTATGTGGTCTTAACTTAGGGTTCAGGAGATCCGAGCGCCCTCCAATAGGAGTTGGGGTAGCTATATCTTTTTCCATCGGTGCACCTGCTGTAGCTAGTCTGTACTCCATGCTCAGCCCTCTTGGCCGAGACTATGGGTCCCACTCGGATGAGGAGGCACAGCTTCAGGACGGTGCCCCTGAGAGCAGTAGCAGCACAGCCAACCAAATTAGAAGACAGTCATTGGAGAAGAGGTTCTCGTTTGCATCAAGATCCGATGATGGGAGACCAGTTGAAACCAGGCCAACTTGGAGTGGAGGTATATTTGATTTCTGGGATGACATTTCCTTGGCCTATCTTTCTCTGTTCTGCACTTTTTGTGTCTTTGGATGGAATATGGAAAGGCTAGGATTTGGCAATATGTACGTCCACATTGCAACGTTTGTTCTCTTCTGCATGGCTCCTTTTTGGATCTTCAATCTGGCTGCTGTTAATATCGACAACGAGACTGTTAGGGAGGCACTGGGGGTCACTGGAATCTTCCTCTGTGTCTTCGGTTTGCTGTACGGTGGGTTTTGGAGGATTCAGATGAGGAAGAGGTTTAATCTGCCGCCTTACAATTTCTGCTGTGGAAGGCCTGCCATTGCTGACTGTGCTGTCTGGCTTTGCTGCTGCTGGTGCGCTCTCTCCCAGGAAGTAAGAACTGGAAACGCCTATGATGTCGTGGAAGACAAGTTTTACAAGAAGCAAGGTGATGATGATGTGGCATTACAAATCTCACCTTTACCTCGAGAAGATGGGGAGTTTCAATTTAAGTCCGGTCCAAGCTCCCCGGGAACAAGCTCATCTCCTACACGTATGGCAGCAAGCTCTCCTAGCCCTACTAGATTTTCCCAGGGACATACTAACTCATCGCCTCCTTCACGTTTTGCTGGAGCTCGCTCACCTAGTCCCACAAGATTTTCAAGCGAGTATAACAGCCCCGGAAGGCAACTTCCTTCTGTGGATGAAACGATGGTAGCACCAGCTCCATCATCTATCTCGCGATGAGGCAAGTTTTGCGCATGTATGTATGGCTTGTTCAGAGTGTATATTCGTTAAAGTGATTTCTGTTTTGAGCTGCCCTTCCCTTGTGCTTATGAAGATGCTGAATTCTGAAATGGTGTTTGTAAAGATCAGAAGATGGTTACCATGGGCTTTGCTCAAAGTTGTAGGGTTCCTTTTTGGATTTTGAACTTTCGTCCACTTTTTCATCATATAGTAAATGTTTTTCTTTTTTGGCTCTAATTTTGCTTCAAAGTTCTTCATAATCATCATTACTGAGAATTTTTTTAACATTGCTTGAGTGGTGACATGCAAGTCGTATTTTTAGTTAGCGTACTTTAAATTGAAATTATAATACTACCATCTTAATATAAAATTTTTAATTATGAGAAGGATATTTTCATAAATTTATAACGTATTTTTAATTAGAAGTGTAAAATATCGGACTAGACATCCATCTCATTTGAAAGAGGGCTAACACAAATTTACAATATCACACTTCAAAAAGTAAAATATCATACTAATTTGAGTCGTGGAACTTGGAGTCAAAGTAATCCAAAGTTGCTAGGTGTCTAAATTTGATTACTCTCCTTTCAATTCAATCCTAGAGACTTGTCGGGTAGAGCTATATTTTTAAAGAAAATTGTGTGTTTTTAACTTGTGTTGTGCTCAAAAGAAATGTCTTCTATTTATGAAATAAGTAATTTTCTACTGGTTTACCAAATGTTGGATATTAAACCAAACTTAATTAGGGTTTGTGATATTTTAATATTGTGTCCTTTACAGATTAGGAAGTTGTATTATATTGTGGATTACGTTTGATGTAGTCTCTATATAAAGACACATGGAGATTGATTTTAGGTGAGAGAGGGAGAGGCAAGATTCAGAGATCAAGAAAACAAAGAGAGAGCCGTTGAGACAGACATTGAGGTCTGGTTTAGGGTTTTAAGTCTAGTGTAACTACCCTGTTAATACGTACGGCGTGCTTGTGTGTGATCGCCTCCTCTAAAATAGTTAAGATAAATAAAGAGTTTCATGATTTCTTTCATAATTATCCCCACTTTTCTCAAAACTCTCGACAATTTCTTCGGCTGAAGTTTCTTTCTCTTCCTCAATTATGTTTTTCTCTTCTTCTACAATTTCCTCTGTACCTTTTTCTCTGAAATAAATATATTTCAAAGCAAAATTGCTGAAAAAAACTCTATCAAACATAACTAAAACAAATGCTTTAAATGAAATTAAACAGCTTCAACTCTCAGGATCGTGAATGGGAAAGATGTTTCACCACAGAATAGTGAACGTAGTTCACAGTTCAACAATAACTTTCTTAATTTTCTATTAGTTTGCATACATTTTTGAGTTGCTTAGATAAAATAATATTAAATTACGATACTGATGCAGATGAGATTGGCCTTGATAATATGGAGCATTGGAATTGCAAGAAGTAAGGTCCATTATCAATTTATTAGCAAATTGGAAAAGTTTAACTCGTTTCCATATGGATTCTGGTTAATTTCCATATTTATACTTAGTATTCTAAATAGGATTAAGAAAATATTTACATGTTTTGTAATAGAATAGAATTTGTGAACTCTTATAAATGGGCATCAAACCACTGTAATAGATAGTTTTTTCTGATTTGATATAAAAGTGTGTTGAGAGTTTTCTCTTTCGAGAGATGAGTTTTAAACCTAAATTCTAAATATTCTTTGAGTATTTAGATTTGGAAGGCGTTTTCGACCTTAGGTATTCGCAGAATTAAATAGGTTGAATTCATTGGATTACTTTGATTACGTTTATTATAAGCTTCCGCTAAGTCAGATACGGAGTATGAAATCAGGCAATCAAAGAAAGACACAATTTTTTTAGGCCGCGCGAGTCATAATCACTGCCATGCATGCATCATAATTTAACTTTCTAAGTTTATGCCAAATATTGAATCATACCTAATTTTATGAACGACGAGAACACATAATGTATATGTCCCAACTAATGGTCATTTGAATTCATCGTTTTCACAGTTTGGAGTAGTTTTTGACATGATTTAATTAACATTAATTGAGTTTTACACGTCGAAATTTATTTTTTTCCTTTTTCGCTTAATTCAAATAAAACTAGGAAAAATTAAAGCACTTAATAGTCATCACTTGAAATCTAGATCTTTATCCGTCTAATCTATACACTTTTATTATTTGATTGTCTCATTTTAATCTGTACGCTCTTATCTTATAGTAAATTCCGTTTATTTTCTTCACTTATTTTACCTATTTTTCTCTCAAAGTAAATCTTCTCCATTCATTCGACTTACACATTTCAGTTGAGCAACAAATACTAGGACGGAAAACGTGCTTAATTACTTTGCTCTCCCTTTTGACTGGAAAATGGAGGCCCTGTTCAGTTCAGTTTAATCCAAACAGTTTTAGCAGATGAAAGTTTTAAAATGATTATTTTAATTGAAATTAATGAAATATTATTTATTAACTTATCTAATTACATTTAAATCACATTCGAATACTTATCCATGAAAAATAAAATAATCCAAACAGTTTCAAGCAGGTCAATCAGTTCTACCAACTCAACTGGACAGGGGCGGAGTATGATTAGCGGCCTTGGAGAGAAATGAAAGGTTAGAGTTAGAGAATAAATACGACTCCTTTGAGAAACATCCTCTGGTTTTGCACAAGCCTTTTTAGAGCCAAAACTATAGGGCATTTTTTTTCAACTAACCTAATTAAGTAGAGCATTATTGCATTTTTTTCGTGTCCTGATCTTCTCTAACTAAACATGTGATGTATCGAAAACAAACATAAGTGGAGTGCGTATTTTGCTTTGTCTCAATGCTGAAAATAATTGATTTCTATATTACCGGCCAATATATTGCATGCATTTTTTATTTTATTTTGATGCTTCGTACAACTTTTGTACGAAATAATATGATTGAACGACCAGTCGACCACCACGAAACGTGCTCTGATACAAAAGCCATGAAATTAAATTACACTGAATTAAGTTGAATTGAACTAAATCAAAAACTACTGAAAACTACTTCCCATGATAGTTTTTTTGGCACTAATACAAATGAGAAGAAAATAAAGGGTTTAGTTTTATTTAAAAAAATGAAAAAGTAGATGTGATGGTTGAGATGAAAGGAATATTATAAAGTGAAAAACTAAGTCATTCTTTAAAGTCCTTCCACAAAAGGCAAGTTGGTCACTGATAGAAGATCAGAGGGAATGGTAAAATGTGAGAGAACATATTACTGTGCGGAAGACATTAGAATGTGTTGAGTATGACCTTAATTGAACAATGACAAAAGAAACATAAATTGCATGAGTCTAAAATCTATATTCATAATGATGAAGGTAGTTGCTCTTTTTATAAATTTTTTTTAATCCACCATATGATGAGAGGGGTTTTATTAGCATACCCAAAATGTAACCAAAAATAAATGTTACATCAGAGTGTATTACTTGCAATAAAAGACATATGTAGAGGTAGAAGGCCGCATGTATATTTGTCTTTGAAAACGATCTATCTGATTATCCTCAACCCTAGTGTTCCTACCCTTTGGAACATTTTCATCCCTTTGAGAATATTCAAATAGCTAGGTTTTCAATTAGCCAAAAACAGTGGTCTTCCTTTGTAGCATGCATGAGCCTATGAGCCTTCTGAAATGGTGAGATTGCAGCATATTGCCATATTCTGATAGTTGGGAGCTGCATAGCATTAGCCCTGATGGCATTTAGAACGTCTGGGAGATGGTTATGACTGAAAGTAAGGTTCTGTGGTGATGACATCTTTGTTAAGGCCTTTGAGAGTAGATGTGCAATTTGGTTTGTTTCTCTGTAAGCATGACAGAAATGGACTTCCTTTTCTTCTGTTAGATCCCATAATTGTCACATTAGTCGTTGGACTCTCCATGGTGTGTGAACCATGTATTTGATGATTTGAATTTCCTGTAGGCAGTCCAGATCAACAGTCAGTGGTAAGAAATCATGATCAATGCATATAGCAATCCCTCTAACACATGCTTTTAACTCAGAGACTAAGGGGTCATCAATTCTCTTAAATGTCTTAATTTCCAGTATGTGAACTATTCCCGAGACACCCCTGATAATACAACCTCCTGTAGACCTAATGGTCAAAGCATTCAACTTTGAAGTAGTTGCTCTTTAAGTTTTCTATTAAAAAAGATCTAATTTTAGCCCTTTTAAAGAGAATTGGTTGATTAATAAACTGACAGTAAAATTACATTGCTCCTGTTTCAACTTAAATGAGCCAAATTTTTGTTGCATTTTTGAATAATAAAATAAGTGCCAAAAGGTTATGAACGATTGAGTAAGTACACTAATGTTGCCAATAATTCCAATTTTAACAAAAAAAAATTGAAGAGTGCAAGGTGCAACTTACAATTAATGAATGTTACATAAAACATTATTGAGTCAAAGGGTCAAATTGGTTGACCATATAATTGGAGCGTATAATAGTTTGTTTTGATGACCCAATTATTGTATTTTATTAATATTTGAGTTCTGTTTTGGTGTGCTCTGAATATCTGATGCTGAGTAAACGACAGAAATACTCACTGCCTCAGTTGCACCCTTCCCCTCCGTGGCACTTCATTCTTGCGACACGTGCCCTCCCAGCCGTCGACTCATCACCTTGGTTCCAGTGAAGTTTGAACGCTTCCCAACGGTCTCTAAACTCACACCGCAGTCTGATTCTGGCCCTTAATCTTGAGCCATAATCTGATTACTAGCCTATCTCCACTTTATCTTCTTCTTTTAGCTCACTTTGGATATTAGGGTATCATCTACTTGTATGATATGTAAATAAAAAGTGTTTTAAAATTCACAATTTATGTTGAAAGCTCAAAACAACTATTCACTTTCTGTCTCATCCAAGTATTCGTAGTAGACCCTTCAGGTGTTTAAAATTCACGTTTGACTGTTAATATGACTGTTAATACATAATAGTAATGAAATGTATAAAATCACCTTTTTGCATGTAATAAATATACTTTTACCATCCATCCTAATAAAAGGTTCGAGAAAGAAAGTTGAGATTAAATTATGAATTGTAATATGAACGGGTGAAAATTGAATTTGAAAGCAAAGCGGGTGAAATAAAGTGAAGAAAAATAAATCATTAGTACAAAAGGAAAGTATTTAATTTAGATTTTGAACACTCGAAAAGAAAGATGGATCAAGTTTAACTGAGACGGAAGGAACACGTAATTCACTAACATCGATTACGTCAACATAAAAATAACGATTCAGTTATATTAAACCTACTAGCGGATTATATATGTCCAGTGACGGAACTATGGAAGGGAAAGAGAGGACCGTCACCCTACCAAAATCTAGCGACCAACTATTTTATATTTATAATTTTCTTTAAACGCCCGCTCTAAAACTAAAATATCTTTAATTCCGTTAGTAGTTATTTCCTTAGGCCAGATTTTAGTTCCCTAATTATCACCTACCATGCTAGAGCTACTAAACTCGTAAATGTATATTACCTAACCCTTCTCAGGTTCTAGAGGCTTCCTTAATCCTTACGCATGATTGGTCGGTTAACAGAGTTTGCGATATGAAAAGAACCATAACCCGTTACATTGCCAAAAAGATCTGCCTGCCGACCTAGCGTATGTGCACACTTTTTTCTTCTTTTCTTACCATCATCACCGACATTGCATAGTAAATAGTGAATTTATATGAGATATTTTTGTCTACTATTTTGTTGTCTTGTGAATGGTGAATTTCCTTCCTAATGGAAACTGTAAAAAGAAGATAAAAGTTGTAAAATTGTAAAGTAAATGGAAGTAGTTGAGTTCGAAAGAGAAATGTGTAACATTATTGAAATAAAATGAATAAATATTACCATGAGAATATTGTATTTTGGCGATATCTATATTCCGGACAAGTAAGAAAATATGTTTCTTGCTATACAGATGAGCAACTCTTACTTTAATACTCACGCTTTACATATAAATAAGATTCAGGTCAGTTATATTTTAAGAAACTTCACAGTAATAAAATATATTTTGACAGCATGATGTAAGTTTACGGGAACTATTCACCTATTGGCAAATTTCGGGAAAAGCACCCGTGAATAATCTTCACATAGGATTCGTTTTAGCTTTACTAAATAAGAATAAATGTTAACATGAAAGAACAGTGCGCAACTTGAATTGATTTGAGCCACTTAAATAAGCAAAGTGTACGCTTTTCATTAAGACGGAGGGAATACTAATGTGATAACAAGGCTATATATATTTTTAATTTTTGCGTTTGTATTTATTTTTGTGCTTGCACATATTGTTTCTATAATTTCGGATGATGAGTTTAATATAATTTTATGTTTGATGTTATTTTTAAGATGTAGCAATGCATATAAATATGTTGCCTGAAAAATCGATGGACTAAAACAAACAAGTAATTGAAAGTATTGATTTGTTCAAAGGAAAAGAAAAGAAATTGTCAAAAGAGTGAAGTAAAGATTCAAGCACGGATCAATCAACGGTCACAGTCACAAGACATCTTACATGAACTAGTTTATAGCAGTATAATCCTCTTCATCATCAATTTTTTATCCATGAAATTAAACATTAATATTAATAACAAATAGACTTACTTTTGTAGAAAAAAAAGTTAATATATTAATAAAAAATAACGGTGTAATTAATTAATTTAAATTTTATGAAATAAAATAAATTTAACCAGAAAAGCGGTAAAATTAATTTAACTGGCTAATTAGAGCACAGTAAACAAACTGTAATCTGATTGTAACCACGTTTTCTAGAATAGACAATAAACAAATTGCGAAAGCGTGGGGTCAAATCACGCGGGCTGGACAAACTTCCGAAACCATGTCGGGCCCGGGTGAGACCCACAACCACCGAACCAATAATATCCCGCCACGTCACGTCCGAGTCCCACAATGATTTGCATTAGTCCGACTTTCCTACCCACCCTCCTAAGCCTAATGTATTTACAAAACCGCCCTCCCCCTCTCTCCCTATAAATACCTCCCAATCCCAGAAACCAGAAACCAGAATCACACAATCTTCTTCCTAGCTCTTCCGACATTTTATATTCCGACCAGGAATTCTCTGAAACATTAAGGAACTGGCAGACTCGCAGGAAACTCTGGAGGAGGGTCAAAACAAGAGGGTGGTGCTCGCCCTGTATGAAGCGCTGAGCTGCCGCGACGTGGCCTCGGTCGGGAAGCTCCTCGCCGCCGATCTCGAGTGGTGGTTCCATGGTCCGCCGACCCACCAGTATCTGATGCGCATCCTCACCGGCGGAGACTCGCCGTTCACCTTCGTCCCCCACACCGTCGCCGCCTTCGGCCCCACCGTCCTCGTCGAAGGTTACGACAAGGCTCAGAACATCACCTGGGTCCACGCCTGGACCGTCACTGATGGGATAATCACCCACGTCCGAGAATACTTCAACACCTCCTTGACCGTCACCAGGTTCGGGTCCGCCCCCGGCGCGTCACTCTCCACGCGCCGCAACCACTGCCCTTCCCTCTGGGAGAGCCGCCTCGCCGGACAGGTCGGAAACTCCGTTCCCGGCCTCGTATTGGCCATCTGATACCCCCGAAATTACATCCCTGCCACTAATAATTTATAATATAGAATAAATCTGTGGTGGGGCCCCGGTAATGGGCTGAAGGACTTCTCCGGGAACGTTGGAAATCCCTCCGGCGGGTTATCGGGTTCGCCTCTTCGGGTTTGGGTTTGCTTTTTTATTTTTATTTTTGTTTGTTTTGTGTGTTTCGTGTGGGCCAGATGGGTTGTGGTCCCCGCGAATTGTGCGGTGACACCTGTCCTATTCACTGGTCAATTTGGATTTGCAATGAAAGTTTTATACGTTTGGTTAATATTCTCTCCTTGTTATTATTACATTAATTAGCAACGTGTTTGGCAATTCCTTAACTATCAGTTCACTAGATTCTGCACTTTTGGCCGTTAACTAATTATGCATTAAATTAGTTTGAATAATAATAACGACCGTTAACTAAACGTCGATCACAAATGCGGCAATGTCATCGGAATACCCACTTATTCCACGGCATTCGTGAATCTCACTCGCCGACAAAAATGAGTATGGTCTCCGTCTCCGGTCGCAATCGAGGGAGAGTCCGACAAGGTATGGAATACGTAGCAAGGAGGGATTATGGGATATCCTTGCAAACTACAATATCAGGAATTTGGCATATGGAATGGAGATCAAATTATTAATATATAATATGGAAAATAACAAAAGAAGATTTTTTTACAAAATTTCAACTATTATAATATTTGACATCCCATGATAAAACTTGGGGCATGCTAGATGCAGTCCGTATTTTGCTTATTTTGCAGTCCAAAATAAAAATACGCATTCGATATATATGATATGGTCAATAATTATGTATATCAGACATATGCATTATATATACTACTTCTATTGCATACACTTGCAATTCAGTTATATATTAGAATCATTGTATATATGATTATTTAAAAAAAATACGGACTGCAAATAAGCAAAATACGTACTGCGTATAAAAGGCCTGTAAAACTTCAGGCCTTCTATACGCAGTACGTATTTTGCTTATTTGCAGTCCGTATTTTTATTAAATAATATATATACAAGAATAATGATATATAATTGATTTGCAAGTGTATATGATGCATATGTCTGATATACATAATTATTGACCATATAATATATACCGAAGACGTAATTTTATTTTAAACTGCAAAATAAACAAAATACGGATTGCGTATACCATGCCCCTAAAACTTTTGGCCTCTCATGATACAAATGATGATATGAATTTTGCTTTTAAGGTAGTATTGACATTTTATTTGCAATTTTTTTCATGGACAGAACTATTTGGAAATGGGAGAATAATTCACGACTCATCAATCTATAAATGCCTGTAACATTTCTTCATGTTGTTTGGATGTCTTTTTCGACCTAAACCGAAAGTAAAGTGAGATATCGGAGATGTGTCCAAAAATACTACAATAAAATACATTATTTATGTATAAATGTCCTTAACAACATATTTAAAACAGTTTTTCTTCCCCGTCTCCTAAATATAGATATCACCAATTATACACCCACGGGTGTAACCCATCGGTTGAGACATTGGATTCATTGTGATAGGTCAAGGCTCGAATCTCACCAATGGCAGTGTGGGGATCTCTTGATTGCAAGGTCCCTTTTGCGCACTGAGACATTTAACGATCAATGGGTCATGACTTTGGGTTACCGTGATTTACCTCTCCACCAAGAACTGTGATGTCGGACGGGTCAGGCACTCAGGGCGAGCGAATCGCCATTTGTGATAGATATCACCAAGTATATCATTTCACAACTCCCAATATTTCACTGTCTCACTTTTTCATGCTCTTTTATTATAATGAAAACTATCTACCTGAATTTCAACCTGAATCCCATCAACTAGCTTTTAAATCGTTGAGTGGAAGTAGCATATGCACGTGGGATTAGCAATATAATATGACATTTCAGTGCACTTCGACGTTCAAACCTTATTGAACGTTTAACCTAGCATACAAACAATTGATCGGATTAAATTAATACTTCGATAATAGAATAATAATCGCATAGATATTCGTAGATGTTTTCTCGAAATCATCTACTCCACATGAAATGTTGGATTTTCATGATCTCATTCACATGTTTTTCATTAATGAAACTCACATCAATTCCACAATTTTGTACCAAACACCAGATTTGATGTGTTATTTTAGATATTGACTACCTAAAAATAAATTATGATCATAACATTTTATAGATTTAGTAATTTAAATTGATACGACCAGAAAGCCAATGCCATCATAAACAAGTAATATAAATAGTTAGTAAAATTAACCAATAAAAATGGTTAACAGTCACCAAACAAGATGTTGATGTGGCAAACAACTGATGCCAAAAGAAGGCTACACAACATTTAAAGTAGGTTTAGGATTTTACGGGCAACGTCTTTAATAATTATTATAACACTTTTATTAAAGTAACTCCATCAACTTCATGCCATGATTTATGATTTTTTTTAGAAAAGGTTATTAAAACGTTGGAAATCTTCCAACAACGAATATATTAAGGCTATATCCAGTCCAACTTATTTGATATTGCATTGAGCTGTGTTGTGTTGATCAGTATTCTGATGTGTTAATCAGTGTTTTGTTGTGTTGATGAGTGCTGAGCTGTGCTGTGATGTGTTGATCAGTGTTTTGCTGTGTTGATGAGTGTTGAGCTGTGCTTATCAGTGATGTACAGATGAGTGCTAAGTTGTGCTGATCAGTGATGTGATGTGCTGATCTTGTGCCGATCTTATGTTAAATAGTGTTGAAAGTGTTGAATAGCGTTCATTTGAGCTGAAGAAAAGATACAATATTTATTACTGAAGAAAAATAATAATTTTACTTAATTAATATTATTTTTACAAAACATAAAAAAAATGTTCAGTAGAGTTTAAATGCGCTGAGCTAAACCATACCGTGACGATAAGTGTTGTGTTGTGCTAATGAATGATGTACTGTATTGATCAGTGTGCGATTAGGATTTTTAAGAGATTTAATTAAAATAATCCCATGATGCATAATCTAGTCTTAATATGTTTAACTTAATTAATGACTCGTATCATACGCCAATTGGATTAAATGATAAGAAGATGGAGATGCAAAGAAACATGGAATATATAAGAGAGAGTGGCGATATGCCATTAATATTTCTTCAATTTTCTTTGGCTTGAAAGCTATACTTTGGTTGGGAATGCCCAATTATTTTTG
The DNA here is from genome assembly GCA_948330725.1 of Sherardia arvensis. Classification (NCBI taxonomy): domain Eukaryota; kingdom Viridiplantae; phylum Streptophyta; class Magnoliopsida; order Gentianales; family Rubiaceae; genus Sherardia; species Sherardia arvensis. The sequence goes on from OX415236.1 coordinate 48,124,448, forward strand.
GTTTGATGTTAACATAAGAGAAAAAGTCGTCTTAATCATAACCAACTTTTACCCCCAAGTCGAAAGGTGGAGGTCATTTTCTTCAATTGCTTTTTTTCAAGCTGATGCTGATTTATAATTGACAGTCACAGTTTCAAATTATTGTTTATGTTTTTTACTTTTTTTTATGTTATAAATTTTTATGTAAGATTCTTTACATTTACTTTTTTTTTACCAATATGGAAATGAATATATAAAGATAGAATTAATATGGATATCATATTTTTAATAAATTGAATCGGCAACAAATTAACATATTGGTGAAATTATGTCTTATCCAGTTGATGTTAAGTGGTGTTGTGCTGAGATAAAAAGTGATACTCTTGTGTGGAAAAATAATAAATTATATCAAGTATTTATGAGTTGAAAATCTATGTGCTGAAAAATGATAAAATAAACATAACTACATCGAATCCGCCTACACTATTTTGGTTGGATAATTTACACAGATTTGACTCATTTTCTAGTTTATTATGCACAATCATCATTCAAATTATGTTCAATTTAACCGTTTAATTACAAATAATGATTATGTTATTATAAAAATAACGATTTTTTACTATAAAATGTTACTATATAAACAACTTGCCTTTCATTTGAAATTGAGCTAAATTGAAAAATGCAGAGTCAAAACGTGATTATTTGTACTGAAAATATTGTACCGTACTCTGTATTGTTGTGTGTAATGTCGACTAATATCAACCTATATTAATCAGTGTTAATGAATGTTGCGTTGTTTTTAAAACATCCTGAAACTAGGACAAGCTACGTGGCTAGCTCCTCACTATTTTAATTTGGACTTTTAACAATTGTGAATGGCATACATATGCGAAGTAGTCATTATCCTCAGTGATTAGATTAGTCAATTTAAAATTACTTTGAGATAGCCACTAAAACGCATTACTTCTTGTCTAGTGTTGGAAGTCGGTGCCATGTCATTGGCCTTAAATTTGAACCTCTAGTTTTTCATCTTAATGGAAATCTATAGAGAAATTCACTAATTAATTAAATTAATTTATTAAAAAGTCTTCTCTTGTACATGCACCAGCCATTCCGTCGATCTAATTTGATTGATATTTCTATTTTAAATTGCGCCGTATTTTAAAGCCTTAAAGGTTGATTATACAAACAAATACAATTATACAAGCCGTCCACGACAAGTTTACGAAGCCAAAATGATAACCGCCTCCGATATATGCATGTTTAAGATATCTTGATTAAATTGTATTATAAATGCTTGGTGGAATAAAAAACGAGTCACTAGTAAAAATATGGCGAAAATTACATGTAAATCCAATTTAATTACACTCCTCTCTAGTTCTTAAGCATTGAAGGCTTCATGTGGTTAGTTATTAAAAGTAGTGGTGAACCAGATCATAATTAACGGGGTTGTTTAATAGTTATATTTCAACACATTGGTGGTATAAAGGTTCCTCTCTATTACAATTTCTTCGTACTGCTACCTGAACTACAGTAAATTAACCTTCAATACTAAAATTTGGGGGTTGCTGCCGCTACATCCGGCAACCCCTTGATTTCGCCAGTAATTGAAAGGATAATATGATGATAAAAAGCACGTCCAAGATATCCAGGTGATTTATTTCAAAACACTCGGTTTCACAAAATTAATAATATTATGTCTAGACTATGTCTAATTGAGCTTGCTGTGATGTGCTCATTAGTATTGTACTAATTAATACTATGTTGCGTTGAAGTGTGTTGATCTTGCACTGAAAAGTGTTGAATAGTATGAAATACTTACATGAGTTGAAATATGATGAAATAAACTTAAGTATACTTATATGAATTCAACAAGAGATTGATTTTTTTTGTTAAAAAAAAATCACTTCGATTGTAGTTTATTTTACGTAATTTTTATTAAAAAATGTTCAATTTAATCATTAAACAAAAAATAATGCTAACATTATTACAAAAACAACATTTTTGTCAGCATATATTTATTTTTTCTTGAAACTTAGTTGAATTAAAAAATGCTTATTGGAGCTGAAACATGCTGAAATGTATTGAAAAGTGTTGCGTTGAAAAATATAATGTTAATTAGTGTTGATAAGTGTTGTACTATGCTGATCAATACTTGTGATGAAGCGTTCTGAAATAAGTTAAACTGAAATTACAGTACTTTGTTAAGCACATGCTACAAGAATTTAACCTGTAATTGGCGTATTTTTAGTATACTCTGTGTACTTTTTGGATTTTCCCTGGCAAGTGGAATTCAGCAATGGACTCCCAAGTCCTACCATGGATGGAATTACTCAAAGGAGTTGTGGTCGTTTATCCTAAATACTTTGAATCATCAGTTTCAGTGAAGCTACGTTTCCTTGTCATCATTGAAGTTTATATAATTCCAGTCACTTCATGTAATCTCGTGTTATTGCAATTCCAGCTGCTCCTACTTGTTGCTAGGTACTTGCTGCCTGTTTGAACAGTACCCGTCTCCATCCCAATGATAGCTACTAATCCTTCTTTTAGGATTTATTTATCTTTTATATTTGTATGTTTTTTAGCTGTTTTTTCCCCATTGATAGTATTGCTTGTATTTTTTGTACTTTCAAAACAACGAATTTCTTAATTTTTCATGGAAGTGCCAATCAACATAATAGGGGATGCTAAAAGAATCCAGCTGTGTTAACTCAAGTCAGAATGAGCACGAGGTGTGGGTGAGAAATAAAATCAAGATCAATTGTCAATGGTCCAGTTTTGACCAGCTTTAACATTGACTTTAGTTAGCTAGTTGTTTCTTTCAAATGCGCTTCAAGTAATTTAGATGGTGATGAACGCACTGGCATGCACGGGGAATTGCATGGAAATAGTAACATGACTCAAAAACATGTTAGAAAGTAGTATTTGTAACAGACTCCTATTAGATGCCTTGTAATCATAATTTCTTCTTAGTCAGAATGTAATAGTTCATTCTCTAGAAAATTTTATTAAGTCGAGTTCTCTGTTATATAATGTTTGGAATACTTGTCGAATCTTAGCTGCTGGATGAGATGAACATAAAAGTTACAGATTAGAAGAAAAGGGAGAAGATGATAATGTATTGATTATTCAAGCTCAAGAATGTACAGAAATGAATGAGATGGTTAATTTATAGGTAGCACGATTTCAACAGAAATCAAATGAAAAGAGAGATCACAAGAAAATCATCTCATTTAACTGCTCAGCTAACTACCTAACTGTAAAAATATAAATCATTTAAATTTCCATAACCTTAAAATTGAAAGAAACCATTTCTATCTTTGTGAATAAACACGCATGTTTAAACAGAAAGTGGACTTTCAAACGTCCCGTCCCCTTTCGCATGATAAAGTGAGGTTGTTCGAACTAGCCCTAGCCCACACTGTTTTCTAAAGGAATTTTGTGCCTTGCTTTGGTTGTAAGTTAACCAAACTTTTCCAACGCTTAAAGCCCATTAATTACCAATATAGCATATGGCACTAGGTTTTCAAAGTTTAAATTGATCAAATTAATCAAATAGAATTAATCTGATTGAAAATAGTGATGCTTCTTGTCCATATTTAAATTATGTAGTGGATGGATATGTGGTGAGAAACTATATTAATTTGATTATGCATACTTAGTGTTGGTGTTTTGTGAAACACAAGTATTTAAGTATAATTGGATTTGAGTACTAGTGAGCTCGGGACGTTATAACAAGTTTTGGTGGTGCGGAATGCACACTTGTATAAACCAATCCACAAGCTCACAATTCTGGAAAATGATCATTTTGATATGACTAATCCGGAATGAAGCGTTACATTGATACTAATGCAGAAATGTATACGTAAACAAATTAACACGTGTTTTGGTTTAGGTTACTTGGTTACCAAATTGGTGTAACCAAGTGGTTTGATACGTACGTACAATTACTTACTGGTGTAACCAAGTGGTTTGGTATGTACGTACAGTTACTCCAACCTGATAGGATTGGATAAACTGGTGTAACCAAGTGGTTTGGTATGTACGTACAGTTACTCCAACTTTACAGGATTGGACTGAGAGCGCTTGCAGTTACCTACGGTTGGTTGTAGATCGGTACATAGTTACTGCAGTTAACTCATCCTTATCCGGACGGTTGTGGTTTAGTATTTATGAGGTTTACCTATAAATACACATGCTTTACTGCATGGAAACGTACAGAATACAAAACAGTAAAGTTTACCATCCAAAAACATAAATACTCAGAGGTTTCTTCTTGTTTCAAGCCTAGATTCAAGAAGGTTCGATAGTTTTATCCTGCGAGAGAATTCGTGTAACCTAGGCTAATAGGGTCGAATTATTCTCAAAGAAAAGCGAGAGTTTTAATGTGACTCTATCGATATCCAGATACATCACAATCACTCTGTTTATACCCATTTTACCCAACAATCTTTGAGAATAATTTCGTTGTTGATTGTGATAGTGGAGTACGATGAATTTATAATTAATGGTGAGAGGATGTGATCTGTGTAATAGACTCCCTTTCGTACCACTTGTGCTTATTATGTGCAAGAGATCTGGTAAGGTGAAAAGCAAATGAATTTATTGAAATTTGAAAGTGTGCAGCAGCAGGACAAAAACAAAGATAAGTTTTCTTATTTAAAATATTGTGTATATTGTGTATATAACAATTCATGGATGATTTGAATATATTATGTGTGCTGGTTATGAATCTAAAAGGTTGTGTTTTCCTTTGACCAATTTGATCTATATTAAGAATGAACACATGTTATTCTCTACGAATGTGGAAACCTCAATTAACCGGAGTAAGCAGGTTTGATGTGGTTATTTATAAACCATCAAATGCTTGGTTGGGGTTACGGTTTCATTTGATTCGGATCAAGTTAATTGCTTTGCATATATGGATATATATTGTTGGTTTGATAACTAATTATGCAAGTTGTATTAAGCCTCTTTAATACTATAAGTTTCATATAATAAGATATTGAATTGCATGATGTACTCGAACCACACCACTATGTGTATGCTTGGTGATCTTATCTATAGATGTGTTATCCGATGAATATGATTAATGTTATGGAAATGAATTAAGTTTCTTGTAACCATTGTAATGAGAATGCTTCGGGTTATATTGTCATTAAAATGATTTTATACCTATTAAATATGATTACTTATTTGATGCGAAAATGTTTGGTATGAAATTATGTTTCATGACTTAATGTGAAAGGCAGTTGCAATATATACTTGGATAAACATGGGAGTATGTGACTTTTAACGTGTTGCATTCATATAGTTGCATCTTGGATGGTATGTATGACTCATAGTTTGATATTGTAATTTTATATATACCTAAAGATGGGAGTATGTGACAGTTAATGTGGCGCATATAGTTATATCTTGGATTATATGTCTGTTTGATGTTAAAATGTTAAATAATGCATACATAGTATGTGGAATCTTACGGAATTTCTGTAGGGGAAGATAACATGAACAAGAATGTTTCGAAAGGAAAATGTCTTGTTAGTATGTAATTTGATATTACAGGATGTTATACTTCTGCAGATTATCAAAGGATTGAATTGCTCTATGTGTATTTATTAGAGCAATTTGGTGCACACTAACTAAATGGAAATTAATCAATTTAGTTCGGTGTTGAGTGCACTCGATAATCTTGATGAAGATCACTGCATGATTTTCTGATGGAGTAATATTATTGTAATAAAATAATGAAGATTGCATAGTTTGAAATTATGTGAATCTGTATTTATGTTGGATTGATTAAATTGCTGAATTAATTAGTGGTTTATGTACATTACTTTGTCTATGCAAAATAAATATAAAATAAAATAAATCAGGGATTACTTGATTTTTGGACAGTTTATTTATTTAAAAGTTAGACGCCGAGTTTAATTGAAATGATATATGAATTACTCATCTTGTTTTGAATGAATGGACATGCATGAAGATGGTTTATACATTGAATATTATTTGTACTAAATAATTATTTTCAATGTCAGAGTTGCATGTGGATTGGTTAATTAAATTTGAGGATATGTGATTAGTTCATATGATTTCAAATGTACTGATACATGTTTGTTTGATGAGTGAGTACAATATTTATTGTATGATTCGTGAGTCATGAATTCACGAGAAAGAAAATGACGGTCTTGGTTGATTTTGTGGTCAGTAATTATGAAATTTACATATTGTAAATTGCTTGATTTTGCGAAAAATTGTTTTTTGAGCAGTTGTGTTTGAGCTGATGTGATCAAACTCTAGTAAAAGTATGGATCATGTTATTGATTTAGGCATAATTAAAATGCCGAGAATTCATTTTTATTAAATGAATTGGTTGGTTGATTCGGGAAACTGTCAGACTTGATCACTTATAATTAAGTTAATATTATAAGTAACTTGGTCTGTGAAACTGCTTGTCGAATCTTTTTATTTTATGTAATAATGCATGATTTTTATGCATGAAAGAAAATGACATTTTCTTGATCAAATTGAATATATTTGATGATATCTTGAATGGATATTAATTTTCGAAATATGTTGAAACAAACATAGAGCACGAGATATGTGTTTTTGGCAATCTTGGATTGCAAGATCAAGCACAAATGTGTTGGTCGCATTTTTTGGTTATAACATATTGTAACCTGGATCTGGATACATGTGAAAATTAATATGTTTACAAGCATGATATGTATGTTGCATTTTGACCAAATTGTGTCTTTCTGGTTGGCCGGCTAATCAATTAAGTAACTTTGTTATTAATAAAGGATGACTTAAGATAGCATTGCATGATATCTAAATTAAATAATTTAGTATATTGCTTGTGTTCGATATGAATTAATTCTTGGTATTGAAATTGCATGCAATGTGATCAGAATGCACGAGTAATATAATTCGATTATATGGTGATGCATGCTTAATATAAGTTAAGTGAATTTCACTAAAATTGCATGTGTGAAATTAATCAAAATCAAGGGAAAAAGAAATGATTTTGTCAACTTATATTGACTGGCATTTGTATATTTTCCATGGAGGATGACTAATTAAATTAATTTGTCAAGTGCATGGCTTATGGTGTTTATTTGTACTAGTTTTTATAAGTGACAGTACATCATGATTTATTATGTATGGAATACATGTGCATGAAAATTATGAAAATGTTTACATATCATTTATAATTTGTGCAACCATGAAATTTTACCTGATTAAAGCAAACAAGAAATTGTGGTGGGTAAAATGAACTAATTCGTTTGCCAATTATACTTGGAGCAATTTTATTCATAAATAATGATTTATGAAAGGGAAATGTTTTGAATTGTTAAATTGATTCCATGATATTTCGGCTTGAGTTTATCATGTACATGGTAAATGTGTTGATGTTAGTGTCATTATTATGTGATGATAAATTATGTGGAAATTTCTTATTAAGGGATGACACGCTATTTGACCATAATAGTTTGTGCAAGTAAAATACTTGTGATTATTAATCTATATCCTGGAAAATAAGAAATAGTTGATTCGGAAAAGAATCATGATTTCAAGAATATATGGAAATTCTTGGGACCAAATTATGATTTGGAGGGAAAATTTAAATTATTGTTGAGATGTAAAAGGTTTAAATAGCCTTTGATCTTGTGAATTGTTTTGTGGTTCGAGACAATTTGGAAATAGATAGATTTCTTTGTCGTTGATTTTATTCGACAAGGTTCCATTTTTATGGAAGGATTTCAAGTTCATCTTGAAAATAAAAGAAATTATGTCTCTTGTAGAAGACGGAAGTCATTTGTGATTTTGCACATAGAGGTAAATATCTAAAGGTGCAAGAATGACAAGTGTAAAGTTAAGTTAAGAGACTTGGATTGTTATAAAAGTTTGATATAGTTTAGCAGACCACTTGACGAAGTGGTTTAGCTAGGGACTTTCTAAAGTCGGTTATCGGGATGTTTAAGCCTATTTAAATCTTTGATGGTGGTATACCCAATTTCGCTCTAGTACGACGCTAGAGTCAAATTCAATGTGGAAGGCCCATTGTTTAGGATTGAAACATATAATATTATATCCCGAAAGGTATATGTTTGAACATGCATGTAAGACCGGAGGTTGAAGTTTAACTTCTTAATGAGTCCTTTGACAAAGTACATATGCATGTGTATAATAAAAGAATTCACCTATATGAAGTGCGAAGTGTAGCCGCTTCAAAAAGTTAAGGCTTGACTTTGTATGCACTCATGAATGGATTGGGACACATGGCTTTAATAGTGTCAGTTTAGCTTTTGAGCTGTTTTAAACTTGTGTGTGATTTATCTTCAAGTGTTCAAATGGGTTGAAGGGTTCAATCTTTTAGACACCCCGATTCTCGAGCATTTGAAATGTGTAATTCACTAAGATGAAAATTCAATCTTTAAGACATTTTCATTTATGCACTTGTTTGGTTTTGATGGATGGTTGGTTTTCCGAATCAAGGATTATACTTAAATGGGGGAGGATTGTTGGTGTTTTGTGAAACACAAGTATTTAAGTATAATTGGATTTGAGTACTAGTGAGCTCGGGACGTTATAACAAGTTTTGGTGGTGCGGAGTGCACACTTGTATAAACCAATCCACAAGCTCACAATTCTGGAAAATGATCATTTTGATATGACTAATCCGGAATGAAGCGTTACATTGATACTAATGCAGAAATGTATACGTAAACAAATTAACACGTGTTTTGGTTTAGGTTACTTGGTTACCAAATTGGTGTAACCAAGTGGTTTGATACGTACGTACAATTACTTACCAAACTGGTGTAACCAAGTGGTTTGGTATGTACGTACAGTTACTCCAACCTGATAGGATTGGATAAACTGGTGTAACCAAGTGGTTTGGTATGTACGTACAGTTACTCCAACTTGACAGGATTGGACTGAGAGCGCCTGCAGTTACCTACGGTTGGTTGTAGATCGGTACATAGTTACTGCAGTTAACTCATCCTTATCCGGACGGTTGTGGTTTGGTATTTATGAGGTTTACCTATAAATACACATGCTTTACTGCATGGAAACGTACAGAATACAAAACAGTAAAGTTTACCATCCAAAACATAAATACTCAGAGGTTTCTTCTTGTTTCAAGCCTAGATTCAAGAAGGTTCGATAGTTTTATCCTGCGAGAAAATTCGTGTAACCTAGGCTAATAGGGTCGAATTATTCTCAAAAGAAAGCGAGAGTTTTAACGTGACTGTATCGATATCCAGATACATCACAATCACTCTGTTTATACCCTTTTTACCCAACACTTAGTTTATTTCATGGGACTCGATTCCATATTTTCTTTTATCAAATAATTTTGCACGTTTTTCTAAAAATGAAATGTTATGTCATACTTTTGTTTCAAAAAAAATAGAAGAAAGAAATTTGATAGAATAGATTACCTTTGTTATCTGAATTCGAAGCATGTGTTGTAAATTTGGAAGTGTGAAAAAAGTATGATGCTAAACTTAATGAGGTGGCTCACGATATAGGATGGTCAATCCGTATCAAAAGAAAATTATCATCATTTGAACGATTATATCTCAGCATGATTATAAATGTAGACAAAACACAATTAGTATAAGAAATGAATTATAATTATTAACTTTATCATTTTTTCACTTTTACTCTTTTCATACATCTATTCAATTCGCATTTCCATAATCAATAAACATTTTGCATTGAATCTCTTCAATACAAGATTGTACCAGGGATCAATCAACACTTTGGGTCTGTTTGCCGGAATTTTTCTGTAAAACGGTTCAAACTCAGTATTTTTTATTTTTTTTAGTTCACGAGAACATGCCCTTTTGAGTTACTTTTTAAAGGCTGCTAGGGGATTCTTTAAGCATAAACATAGAAAATTAAGCCAATAAACGTAGAAAATTAAGCCAGAAAATAAATACTACCTGAAAAAACAGTGCTACACATATATTTGCTCTTTAAAAATAAAATATATTGAAAGGGCCAATTATCCGGTGATAAAAATAAAACTATATGAATATAATTCGCAATTAAATTCTCATTCATTCTATTCACTTCTGGAACGAAAAAATAAAATAAAAAAGGAAACCATCCCAAAAAAAGAACCAAAAAAGAAACATATCTCAACAAAGTAGCTTTCCGATTCCGACCCCGCGAAGATTAGAGATTGGATTAGGTTAGCAACAACGAAAGGAAGAGTGTTTGGTCGCATCATCGTTAATCCCACCTTTTGAATTCGTTGCTATTTATGGGAAAATCAGCACAATCTCCGGTTAAAGTCCTCCAGCAATTCTGCCGGATTATCACCTCCGACCGACCCCCCAACCGCCCCAAATCCCAGGTCAAACCCGGCCTCCCAAAGACCCGACCCGACGCCCGGCCCCAGTTCCCGCAGCTCAGAGTCGAAAATAAGAACATGGCGGGAATCAAACCGAATTCCAAACCGAACCCGTCTGTTTCGGTTCAGTCTCAGCGGGTGCCGCTGGCGGAGGTGGTGGCGGACTGTGTGAAGCGGTGGTTTCAGGACACTCTCAAAGAGGCCAAAGGCGGCGACACCGCCATGCAGGTCCTCGTCAGTCAGATGTATTCCAGCGGCTATGGCATTCCCAAAGATGCACAAAAGGTGACTTTTTTAAGGAATTGTGGTCTGATTTTAGCTCATTGTTATGTTATGTTATATGTATACCTCATACCCGTTGTTTAATTTGCAATTTAGTTTGATTTAGTCTAGTCAAGAGTTTGATTTTATAGCCTTGCAATTTACTATAGTAATTGTGTTTTGGTTTAGTTCAGTTTATCAGAATCTGAAAGTTAAAGTGTGAGTAAGACTGAGACTGTGAGACTATGAACTACTTGAAATGCTTGTTATGGACGTTGACATGTTGTGATATCGCCTTTCTCATGGTGGTGCTTGAATTTGACAAATGTGATATTGGATATTGTAGGGAAAACTTTGGATGAACAGAGCTTCAAAAACTCGGTCTGCAGTATGGAAAGTTGGTGATAAGCCTCCAGGTAAATTTTTTGTCAAGGTCTCGGGTGTATTTTCGGTCTGTTTGGATTCTGATTGGAGGAGGTTATCTTTTTCTTCTCTCTCTTTTTAGGATATAATGCAAGTGACTCGGATTCAGATGAAGAGAAATTGCCAGCTAAATAGTTTGTGAGGTGCATTTTGTAGTAAACGGAAAAGGAATGGTGAGTACTGCATTGCATCTTCCTCCATTGTTCTTCAACTTGGCTCTAGAATAGCATCTGTTGTTTGATGTTGGCCGCCAAGTTTCTGTTATAGTGTTTTTCTTTATAATTATCTCCCACCTTCAAATGGAGCTCTCTAGTTTCTACCTGTAGTTACACTTAAACATAATAATCTTTTGCTGTGCCTTTGATCACATATCTTTGTTCTAGTTTAATAAAGTGTTTTGTGTCAAATATATACTCCCTGAATTAGATTAGTTATAGACAGTGGGATTAAAGCTTTGTTATTAGTATTTATCGTGCATCTGGAATAACCTCCAACTGGCAATAGCAATTCAAAGTCTGAAAACTAATGATGCATCGGTATAGATGATGATTGTTGGTAAAACTGAGTTGGGCACTGCTTTGTGACGATATGTAATCATTTCGTAATGAATGCTATGTTACTGAATCTATACTATTTTTTGGTCACTGTGTATCGTGAACCATTGCTATGTAAAACTTCATGCATAAGTGTAACATGAAGCTTATTTTTGCTTTGCAGCGTGTATTTTTCTGTCATGCAAGCATCATCACATCTGCACTCGTGGGACTTGCTTCAAGGCTAAGCCGCAGGCTCACGTGTGATTATAGCGTTGTAAGACCTCTCCCCTTGCCCCAGTGTTCTGTCCCGAACAAACATGGTAACTAGTTTGCTTTCCGGGACAGAGGTTCCCTTCAATTTTGGTGTAATTCGTGCACAGTTGAATCATAGTTGATGATTTATACCTTCTTTAGTAAAGTTGCCACTGCTATAAAAATGGTCGTTTTTTGCAGATTTATAAACATCTGTAAGTAAGTTCTTACACACTTTCGATACATGGGATTCGTTACATCTCAGTTCATTTCTTGAATGACTCGACCTCTCTATAAACTTTTCATTTTACACTCTTTTAAGTTTATCAAAATGTTATAAAAATGCAACTTATAAGTTTTAACACAACAATTTTACATTTCAGTTGTATGTATTAGTTCATATATCTCTCTCCTTTGCCTTTCCTCCACTGTCTTTCACTATATTTGTTCATGTTCATCTTCCTTCGCGTCGGTCTTTCCTCCACTCCCACGGCATCTCAGGGTTTCGCGCAGCCCACAAGCCGACACGCTTTGCTCTTGCATCTTTCTCCCACTAATTGTGGCAAGCAAACAAGGTGTTAATGAGGTAAACACCAAAAACTGAAATGAAAAAACCTTCCGCACAAAAGAGTACCTTGTCCAATTCGGGGCGCTTGTCATAAGCTGTGTAGTGCCATGCGAAGCCTTTCTTAAGCATGACTTCCTGTACAAAAATGCCATTACAGTATATATCTCCGACACAGCGCTTGTAGCGATCTTCATCGAACACCAGAACCTTTAAGCATTTGCCTTGAACCAGCTTCAGAAGTTCTGCTTGTGCTTCTTTGCCGTACGGCATCTTGCTCTCTGGTGCATCAATTCCCCTACTCTTAGTCTCATCAGCCATCCATAGTAAAATCCATAACAAAACAAAGTGAAACACAGATACATAACATAATAACATACCTTAATCTAATCCGGTATTTCTTTGCTAAAACTTCATCATTCTGAATTGGTAGAACCCTGCAACATAAACAAAGATTATTACTCTGAAAATATTAACATTTTCGATGTATGATGGAATTTTTTATCCTATTTTCTGTTTTATTAGCTGATTTGTTTATAAGTACAACACTTTTTTTTTACAAAAAACTGTTCATTGTTAAACCAAAAGCAAAAGCAAAAGTGTTTGGCGGAGTTGTAGTTTTTTAAAAAATTTGGGTGCTGTTGGCTCTGTTGTGGCAAAAAACAGAAACTTGTCATATCAGCTTTTGCTTGTGGCCTAGTTTTAGCCCAAAAATGCCTTATGCTTATTAAATGAGTAGTTTTTTTGCAGTTTACCAATCACTAAAACTTGTTGTGCTTCAAAACACAGCAGTTGAAAAGTTGTGCCAAACACACCCTAACCTTCAAAAAAAGTGCTTATGATGTATTTCTGTGGAGTTGTTTTTATAAGCAAATAGTCTCATCAACTTTTGCTTTTAGTGCTTTTAGGCTACAATAACTTCTGTAGTGAACTATTCAGTTTTTTTTGCACCTTACCGAACACTTAAAATGACCGTATGTATAAGTAAAACCGCTGATAAACTCTGTCAAACATAGCCATAAGTAGCCAGTTTTGCTCATAAGTGCAGCTCTGCTGACCTAAACAGGGCTTAACTTACCGGTATCCTGCATCAATGATTTGCTTGTGCAAAGCATCTGCCTTCACATAATCCCTAACTGCACGCGCCTTCGCTCTTTGCGCTACAGCGGAATGTACCTCCTTGGGAACCATGGGTGCTTCCCTAGGATCTGCTGCACTGACATATACAGTTACAGTATCACCATCAGCCACCGCTTTTCCATCCACCTACAACCATAGTCATATCAATGTCGGTGAGAAACTGAGAATTTCATTAACTAGGTTTCAAGAATATGATTTATATACACTTCAAAAAAAAAGAACATGATTTATATAAATATCTCACCGGAAGTGTATGCAACTCAAACTTAAGTCCTTGGACATGTGCAGGAGGATGACCTTGAGTTACCTCTACTAGATCATGCGCCAAAGGTAAACCATAGAATGTTAACAATCCCTGAAATTTCAAAAGATTAAAGTTATTCATCTTATGCTCATACAAATGTGGTGTCAAACTTAATACGCTTAGACACGGATTGCGTGTCGTGTCATATCCTAATATCCGACCGGGGACATGGAATTTTTAAAGTAATATAGTCAAAATAGCAATAAAAAGCCATGTCATATCATATCTTGTGTCGTGTCTGACACGTATCCGACACAGAGACACGGTACTATACTGCTATGTCAGAGCAACACGGGGCATTTTATCTGTTCATGCCGGTAACAGATAAAATGCCATGAATCAAAGTTTATGTTTTCGGTTATGTTTTTGCACCTCAATCTAACACAATGCGGTCAATTGCTTTATCTGTTCACGTTGCAGACGTGAACGGATAAAATGGCCTATTAAACAACCAAGAATCAAAATTTATGTTTTTGCACCTCAACATCAGCTTTCTGATGATTCTTTAAAGTCTGGATCACTAGCCGGGAGGCATCCTCGGGCGTTCTAGGTGGCGGTTTCGCTTCCCTCCACGCATCGGAAAGCTTCTTATACCTTCAAATCACAATCATCAAGCAACCATTTTCCCACAAAACAGCATCTAAGCATATAAGAACTCAGGAAAATGATGAAAATGCTAATTAAAGTCTAGTTAAGTTATATACCAGCCAGCTTGAGCCTTCTTTTGTGAAACAACATGCTTATTAAGCCCTTCAGGAAGCTTTAAAAAAACCCAGAAAACAAAAAATTCAGAGAACCGGATACTAAATAATCAGACGGAGTAATCGAGGAATGAAACAGAGTACATCAGCTACCTCGGATGAGATTTCGTAGCTGTAAAGATCACGAGCCAGAGCTGAAACGCCAACGTTCTGTGACGTCACGCCATGGTGACCCAGAGAATCGGAATCCGCTGACGTGGGCCGGCAACAATTCCCGAGGAATGACCTCAGCGCGTTTCCCATGTTTGGAAACCTCTGCCAAGCGAGCAGATGCAGAAGAACCGCGGTTAAAACGAAGCAGAAAATCTGGGTGGGTTTATGGTAAGGTTTCCTTATCATATGCAATGTAATAATGGAAATGTTTACGTAATCAATCGAACAGTTTCGTCCGGTGCTTTCAGAGGAGGTTAAGATTGATGATGGAAGGTTGGAAATTAAGAAATGCCAAGTGGACGGGAAAGACGTGGCGCGTGTTAATAGGTTGCGTGGGTTGTTGTCTCATTTAGTTCGCGTGTGAGCTTTGGTCCAGGTTGGACAAAAGGTTAAAGTCAACGGCTAGTTTTTCTAAAGCTGGTGTAATTTTTCATTTATGATGGAGTAATTTGCAAGGATTTGCTTGATTTTATTCTTAAGTTGCTTCATTAGTTTCTCTATAATTATTAACACTCTTTGATCATTTTCAAGTCATATTTATAGATTCTTAAAGATGAACATCAATTTATAGCGAGTTTTGTAAAGACTGCTATATTTTTTATCTCCTCTAATTCTTCCGATTTTGGACGAATTTAAATATTAATAAAGTAATATATCTTTATAAATTTAAATAAAACGTGAAATATACCGTATGAATCGGAAGAAACGAATAAAATATGAAAATAAAGTGTATTGTAATTCCCAAACTAAACTCAATTTTTTATCAATATTATTTATCAATTTTCATTAAAGGAGCATTAAAATTTGATGTTTTAAAAATATCGATACATTAATATAAATCATGATAAAAAAATTTTGATCAAAAAGTGTAATGTTTATAAATATATTTTTGTTTGCCGAAATGTGTAAAAAATTTGGTTATTGGGTACAGAGGCGGAAGTATGTGTACCGTAGATAGCAAATGCTACCTACTTAAAAAAGAAATTTAACTTTTTTTCTGTATTAATTTTAATATTAATATTTTTACTATCTACTATTCTAAAATTTATACTAATATTCTTAATAATTTTAATTTTTAAATAGTTGATACTCATTTTCGAATTCCTGTAAACGCCTCTTATTGGTTACCAAATATATTATCAAACATAATCGTTAAAATTAAAGTCTACTTCTTATAGTTTTTGCCTTGTTTGAATATAATAAACCATTGATATTTTATATGTCGGCTGGGTACAATAATTTTGACTTACTTGTAACATATTGAATATTCATGTGATTAGGCTCAATTAGTTACGGGAATGGTCACATGAACACCGTCCCATGATCCATTCTCTGCCATAGCACAGAACAAAAATATATATTTTGTTTAATATGCAGCACTAATATAGTTAGACTAGGTGCCAAGGTATCTGATTTTAACTTAAAATTTTATTAGTAAAGAGTAATTTTATTTTTTCTAAACCTGCATACGTATATTTGACTTGCATAAGTAAAATTGTACTGACATGACGATGATTTTGTTCCAGGTCTTTTGGATTCTTCTAGGCATTAGATATGAGAAAGTTGATATTTAGGCCGCATTTGGTTTGGTGAGTTTTTGGAAAACTTGACTTTGAAAGTTCAGTTTTCGTAATTATTGTTTGGTCAACTAGTTTTTCAAAGTCCTGTTTTTGACTCCAAAGCCCAAACTTGCAAAATCCTAATAAATCAATCAAAGATTTTGTTTCAGACTTACAAAATCCCAACCCAACCAAACAAGATTTTTGCAAAACCAGACTCTCAAAATCCCAAACAAAAACCCACTCAAAATTTCAAAAATAAAATCAGACTCTCAAAATTTTCTCCAACTAAACACACCTCAAGTTTTTCTAAACAATCAAATTGTAACGGAATAAATAATTAGCTGAGTTATTTAAAATTATTAAAGCCTCAACGACGTACTTATGTTCTCATGCACTTGCACGCATCCACACTCTCTACACATAAACATAAATGTTATATTTTTGTTATTGAATAAATGTTGCAAATATAAAAGAAAAGCGACATTATTGAATAATGAATAGTATATGTTTTAGTAAAGGAAAAAATATTAAATGATATAACAAATATTTTGTATAAAGATAAAAGGAAATGAATTTTTAAAATACATATCCTGATATTTTAATTTTCGACATAAATACAATAATTTATATTTAACCGTGTGAATGTGTGACTCTCTAAGAGAAAATCCAGACTTTTTAAAAAAGGCCATTGAGACGGGTCCGAGAGAGCATTCATTGGAGGAGCTTGAACCGGTTTTGCTCTGCACGCACGCGCAATGACTTGAGAAATTATTTATTATATTTTACGTTTGAATATTTTGTTATAATTTTGTGTTTGAAAAAAAAACACTAACATCAACAAATAAATTTCCCTACCAGATTGAGAGCCTTCTTGAAACTGGAAAAAAATAGGGGTTGCACTCGAGCGAAGCACATGAAGCGGTGGAATAGAGCCGGCTCCATTGGTGGAGCAGCTACGTACTCTTGGGTTACGAGGATGTGGTTGACAGCTATGGGTAATCAAACTCCAAAGATCATACTCACTGGTCAAGAAATGGTCCTAAAATCCCTCGTCTTGAAGATTTTCCCATCATCTTCTCACAACTTCTGTCTGTGTGGCGAATCATGGAGAACGTTACTAAGAGATTTGATCATCAGAGCTTCCTCGCAAAGTTTAACAAGTGTGTACACAAGTCCTGGATGGAATAGGAGTTTGAAAAGAGGTGGTCAAACCTTGTTGACAGGTTTGGGATCCAGCCGTCGGTTTTGGACATTCGGGCAGACGGTCAGGTGGGTCGGCTTACTCAGCCATGGATCGGCCGAGGTCTGCTGGCTTAATTGCCAGGAATGGATATGCCGATTTGGGGATTATGCTGATGGCGGGTCGGGCTGTCGGGTCTGGTTGGCTATGCTCGGCTCGGGTCGGGTCGGGTGGGGTGGGATCGCCCTGGACAAGTTTGGACAAGTTTCTCTTGGAGCTGGCACAGTTAGACGGAAAATATGGTTTTATTTCTTTTTTCCTTTTTAAAATTTATTTTCAGTCGTTTTTAGGATATATATATTTTGATGTTGGTACTAAAATATGGGACTGCATGTGATCTGCTAATCCTAGTTTTCTGACGGGTCCTTTTGTTCAACTAAATTTTGATTAACTTCCGATCTAATATGTACAGTTAGGAGAAATCCAAGTCACGGTATTTTGAATACTTACTGTTGGCGATACTGTTATTAGATTTGTAGACCAGTTAAGCCTCGGCTTATATCGTGTTAGATTGCATTTCGTTTTTTGTCCAATATTTGGCCACTAACCAATCAGGCCAAGATTGGTTGGGATTGCTCTAGTATTGACATTAATTTACATATATTTGTTTTTAGAGGGATAAGATTTGTAGCGGGTCTTTTTGCAAATTGTCCTGACTAATTTATTAAGTATCCTTACCCATTTGTTTTTGTCATGTCCCTCCTAACTCGTGTATTTGGCGGGAGGGAAGACCCTTTGGGCTTCGGTCTATGCATGTTATGCGTAGACTCTGTAGACTTTGAGTATTTATATTGCGAGTTAAGAATATTATACCTGTCAGGTAGTTTAGATATTTCGGGTATTAGACCTAGGTTTTTCTTACGATGCATCCCTGTTTTTTAGTAGTACATGTAGTCACACCCGAGGTGGAGTAGTAGTACGACTATGCTAAAATCACTCAGCACCTCACTCAAATTGTCACAGAAACTCCAAAAGAGCTTTATGTGTATTATTGGGTTTATCCAAACCCGATCATGTATTTTTATTGCTTTTATGAAGGGTTGAGGAGCCGTGAAAAATCCTCCCATCCACTTGTATGGTTTTGACTTAAAAAAAACACGCATACACACACTCAATGTGTATTTTAAAAACATACAAACACACACACTCAAGGTGTATTTAAAAAACACACAAGTACACACACTCAAGGTGTATTTAAAAAACACACACACTCAATGTGTATTTCTAAAATACATACATACACACACTCAAGGTACATTTTAAAAACACAGGTACACACACTCAATGAGTATTTAAAAAACACACAAGTACACACACTCAAGGTGTATTTAAAAAACACACAATTACACACACTCAAGGTGTAATTAAAAAACACACAAGTACACACACTCAAGGTGTATCTAAAAAACACACAAGTACACACACTCAAGGTGTATTCAAAAACACACACGTACACACACTTAATGTGTATTTAAAAAACACACACAAACTCAAGGTGTACTTAAAAAACATACAAGCACACACACTCAAGGTGTATTTAAAAAACACAAAAGTACACACACTCAAGGTGTATTTAAAAAACACACAAGTACACACTCTCAAGGTGAATTTAAAAAACACACAAGTACACACACTCAAGGTGTATTTAAAAACACACACGTATACACACTCAAGGTGTATTTCAAAAATACACACGAACACACTAAATGTGTAATTAAAAAACACACAAGTACACACTCTCAAGGTGAATTTAAAAAACACACAAGTACACACACTCAAGGTGTATTTAAAAACACACACGTATACACACTCAAGGTGTATTTCAAAAATACACACGAACACACTAAATGTGTAATTAAAAAACACACAAGTTCGGTCGGGTTAGGTCGGGCCGGTCAGATTTGGACAGGTTTATACTGGAATTGGCACAATTAGACTGAGAAGGTCGTTTTACTTCTTTTTCCCCTTTTAAAAAATTATTTTCAGTCTTTTTCAGGTATATATTTATTGATGTTTGTACTATAATATTGGATTGAATGTGATCTGCTAATCTTAGTTTTCTGATGGGTCCTTTTGCTCAGTTAAACTTTGATTAGCCTCCGATCTAGTTAGTGCAGTTAGGAGAAATCCTAATCACATTAGTTTTGAATACTATTGTTGGCGACACTGCTACTAGATTTGTATACCGGTTAGGCTTTAAGCTTATATCGAGTTAGATTACATTTGCTCTATCCAGTATCTGACCACCACCAGCCAATCATACCAGGATTGGTTGGGATTGCTCTAGTACCGATATTAATTTATATATATATATATATATATATATTAGATTTTTGTGATTTTCTTCTTAATGTTGCGTTGTAGAATAACACCTTATAAGAGAAATCATTATAGCAATCTCTAGTTTGGCTCTTGATGAAGCTTTCCTATTAGTATTATGGTTTGATAGAATAACTCGGTATGCTTTACATACTACTTTGCTGTCCAACCTTGTGAAAACTTGCTATCTTCCGGTGGTCAAGAGGCCACCGGGCTAAATGGGTAGTCGGTTGAGGTTCAGGTAGAGAGTATTTGTTATAATGGAACCGAATTTTTCCTTTTAGACTGTGAGAAAGTGGGATGGTGACCTCTTACGAGATCTAGAATGCTATTTTATGGTGATGTCTATATGCAGCAGAATGAGGGAAGTCTGGTTTTAATTATGCTGTTACCGGCATCGATACAAAGATGACATAGTTATTGTAAAATTTCTAGGCACATCTATGATATCTCACTTTGCTTCCGATATTAATTCGGAGTATAACTTTCGGGCAACAAATTGCCACAATTATCCCGACAGGGTTTCATGTGTAATATTGGGTTTATCCAAACCCGATCATGTGATTCTATTGCTTTTATTTAGGGTTGAGAAGCCATGAAAAATCCTCCCGTCCACTTGGATGGTTTTAACTTTAAAAAAAATAAAAAACACACAAGTACACACACTCAGGGTGTATTTAAAAACACACACGTACACAAACTCAAGGTGTATTTAAAAAACACACACGAACACACTCAAGGTGTAATTAAAAAACACACAAGTACACACTCAAGGTGTATTTAAAAAATATACAAGTACACACACTCAAGGTGTAATTAAAAAATACACAAGTACACACACTCAAGTTGTAATTGAAAAACACACACGTACACACACTCAATGTGTATTTAAAAAACACACAAGTACACACACTCAAGGTGTACTTAAAAAACACATAAGTACACACACTCAATGTGTATTTAAAAAATACACAAGTACACACACTCAAGGTGTAATTAAAAAACACACAAATACATTTAAAAAACACACAAGTACGCACACTCAAGGTGTATTTAAAAACACACACGTACACACATTCAAGGTGTATTTAAAAACACACACGTACACACACTCAAGGTGTATTTCTAAAACACACATACACACATGCATTTAAAAAACACACACATACACACACTAAAGGTGTATTTAGAAAACACATAAGTACACACACACAGAAGTACACACACTCAAGGTGTTTTTAAAAACACACACGTACACACACTCAAGGTGTATTTCAAAAATACACACGAATACACTCAATGTGTAATTAAAAAATACACAAGTTCGGTCGGGTTGGGTCGGGCCGGTCAGATTTGGACAGGTTTATACTGGAATTGGCACAATTAGACTGAGAAGGTGGTTTTACTTCTTTTTCCCCTTTTTAAAATGTATTTTCAGTTTTATTCAGGTATATATTTACTGATGTTTGTAATAAAATATTGGATTGAATGTGATCTGATAATCTTAGTTTTGACGGGTCCTTTTGCTCAGTTAAACTTTGATTCGCTTCTGATCTAGTTAGTGCAGTTAGGAGAAATCCAAGTCACATTAGTTTTGAATACTATTGTTGGCGATACTGCTACTAGATTTGTAGACCGGTTAGGCTTTAAACTTATATCGAGTTAGATTACATTTGCTCAATCCAGTATCTGGCCACCAGCCATTCAGCCAATCAAACCGGGATTGGTTGAGATTGCTCCAGTACCGATATTAATTTGTATATATATATATATTTAGATTTTTGTGATTTTCTTCTTAATGTTGCGCTGTAGAATAACACCTTATAAGAAAAATATTTATAACGCTTTCCTATTAGTATTATGGCTTGATATAATAACTCGGTATGCTTTACATACTACTTTGCTGTCCAACCTTGTGAAAACTTGCTATCTTCCGGTGGTCAAGAGGCCATCGGGCTCAATGGGTAGTCGGTTGAGGTTCAGATAGAGAGTATTTGTTATAATGGAACCAAGTTTTTCTGTTTAGACTGTGAGAAAGTGGGATGGTGATCTCTTACAAACTCTAGAATGTTGTACTATGGTGAATTGGTGATGTCTATATGTAGCAGAAGGAGGGAAGTTGGATTTTAATTATGTTGTTGCCGACATCGATACAGAGATGACTTAGTTATTGTAAAACTTTTAGGCACATCTCTGATATCTCACTTTGCTTCCGATATTAGATCAGAGTATAGCATTCGGGCAACAAATTGCCACAGTTACCCCGACAGGGTTTCATGTGTAATATTGGGTTTATCCAAACCCGATCATGTGATTCTATTGCTTTTATGTATGGTTGAGAAACCATGAATAATCCTCCCGTCCACTTGGATGGTTTTAACTTTTAAAAAAATAAAAAACACACAAGTACACACACTCAGGGTGTATTTAAAAACACACACGTACACACACTCAATGTGTATTTAAAAAACACACGAGTACACACACTCAAGGTGTAATTAAAAAACACACAAGTACACACACTCAAGGTGTATTTAAAAAAACATACAAGTACACACACTCAAGGTGTAATTAAAAAACACACAAGTACACACACTCAAGGTGTAATTAAAAAACACACACGTACACACACTCAATCAGAGGCGTAGCCAGGATTTGACAAGTAGGGTGGCGATTTATGCCAAAAAAATTTTTTATGTCGGAAATGGAGTGGTGAGGTTTCGCCGAGCAGAGGCGCGGGCTGTATAGAGGCGGAGAAGGATGCGCAGGGGGTGGGATTTTTTTGGCAGAGAAGGGGTTTGGGGCTTTTGGAAGAGAATGTAATTTTGTATTTGAGTTTTCTTATTTATAAGGTGGAATTAATTGAAATTTATCTGAAATTTTATGGGCATTATAAGAAATTTTGAAAAGTAGTGGGGCAAAATTTTAATTTACAAAATTTAACCCTAAAAATTATATATAATTTTTGTAATTTAACCCTCTGCACTCAATGTGTATTTAAAAAACACACACACGTACACACACTCAAGGTGTATTTAAAAAACACACACGTACACACACTCAAGGTGTATTTAAAAAAACACACACATACACGCACTCAAGGTGTATTTAAAAAACACACACGTACACACACTCAAGGTGTATTTAAAAAAACACACACATACACGCACTCAAGGTGTATTTAAAAAACACACACGTACACACACTCAAGGTGTATTTAAAAAACACACACGTACACACACTCAAGGTGTATTTAAAAAACACACACGTACACACACTGAAGGTGTATTTAAAAAACACACAAATACACACACTCAAGGTGTATATAAAAAAACACACACATACACACACTTAAGGTGTATTTCTACACACACTCAAAGTGTATTTAAAAAACACACACGAACATTCTCAAGGTGTATTTAAGAACACACGTTCACACACTCAGGGTGTATTTTAAAAACACACACGCACACACACTCAAGGTGTAATTAAAAAACACACAAGTACGCATACTCAAGGTGTATTTTAAAAAACGCACACATACACACACTCAAGGTATATTTAAAAAAAGCACACACATACACACACACTCAAGGTGTATTTCTAAAACACACACACATACATACACTCAAGGTGCATTTTAAAAGCACATGTACACACACTCAAGGTTTATTTGAAAGATTAATGATATAGACTAAAAATTTTCTCGGGGAAACTCTTAGGGAATGATGTGGCTAATGTGTTGGCAATTCCACATCATTAAATTTATTTTAAGGGGAAAACATCTTTATTCTTCTTTTCCCAGAATACAACACCCGTATCTCTTCCTTCTCCTCTCTGTTCTGCAATCTTTGCACTAAAATGTTTTAACTGTGCATCTTTTAGATTCCTATGGTTGATTTTCTCTTTTTAGACATGGAAGAAGACAATAATATTCTCTACAAATCTTGTTCTGGAGAAGTTGGGGATAAACGAGAAGTAAATTCATTCACATATATGCTCTTTATCTTAACGGTGTGTCAATATCAAGTTGGAAATTGAAGCAATCTTGATTCTCATAATTGTGCTTTTGTGATTTTTAATGAACACTAAGCATAAACTTTTTTTTTCCAGTGCACATTACATGTTCAATGAAAGATTCAATGAATTTTTGTAATGGATAGGGATAAAGTATTGATTTTTTCAGTGCACATTACATGTTCGATGAAAGGTTTCAATGAATTTTTGTAGTTTATAAAGAATGGATAGGGATAAAGTATTGATTTTTTTCAGTGCACATTACATGTTCGATGAAAGGTTTGGTTCGAAGAGTGACGAAAAACTCAGTATTTTTGTGAATGTTTTGGCTGAGGCGAAGAAGGATGTCGGTAGTGATTTATCAAAGGGTGAGGGTGATAAAAATGTTAGTGTTTCAGCAAAGGCATCACAAGTTGAGAGGAATAAACTTCATTCTCCACTTAAAGTACGAACACAAGGCCGGCCACCAACAAAGAGGAAGCAATCCGCATATGAAATAATTGTGAAAGAGGCAAAAAAGAAGTCTAAGAAAAAGGTTAGCTTTGTCTTCGAATGATATGTTGTGATTTAATTGTGCTACTTCATTATAAAACTTCTTGATAATCTTTGTTGATTGCCAACAAGCTCATAAAACAATTCGAAGCTAGAAGAGTTGCCAAGTAGTTATGCATACTAATGATGTTATTCTTTGAGGAATGTCTGCAATACGATTTGCTTCTATATTTGTGTTCAATGGAAGGTGTGATGATGTTTTTGTAGTAACATTTTAATGAAATATGAGATATTGAGTTGTTTTTTAGGTTTAAAGATTTGATCATGCTACTTTACTGAATTGTCCTACATTTGTATAAGTAGCAATCATATCTTTTTGCCAGCAATGCTGCTGTTTTCTACTTCCTGGATTACTTTTTGGCAGTAAGTGTCTGTTTGTTAAACGTTTTATTTGAGAAAGAAAAGAACAGATTTAATTTAAGGTATTCAAAGTGTTTGTGCAGCACTTGGAAGTTACAAAAATCCAGCAATTCTTTTTAAGTTTGCATAAAAAGATTTAGGGTTTTCGAAAACGCTCCGTTACGAGGGAAAAATTGAAAACAGTCTTTTAAAGAGGAAAATATATTATGCAAAATTATTTTTTTGAAGACTTCTACAAAATTTCTTGGTTGCATGGAATACAGAAATTAAGGGTGTGTTTGGTTGGAGTGAATTTTGAGAGTCTGAATTTTGTTGTAAGATTTTGAGAGTCTAGATTTTGTTTGAGAGTTTGTAAGTCTGAATTTGCTAAAACCTTGTTTGGTTGGTTTGAGATTTTGTAAGTCTGAAACAAAAACTTTGTTTAGTTGGAGTGAATTTTGGACATTTATAACAAAAATCTTGTTTGGATTTTGCTTTTTGCAAAAACTGGACTTTGTGAGGTAAAATCTAGGGGTGTGTTTGGTTCGCAAGGTTTTTGAGAGTCTGGATTTTGTTTTTGGATTTTGAGAGTTTGGGTTTTTGTTTGGGATTTTGAGAGTCTGGTTTTGCAAAATCCTTGTTTGGTTGGGTTGGATTTTGTGAGTATGAAACAAAATTTTTGATTGGTTTTTAAGATTTTGCAAGTCTGGATTTTGATTGGTTTTTGAACCAAACAAGATTTTACAAAACTTGACTTGGATAGTCTAAGTTTTGCAAAAACTTGCCCAACCAAACACACCCTAGATTTTGTAAGACAAAATCTGGACTTCCCATAATTGTGAACCAAATAAGATTTTGCAAAATTGGACTTGGGATAGTCCAAATTTTGCAAAATCTTGCCCAACCAAACACACCATAAAAGTTATTATAACCCATTTTTGCAACTTGTTCAGAGGAATAAGAAGAGTCGGGGACAAAAGAAAAGAATGAGAACAAACGACTTTTACTGGGAAAAGAAAATCTTTTTTTTTACAAAAATTAATGAGGTGGAATTGCCACCAAATCAGCCACATCATTTCCTATGATTTTTCCCTAAGAAAATTCCATGTCTCTATCACCACTAATTTAAAAAACACACACATATACACTTAAAGTGTATTTAAAAAACACATACACACACACTCAAGATGTATTTCCAAAATACGCACACATTCACACACTCGAGGTGTATTTTCAAAACACTCACATGTTAGGGTCGGGCATCTCACCATCCCGCATGGTTCATCCCGACCACTCATCCTGCATGACGATCGGGCCAGACCCGACAGCAGATGACAGGTTTACCTAACCTGGCAGAGGAATCTTCCCAGACCGCCTAACGGCGTGGTCTGATGAGACCAGGTCAGCTGTCAGCACTATATATATCTCTCTTTCTCACAAGAGAGAGGTAAGTTTACTAAACACAATCAATCACATCCCAACTCTCCGAACAGTCTACTGACTTTAGCATCGGAGCGGGAACGGCAATTAGCCGCCCCGCCCTGATTGAGAGTTCTTTGATTCTTAGCAGGTTCATCTCATCGTGCCATCGCGACGGATCATCAAGACGCACATCGTGACCGTAACATCACACATTCACACACTCAAGGTGTATTTCCAAAACACGCACACATTCACACACTCAAAGTGTACTTAAAAATACACACATACACACGCTCGAATTGTATTTCTAAAACACACATACACACGCTACAAAATTATAATATGACTTTAACACGTCAATCGCTTCTTATATTTTTGTACAACTCTCATTGCCCCCATACAACGTTTCTATATAAATATAATCAATCTTTTGTTTAGGCAATGCTCTTAAATTTAATTATACGTATTATCATTCTTTTTTAGATAGAATTGGTCATTGTTACACGTAATGAAACCAGATCAATGCAAATGTATTTTGAAAAACTACTTTTATAATGTGCAAGGAACAATTTCTAACTCAACTTTATTCAAATTTTACCGAAAGATTATCTCACAATTTCTAAACAAAACTGTAAAATTTTTATTGAAATGCGTAAATGATAGATCATTCTATTTTTTACGGTGATATCATAAAAAGGACATGGATACCTAAACGTCATCGGGACTACTAACGTGACAACCATCGTTAGAAATTACACCACATAGTATATAAATTAGTAATTTTGATTGGCAGCCAGTCCATTACATAGACTAGATCTTGTAGTGGAGACAGGAGAACTGCACCGATTCATGAAAGAGAAGGGCACATTCCCATTCCACCGTTCCTTTAGAACAGAACATAAAAAACACCTCTACTTTGCCTTTCTGCAGAGAAAAATGGTGCAGTTCATCATCTAAAGTCAAAAAACTTAAAGCAGCGTTTGGCATCCCAATGAGTGGAGATAAGAATCATATCCCCCACCCACAAAACTCTCTAATAAATCACCATCTTCTCTCACCATAATAATTCTTCCCAAACACACACCAGTTTCTGCAGCAGATTAAACTCACAAATGGCTAATGTAAGCACACATGTATTTGTTTTTCTCATACTACTCACCTCCAGTTCAAAAACACAATCCATGATCGTTGCACTCCATTTTATGTTACAGGTTGTGGAGTTGAAGGTCGGTTTACATTGCGAAGAATGCATCAAGAAAATCCTGAAGGCCATCAAGAAGATTGAAGGTATTTCATAGGTCCTCAATTCAGAGTTTAGTTCAATTTTGATTAAATCGAGCTATTGTTTTTATTACATTTCAGTTCAGCTCAGTCCAGATCTATTCAAATAAGCAGGAAAGAACGAGACTTTAGTCCTTTTAACTTCCTTTTATCATGGCCTTACATATTTACACGATCATCGTGATCTAAAATCGAATATAAATCAACAAAAATGATTAGAATGTTGTAATTTTGGCCCTGTCCCGTTGAACTGTCTGCTAGCTGCTAGATCTGCTTGGAACTAGGAGCTGATTGAGTTACTAAAACTGGTGTGATAAAATTGAACCGGACAGTACCTTGATCGGAAAAATCTTGTCATGCAAAACATTGTGTTATAATATATAGGATGTGTTTGATGTTTGTTACTTGGATTTTAATGGCAGATATAGAGACATACGACATAGACACGCAGCAAAACAAGGTGACGGTGACCGGAAACGTAACGAGCGACGAAGTGATCCGAGTTCTCCACAAAATCGGCAAGCAATCGCACATCTGGGGCCAGCCTCCTCCTGTGAACGACGCCTATTCCTACTAGAGTATTTAAAACCGCAGTTTTGTAGCAATAATCACATTATTATTATTATGATCCATTGAGATATATATTCATAGAGAGATGATGAAATAAAAAGCTCAAAAACTCCATTGTTATTCATTGTTCATAATAACTTATTGAAATCCGTTAGAAACAGAGAGAAAAGATCTAAACTGTATCTAACTCAGCAGAGACTCTGTACAGACTGGAAAACAGAGACTAGGAAAGTGATCAGACTGGCGTGGGTCGGGATCGGATCGGATCCGGATCTAGCGAGGCTGCTTGATGGGCCTTGGATTCACCCTGACGTTCACGATCTTGGGGGCTTTCTCCCAGCTTTTAGGCGTCTCCGGCGGCCCACGAGGCTTCTTCCATTTCAGCAGCCCCAGCGAAACCAGGTCCAGCTTGTTCTGCTCCTCTGCAAAACCGAGTTAACCAGCTGAGTCAACCGAGTCATCATCGTAAGTTATAGAGTCAGAGATGAGTTCGCGTACCTTTCTTGGGCGAGTCGGGGGTGGTGCTGCCGAGAACGACATCGTCGAAGTAGTCGTCGAAGGCGAAGGGAGGATCTTCGAGGTCGTCGACGTTGAACTCCTTGATCCAGAACTGTCGGAACCAGGGGGAGGAGCGGACGAGGTTCCACCACTCGTCGGAGAAGTCCTCCACCGCGCGGTAAGCCAGAGGGACGAACATCGGAGCGTTGGGATTCAGAGCTGAAGTTGCCATATGGTCAGATGAAGATGATGCGACTGTTTCTGAGGAGATGCCGTTCAGTGAAGGTGTTTAAGTAGGGAGCTGAGTGGATATTTTATCCATTTTAAAAATAATATCTTCCATTTTCTGGAACTTTCCTTAATTAATATTGATATTTTTTGGCTTGTTCGCAGGATCCAATTTTTGCCATTAATTTATTACTCAGTTTTGTGGGATTTGATAAAAAATTAATGTTTAAGAGGATAAGTAGTAATTTAAGATGATAAAGGAGTTAAATATAGAAGTAAATTGGATTAGTGGAAAGAACATGATGTGGATAAGGGACCATAACTGACACGCACTCGCCTCTTCCTCTTATCCAAATGATGGCATTTATTTAGGATGTGTTTGTTTCGTCATATTTTTGAGAGTCTGATTTTTGTTTTTGGTTTTTGAGAGTTTGGATTTTTGTTTGGGATTTTGATATTCTGGTTTTGCAAAATCCTTATTTGGTTGGGTTGGATTTTATGAGTATGAAATAAAATTTTTAATTGGTTTTGAGAATTTTGCAAGTGTGGATTTTGGAAAATTTGATGAACCAAACAAAATTTTACAAAATCAGACTTGGATAGTCCAAGTTTTGCAAAAATTTAGCCAACCAAACACACTCTTAGAATCCAAAGAGTAGTTTTTGAGTTTAATGGCATCAGTTGTCAGTCTTGAATTCCTGTGGGCAGGCCACCGGATTGCAACCTAATCTACAGGCTCCAGCTAACAGCTTCATTCTGTTTCTTAATCTATAAAACTCGGTGTTCAGAATGTGGATTAAATGTTGTAGGCGTTTAGAACACTTATAAATGTCTAAAGTTATCGAGCAGAAACATGAATAATATGTGGTAAGTTGTATTGAGTTTAAAAGAAAATGAAAGTAATAAGTACAGTTAATCGATCCAAGGAAATTATTGGAGAGCGTATTAATGGTGTTTTGATAGCATGATTTAGTTAGATCCCTATTCCGTGCAGCAAAAATTAACCGTGCATCCTTTTCAGTCTAGATACAAGTGTTATTTAACTTTAGATGACCATGAATTTTCTGTGTTGGATACCTAATGAATGGCATTCTGCTGGCAATAATGGAAAGATCATCATAGGTTGTCTAAGTTGGTGGCTGTGGGTGATGTCTAAATCTAGATTCGTGATCCTCTAATTCAACACTTCTCGAGGAAAGTATTGGACTAATCGCAAAGAAAGATTTAATGTGTAGCTTCTCACGTAAAGGTTTCTCGAACTCTTTTGTAATGACATTGGACAACATGTTAATACGAAATTCGCTCATAGCAGCTAACTCACGAATAAAACGTTAGTTAGTTTGAATGTGTTTCGCTCTTTTTTTCCCGTAGCAAGTGGGACAACCAATTACCTCAGCGGCAATGTTAGAAACAACACAATACTCATAATCAAATCTTGAACAAGAAACAGGCGTCAGTGGGATTATCTAACACTTCAAGTCTAGTTGTCATTCTTCTCGAATCTGAATCCGCTATTATTGTGTTGCAATTCGAGATCTAGCAGGTTAGTGTTATCAATGAAGAAATGGGTGCACTTCGTCATCAAGAAACACTTGTGAGCCGATCCGACTGCTAATGTTATACGCCCTCTTGATTAAACTCATGTGCTTCATCAACGGGCAACCAAATCACAACCACCAATTGGAAAAATTGCACACAAGATCTCTCATATAAGTGAGTGCGAGTTTACATCTAAATCATACTCATTATCAGTACGAGTTTAGTTTTAATATAAAATATTAGCATATAACTATCAATCTTCAACTTTTCATTTTAATGACACCTCCAATGGATTGATTAGTAGAATTCCTAAAAGATTTTCATTCAATTTAATTTAATTTTGTTCAAATATAGATAAGTAGTTTATTTCAATATTTTTCATCTAATCTCATCATTTTTCAAATTAAATAAGTCATCTAGTTCAAATCAATATTACTCAACTTAACACCGACCGTACTTATCAACAGACGTATTATATTAAAATTATCAAAACATTAAATATTGATTAAAAAAATATAAATATCACAAAGCAAACAAATCCTACAACAATAATAACATTATTTCAAATTTGGTTAAATCGAGCTAACTGTTTTGACAAAAGTCGAATGGTGATCGGAATAGTACATGAAATTGTGGCAAGATCAAGAGAGGTGCCCAACTGTCCAAACATTTAAAAGAAAACAGAATTTTAGAAAAGCAAAAGAAGGGGACGGATTGTTCTACGGCAGTCAGCATATTTCGGCAAGCACAGATCAGCCGGTGCATTCTTCATAAACCCATTCACTAGATTTTCGTGAAAAATGTCCGAAGGTCGAAATCATCGTCGTCGGCAACCGGTGCTGCAGCGGCGGAATCATGGCGGCGAGCGGCAACTCTGGGGTGGTCAACCTCCAGAGGGAGGCGAACTGCACCGCCGGCGACAAGATCAATCTCCATTCCATGGGTGGCGTTTTCGGAGATAGTGAGTCGATTCTCAGCCACGCTTTGACCCGCCTTCAGTTGCAGCTGGCCGTCATCTTCATCCTCACCCAGTCCCTCCATCTCCTGCTCCGGCGCCTGCATTTGCCCCGCATTTGCTCTGAAATTCTGGTAAATACTCTCTTTCAAATTGTAATTTTGTGATGTTTTTGTCAAAGTTTTACTCTTTTTGCTGTTGCCGTGAATCTGCTATAGAGGGATTGATATTTATTGTTTGATTAGGCTGGTGTGATATTGGGACCAACTGTTCTTGGAAATATAGGGAATTTTTCGGAGAAGTTGTTTCCACCAGAAGGTGACATTTTCATTGATATATTATCCAAAATTGGCTACATTTTCTTCATTTTTCTGAGTGGAGTGAAGATGGATCCAAGAGTAGTGCTCACATCGAGTGCTGGTAGTATGACGGCCTGGACTGTCGGTGTTCTTGCCCCGTTGATACCATTTGCAGGTGGCTCAGCCTTAGTTTTAGCTATTAAGTACTCTCCATTCTTTAAGATTCATCGATATCACTTGCCTGGCGTTCGGAGCATAGTCTCAACCAGTGTTTTATTCCCATTTCCTGTGATTGCTTCTCTCCTGATTGACCTGAAGATTATGAACTCTGAGCTTGGCCGCCTCACATTGGCATCCACCTTGATTAGTGACTTGATCAGTAACCTTATGGCCACCATAGCTGCCACTATTAAGATGGGTTCTGGCTATAAGGATGGGATCACCGGAGCTTCTGTCATCTTGTTTGTTTCCTGGTGTTTTGTCATCATTGGATCAGCTGACCCAATTTCACGATGGATCATCAAGCGAACTCCTGAAGGAAAACCGGTGAACCGAGTTTACACTATCTTGATTGCTGGAGCAGTTCTCGTAGCAGTCATAATCACTGACAATGCTGGTATCAACTACCTGTATGGTCCGTTCTTGCTAGGGCTAGCATTACCAGATGGCCCTCCTCTAGGCTCCACTCTTGTCGAGAAGTTTGAAACGCTTGCCTGTGGATTATTAACTCCATTGATGGTTACCTACTGTAGTATGAAAGTCGATTTGGTTAGGCTGTATGATCTGGATTTCATCTGGAGGGTTTGGGCTCTTATCGCTTTCTGTCTAGTGATGAAGTTTGCTGCCGTTCTTTTCCCAGCTCTGATGTGCAGAGTGCCCTTTAAAGATGCTCTATCGCTTTCCTTCATCATGTGCACACAAGGAGTTGTGCAAATGGCTTTCTATTTCACCCTCTCCACAGCCCAGGTATATTTGTTATCAAGTCCTTTCGCTTTACCTTCATCATTAGACATTCATGAATACGAATTAGCTTCAAAATTGCAATGAATCTTTATTCATCATTTTTTTGTTGGAGAACAGTTATTCGACAGAGAAACACTTTCCATGGTGACTTCTTCAGTGTTCGTAATAGCTGCCATCACGCAGCTTGCCGTGAAGTCATTATACGACTACACGAGTATATACAAAGGGTATCACAAGAGAGATATCCAGCACATTGCTATCAACGCTGAGCTGCGCATTCTAACATGTGCTCATCGGTTAGATGATGGCCTGGCTGTGAGAAGAATTCTCGAAGCCTCCTTCCCCAACAAAGACAGCCCTTTAGCAGTATACGCTCTCAACTTGATGGAGCTTGTCGGTAGAGCCAGCCCCGTGTTAATCGACCACCAGCTAGGCCAGAAAAACACATCAGGCGGCTCTCGCTCCCAGAAAATCATTGAGGTCTTCCATCAATTCGAGCAGCAGTACATGGGACTTGTCAGCGTGCAGCTGTTCACAGCAGTCTCCATGCCTAAGTTCATGCACCACGACATTTGCTCCCTAGCATTCGATAAACTAGCTTCTTTCATCATCCTTCCATTCCATAGGAAATGGAACATGCAGGGGAAGCTCATCCTAGACAGCAGCAGTTTGAGAATCACCAACTGCAATGTATGTGACATGGCTCCTTGTTCGGTTGGCATCCTCGTCGACCGCCACAAGATGCGCCGCCAGTCGGCACCATCAACGATGTACAATGTTGCTGTCGTCTTCATCGGAGGATCCGACGACCGGGAATCACTGTCTTATGGAAAGCGCATGGCGCGGTCGCCTGTTGTGCAGCTCACGGTGGTTCGGTTCGTGCCATGGGATCCATCGGCCGACAACCAGTGGGACGCTGTGTTCGACCTGGAGATACTCAAGGAGACAAGGATGCAAGCTAGTCACCAGGAGAACATAATATACAGAGAAGAGAGGGTTAAAGATGGAGCTGAAACTGCTCTTCAGATACATTCCATGGTGGAGATCTTTGATCTTATCATGGTGGGGAGGCGGCACAGGGAGGAGGCGCCGCAGCTGTTAGGGCTCAATGAATGGAATGAGTTTCCCGAGCTCGGACCGATTGGTGATATGCTGGCTGACACTGAGATTAACAGGCCAGCTTCTGTGCTGGTGGTTCAGCAGCAGATAGTAAGGAAAAGGTGATCAGTTTGTAATTTGCAGAATTCAGTTACTTCTTGATTGTAATTTACAAAAGTTTCAGGCAACTTTGACATAGTTGTACTGCTTTTGAACCTATGGTTTCCTTTTCTGTATTTTTCATGCAAGAATCCCACATCGGTAGAATATAAGTTAGGAGATCGGTATATAACGTGGGGGAGTGGGGATATTGGATATCAACCGCTGACGACGTGAATGGGCTATGGTTCAGTCTTCGGATTGGGCCGGGCTCAGGAAAGTCCCCGGGCCATATTCCGCAGAGATGCGGGCTCGGAGACGAGTGACCTTCAGGGGCGTGGGGGTCCATTATGAGCTGAGACACGTGTGGAGCTCGGGCTCCCGCCCCGAAGTGGTTGGCCGATTATACAGTTACTCACGTGGTCCAAATCGGATTAACAGGACGGGGCTTACGTTCGGCGGTTTCTCTCTTTTGTGACCTATTTCGAAAACAAGAATCAAATTATATTGAATCCTATTTTTTTTCATATTTCAAAAAACTATTTTTTATTTTTTTATAAAAAATGCTTCTTCCGTTTTATTTTGAATACTCCCTCAGTTTGAAAGGAGAGCTTGATTTATGATCAAAGGAGCTTTAATTATAACTACTACTTACTAAATTATCAAAATTGCTTTGATTATAAAATGAAGCTAAAACAGAGAATACTCGGAATTTAAATAATGTGAATTATTCTTAGATTTTTGCGAAGTTAGAATCCGATTAAAATTTTCTCTTTGTCTGTTACCATCTGTATTTCTGTAAAGGGATTGATGTTTATTGTCTGATATCATACTGAGAACAACTTATACTTGAAAATTTTCAATTTTAATTACCTTCTTATATAATCAAAAACAGTTCTATTATAAGTTTAACCCGATATAATGTTTTTTTTTATAGGCTAGACTTTATTATAAGACTTCTTTAATTAACGGTTAATTAGTGAATATGATGATGAATATAGTACATAACCTTTGAGTTTCATTCATACAATTATAAATATTGAGAAGTTAGTTAATTGGCCACGTACAAATGTGTGGCAAACAATTGAGATATTGATATAACATAGGCGGAAAAGTTGGCAAACCACTGGGATATTCATCTCAAACTCTCCTTTTAATCCATTCTTTTCCCTTTGATTTGGTTCTTTTCCTTTTCTCTCCCTTCTTCACTAACACTGCCCAAATGCTGCCGGAATAAATGTCCATATTCGATAATCCGAGCAGCGTCGGGGCGTTCGACGCCCCGAAATACTTCACCGAAACAGTTCTCGTGGCAAACAACAAGACCATCGTTTGCCATGATGTTCACAAGATCGCCTCCAATGGCTTTTGGACCAAAGAGAGCCCTCTCCATTTCTCCACCCCTCTTCTTCTCTTGCAACTCTCCCTCGTCTCCTTCGCCTCCATGGGCGTCGATTTCGTCCTCCGGCCCCTCGGCCAATGCTCCATGATCTCTCAAATCTTTGTAAGCTCCCGTCTATCCATCCTGCATGAAAATGCAAGAAAGATCGACAATCAAAAGTTTCACTGTCATTTTCATTTCTCATAATATTATATCATGAAAATGAAATTAAGACGACTGCATTAAATGGTCTCGGTGAATACTGTCTTAATTTCATACCCACCCTGCATGAAAATGCAAGAAAGATCGACAAAATATTATATTATGAAAATGAAATTAAGACGACTGCATTAAATGGTCTCAATTTCATATCCATGTCTAAGTGTTAGACTAACCTATTTGCATTTTTAGGGCGGAATTATATTCGGACCTTCGCTGTTAGGGCACGTGGCGGCGATAGGTGCAATATTGTTCCCTCCCCGGGGGTACATCATCTTCGAGACCTTCGCGTCGTTCGGGATAATGTTCTTCATCTTCACCATCGGGACGAAGATGGATCCGACGACGATGATCCGACCCGGATGGAAGCCCATGATTCTGGCCCTGTCCGCCATGTTCACCACGCTAGGCTTCTCCCTCACCCTCTCCTTCGCAATGCGCCATTACGTCTCCTACAACCCCGACCTCTTCAACGCGCTGCCGCTCATCTCCGGGATTCAGTGCTTCTTGTCCTTCCAAAACGTGTCCAACGTTTTGGGAGAGCTTAAACTTCTCCAGTCCGATCTCGGCCGGCTGGCTCTCACCACCTCCATGTTCGGCGATCTCCTCGGAATAACCCTCTGCGCCACCGCAAGCACCGTGATACAGTCCAGCGCCGCCAGCGACACGACGGTTTCCGTCATGGAGGTGTCGGTCTTCGCCGTTTTTGTCCTCTTCGCCGTCTTCGTTCTCCGCCCGCTCATACTCCGGTCTAATCGGAGAATCCCCGACGGGAAACAGCCGTCGGAGAATCAGGTCATCGTGATCTTCGTCTGTGTGCTGATTGCTTTGCTGTGCAGCGAGCTGATGGGCCAGCATTTCTACTTCGGCCCGATGGTGATGGGGCTGATCATGCCGGAGGGGTCTGTATTGGCGGCGGCGGTGACGGCGAAGCTGGAGTTTCCGATCGGGAAACTTCTGTATCCGACGTTTTTGACGTCCAGCGGGTTGAAGACGAACGCGTTCATTGTTCAGCTGAGTTCTGCGTGGACGGTGGGGACTATAGTTATGCTTGCTTGTGTGGTGAAGACGCTGGCTGTGATGCTGCCTGCCATCTTCATGAAATTCAGCGTGAGAGAGTCTTTTATTCTAGGGCTCATGCTCAATGCTAAAGGCATCACTGAACTCATCACCTATAATTTACTCATGGATGTACAGGTATATAATACACACACATTCACTTTATTTCCTCTATAAATACAAATATTTTTCAAAAACAAATAAAATATTTGTTGAGTTAATAAATACCTAATAGGTCTACTCTGTATAGTTAATAATTTTTTATGTTTGATAAACTGTCAAAAACAAAAGTTGATGAGACCAACTTCTACTTATAATCAGCAAAATAGAAGCTGAAATGAGACAATTTTTGTTAAAAGTACAGCTCCACTTAAAACACTGTAATCCACCTTACTCATAATTGTAGTCGTAATTATATCATCTACAACTCTATGCACAATCTACTAAAATTTGACTACATTTTAAGTAAATGGTTAACTATTATATAACATGTTTCTTTTACCCTCATTATTAGGTGCAGGTCCAATTTACTTAGTCAGGTCCAAAAAAGATAATATTATCCTACATATTTCAAATCAGCGGACTTGCATTAGTAAAAATAGGGGCATTTCAAGTAAAAACTAGACTTGCATGAGTAAATTGGACCTGTACCTAGTATGGGGTAAAAGAAACACGTTATTTCACATGAAAATCATCAAAAAAATGTATAAAATCGCAGAGTTTCTTTCTAGGCAAAATGAGTTAGTTTTACTTATTAGTGCAGTTCCGTCAAACAGACAAAATTATCTTGTTTTGCTTATAATTAACTTGTAATTTTGTTGATGATCACAGGCTTTCCAACAGGAAGCGTTTACATGTAGTGTACTGTCAGTGATACTGGTGAGTGCAGTCGTAACTCCCCTAATCAAGTTCCTATACGATCCATCTGCTATAAGAAGCAAGGCACCGGTAAGAAGAAGAACCATTCAGCACAGTAAGCGGGACGCAGAGCTGAGGATTCTGGTGTGCCTCCATAACCAAGAAGATGTGCCGGAAATGCTCAACCTTCTCGAAGCTTCGTATGCAACCGACCAGAGCCCCATCGCTGTCATTGCCGTCCTTCTCGTCGAGCTCGTCGGCCGGACCAACCCGATGCTCATAGCTCACCAGCACCACCGTGTTCTCCAGCCTAGCTCTTCCCGTTCCGGCCGCATTATAAACGCCCTCAGGTATGCATATTGTTCATGATTTTAGGTAATTTGATATTAGTTTACATATTCAAAACATATATTTTTTAGATAACTAAAGAAAATGATGGTTATTAAACCTATCTTGAAAATGTTTACTTAAAGTGTAGCAATGTGATGAAAACAAGTATCTTATATTTATAGATGAACATTGTCATTTTCTTTTGAAATGATGAGTTTACACTAAATAATGTGGAGATGTAAAACTAATACACATCTGATAAATACAATTGTTTAGATGAAAATTTAGTTGGTGCATCATTTCTTTCAAATTATTAAATGTAAATGTGCCACTTCAAAGTTAAAATATGCACTCTCCAAAAAAATAAACATATTATGATATAACTCACCAATTTTCTTTTTGGTCAAGTTTATCAAAATTTGGTCACATGTACGTAAATAATATGAATATTTTAGCTATATAATCATATGTTACTACACCGTGGCGGATCTATGCCTAACATAGGGAAGGTGTCACCGTTTTAGCTATATAATCATATGCTACTACACTGTGGCGGATCTATGCCTAAGATGGGGAAGGTGTCACCGGCCCTCAGATCCGTGGAACAAGTCCGTGTACAGTATTTTCTGATTTAACTGTCATTGTAGTGCCTACATCTAACCTTATTTTCTGATTTAACTGTCATTGTAGTGCCTACATCTAATCTAATATGAACTTTTAGATCCGTTACTGAGTACAAATATTAATTTAACATGGTTTTAGAAATCATGAAAAACACGCACCAAATGAAAATGGTATTTCAACATGAAATATAGTTAACAAGTTTGTTCTGTGTATGCAGGCAGTACGAGTTCTGCAACGAAACGTGCGTGAACATCCAGTCCTTCAGCTCGGTGTCCAACTACGACACCATGCACGAAGACATATGCCGCGTGGCAATCGACCAGAACGTCAACGTCATAATCCTCCCCTTCCACAAGCGCTGGGAGATCGACGGCTCCATCGGCAACGTCAACCGCAGCATCCAAGGCATGAACGTCACCATGATCGACTACGCCCCCTGCTCCGTCGCCCTCCTCGTCGACCGCGCCATTCTCCGCGGGCCGGTCGGGCCCATCCTCCAGTCATCCTCCTACCGCGTGGGCCTCATCTTCATCGGCGGCGCCGACGACGCCGAGGCCCTGTCGTACGCTGCCCGGATGGCGCGTCACCCCCACGTGCGCGTCACCATCTGCCGCTTCCTCCTCCTTGGCTCCGACACGGCGCGTGAGCGGAAGATGGACAACGGTCTGATCGACGAGGTTCGACACGCCAACATCGGGAACGGGCGGTTCGTGTACCAGGAGGAGATGGTGCGCGACGGGGTGGGGCTGGCCACGTCGATCAAGAATCTCGGGAGCGCGTTTGAGTTGATCCTTGTCGGAAGGAATCATCAGGATTGCCCGCTGCTGGTGGGGCTGAACGCGTGGATGGACGTGCCGGAGCTCGGGGTGATCGGAGATATGCTGGCGGCGGCGGAGTCTGACCGGACGGCGTCGATTTTGGTGGTGCAGCAGCAGAGATTGAGAGGAAAGTCTAGGGTGGCTAAGCCGCCGGAACCGGTTGTCGTTGAACAACAGGATGTATATTAATTCCTAGCTAGTCAGTTAGTAGGATTGTAAGTAGCTTGATTTGCTTCATGCAAAATTTTGTTTGTATAGATGTATGATTATATTAGCGGCAGATTACGTAAATGAATGTTAAATCTACACTTTTTCGGTTGACTTCCTTGATAGAGTACGTTGATACAAATAGGGGTGATAACACGACGATGGTTTAAAATTTGGGGCGATCGCCATCCATTAAAATAATTCATCAGGTCGTTTAAAAAATATGATAATCGTGATCGTTTTATGATCGACTCGTTATAAAAAATCGATCAAATCATTTGATCGATGATGATCGACTTCATCAATGACAACATCGATCATTTGATAAGTTAAAAGATCATTAAAAAAAATCAAAAACACATAAATTATCAAATTAATAACTGTTCACAACACAGGTTATAAACATGCATATTTAAAAAATTAAAAATCAAAATATTTTTCATATGTAATCATATTTCATTTTCATTGATCGATCTCGATCATTTTATCGATATATTCGTGATCAAAATCGAGTTTTTATGTTTATGATCGTTGATCGTTCATTTAATAAACGATCATAAAATTTTGATCATATAACAGATTCATTTTAAATAAACGATTTCAATCTCGATTTTTAACCGAATCAATCTCGATTTTTTTAACAAACAGATTCAAACTTTAAAGGTCACAGGATAATTCAATAGTCACCAAAAATAAAAGCCACGCTTGTAATTTACCCCAATTAAAATCCCTTTTTATAGTAAATTTTTTATAGTTATGGAAACTTCCGAAAAGAATATCTCAAACTTCTATTATTTTCGGGTGCATATCCAGATCCCTAAGCGCCAGTCAACGTCGTAAATCCACTCATACGCATCGTCATTAAGATTGCGTTACAGAATTTGGTTTCCAAAGAAAACTGACATGTGCGGCGATCAGATAGAGACTTAAAATAGAGTTTGAAGATAAGCTTCAAGAATCCCAGTTAAACATCCACCATCTTCATTCTTCACTGTCCTTCCATCTGCACATAAGCACACCATGTCTGCATTAAAGTCTCTGAAGATAGGCATAGTCGGATTCGGACCGTTCGCGCAGTTCCTAGCAGAAACCATGCTCAGACAAGGCCATTCCATAACCGCCACTTCGAGATCAGACCACTCAGACCAATGCGCTCAGCTCGGAATAACATTCTTCAGGTACACTTTTTCTTAACTCTGTTGCATTTATCAGTAAGATCATTTGCATCATTAACCACTGTAGAAAACAGGGACATGGATGCATTTCTGCAATCCGGCAACGAGGTGGTACTGATCAGCACTTCCATACTGTCCCTGTCAGAAGTCGTAAAGTCCATGAAGTTTGAACATCTCAAACTACCTGCTCTTTTTGTCGATGTACTATCAGTGAAAGAGCATCCCAGAGACATTCTTATGCAAGTATGATATTGATTTACCTAATTTGATGATCAATGCAAATAGAATTCTCCACATTTGATTGAAATCTTCACCAATTTGTTACCTGGAAAAGGTGCTGCCCCCAGAATCGGACCTGCTTTGCACTCACCCCATGTTCGGACCAGAAAGTGGAAAAGATGGGTGGAGAGGGTTGAGTTTTATGTATGAAAAGGTCAGAATAAGGAATGAAGCTATCAGCTCCAGTTTCCTTGATATTTTTGCCAGTGAGGTAATAATCCGGTTTTTCCTAGACCTAGAATCATTTATAACAAAGGTTTAAGTTCTATGAAGTGATGAGTAAAAGCTTATGACTGATGCAGGGCTGCAAAATGCTGGAAATGACTTGTGAAGAACATGATCAACTGGCTGCCAGGACTCAATTTCTGACTCACACTATTGGCAGGTTTGAAATATAAGGCATTTATCCTAAACTTACATTGAAATAAGAAAGAAGCAAGAATATGACGATAAATTTTCTGGCATTCTTACAGGGTGCTCGGGGAAATGCAGATAGAGCGTACACCTATAGACACAAAAGGATTTCAGAAGCTTACTGAAGTTGTAAGTTCTTAAACCTAAATTTCTTAAGATGCAGTCTGTCTTGTGTTTTAATTGATACGTAAGTATATGGATGCAGAAGGATAGCACTGCAAATGACAGCTTTGATCTGTTCAGTGGCTTGTTTGTGCATAACAGATTTGCCAGAGAACAGGTATGTAAATGTTCTACCTAAAATCTTTTAGAAATCATGCCATGGTTGGTTTCTTAAATGACATTAATGTTCTGATGCAGCTGGCAAATTTAGAAACAGCTTTGGACAATGTAAAACAGAAGCTGCTACAGAGGATGAATGAACCAGAAACCCGACAAGTGAATCCAAACTAGTGTCTAGTGGGAGTATTGTACGATTACTATTTATTCGATAAAATATATAAGAAATGTAGGTTTCAATATCATTATTGGATTCTTTAATAATATAATCATATGATATTCCTTACAAATTACAACATCCATTTGAGTATAAATATTGCATGATTTATTGAAAAAATAAAATATGTGTGATCCAGAATTAAAGATCTATACAGATCAACAGATAGTATTTGACATATGAAAATGGATATGAAATCTATAAGTATTTGTTATCCAAAATTTCTTGTACTGGAAGGAAGCATTTGTCGGAAAACTAACTTTTACTCATCTGTGAGCCTTGTGTTCTTTCTAAGATAAGGCAAAATTTTGTAGGACAGCACTAAATGGTAAAAACTGTCTACTTGTATGCATTCTCAATGTATAAAGTATAAGAAGCATCAAAGAGGTTTGTGTGAATACAACCTTATTTGTTGCTAATCTCATCAATATTTGTCGTGGTATCATCTGAAGCATTACCCTCCAATGCAGTGCTCTCCAGTGAATCGGGTGTCTCGGATAAATCTGGCTCAGTTTTTTGTGCCTGTAATCCCGTGTTCCGAGCAAGATCAATCCATTGCTGCAAAAATGCGAGAAAGACATAAATATCACAAGTTACAATCGGTGAAACAGCAAAACAGCAGACTTCCGAGCACCTGAATAGCTTAATAACGTGGTAGGAAAAATCAAATATACATCTAATTCTAGAAGACAGCAATTAGCATGAATAATGAGTAAAGCTGAAGCAGACACATTAATTATTAGAAAAACGGACAGTCAGACAGGCAACAAGACAAAGGACTCAAGCCAGCAGTCAACATAATAAGGTACTGTGGAAGTTAACATAGAGACGAAAAAACTTAAAATATCAACTGAAGTTGTTGATCATTAGCACAGAGCAGTGTTTTTTAAGTTTCTTTATGATGCATATTTTCAGTGAACAGCTTCAAGCATCGAAATAGTACATGTGCATAAATCTCCGTGAAACTAAAAAACTAAAGAGTGAGAGTGCAATAGGATATTTCTAACCTGGGTTCCCCAGTACGAGTTGATTGTTCGAACAACAAAAGACAACATATTTACAAAAAATACTTGATCTGCAAACAGGTCTGAGATCCGGTGCTCCACCAACCCAGCAATAACCTACATTCCAACATCAACATCACCAATGTTATATGAACATAATCCACTCAAAACTCTCCCAGTAGTCCATGAAATGCTATGAAAACAGTGGATTGTACTAGTATCAACTAGTGCATAACAGGTATTTTGTTTGGTAAATTTTGCTCACAAATTAACAAACCATGGATAGGAGATGCAGTGGTAAATAAAACTGTAAAGATAGTATGAAGTCCATCTAGCGTAGTCAATCTCACATTATTTATGAAATGCCTACCTGATATCGGAGATTCGCTGATGTTCCTAGAAAGCCTGCATATACAAGTCCAGTTTTAAGTATTGGTGAGCGTTTTATTTCCTCTTTGACGGCAAGGGCTGGGTTTAGTGATTTTCGAATACCATCGACCATGTTTGATGAAGCAACAGCTCCAATGCTGGAGATGAATCCAACACCTGCTAATTTCAGACCTCCAAATATCACTGATGCAATTCTATGATTTAGATTCCAATCCTTCCCAACAGGACTTTTTTGAAAAGCATTATCAGGTATAGAATCCAGCAGTCCCTTAATTCCTTCAATACTGTCGGGGCTGCCAAAATCACCAGAAACGGAAAGGAATGATAACGTGGGGGCAGGAAGCCATACAGTGAAAAAGTCGACAACAGCGCCCCTTACAATGTCAGTGATAACATAATCAAGCTCCTTAATGAAATTTCCTTTTCGTTTTTCATACTGTGCCACGAGGGCAGTTGTAAGTGATATGGCTTCTTCTATGGCTAATCTGTTTAAAAATTTGGGATCGGCTAACAGTCTCTCTCTGAATCCCTGCAAAATGATGAAGGTACTTCAAAACTAACTGGATCAAATTCTTTGAAGGAAAGAAGCAACTAGTTACCAGTCATCCTCAGTGTACCTGGAAACGATGGGTTAGGTCTGAAAGAAGGGGATATTTCTCCAGATCAAAAAAGTTCTGAAGAACTTCAGGAGATACCAGACCAAGATCAAGTCCTTTCTGAATATCCTGCAAAATTATCATGAGGTGGGAGAGATGGATAAGAGATCAAGTCAGAAAAACTTAGCAACCAAAATGTGATTTAATTCCATAAAATGTCACATAATCTCATTAGATGCTTTCACTTCTCTAGGGCTTTAAGTATCCTTGCAGACCACGTGAATACAACTAATCAGCAAAATGAAGAATTACTTTTCACTCAGATTTATATCATAATTGTGGCAATCAGTACCCACATTGATAGCTCAAACCAAACAGACACATATAACGAGAAAGGTGACAGGAACTCAGAGAAGTTATCAGGAAAGGCCCTTAGCTAGTGCTGGTATA
Organism: Sherardia arvensis; assembly: GCA_948330725.1. Taxonomy (NCBI): domain Eukaryota; kingdom Viridiplantae; phylum Streptophyta; class Magnoliopsida; order Gentianales; family Rubiaceae; genus Sherardia; species Sherardia arvensis. The sequence continues at coordinate 48,168,472 of OX415236.1, forward strand.
AAATATATTTAGCACATCTCAAACATTCTTCAATAAAAAATGGAGTTAAGACTTTAAAAAAAGGAGAAGATAAACAGCTACTTGCATAGTTGTGAAAGAATTGCATAAGTATGTTAAGGAATTGCATGAGTATGTGAACGTGTGAGTGTGAGTGTGATGAGTGCAATCAACAATATACTCCAGTCTCCATACTAACCTGAGGCAACGCATCTCGCTTTCTACCAGCAGCATTCATGACTCGAGCAATTTCAGCACGATCAAAGCAATTTCTATTGCAAGGTCTCGCTGCAGAGTACCATAACAAATCAGCACTTGGTACTTCTCCTTCTCTCCGTATTTGCTGCCTTTCAGGGTTAAGCAGTATGACAACTTGGTTTTTCTTTTGCATCTTCCTTGAAATTCTAGCAGGTACTCCTGTTCCTCTTGATCCATAAAGAACGTGGTTTGCACCTGCCACCACAACCAACATACCTGTTGGTCCACCATCTAACACAGCTTGCAAGACAATTTGGGAGATTGCATGATCCTCAACAACTCTTGCTTGTGCTGATAGATAAGAACTTGGCCCAAAAGAAGCAGCTGGATTTGTATTGTTGATGTCCATCATTGATCTGCGCGAGAAGGAAGTAAATCCTGAGATGAAGCCTGAACCAGCTGGAGGAGCGTATTTTTTCCGATCAGTTTTAGAGAGTCCTCGAATACCTTCAGCTTGAACTGTTCTGAGAACCTAACCATCAGTAAGTAGAAAAGTGTCATTTTAAGTAGACTTTATATCAGATAAAGTACTGAATAAAAGATGGAGGCAAAACTCAAGTAGTCCATTTGGGCAACATTGGGAGTACCAGATTTAAGCCTCGTATAGTCGTATCTATATAAAATTAAAACATATTAAACTTCACGCAAGTAGTAATCAGACAACCTCCAGACATATAGCTAAAATTACTGCATGACAGCCATTGCAGAACCATTCTTCACCTACTTATATTTATATTTTCCAGTTGAAAGAATAATTCTGGATTGAATTCGTTTATTCAATTGGTAACTTCGTGCAGAGAAAACTTATGGATACAACTAACATAATCTTAAACAACTGATACGCTAGCACTATAATATTTTTTGGACATGGACCAGAGAAATACAGGTACATCCCAGACAAAAGTGTAGAGTACCTCCAGTGGTATTCCACAAGCAACCAGACGAACTCCATTGTCGCGGCAGTAAGTAAGCAGAGGCTCGTATTCCTGCCAGCGCTCAGGAGGCCAATGTGTCACAAAAGATTTAAGCACTTCTCCATCAATCCTGCGATGAATATTATCATTTAGATGGGAAAAATAACTCATTCTAGCAGCATATTTCAAGCTTAATTCACGAGAGATATATTCTTATTTCTCTTTAAAAGACCTCACACTCTGTCGACTTCATCCTCAAGGGACTTAGTGCACCAAAAAAAAAACTCAATAGTTTATTTGCAGGGAGATGAGAACTCATTCACAACAAATCTGATAGTAAAGAAATATAGGCACATGGCTCATAAAATCCAAAACAATTCACCTATGAGAGTAGTCCACTAATCAGTGGAAGCAATTTCCACAAAAAAGCGTAAAACTTCACTCTGAGCATATATAATGTAAAAGGGGCGCATTTCTTTTGTTGCATTCTCACACAACAATCTCCACCCAATTAGTATGCCATTTCTGTGACTTACAAAATCATTCGAAGACTGGTAGAATGCCTCTTATTTGAATCACACACTACAAAAAGACGCTCCTTAAACACACCTAAATGCTTCTTTCCCTCTTCTTATCAAACCATTTAGCAACAAACGTCATGTATTCAACACATAATCAAACTAAGGAAACCTTACTTTCTGTCCATGTACTGGTTGAGCTGATTCTGTAGGTTGGACGGAAACGCCTCCAACGCCAAAGAGAGAGGCCGGTCCAATTCGCCACATTTTTTCCTCAAATTCTTCACAATCTCTAGCTCCAGCTCCTTGTCGTCGCGAATCGGAACCTGCTCAGCTTCCCCTAAATACACAATCCTCGCGTTCATAACCTTCTCCCACACCTTCCACTTATCCTTCCCTACCGCCAACGGCTCTCCAATCACCGTTGCATCGTAAATTCTAGAGCTCATCACCTCCTCCTTCTTCTCCTCCACCACCGGAGCCTTTTCCGTCTCAGCTGGCGGCGTCGTCATCTCCGCCGGTTTCTCATCGGCTCTTGCCACCGCCGAGCGGAGGACGGAGGCTCCGATAGCCAGGAGAGGCAGCATAAGCACCTGACGCCTACTAGGCGCGGGCTGACCTGAGAGTTCTTCGTCATCGTCTGCTGGAGATTGACGGCATATGCTGACGTGGCGACGCTTTTGGCTCCGGCTGCTGCAGAGGCCGTCGAGTGAAATTGGCGCCGGGGAGAGGCGGCGGAGGTGCGACGGAGTTTGTGTAGTGGTGGCGGTGGAGCGAAGGAGCGGTGGGAATTTGAAACCGTTACCACAGCAGTGAGTGTGGGGCTTCATTTTCGTTCCACCGTGGCGGAGGAGGATCGTACAGCACAGAACATCGTCTACTTTGTTGTGGAGCTCAGCTAGTGGTTGATTTCTGAGGCTCCAACATTTTGGTCATTTTAAATTAGATTAGAAATTGATTTTTATTTTAAAAAATATTATACAATCATGTTTAATTCAAGGTCAAAATCACATTTATCTCTCAATTTTTTTTTTGTTGAAGGTTACCTTTATAATGTCTACGATCAATTCATTTTAAATATCAAGCATCACTCATCGGAGATCAGAAATTCAAATCACATTTTAAATATTTCCCCGTGCATCATTTCTCATCTAATTTTTTGGGTCAAGTCTTCCAAAATACTTGATCAAGAGACGGGATGGGAATTGCATCGACGGTGTCCAAAGTACTTATGAGAGTATCAAAAGCCGATGTATGTGAGATATTCACCCCACTCTAATCAAGTATCAATCATGATAAGAATTTCGATCACTCAAATTACATAATGAAAAGAATAGATATGAGATTCTTATACTTACACTAGATTATGGAATTGTAATATCTAATAAAAATATCATACTTGACTGGATGTAAGATGGCATCCAAACTCTGTGTGTTCTGGTAAATGGGCTAATCCCCATAGAGACTGAGGGTGTGTTTGGTTTGTCAGATTTTTGAGAGTCTGATTTTTGTTTTTGATTTTTGGGAGTTTGGGTTTTTGTTTGGGATTTTGAGAGTCTGGTTTTGCAAAATCCTTGTTTGGTTGGGTTGGATTTTGTGAGTATGAAACAAAATTTTTGATTGGTTTTTAGAATTTTGCAAGTCTGAATTTTGGGAAACTTGGTGAACCAAACAAGATTTTACAAAACTGGACTTGGATAGTCCAAGTTTTGCAAAAACTTGCCCAACCAAACACACCCTGAGGCTTAAAGCCCAATTCAAGTTTAGTACCAAATGGGCAATAATGATTGACCAAAAAAACAAGAATGGTGCCCTCCAAATTCCATCCAAAAATTTGCTCAACCAAACACACCCTGAGACTTAAAGCCCAATTCAAGTTTAGTACCAAATAGGCAATAATGATTGAACAAAAAAGCAAGAATGGTGCCCTCCAAATTCCATCCAAATAAGAGAGTACCTTGATGGAAAGAGCATTTCATTGAGAAATTGTATCCAAATGGTCCACAATAGTATTATTGATTTATAAATTTGATCTGTGATTCATAAGCATTTCTAATAAAAAATATCGCCTCCTACTTTATCTTGACTTTTGTCTTATTTTCTCTCAAAACGATCTTGTTGTAAAATTAGCGTGGTGACTTATTGCAATAGTTGAGAGAGGAAAGTTTCATTGCAAAGTAAAATGTTTCAAAGAATTATTATCTTATGACTTAAAACGTACTTTTGTGATTTTAATTTAAACTGATGATTAATATTTAAATATGAATTAGTAATTATAAGAATAAAATAGTATAAAATATTGATATCTATGAAAGTTTACCTAGCTTGGAATTACATATTTTTATCTATCTAAGATTTTACTTAGTTAATCTGTGAGATCTCTATCCTAAAATTTATATTTTACAATTCTTTGATTGTTCTTAAAAGTTACGTTTGCAAATATTATAACATTTCAACTGCGTCACTAATCATGATAGTCAAGAATAAGCTTATAATACCGAGAAACACTTATGTAACGCAATCTTATGATAAATTTTCTAGTTTTGAACTTAATAATTACACTCATTTTTAAATACACGGTAACTCATCCCTTATCAGAAAATCGCCTTATATAATTCTTTATTTACACTACAGAATGATCTTTCTTTTTTCTCCATTTTTTCCCTCCAATTTTGATTATTAAAAGGGGTTATAGTAATCAGGATAGTAATAATTAAGGATAACCATGAATAAAGTAGTAATTAGCGGTCACCATCTGTGATGCAGGCGGAAATGCTCTTTGTTTGGTGGCTTGGAATAATTTTATAACATGAACGGTGTCGTTTTAGGGCATCCTAATAAGGTTTTGGGGGATTTTTATTTTTAGGTGTCATTCTCAAGCTAAAGACGCCGGATCACTCACTTAAGTGGGACATTCGAAGGTATCATCATCAATTATTTCCATCCCATTCATTCTCTCTTTTTTAGTTATAAAAATTTATTTTATATAGTCATATCAATTGAGTACTCACTTAAGAGTTAAGACATCGTATCTAGAGTTTGTTCTCTGCAGTTTATTTTATTTGAATCGAACTAGATTCAAATAAATTGAACTAAATTGATATCCTTGACAAAAACAATTACTTTACAACAAATTTTTATTAATAAGTTCTACTATATATCATAAAATTTAAAATTTTAATATTTAATTAATACATGTTAAGAAAAATCCAAAAATTTATTAGAAAATGATATTATTTCTTGTATGGTGATATAAATTTACAATTTAAAATAAAAATGATGATGAATAATGTCAGTGTCGAGGCTATGAAACCGTATGTAGTAGAAATGAATACATAATAATAATGAAATATAGTTAAACTAAGTTAAATTTTATTAAATCAGATTTTATTCAGATACGTTAGATAAGTTGTATATGACAAACAATTAATCTATTTTTAGCCAAATTCTGTCATTTAGGAGAGATCACAAATCCAAATATGTGTCCTTACCTTTTGTCACTCTTCTATATATTTTTATTGCTATATTTTTAGTTCAAGTGAAGTAAAATTACATTTCTTGTCTTATTCTTGTGAATTTATTTCCCGTTGAACTAGAGCAAAGTATGAATTTTGCAAAATTTTAAAATAAAGTTAGTAGAAGTAATTTAAACTAAATTTCAATACATTATATTTCGGTGACTAAATTAAACTAATGTGCAAATAAATTTAGGACCTATCATTATAATCCATTAGACAGTTTGTGCCAAAAGTATAAGAAAAATATCTGTGTAGTGCAATCTATTAATAAATAGAAATGCATAATTTTTATTTTTGGGTCAAAATTAATAGCACGACTCATCTTATACACAACCAATTACATCTTACCATAATTATTCGTTATCTAATTGTTTGTCAAGTATTTCAACTTCACAAGAGGCAACTTGAATCTAATATTTTACTGTAAATAATTATTACTATGTTTAGCTGGTTTAATTATATTTTAATTATATTATATATTCTTAATTCTGTCATATTGTTCATACCTTATTATAAAAGGTTATAATCAATGATACGATAAGATCAAAATCATCAAACTATTAGTTTTAAACATATTTTTTTCAGTAACTGAACATAATAATTTTTAAACGTGAAGAATGGGATGATTGAAAATAATTGAGAGAATGAAACGTAAATTGAATAAATAGAATTTCCTAAAAAGTATAAGAAAAAATATTTTTTGTTGTCTCAAAGGTGTGCTAAAAATAACGTGATTTAGAGATGGAGTACATATCTTCCACAAACACATTTTCAAGTACTCTCCTTCTTTTATTTGTAACTGAAACTCATTATAAACATATTTACCCGTGAAACGTGGATTGGACGGTGAAGATTAAATTAGAAAATTAAAAAGAAATGATTCAATGGATTGAATTTGTTGGAAAGGTTAGAAAAAATCATGTTGATTAATGTGAATTAATAAGCATGGCCAGGCTAATAACGTGAATAACATTGGTTCTCATATGAGTGTTTTTTTATTTAGATTGATGATATACTATAATTTATTGAATCTGCCATCTTATTATTATTATTTAATTTCATTTTTTACTTCAATTTAATATATTTTACTTTAGTTCAGTTCATTTGTCTTTCAAATTTCAAGTAATGGGTGAATGAATATTTTTTTTTTCATACATCCTTTTATTATATTCTCTTGAAATCTTCACTGCTTAATGCATGAAAACCACTTAATTATAAAATAAAATGAGTTATATTTGTTCCTTTTTCAATTTGGATAATATCTATGGTAGATTTATAATATCAAAATTGGTAGAATGTAACACTGATTCTTTTTACCATGTATGTAGTCTAGTTAATATATTATCTAAATTAAATCCATGAACCGCATGCTATGGTTAACATGCACATTATGAAGTGACGCATTATATTAACCGCATGTCGTTGTTTATAATACTACATCTTATATAACTTTTTTCAGAGCAACGACATGCAACAACTTAATTTCATATCATCATTAATTTAATTGATATTAGGGATACTTATCACTTATGAATTGTAACTTTTAAGTTTACTACTAATATCATCTTCTGACAAACTCTACAATCCCACACTATCTCGTAACCGTATATTATCTCTTAAAAAGACTCTTCGCCCGTGATTGGGCAAAAACTTCACAACTATACAATTTGATGGTAATTCATCAGGTTGTATATAAGAAATACCCAACACTTTTAAATATGCTAATCTACCATACTTTTTCTAATCATGATTAAGCATCATTTTGCAAGTATCACATCAAGTAAATTGCTTGTTCTTTGTATCCTTGCAAATTTGCAATGCTGTTAAAAATACTCTAATATTAATAACTGAGATTTTTTTTTACATAAATCAAATTGAAATTCTACACGGAATAAACACGAGTGAAAAAAATTGAAGATAAAGGTCGGCTGTCGGACTCCAAATTTTATTTTATCATATTTTATAATCATTTATCGCAGTAAAAGAAATTATATAAACAAATCCGTCACTCACAAAGCATACTGCTGTACTGGAGAGAACTCACCCACCTGCTCTCTCGTACCTCTCTCCATTTCCCCTTACGCGATCTCTTCAAAAATTCATCCCAAACTTCGAATCCTCCACTCCCCATTAAAACACCCACTCCTTCAGTTCATACGCAGATTATAAACTTGCCGTTGATCCTACTTAGGGTTTCGTTTGCCGGATTCCGAGCTGATAACGGGTGGATGCGGAGCTAAATCTGTGTACCGTTTGCGGGGAGCCGAGTTATGTGAGAGTGGTGAGACTTCATTTGGATGAGTTGTGCGTTGGTGCCGCTACTGATTCTGGTTAGGATGAATTTTTATTTAATTAATTTGGATTTATGTAGTTTTGATGTGGTTTTGTTTGTTGATTTTGTAATTGTAATGTGTGATTAGATCTGTGATTAAAAGTTCAGGTGCCAAAATTGAACTCTTTAAGGTATGTGGGAATGTAAATCCTGAAATCATATGTTTCTGCAATTGGGCATGTTTAGAATTGCAGGATGACTTGTGTGGTTGAATCTGATTGTACAGGGAAAGAATTGTTGTGATGTAATTCTGATATACTTGTTGATTGGTCTATGAGCATCTAGTGTGGGTAGGGGTAGGGCTCCTGAATTTTGATTGTGATGCTTGAAACCTGTTTCAATTTAGCCAGCGGGCCGGGACACTGGGAACTAGCTAGGAAGAACTTACCGTGGATTTGTGGTTAGATTTCTTTCTTTAAGAGTAAAAATTGTGATAATTGTTCAAAGTGCTCCATGATTACGTGATCTTGTAGTCTTTAACTGTCGAGATGTTGCTATTTTTGGCTTTATATGTACTAACTGATATGAAAATTTGCTTTTGCATCAGTAATCATGCCTCCATTTTGGGTAAAGTCGAAAGATTCCAAGAAGAAAACAACTAAAGAAAGCTTAATTGACTCATTCCAGCGGAAGTTTAATTTTTCAAATCAAAGCAAATCCAACAATGCCAAACCAGTGCTTACAAGAAGGGGCAGTGATACATTTTCAGAAAAGGGGGCCCAATCTCGAGCTGAGTCGAGGTCACCATCACCTTCAAAGCATGTATCGCGATGCCAGAGTTTCGCTGAAAGGCCTCAATCACAACCGCTTCCTCTTCCGAGTCTAAAACCCGTCACCGTCTTGCGTACAGACTCTGGGCTCAGCTCATCGGGAAAGCCAAGATCTGAGAAAAGTTCTAAATCATCTACATTTTCCCTTCCTCGGCCTGAATGTTTACGGGCCAGATCAGACCCTGCAGATTTGGATGGGGATATATGTAGTGTAAGCTCTTCTGATAGTGATGATCAAACAGACTCACGGCAGCGTAGTCCTCTGGAATCAGACTATGAACTTGGGAGTAGAACAGCCGCAGGCAGTCCTTCTAGGTATGTGATCAATTAATGAGAATCTAATCTTTTATGGTAATAGGGGAAAATCAAAATAAGGTCAATTCAATCATCTTAACTCTTTGTTCATGTTCAATTATATGTCATTCACTTATTAATTAATCACTTACATTGATTGTTTTACTATATTTTGTAGCGTGACTATTAAAGATCAGTTACCAATCACACAGAAAAGCCCAAAAGAATCACCTAAACCGATTGATCTGTCATCCAACAAGCATACATCTTCACCACCAAGGTCAAGAAGACGGCCTTTGAATGGTCTTCTTAATCTACAGGTCCCATATCCCAGTGTTGCACTCTGCAGTGCACCAGATAGTTCAATGTCAAGTCCTTCTAGAAGTCCGATGAGAGTTTTTGGAAATGAGCAAGTCACAGGTTCAGGATTATGGCTCGGAAAGTCATATCAGGAGTTTCCATATCTAGGTTCCGGACAATGTTCGAGCCCGGGCTCTGGTCAGAACTCTGGACATAATTCAATGGGAGGGGATATGTCTGGTCAGCTGTTTTGGCAACCTAGCAGAGGGAGCCCTGAATACTCTCCAATACCTAGTCCCAGAATGACTAGTCCTGGTCCTAGTTCCAGAATTCACAGTGGAGCTGTAACTCCAATCCATCCTAGAGCTGGAGGTGGAGGACTTGAATCTCAAACAGCTAGGACAGATGACGGAAAGCAACAAAGTCATCGATTGCCTCTGCCCCCTTCCAACTCTCTGCCCTTTTCTCATTCAAATTCAGCTGCAACTTCTCCCTCAGTACCTCGTAGCCCTGGCCGAGCTGAAAATCTTGTAAGCCCCGGCTCACGGTGGCAGAAAGGAAAGTTGCTCGGGAGAGGCACATTTGGACATGTTTATGTGGGTTTCAACAGGTATGCAAAGTGATCAAGTGCTGGACTTTTACCTTCTCTTATTTCCCTAGCTAATTGTTTATTTTGCTTTTGGTTTATTGTGGGTCTTGACTTCTTATATCTTCAGCTCCAACTTTGTTGTCTAGTGGCCATCACTTGAAAGTTGGTTTATCAACGTGTTTAATCATTCATTTGTTCTGTTGGTTGTTGTAGAGAGAGTGGTGAAATGTGTGCAATGAAAGAGGTTACACTGTTTGCGGATGATGCCAAGTCTAAGGAAAGTGCGAAGCAATTAGGACAAGTAAGTTAACATTTTAGTTTATCTTGGAAATGTTTTGTTTTTGTGTGTGTGTAACTATTGAGGAAAGATGGATTTCTTACTCAGTTTCTCTCCTTATCTGACATTACAGGAGATTGTTATACTGAGCCGTCTGAGGCACCCTAACATTGTACAATATTATGGATCAGAAACGGTTAGTATATCTCCCAAGCATAATTGTCTTTATTCTTCTTCCCAGAAAGGATGCATGATTTCGCAAACCTCCAAAGCAATGTGGTTATGTTGGTTTTCAGTCCTCTTGCTATGAAATATAAATTTATAATGTTACCCGTGATTTAAAAGTGCTCATTTTATTGTTTATGCTGTTTTTTCTCATTGATTATTTTAATTTAACAGGTGGGTGACAGGCTCTATATATATTTAGAATATGTGTCTGGTGGCTCCATTCACAAGCTTCTACAGGATTATGGGCAGTTTGGTGAATCAGCTATTCGCAGCTATACTCAACAGATTCTGTCCGGTCTTGCATTTTTGCATACTAAAAACACCGTTCACAGGTAAAAATTGTCATTTGCTTTGCAATTATCTGAAATTATTGCATAACTGTGCAAATTTTAACACTATTTACATTTCGCAGGGATATTAAAGGGGCAAATATACTCGTGGACCCTAATGGCCGTGTCAAATTGGCAGACTTTGGAATGGCAAAGCATGTAAGTTTGTTCAAAATGCACAGTGTGAGAACAGTCATAATAATTTGGTTTTAGATTGTTTATGTAGTCAACTTAGGTTGGAAATATATTAGGGAGCTGGCCATATTTCTCGCCTTCTAAGGATGTCCCATTTTACCTCATTCTTTTGATTCTATATTTCTAGAAGATAGAATCAGGTGGTACTTCAAGTTACGTTTTTTGATGACCCTGCCGCTAAAGCTCTCTACATTTTTTTAATATTGCAGATAACAGGTCAGTCATGTCCTCTGTCATTTAAGGGAAGTCCATACTGGATGGCACCTGAGGTAAAAGAACATTCCTATTCACAGTTTTAACCTGTTTTCACTGCTCTAATTACATCTATGTTGAAATTTCTGTTCTGCTTATCATCCAGGTCATAAAAAACTCCAGTGGCTGTAATCTTGCTGTTGATATATGGAGTCTTGGCTGCACTGTCTTGGAAATGGCTACCGCAAAACCTCCCTGGAGTCAGTATGAAGGGGTATGTATTTGGAAAAATTGCCTACTTATCAGCTGTTCCACTTAAATACAAGCTCAACTTTCAATCAAGTTTTTTTTTAAAAAAAACTTGATATTGCTCAGCCATAGACACTATTTAATATAATCCATGTGGTGTGATAAAATTCTCAATCTATATCTTCTTAGACTGAATTAGTAAATATGTACAAGGTGGATATTGATAGGCCTTATGACTGTTTTGATGAAGGTTGCTGCCATGTTCAAGATTGGGAACAGTAAAGAGCTTCCTGCAATTCCTGACTATCTCTCAGAGGAAGGAAGGGATTTTGTGAGGCTTTGTTTACAGCGCAATCCCCTTCATCGCCCTACAGCAGTTCAGCTTTTGGATCATCCATTTGTGAAAAATGCTGCTCCACTGGAAAAACTACCTCCATCTATGGTAAGAAACTTGGTTAAGTCACCGTTAAAGCTCTACAAAATTTCACTTTATGAATTGCAACTGAAACTTGCAAAATTGTTATTACCTGTGCATTGCTTATTGAAGAAAGATTGAGATTTTTGCCCATGAATTTTTGTGCCCATCCCTCCTTGAGTTTGCCCTTTTAGCAACATATATAACATGTAAAAATGAGGCTTTTGCTGTTGTTTGGGAATTGGGAGGATTGGAGGATTTAGAACCCGAATGAAAACATTTTGATCTTGCCTGCTATATATGATGTATAGGTTTTCTTCATTATATAACTGAACCATTCAGATTTAGTTCCAGGGAGAAGCTAAAAGCACCATGACAAGTAGCATTACCTTTTCATTTTATACTACCAATGACACTTTCCTAAAGTATGCTTTCTTCAACTGCTGAGTCAACCTTAAATGTAGATCTGGCATGCTTATCCTTTGACTTCAATGTCTTGGTTTACTTTTACTATGTTTATGCAACATGCATTCCAAACTTGAGTGGAGTTAGTTGTTGTTACTAGCTGTCTATATGACTACATAATGATCTACCAGATGTACACTTGATCTTTCGGAATTTAAGTCAACACCAGTTCAAAAATGAAAGTACAGCAGTATAATGGACAAACTTATAGATAGCATTGTTATAGGTTAGATTCAGCATCTTTCTTTGTTTTAATTTGAAGATGGTATACTGGTATTTTGCTTCAGCTACTTCCGGACACACATCTAATATCTCTATACAAGAACGAGTATCACATTCTTGTTTCCAAATCTTCCAATATATGTTTCTGGTGCTCATTTTCTTTCCCACTTATCTGTCTTTCTTAAATTCAAACTGTCTATAAACTTTTTCAGGACATTGAACTATCAAGGAATCTTTTGAGTTCAGAGTCTGAAAGACTCGCTATCCATTCTTCCAGAGTTTCGAGGTCTAATTTTCATTCCAGGTATGTTCATTATCTTGACCCGTCTTTACAACCCTCTTCAGTAGCTTGTCTGACAAATTCTATATTTTTCAGTGAGATCCAAATTCAGAGGAACATATCGTGTCCAGTTTCACCAATTGGAAGTCCTCTCTTGCACCCAAGGTCACCTCCACATCTTAATGGAAGGCTGTCTCCGTCCCCTATATCTAGTCCCCGCGCGACATCTGGCTCATCGACGCCTCTGTCCGGGGGTGTTGGTGCTATACCATTTCAGCACCTTAATCAGTCTAGCTACCTACAAGAAGGATTTGGAAACATGCCCAAGTCCCCTCAAAGTGGCTACAAGAATAGCCCTTCGTACTGGGATCCGGATATGTTTAGGCCAATTCAGCCAGGCTCTCGCAATGACAGTGACTTACTTAGCAAGCAGTTTGGAAAAATTGCTTTTGGAGAACTTCATGATGGGCAATCAGTCTTAGCAGATCGCGTGTCTCAGCAACTGCTTCGTGATCCTGTGAAGCTGAATCCATCTTTAGATCTTAAATCACATCATCTTCAATTAACAGGTCGCGCAAATGGCTTATAACAGTTTGTTGGTTTACTCAGCTAAGTGGTGGAATAATGACCTTTTGATAGGATATTACAACAAAATAAGGTGACAGCTTCAGAGGATCTGATGTTTTCAATGTATGCTGCTTCAGAAATGACCTGAATGATGTGCACCTTTTAGGAAGAAGCAGCTTTTGCCGTGGTAGAATGATGGCTTGGTGGTCGGGTGGTATGTACAAAGTTGAGAATGCTTAAAATTTCATCGACGCAACTTAGACCGATATGTGGCTGATTGTGATGAAAGTGTCTTTTGTGATATTGAATGTATAGCTTATCCTTGGCTGAGAAATTTGTGGTAGCAGAATTGTACATGCACATTTTATATCCAAATAGAAGAAGAAAAGGGATGCCTGGAGGAGACAATAAGTAGGTGTAGTGTAGGACTTTATTTTTCTCAACTGTTGTACATGAAATGATTACCATCAAACTTGGTTCGGATTATGCCAGTGAAACAGTTAAAACGTTTTACCATCAACTTATTGCTTTCCTGTTTTTGAAGGTTTTTATTGCTAACAACAACTTTTTTTTCAATCACAATACCCTACAAATCCACTTGAATGAAATTGTAATTGTCACCATAGCCATTCTCACCATGATCATGCAAAAAATGGCTTGCTTTGGAGTTGAAATTATCATGATAATCTATAGATAATAGATTATTTACCTATTTAAATGGCTTGCTTTGGAGTTGAAATTATGATGATAAGTAGATAATAGATTATTTACCTATTTATTAAATTTCTTTTATTTACTAATTAGACACATACAAGAAGTAATTGCTAGCGCCTAGTAGTAGCATTCTTAATTAAAATGTTCAGTAATATAATTATTGAACTAAATCACGAAAACGCACTCTTATTCACCAAAAATGATGTGTTTGTTTAATTTTTGCACTTAGTTCATGTTCAATTAGAATAAGACTAAACTAATTTTATTTAATTCTGTTTACTAAACTGAATGAAAGTGATGCTAAAATTAAATATTTTATAGCAGTTGAATATATATTTGAATACAACCGTGGTAGTTCATCAATTGAATTAAAATGGTAAGAGGATAGTCAACTATTTATAATCTCGAGTAATGTTTATGACTACTTAAGTATTTTCACCTAATATCAGTTAGATGATTTACAATTACACCTATATTACAAATCATAAAACAACTATCAATTCTCATTTCATAAGCATGACGGTTATGATGGTGAACTTTCATATCTGACTAACGTCGATTAGTTTGTAACATAAATCACCTCTCTTGCATGTGTTTGGGAACGGCAAGGCATCTGACTAGAGCCCATTGACGATCTGCTTGTCTATTTGGTGTTTTTCCTTCCATGTCACAGTTGGCTCTTGTTTTTCTCCTACCCTCTTAGATTTTGAATCTACTTGTCTGTTTGGTTTTTTTCCTTCCTTGTCACAGTCGGCTCTTGTTTTTCTCTTACCCTCTTAGATTTTTTTTCTCCTACCCTCTTAGATTTTGAATCTGCTTGTCTGTTTGGTTTTTTTCCTTCCATGTCACAGTCGGCTCTTGTTTTTCTCTTACCCTCTTAGATTTTGAAGTTTCAATTTTATAGAGACTTGCTTATATTCTCCAATAGTTTTGTTATCTCCTACTTGAAATTTCGATTTTACATTGACTTGCCTATCTTCTCCAATAATGGTAGTTTTTTAATAATGAGAGTAAAACTACCTTCTCAAATCATTTATATTGGTAAAATAAAAAAACATCTTTGAAGCAAATGACATGGGTAGGAGAAATATTATTTATGGTAAACTACATTGAGCTCGAGCATGTAACTTTCTATGTTAACTATTTTATCTAATAAATATTTCCACATACATTTCAAATTACTTTTTAGGTATTCTACTAACCTAATCTTTATTCCTACCCCATTTTAAATTATTTTACCTTTCTAATACATGCAATGTGAAAAAATAAATCATAATTAATTAATTTATTTATTTTGCAATATGTATGGACAAATTCAACCAGCCGGTAACTAAAGCTACCTTCTTGTATATTTTGATCCGTGTGAATATACTAAGAGTGAATACTCCTAAGTGACATTATTTGGTGCTTATACTACTGCAAGTAGGTTATTCTTTTATTGATGATTACAATTATATTTTTCTAATGCTTTCCAAGCAAGTAAAATGCATCCAAAAATATCACTGCAATTTTAAACCCACCTACAATCCTTTCTCTGCAATTTGAAAACTCAATAGAATTGGTTTGAATGGCATATTATGCACTGTAGTTAGCAAGCAAATAATCGTTGATACAAGTAAAGGTGAACAATAGGTATTCCTAACTAGATTTCGTGTAGTTAATAAGGGTTGAGCTAAAATCCCACAATCTCTGTGCCAATTCAGTATCGTTAGCCTGTATACTGGTCTTGGCTACATTGCTGTCTACAAAGTATGCTCCAGTTAAACCTTTCAAACACGGGTGCAATGCCACATAGCATGTTGTTGCAGCACCCTGCAATTAACAATCTGGTTAAGCCTAGCTTAAACCAATTCAAACAAAATTTAATATGCCAGCTTCTAAAGCAAGGAAACAAAAGGCATTCTAGTATACATACCTGCTCGACATTTTTCATAACGAGTTTACCTAGTGTACTGAGAAAACCTGCATTAAACCATTAAGAGTGATATCCAGGTAAGATCAAATGCATGAAACTAAAGAGACCATAAAGCAAAGGACCACAGAAACTGTCTATGCCAAGTAAAAGTTTCTGCATAACTACCAAGAAGCACCATACGCATTTATGAGAAATTACCCATGACAAATGGATGGTGGCGAAAAAGATCAGTAGCAATAGCTCCTGGATGAAGAGAATTTGCTGTCATCTTCTCAATCCCTTCTTCCTTCTCAGAGAAATCACCAATATTTCAGTAAATGAGTGCCATAAAAGACAATGAAGATGAAAATCACCCGATTCATTCTATCCTTGTTATAAAAAGTAGAGATCCTCTGACTGAACGATGGAAAAATAAAGCTAAACGAATTATAAGTTATATGGAAGTTTCACTTATCATTAATCCATCATATGACACTAACTGAGTATGCTGAGTAATACCTTGAGACGCCTTGCTAGTTCATTAGCATGCAAGACATTGGCTAGTTTCGATTGACCATATGCTGATACAGAGTTGTACCTAAACAATCATAAGAAATACGATGAACATGGAAACTAAAATGTATCATTGGAGTAGTCAAAGAGACAGACCAAATGAAACTTCATAGAACTTAAAAACCAATTCTGCAAAATGCATGCTCTACCCTGATTTATCATTGATTTTGTCAAAACGAATCCCTTCAGGATACGAGAACTTGTGCCGTCTAGATGACACATTGACAACCCTTCCTTCTTTGCCAGTCTCACAAACCGTACTTTTCATGGTGTCAAGCAATAAATTTGTCAAATGAAAATGACCTGCAAGAATGTAATATTTGCAGCGAACTCAAATCCATTCCTATGATTTGCATAAATTATATATATGTCACAAACACCACAAAATTTCAAAGAAGCCTAACTAACCTATATGATTCGTCGCAAATTGCATCTCTATGTTATCCTTCGAAAGCATGAAGGGGGTTGCCATAATCCCTGCATTGTTACTTAAGAACACGACACCGAATTTCAAAATCCCAAAAAAGCAAGCTTGAACACTTACACTATAACTACATTACTCAAAAATATAAAGAGCTGATAGTTTGAAGTACACAATGAATCAAATACCATCTGAAAAAACAACAATCAAACACTGTGTGAGTGCGTAAAACGGAATCGGTTAGATACAGTATACATACATGAGAAGGTTTAGAGGGAGGCCTGATCCTTTGTAGCGAGAAGCAAAGCTAGTAATTGATGCAATAGAGCTAAGATCGAGCTCCATGGCCTCAATTTTCGCGCTCGGAATTTTCTTTCTGATTGCTTCTTGAACCTCCTTCCCGGCGGCCATATTTCTGACCGCCATAACCACGTGGACGCCGCGGAGCGCCAGGACGCGCGCCGTTTCTGCTCCGATGCCGCTCGTCGCTCCTAAAATGGTTGAGAATTGGGGCATTTAGTGAGAAGGGAAAACCATGGCGGTGTTTCAGTGGTTATAGCAGGAGAGAAATGGACCTGTGATGATGGCGGTGAGACCGGAGCCGTCTATGCCGGCGGTGACTTCCTCCGCCGTGGAACTTGCAGAGAATCCAGACGGGCCCTTTCCGCCGCTGAACCACCACATTTTAAATTACCAGTACAGTTCTATTTTATTTTATTTTGGATGTTTAATAAAATTAAAACAAGCAAACTTATTTGCACATGTAATCAAATAAGATGCAAATTAATATCATTAAATTCTATAGACGATCTTTGTTGAATTTGTTTAACCTCGATCACTTGGTTCACATAGAGACGTGGAGTTCTGGTTAATCGAATGTTGATGATCCAAAATAAATTCTGACCCAAATAAATAATAAAGGCAAATAGGCGATCATCGTACGTGAAGAAATTTAACAATATCTCACAACAAGCAGGAGTTTTTGATAACTCAATGATGAAAGTGAACACGACAAATCTCTATTGAAATGTGTTACATTGTCGTTCTTAACTAAAATTTATCATTTTGAGTTTTAACTATAACCCTATATTATTATAATTTAACTGATGTGATATACGCAGTCCAGTATTTTACTCGGCGTAGTCCAAAATACTAATGAAATGACATTACTGTCCCCTGCAAGTTGTCTAATTTTTCAAATATCAAATAAGTTGAGGTCATTTTGATACTTTTACACTGTATTTTGGACCACACGAGTAAAATACTGAACTGTATATAGCAACACCCTAATTTAACTAAGACCATGTCTAGTTTAATTTATTGCACCATATTTCAGTACGTGCTGATCAGTACAGCACAACGCTAATTAGAACAACACCAAATAAATTGAACTGGACATGAGCTAATACAAAATGTGATTAGTTATTAAATTAATCAAAAACACCCTCAATACATTGTAAAACAGCTAGAAACTAGAAACTAGGACACCAATTTTACTTGGCCATCCATCAAAATGAAGACCATGAATGGCAGCAACAGCCCTCATAGCCTGATGAGCATCAGAAAAGAGGACAAGACCATAGTTCTCATCATCAAAAAAGAGCACTAGCCTCTGGGATTCTGGCCAGTTGGGATAACAGATCTTTCCTCTCCTTGCTCAACTAATCTCGACTTTCTTCGATTTTGGTCAGTTCCTTGGTCAACTTTTCGCGAGTTTAATTATGTTAGGTATTTTGCACAGCATTCAAACTAGAATTCAAATCATTCTCATAAACTATAACGTTACTGCAAGAATCTTAAATACAGCACACTCGAACTACAGTTTTACGAAACCACAAAAGCTCACAAGAATCTAGCATAAGTATAACGAACGAACAGATAACATAAGTAGATTGTTTAAGCCTTTGGCTTGGTCAGATCGACGCTGAAGTCCCAGAGCTTCTTCGCCAAATCTGCATCAGTGGCAAAGTCGCTTGCTTTATTCACGTTGCTGTCCAAGAAGTATTGGCCGCTCACCCCTTTCACCTGAGGGTTCAAGGCTACGTAGCATGATGTGGCAGCTCCCTACAACCAAGAGAATGCGATAGATGAGACAAAAGAACCATTTTTCCGAAGAGTTTCTAAGAAAAATGTTCCGACTTACTTGAGCAGGGGTTTTCATGAAAGGCTTTCCCAGAACACCAGCAACCACTGCATTAGAAGAGAGTACAAAATTTGAGGCATTGCAAACCGACATTTCAATAAGTTTAAGGTTCTGAAATGATAAGCAAAAGAACACGATGAATCTGTAGATTTGGGTAACAAGAAAAATCAGTTTCAAAGTACCTCCAAGAAATCCAAAATGAGCGAAGAGATTGGTGGTAACAATTCCAGGATGAAGTGAGTTGGCAGTTATATCTACTCCCTCTTCCTGTTTTGTTTGGATAAGAAACAACCGGAATTATAGACTGACTGTGAAATAAATTAACAGCAGTAGACATACACCTCACAAATTACTCGTAAATTGTAGGATGTAATACCTTAAAGCGTCTTGTGAGCTCATTGGCATGAAGCACGTTAGAGAGCTTAGACTGACCATAGGCAGGAATGCTTTTATACCTGTGATGTAACAGAGAACACATGATAAACAACATCAGAATTAAAAAGTTCTATTTAGGATGGTTAACAAACTTATGAAATAAACAAAAATAAACAGCTATTTAATCAAGATAAACAACCACTAAAGCTGTGAAATCTCTCAGTAGGGTCCCCCAATATTCCCCACTAAATATTTATACTCTTGCTTGCCCTCATTAGCATGCCTTAATCATTTATAATTCTAGTCAAGCATAGTTCGGAGCATGTACGCAATCACAAGAAGGCATCAAATTCTAAAGCACAAGGAAAATAACCTGAAGCATCAAAAACACCATTTTTTATGAAAAGGAACAAAACATAATCACATAATAAAGATGAGGAACATACTCGTCTTTGTCATTAAGCTTGTCAAAACGAATACCCTCTTTGTAGGGGTATCGGTGAGCCTCAGATGAAACATTCACTATTCGCCCCTCTTTCTTGCTTTGACTGCTTGTCTTCTTCATTGTGTCCAGCAGCAAACTAGTCAACAGGAAATGGCCTGCAAACACATTGGAACCCTTGTAAACAAACTTTGATTAAACAAGCATTTCCAATACACCTTATAATATTCCTCCTTATCACTTATAAACAGAATCATTTCCACATATAGAAAGACTCTGGTTTGTAGTCTTCCACATTTCATACCCTTAATCATATAGAAATACGCAGGTCAAGATCACAGCACAGCTAATATATTAGAAAAAGTAGAAAAATCACATCTTTATGACTCACCGACATGGTTGGTGGCAAACTGCATTTCAATGTTATCTTTCGAAAGCTTAAACGGGGTAGCCATAATTCCAGCATTGTTACTATCAAACAACAACAACAAGCATAAGAATAAGTACACAGAAAGCAGTGATCACAGGACAGAGAGCACGAAAATGGAGACTCACATCAAAATATTCAAGCCACGGCCAGATGAATTGAACTCCGAGGAGAATTTCCTGACAGATTCAAGAGAACTAACATCCAACTCCATGGTGTCAACCTTTGCAGACGGAATCTCCTTAACAATTGACTGCTTCACTTTCTCTCCAGCCGCCATGTTCCGAACAGCCATCACCACAGTCACACCACGCAGCGCAAGAACACGCGCTGTCTCTGCTCCAATTCCACTCGAAGCCCCTGCAATCCAATTCAATTCATACAATTCAAAATTCTGGTCCAATCCCACGTGATAAATCACAATCTAGAGCAGTACCCTCCTGGGAAATCCAACAAATGCTAACAAATTATAACAAAAAAATTCAATCTTTTTGAAAAACAAGTGACCTGTGACAATTGCGGTGAGACCGGAGCCATCGACGCCGTTGGTGACTTGCTCGGCGGTGGAGGAAGATGTGAACCCAGAGGGAGTCTTTTTGCCGAAGAACCACATTTTTCGATCGCCGGAAAAGGTTTGTTCGTACGGAGAAGAATCCTAGTTGCTTGGTCTGCAGAATGGAGAGGGAGAAGATGGTGCTTTTGAAGTCTTGTGCTTTTGAATATGACAACATAGCGCAATTATCTTTCTCCTTTTATGCAGATTTTATTTTTTCTCATGATAATCGCGTGATTATATTATTGATTAATTGACTTTGCATTTCTGGCAACTGGGAATCGGAAATTGCACCGCTTCTTCTTGACTGACGGTCAAACAGGAGTTATCTGATTTGATTTGATTTTTTATTATTTATTAAAATTATTTTTAATAAACACACTTTAAAACTAACTGTTTATTTGGTGTTTATTTTTAACTGAATTGAATTAAATAATACTGAACTGAACTAAAATAAGAATAATATACCGAAATATTAAAATACTAAAATTTCATTTGTTTTCAAGTAGTTGGCAGTTGGCACACTATTATTCATTATATTGCATACTCTATCTTCTAACGTTTTGTTAGACTTTTCAAAGTCAAGTTTAGCCTACTTTGACCGTTAATTTCTAATTATATAAATTAATATTTAAAATTATTAACATATAAATAAATGTTGTTGGAAAAATAATAGCATATATTTTTATTATTTAATCATTTTTCAGATTTCATTTTACATAACTAAATAAATATATTAATAGTTAAAGTCACATCAATTTAAGTTTGAAAGTCAAAGCGCACGCTTTGAATGAGATATGAAAGTATTACTTATACAGAGTAGTCAAGACAGATGAGTACATGAGTTATAATATCACTGAATTGCATTGAATCTGTAATATTTTTCGTCAAATGATATTTTTTAAACTGCTTAATTTTAAGTAAATTGTATCAAATTAAATTTTATAAAATTTTCAAGAAATGAACAAATTAATATTTTTTTAAAAAAAAATTCTTGCCAAATTTATTTGGTAAAGGATGAAGAAAATGCCTCACTTCTTTTACTTCTTTACTCCCCTACCCTACCCTGTATATTGCAAGGTTGATGCATTTTGGTCAACAATGATGGACTGTTGTTTATTGAGACCCATTTAAAATCTTAATTGTGTGATATATGGAAGTCAAATGCTTACCTATTTTCCTACTTTTTATTTAATATTTCTTCTTTGACGGTTGACGGGGTATTATCTGGTGGTCTAAAATATAAGAATTTGAGCCTAAATCTGAATGTGGAATTCTAAAATCGTCAAGTTCGAAAGGGTTTTGAACGTGAAATTCTAACATTCTGTTCAAATGAACAACTTAATAGTTTATCCTATTGTCCCATTCTACTTGACACTTTCTAGATAAAGTAGTATGACAACAATCTCAGAGACGCAATAACAAGAACACGAGCCATGTAAATTTAATAGTAACCAAGCTAAAGAGATCAAAACAAGGAAACAAGGTGTTATTTACGTCATTTTGCGGCTAAGGCTCTGTTCATTATGAAATGCGATGCAGTATGATTTCAACGGAATCGGGCTGTTTTTGAAGGTGAATTTTGAAATCCTCGCAAAAGTTGCAGCAGCGGTGGTCCAGAATTTAGAGTGCTTCTAACGTTCGAATGGGTGAAATCTCTCTTTTTCGGATGCCTTACTATCAAAGTTCTACTAAGCCTCCCTAATAATATTATAAACCTCCATTTTGATGTTGGTTTGGCAAATGGTTCAGCAACCATCGGTGTGTAGTTCATGATAGCAGTGAATCCTTTATCCGGGCGGTTTCGAGAAGACTTTCTCATGTTAATGATGCCTTGACGGCAGAGGTTTTGACATTGGAGAGGCCAATTTACTCGCGAATGATCTTGGTTTACACAATATTGATTTGGTTTGAGATACTTCACTATTGGTTAAAATAATGCTTGAGGAGATTGATCCTCCACTAGCGTGCATAGATATTCTTCATCGCATTTCATAATTGTTGGAAGGATGTTCGTTTTTGGGTTTTATATTGGATACCTAGAGAGGAGAATTATGTAGGTCATTCTATTGCTTCTTTTGCAAATACCTCTAAATTTCAATATTTGAGCGTCTTTTTTGTCAAAATATTCTGGACGTTTTTCAGAATCATGAAATGAAATAAACAGTTTTGTATTTGAAAAAATGAGTTATTTACATCAATTCACAATTTAGTTAACTTAACAAAATATATTGGAAATATATATTTCGAATTTTGAACGTCTGCTTGGCTGGTTCTCATAACCTATGACTTTACTACAAGAATCTTAAATAAAGCACACTCAAACTACAGTTTTACAAACCATAAAACCTCACAAGAACGAACAACATGACTTGTATGCTTTTGTTCAAGAATCTAATACAGATTCTCAAGCCTTTGCCTTGGTCAGATCGATGGTAAAGTCCCAGAGCTTCTTTGCCAAATCTGTATCGACGGCCAAGTCGCTTGGTTTACCCACGTTGCTGTTCTCGAAGTATTTTCCGCTCACCCCCTTCACCTGAGGGTTCAAGGCTACATAGCATGATGTGGCAGCTCCCTGCGCGGGGATTTTCATGAAAGGCTTTGCCAGAACAACCGCAACCGCTGCATCAAACGAGATCGAGCGGAGCTTATCAGCATAATAGTTCAGTTTAATTCATTTCAGTTGGGAAATTTAATGAAGGATAATTTTATCTCTTCCGATCCTGCAACATTAAATTATCTATATCTGACGGTGACTATTAATTTTCACTTCTGTTTAGTTCAATTTAACAAAATCAATAGATTGAAATTACTTCCAAGGCATCCAAAATGGGCGAAGAGATTGGTTGTTACAACTCCAGGATTAAGTGAGTTGGCAGTCATGTCTACTCCCTCTTCCTGTTTAGATAAGAAATAGCCAGAATTATAGTAAGATATTAAGAATGCAGTTCAATATTATACTCTTTTAATTTAAAATATAATATAAATTTATCATGCTTACAGAGAAATTAAGCAAAATTTAGCAAAATCTAGAGGTCGGTATTATTATTTCAATGGCATTTTAAATTACGCTGAGTAAATATCAAACTGCATATACCATTTCAAAAAACAAATCAACAGCAACAGAAATAGAATGATGTTGCTATACGCAATCCGACATGTACCTTGAAGCGTTTAGTGAGCTCATTGGCATGCAGCACATTAGAGAGCTTGGACTGGGCATAGGCAGGAAGGGCTTGATACCTGTTGTAACGTAACAGAGAGTCCATATTTTATGCATTTCGAACGCAATAGGAACAGAACAATAAAGATGAGGAACATACTTGTTTTTGTCATTAAGGCTGTCAAAACGGATACCCTCTTTGTAGGGATAGCGGTGTCCCTCAGATGAAACATTCACGATTCTCCCCTCTTTCTTGCTCTCACTGCTCGTCTTCTCCATCGTCTCCAACAGCAAGCTAGTCAGCAGGAAATGCCCTGCAAACACAGTGGAACCCAACGTTGATTTTACATGCATCTCTAATCAGTGGCGGAGTCGGGATTTGAAGAATAAGGGCAATCTTTCTTCATTCTATTGCATACTAAAGTAAAATGTTGAGGCTCTGTTTGGTTGGATGAGTTTTTGGAAAATTAAACTTTCAAAATTCAGATTTTATAATTTTTGTTTGGTTCATACAGTTTTAGAAAGTCTTGTTTTTTTGCCCCCAAAGTCCAGTTTTTGTGAAGTGAAGTTCAGACTTGCAAAATCAAACATGATTTTTGTTTTGCACTTGGAAAATTCCGACTAACCAAACAAGAATTTTATTTCAAACTTACAATAGTCCAACCCAATCAAAAAAAGTTTTTACAAAATCAACCTCTTAAAAATCCAAACTCCCGAAATTTAAAATCAAAATTAGAACTCTCTAAATATGTCCAAACACACTCTTTAATCTTTGTGACTCACCGGCGTGGTTGGTGGCAAACTGCATTTCAATGTTGTCTTTGGAGAGCTTAAATGGGGTAGCCATGATTCCAGCATTGTTACTAACAAACAACAACATGAAGAAGCATGAGAATAAGTATTGAAGTGTACAGTTAGATATTTTACTCAACACAGTATAATATTCAGCGTAATTTCTGAACGAGAATAACATTCATCTGAATGATCCTGATATAAGTCTTATCAGGCACCAATAAAATAATGACACGTGTACAATTGTAATGTTTTGATTGGTCAAGATATTTTTAATAAAGTTCTAAAACCCTAATTTAGAATGCCTAAACCCGTCTGAGTAATGATTGAACACGTGGTCCAATCATAAATTAGTTAAAAATGATGTGTCGTTATTTAATTGGTGTCTGATATTGCCAATATCCTGATATATAAATACTAAGTCTCTGGAAAGTCCAACTTTCCTAAATGTTATGAAACTACCACTATATATTTAAACACAAGTGATAAAATTGTGTTAAAACATTGATCATATTAAAGTAAACATGTAATGAAACATGTTATAATACGAAAATTCAAGAAATTTTATGTAAAAATTAAAAAATTTCAACTAATAAAATATACAGTTCAAATGAAAATATACACTGTATAAGGTGAAACATATAAAGACTTTCACGGAAAGTCAGGAAAATTGGGAGCTCAGGAGATTTTCTCATATATAAAACTGTTTCTGAATACTGTTAAGTTTTTCCGTAAACATAAAAATGTTGGAAGAAAGAGTAGGAAGATGGAAGACTGACATCAAAATATTCAAGCCACGGCCGGATGAAGTGAACTCGGAAGCGAACTTTCTGACAGACTCAAGTGAACTAACATCCAACTCCATGGTTTCAACCTTGGCCGTCGGAATCTCCTTAACGATCGACTGCTTCACTTTCTCTCCGGCGGCCATGTTCCGAACAGCCATCACCACATGCACACCACGCAGCGCAAGAACACGCGTTGTTTCTGCTCCAATTCCACTCGAAGCCCCTGCGATTCAATCATCAATCCAAAATTCTGGTCAACTACCACATAAATCTTGGCAAGTGTTAATCTTGCATAACCGGACTTTGAAAATCTTGAATAGTGCCCACTTGATGGTGAATGTACAAAATAACCCTTATAAAATTTTGAATATTTTTTCATGAAGATCCTCCAATTCTTTAGTTATCTGGCTTTAAAGTCTAATTAAATAGTTCAGAACTAATATTTTCACTCATAGAAAATCACAAAGATCTTATTGATACCATTCATCCTTTTTTGTCTGAATTTTATGTAAATAAGCTGTATGAGCGAGCAAGGATCTGTTCTCCCGATTTTTTTAAATTAAACTAAACTAAATTAAACTGATTTGAATTGAAATTAGCATGGTTAAATTACCTAAATTGACTAAGTTATATTTTAACTGCACCAAATTAAATTTCACTGACCTGAACTAATTTACTGACTAGATATCGAGAATATGGCCTAAAATAGTATTAGTAAGGTTTATTTATAGTATTTATAAAGATTAAAGAGTAGGGCTTTAGGAATATGAGAAATAATTAGGACTAAGTTTACAAATTAAAATTCAATTACAAATGTATTTATAAGGGTTATTTTTGTACATTATCACATAATTGACAGTGCACTCAAAATTTGTGGCTCTGTAGTTCATCTGCATTTGCTAACTGATTCAGACTTACATAATCACAAACGTTCAACCATAAATCAAAGTCACGACTCTAAATGCTAATTTCATTTGAGAAACAGAAACAAAGAGGATGGTGACCTGTGACAATTGCGGTGAGGCCTGAGCCGTCGATGCCGGCGGTGACTTGCTCGGCGGTGGAAGAAGATGTGAAGCCAGAGGGAGTCTTTTTGCCGAAGAACCCCATTTCCGATGCTCGTAAATAGAAATGAGAATCAAAGTTGCAGAACGAAGAAGATGGTCTTAATTAAATGACAAATACAACGGAATATCTTTCTCCTTTTATGGACAGATTTTTGATGATTATCTGATTTAGATACTGACTGACTTGGCATTTTTAATTTGGCAACAGGAATTTGGAATTAGCCATCACAGGAATACCGACGATTGCACATACGTATGAACTTTGATTTGATTAAGTTTAATTTAGTTGATTTAATTTTAATTCTATATAGTTTATTTTTATTAAACAGCCCAAATTTTATTGGATACAATATCTTTATTATAAATGTTCAGCCGTTTTGGTCAAAAATGTCGACTGTTGTTTAGTTAAGAACGATTGAAATTTTTTGATTGTGCAATAGAAATATAATAAAGAATGACGTCCGGTGTTTGCTATTTCTTACTTTTTTTATTCGATGCTATGTCTTGATGGTTGATGGTTAAAATAGAAGAATTGAGTGTTCATATATACGTGGAAATCGAATTGTAAGTTCAAATGGCTTGTGAACTTAAAACTCTAAAATTTTGTTCAAATAAAAAATTATCATTTTATTTTATTCAGGTACTGTGCATAGTTTGGTATTTTATGACCAACTTGAAACTTATAAGTATATCAGTTCGGTTCAGTCTAGTTCAATTTACTTTAATTTAACAAACATATAATTTGATCAAATTTAGAAAAATTTAAACATACCGATTCTGTTTTTCAATACATTAATTTTCACTTCACTTCAATTCAGTTCAGTTCATTTCAGTTCAATTTAATTATACACAGTTTAATTCGTTTCAGTAAATAATAAACTCGGTCAAACAAACCCTTACTCTTATAGTCCAAAATATAATATAAATTTATGAAAATATCAATGATTACTATCATCATTTCAATAATAATTTAAAATACGTGAGTAAAATATCAAACTACATCTAATAATTTAGCTCGATTTTTCCATCCTACCCGACTCTTTCTAGATAGTCAGTGAGTAATCTCAATGACTTTTAATTCAAATTCAGAAGATGATGTTCATCATATATCACTTGCCATCATTATTCATTGTAGAGATGAAGAAATTACAGATATTTGAAAGTAACAGATGCTTTTATATATCATAAAATGCTTGTCATTTAATTTTCATGACACATTGTAGGCCTAACTGCCTAAGAATTTCATGACTATGCATACAATTTGTTTTGTTCAAGATTTGACCATAATGCCTAATCAAAAAAATTAGAAATAAAATAAAAGTTGACAATAATGACATTTTTTAAATTATTGTTAATGCTGTCCTGTTTGTTCTCAAAGCTGATGTAATTAGGCCGTAAATAATTTCAACTCATTTCAATTGGTTTGAAGAAAAGTAAAATTAGGTTGGATTTCAATTAGATTTAAAGTTTGATAATTATTGATTTGATACAATCAACCTCAAACTTGATAAAAATTAATGTGTAAGCATAAATTTAATTAACGTAAATTTTAGTTTTCTAATTTATTTTTATGAAAATAAATTTAATAAATATTATATCAGTTAGCCCAAGATGCTTCAAGGGGCACTTTCAGAACTTGGAGAATGTTGGGCAATAGAATCATGTTGACTCACCTTGGATTTCTGAGGGTTAATCTCTAATTCTTGAACTAGAATCATAATTCGAAAATCGATCGTAAAAAATTAGTGAATTACAGATAATTTTACAAAACAAATTTAATTGTGCGAACGGAAAAATTAACATTGCTATCACATATGTAGCAAAATCTTATGAAATTCCCAACATTCTCGCAAAGTATACAGCTAAATAATTAAAGAATAGATTCGTTTGAAAAAGAACGAAAGATACTATTAACTTAGAAGAACAAGCAAATAAAAAAATAAATTTAAATCCAAATTGCGGTGTATTAGATGGATTAGAGAAAGCAGATTTCCCCCTACATTAGACTAAAATTTGTTTTAAAAAAAAAGACTAAAATTTAATAATTAAATTAGACTAAAATTTTATCAAATAATGTTTTTATTGGGGAGAACGACTGAACGAGGCTTGAATATCATTTCCCCACTATAGAGCCCATACATGTAGAATGGGGCTGATAGGATCAAAAAGAAATGATGGACATTTCGGCCTCACTTTCATCCTTGGGGTGAATTACGTCAAATTTTAAAAGTCAAAAAAATACTCCTTTTCGGCCTCTCAGCAATTACGTACATGAATTAAGCATCCGGGTGACTCATCCCTTGGAGAAGAGAAGAGAAGGACACGTGGATTGTAGGTTGATGGGGAAGCGGCACGTTATAGTCGCCGGATGTGCGGTCAAAAGTATCAAGCGGGAGGGAGAAGAATAAGAGGAACCGAAGACCAGATTAGCAGGTAAAGAGGTGAAATGAGTCAGTTTGATGAAGCAGGCAGGAGAAAGTTTCTGCGAAAAAGAAAAGAACAGGTGACCATACCTTAACCGACTGAGGTTCTGGGATTCACCCTTACTCCCTCCGTCCCATCCTAATCTTCACACTTTTTTATTAGGGTGCCCCAATTCAATTTTCACCATTTGGTTTATTTCTTTTTATGCTCACTTGATTGTATTGAAAAAATGGGCCACTTGCAAAAAAATACTACAAAAATAATATTTAATAATCATTTTTCACTATTCTTAGTTTTTGCCCATTTTCTCTTTCATGAAAAAATTAGGCCGGGACATATGAGTATATAACAGAGTAGATATCATAATTTTTAATGTAAATGTAAATGTAAATTCAAATTATTATATCAATAATAACATCACTGTGTGATGTATGATGATCAAATTTGATGTCAAATAGTACATTTGGCCAAGTGTGCCATACACAAGAGACCAGAGATGCCGTGTTTTTTTAATAATAAAAATAGTGTTACTGTACTTTTAGTTGACCTTGACTTGGATTTTAAGGAGATAATATTTTATATGTTATGTTTGATTTTTGAGGGAGTAAAAGAGAAATATTACTAATAATTATGGGTGATACGGAAGTTTATAAATGGAGTATTTTCTTAATTATTTTCTTTGTTAAAAAGAGAAGAATAAAAAAACAAAAATCTAGTCGAGATGAGACGGACCAAAGAGAGAAGTAATTTGGTTTTTTACGTTAACCAATCCGGTAAATGTGGCTAGTTTGAAGTATTATCCGGCAAATAAACATGAATTGGTAAAGCAGTATTTTGGTAAGTGGTGAATAGGGCCGGATTACTACACATATGGCTACTAGCACCACTGTCAGTTATCCAAGACTCACTATCCTTTAAAACAACAGAATTACACACATGAGATAGAATCCTACTTGAAAAGGTTGTGAGATCTGAGATGTGCCAAATTTGCAAAATCTGTTGGTGCAACTTGCTCCACTGCTTTTCCCTTCATCACTCTTCCTAACTCTTGATGCATTTGAGTGCAATTTCCAATTAGAGCTTGGAGCTGAAGCTGATGCACTGCTTCATTGCTTCATTTGTTGGTGTAGCTGTTGTAGTTGACTAAGTGGAACTAGTACTAGATGGAGTAAAATTCTCTGCTACATTGGCATTATGAGGATATATTGGCTTTGATGCATTCCTGCCTTTATTTCATGGAATCAATGTGGAAATACCTTGAGTTTGAAGCAGGTATTGGAGATATGACCTATTTTTTCCACAGTGGCTGCATATGAGGTCTGGATTCCTCACCGCTTTCAGCTTATAATCAGGCCTGGAGTTGTTGTAGTTGTTTGTCCCTACCGCCATTGTTGCATTCCTAAACTCATCATAGATTGGCTGATAGATGCTCATTATGTGATGTCAAAGCATAAAAATGATGTCCTTGAAAGCCAGTGTTAGCAAGTCTTTGCTTCTCAAATCTTTCAAACCACAGATGTAGTCTTAGCTAACTTTGGAAGTGGATTCATAAGCACAATAATCAACAATGGCTCTATCCCCCTCATTCAGTCCTCTGAGGAATTTAGAGACTTTATCTTCTTCTTCATCCTCTGTTACATCCACGTAGTATCCACACTGACAACAAGTACAACACATACACTTCCTCATAGACTTTATGCAGGCTACATGATACCATAAACCTTTCAATTTGGTAAAATATATGGCAACATAATCTTATCTTTGCTTAATATCACTTATATCAAATTTCAGTTGATGAATTAGAGCTCCATTACTCTCACCAAATCTATCATTTATTTCTTCCCAAAGTTCTCTTGCATCAGTAGCAAATAGAAAACCATTCACCATATCTTTTGACAAAGAATTCTGGATCCAAACTATGAACATTGAGTTAACTCTTTTTACACTACCTAAACTTAGCACCATTTTTTGTTATGGTTTCTTCACATCACCACTTAAGAAGCCTAGTTTATCTCTAGTTTCAAAAACATTAATCATGACTTTGCTCTAGTGTAGGTAAATGTGTTCAATAAGAGGTTGAGTCACCAATATCTAGTGAGACTGGTCATTAGCATGAAGGTAGAGATGATCCTTCATCTTAGGCCTAAAGTATCCATCTGATTCCTACTCCTCATCACGAGCACTGCGATCCGTCCGTCCTTTCCCGGTGGTATTCCGCCTTGCTCCTCCACCACCTAAACTTTCTCCGTTTCCAAAATCCATCAGAATCTCCATAAAATCGGTTCCGAACTGAGTTGATCAATTTGGGGATAACCGATCAAATCCATCACTTAGCGTTTATTTGCAGTGAGGCAGATAAGCGATCGATCAACCAGATCCGTCAGATACCATATTAGAATCGTAGATTTGAGTATGAATCGAGATGTTCTGATGATTTGAATCACCAAAAACACCTACTGAATACACATTGTAGGTTTCAGAGAAAAAGTGCTTAATTTCAGTATAATTCGATATCTCGGAAAATGAGCTGTATAGTCCTACAAATAACGTGCTACTATGTGTAACTAACACAAAATCACGGTGCAAAAATATCTAGCTAACAACAGAAAGGCAACTGACAAAAGCCGCGACTCAGCACAATTCAAATTGGGAAAGAAAGGCGGTGCGCGCCAAAAAGGAAAGACAGAAAAGGGCGCGCTTCCTCAAAACGGTGTCGCTTCACTAAGTCGGTGGATCATCCTCTTCCAAATGATCTGAAGCTAAAACTGAGAATTCTTTCAACAACAAGTAGGGGAGTAATGTTTCAGAGCTTTCTCACCACTCCATGCTGCGATGCATGCTTGATGGAAATCACTCAAACATCTGGAGCATTATCAACATACTGAATTGCACATCAAATCGAATTCTCAATTACCCATCTTGAATCTGCATCGATGGATTGCTGGCAGACATTCAACGTCTGCTAGATTCAGTGTCAGAAATTAGATTTTCAAAAAGTCTAAACAGTTTCTACAAAATGACCACATTCGTGCTACCATGTTAATCTTTGTTTGTTAATAGTATCTTCTTAATGAAATGTTTATAATTATAAATTTTATTTTTGATAATCTAATTATAGAGAGACGAAGTTGATTGAAATAACAGCTCACGCGTCGGCGTCGCCATCCCAAACATAAAGCCCAAAATCTCCACACTAAACTGGAACCACATCCCGGAAACATAACCGCCCGCCCTGCCACCTAAACCCTAACCGCCACCGTTCTTCCCCAAACTTTACTTTTCTCGAAAATTCCAGTGGACCGCAATCCAAGGCACGTCTTCTTTCCATGAATTCGTAATCAATTTTGTTTGAAATCATCGCTAAAACTATTCGTTGCGTGTAATCTGTAGCTGAGTATTTGGTAGGAAGATTCCTGTGTTCAGTTTACTAT
Organism: Sherardia arvensis; assembly: GCA_948330725.1. Taxonomy (NCBI): domain Eukaryota; kingdom Viridiplantae; phylum Streptophyta; class Magnoliopsida; order Gentianales; family Rubiaceae; genus Sherardia; species Sherardia arvensis. The sequence goes on from OX415236.1 coordinate 48,200,588, forward strand.
GATTATGCTAATAATTAGGTACTTAGGTAAGAAGAAGTTGCGTTCTTGTAGATTTTGCTGAAAGAGTTTTTTTTAGTGTCATTTCAAAGCGTTAATTGTAGTCTGGAAGATGCTTGCTTTCATTTTTTGAATCACATCATTGGGGTATGTTTGGTTTAGTTGCTACAGTTAAAGTTTAGAATCAGAAATGTATTTCTGGAACAATTCAGTGTTCAGATAGCGAATGAAAGGTAAACGAGAAATGAGGAAATGGAATGAGGGAAATGTTTGTTTGCCAAGTTATAAATGGTGGTATTTGCACATCACTAACTTAAATGTTGTTATGGTCTAAAGAATCCCACTTTATCCTGTTAAGGTCTAAAGAATCCCACTTTATTTTGGCACAGGTTTTCAGGAGGTTTGGGCAGCTGAGAGTTGGCACAAGCTGGTGATATGGCGGTTGTCAAACCAGAGGTGGGTTAGATATATCCACAGAAAATTTCCATTACACGGTGGATTTTTCTACATAGAACATATGCTAATAGATACAACTTTAATCAACGTGACATTTCTTCAAACTGTTTGTTTGCATTGTAGTTCCTTATTAATGCTCAGCTTTAAATTTGGTTGTCATCTTTTACTAATAATGATATGATTGGAATTCTACATGCATGTTTTTATGATGTTTAATTTCAGATATTTTTACCTGTGTTAGGGTCCGAGTTTTATTTTAATGATTTCATTGGGAAATTTTGTATATTGCTTTGCTTCTACATGTCCAACAACATTAACTTTTTTCTAATCTTTGTAGATGAAAACTTATATCTGGCTCCAAACTGCTGATGGTTCAATCCAACAAGTGGAGGAGGAAGTTGCCATGTTTTGTCCCATGATATGCCGAGAAGTTCTTCAAAGTAGCATGGGATCATCTAAAAATTATGCTATATCTCTTCCTCCGCGAGTCAATGCTGCTACATTAGGGCTAATACTTGATTATTGCCGCTTTCATCAAGTACCAGGCCGTTCTGTTATGGTCTGTTCTTCATTAAGTCTATTCACTTTACTGTTTGATTTTAATTACCATATAATATGTTAAACTCTTCATTTGATGCTTATCTTGTGAAATATATTTGATCTGGCCTGTGTTTTATAAACAGGAGCGCAAAACTTATGATGAAAAGCTTGCCAAGATGGAGACCAAAATATTATGTGACTTGACTTCTGCTGCTGATAGTCTTCAGCTAAGGCCTTTGGTAGACCTTACTAGTCGTGCATTAGCACGAATTATTGAAGGCAAGACTCCAGAAGAGATAAGGGAAGCTTTCAATCTACCCGATGACTTAACAGAGGTACTTTCTGCTTTGTAATTCTTATTCAGTCCTCTTCAGACTCTCGGTGTCTTATATCTAGAAATTCTTTGTCGCAGGAAGAGAAGTTAGAGCCTTTACGGAATTGGACTGATGATCCGCGCGTCAGGCTTTTAAATCGATTGTATGCAAGAAAGAGGAAAGAATTAAAGGAGAGACAGCAATTAAAGGTGCTGTGGACTTGATGTTGGCGTTTCTTGTTTCAGGAGTGACTGTTAAAAGTTCTCCCTCCTGTTGGAATGTGTGGATTTTGTCACGATATTAAGAACTTTGTTCTGTATTTTTGTAAATTTACAGGATGCTGAGTTTGAAGAAGAGCAGCGTGGAGATGAACGCTCAGTTGATGACCTCTTGTCGTTCATAAATGGTGGCAATAGAGGTAGACATGTGTTTAAAACTAACTAATATGTGCTCTTGGATGGAACTGTAAAACTTTGCCTTTTCTAGTACAGTTTTTTCAAGTCTGCATCAAAATTAGCTGCCTTCTATTTCAAACCCAATCTAATACTTAGTACTTAGTAGACTTTTAACTGTAGTTGGGCTATATATGTATAACTTTGATCTTTGCAATTTTTGTAGATTATCTATTACTGTGGCCAGAATCTGAGTGGGTTCAGTTAGCCTGACTGGGAATTTTAACAGCTTATATCATTTGCTCTTCACTAGTTAGCCCAACCTAATAGCATAAATCGTAAAAGTTGCTGTTATTGTGAATGTGTACAAGTTTGGGAGTTTGTAACTTAAGTTTAATGTATTCACATGTCTTCACCTTAACTCTGTAACTCTGATCTTTCTCAGTGCTTCTGTCTTGCAGAATCTAAAGGAGCTAAAACCTCTAAAAATAAAAAGAAAAACCGGAGGAGAAAAGATTCATCGACGAACACGCCACCAGACAATGTTAATGGAACCTGTAATGAGGTAGTCTGATCTTGAAAGGCACCCAGCGAATATATATTTTTGTTCACGTGAATGTTTTCCTTAGGGATATTTATTGCCTCTAAATATTGATTGATTTTCATTATACTAATACTATTCTAGGAGACAAAGCCCCAAGCTTCTGGCTGCATAAACAGTGATGCTAGCAAAACTATAACACTCCAAGACTCTACCTCTTCAGCACCCCCTCCAAAGCCCGAGTTTGATGATTGTGATTTGGACGATGAGTTAGATCCCGCCATGAAGGAACAACTAGACAGGTATTACATGTCATTCTTGACACTTAGTTAATGTGACCGTACCACACACAACTATGTATATACACTGTTTGACTGTTTTACCCTTCTGTGTTTTTTCTGATAATGAATTTCAAATTACTTGTGTCGATAAAAAAACATTTTTTTGATCGGTGGGATGTTTACTTTGTTTATCCACTGCAGGGAGGTTGAGGATTTTGCTCGAAGATTGAACTCTGGGTGGCCGGAAAGGATGCATGAGATTCTGTCCTTGGGAGATCAACGGAGGCCTATTTTGAAGACTGGAAATGATTCCTTAAAGAGAGGTTAAGGTCTGATTTTTGTTTTCAAAAGAAGAGTACTAAATACTCGAGGAAAATGTTCTTTCAAGTTCTGTATGAAGTATAGGAGCTTTTCTAACTTGTCTAGTTTTTGAAAGCCTGAATAATTGTTAACTTATCCATCCTGATTTCGATATCAGAATAGATGTTTTGGCTTGCTGAGATGATGATGAGAGAATGTAAAATTGTATCCCCGTTTTTTCATTGTTTTAGTTCCCCCTTCCTTTTTCATAGCATTGTAGGCTTGTAGCGAGTAGGCATGTCAGTTTTTACCTGTTACTCGTGGGTAAAATGGGTAATATATTTTTTACTTATGTGTGTACGGGTAAAATACGGGTACGGGTATGGATATAAATGGACAATTTAAAATACGGGTCAAAACGGGTCGGGTAAAATATGGGTCTAACCCGCAAGTTTACCTGTTTTGATATAACCTTTATCCGTTTTACCCGTGGGTTATACCTGGCCCGTATTTTATCCGACCCGTTTTTAAACGGGTAAAAAATGAATCATATCCATATTTTCATATTACCTATTTTATCTGATCCATATATTACTCGTTTATCAGTTTGCCAGCCCTACTAGCGACTCGCTTCAAAGAATGAACTTAAAGAGCTACTAGCATGTAATAAACCCGCAGGCTATTATATGGACTTAGTTTATTACATTGTGCAACAACGTTTACATTTCAGTGCCTCTAGTTAACAGTTTTCTGGGCAGAATAATATGCCTTGAAGGCCCTTGGGAGAAAAACTGGCAACAAGAACACAAACAGATTAAAGCACCAGAATGCCAGATTAAGACCAGCTAGAACTCTACCGACATACAACCTTAGCGAAGCCGAGCCACCATTGACTGTGTATATCTCAGTCCTCAGCCACTCAAAGAGAGTGAAGATCCTTCTGGAATTGTAGAAAACCGGCACGAACACGAACACCGGCAAAGAACATCCGGCCTGAAAAGCGACTCCTTCCATGAAAACCTGGCCGGCGAGGAGGAAAACGTGGGATGCAGCTGCTTTTATGCCCTCCTTGTTTCCGTAGAGATAGCTTTCCAGAATGTAAGGCACTGGGAAAAGGAAGCTGATAACTGCTGAAAACGCTACATAAAGGCCTAAAGCTTTGTTCTTTTCGCCGAATATTCGAGAATTTGGTCGAGGGTTAACGTTTGGGAAGGCAGTTTTTGATAGTATGAAAATGTATGGCAATGAAAATGCGATGAAAAGCCAGTCTTGAACACTGACCAGGCCGGAGTAGGAAAGAAGCAGCATCCCGGCAAGTGTGATGAGCTGCCGGAAAGTGAGGCGAAACATCTTTCCGGCCAGTTGACTCTTTGGATGTTTTTTCAGAAGCTTAGTCTAGAATATTATATGGCTGGAGAGGAAGAGGAGGTTGTGGTCACAAGAATCCGATTATCTATATGAGGTGGATTGAGCGTTTGTGGTCTTCTTGGGCTAAGGGTACTTAAGGTGTTATTAAAACAACCGGGAAACCAAGCTTGGTATGATTTGATTAGGCTGTATTTGGTAGAATTTATCATGCTAAATTCGATTAGACTTGTGTGGAGGTCGATGTCAAAGCAATAACATATCAAATTTGCTCCAAAACATCACAAAACTGAATAATAATGTATTTATACAGTCCTCCCGGTTTTTCAGTCCAAAATTGAGTTCAGTTCGATTATAATTTTTGGAATAAATTAAATCATAATCGAAATGCAAAAAGAAACAAATAAAATTATAATTGAAACTAATCAAAATGAGCGGGGAGAAATAAATAAAAAATAGTAAATAAGTAAATATTGGACAAAACATTGAACAGAAAGATGGGCAAAAAAATTTAAAAAAAAAGGAAAAAACAATAATTTAATATTAGCACATGATGATTAGGGGAAACCTTAAGGTGTGTTTGGTTCAAATTTTTTTTGAGAATTTGAATTTTGTTTTGAGAGTTTGGATTTTTGTTTGGGATTTTGAAAGTCTGGTTTTGCAAAATCCTTATTTGGTTGGGTTGGATTTTGTAAGTATGAAACAAAATGTTTGCTTGGTTTTTAGGATTTTGCAAGTCTGGATTTTGGGAAATTTGGTAAACCAAACAAGATTTTACAAAACTGGATTTGGATAGTCCAAGTTTTGCAAAAACTTGCCCAACCAAACACACCCTTACTATTTTACTCCAAACTACTTCTAAAACCCCAGCCTCTAGGGCATGTACCGTCTTAGTTTAAGTGAGGTGATATTATATTCAGTACAATATTTACTTTTAATTCCAAATATAGTATGAATTTATGAAAACATCCTCACATTTTATGTTACACAATATTTAAAGGATAATATTATAATTTTAATAATATTTTGAATTATGATAAATATAAAATCTGTATATAATACTTGAATTTAAGTGATAAAGGCAGGTGCTCTCACATGTTAAGGTAATAAAGAAGTGTCTTTAACTGGGAAGGTGCTTGCCTAGTTTAATGTATGCTCCTGAATGTTGTTTCTGATCCAAATTAAAGGTCGGTCAGAAATTGGGTACACCAACTTTAAACTGATTCAAGAGGGTGACCGAGTATTATATAAGCTCCGCAGACAGACGGAATCCATATCATCACAAGCAGCAGACCAAAATGAAGACATCATCCCTATACATGATCATCATCTCCTGCGTAATCGCCGCCGCAGCAGCCCTAACACTCCCACCTTACGCAGACTTTCCCGGCGGCCATAACGCTGCAAGGAGAGAAATCGGCGTCTTCGATCTCCGGTATAACACCGGCATAGAAGGGCATGCTAAGGAGGTGGCCAAGTGGCAAGCCGGTTGCTGCGGCTCAGTGGACCCGTCTCGACTCAAACATGCAGCCAAGCTGCAGGATGAACACGATAATCCCCACACGCCGGCACAGGTGATGAATCAATGGCTCAAGGACAACAAGTCTTACTCGCAGATTGTCTCGGGAGCTATTCAGCAGATGGGATGCGGCCAGTCGGACTGCTCCGGCGCCTACAAATTCGTCTCGGTCTGCTTATATGACTGAGTGCTTTGTAATTCTCACCATCATGCAGCTTTTATTTCAAGAATAATAAAAGAATCTGTTTTAACAACATTTTGCATCATGCATCTCTCACATGAAAAGGAAAAGAAAAAGTTCTCCCCTAACCTTGAATTTTTACACATATTATATTGTCATCCTGAGATTTCCTAAAAGTGTTATTATGGATGTGTTCCGTGGAACTGTACTTTTTTTAAAATATAAAAATGATATTTTTGATATTTGGCGAAAATATAGCTGCTGCGTCGAAAATCGGTATTTGGTAGGTCAGATTCTGCTTTTTCGCCACTTTTAGGTTAAAAATATCTTGAACTTAAATATCTTTTACTTATGAAATAAACAGTTGTTTGACAGTTTACTAAACAATAAAAACTAGTTTGTTTTAACTTGTTTCGAGTCACAGCAGACGAAAAACTCGACCAACCTAATTTTGCTTTAAACAGAACAAACAAAAAATTCATTTCACCACATAATATATATATATATAATTCAAATGATTCATATCATATGTCAAATAATCATTTGAGATGTGTAAAAAATATTGATGAACTGTTTTGGGAGTGTGAACTGGACATTCATCTTTTGTGAGTGATCAGTGCAACATTACAAGATCTTATTCGAAATCACTGATGCGCATTTATACATTTCTTCAAACACCGGAGCCAGTTCAAACACGAACATACAAGAAACAGAGCAAAATCTAAACCTAAAACAACATGAGAAAAACAAAGCATCATTTCCTAGCTTTCACACACAAGAAACTCAACTCAATCAGCCTTCTTAGTGTAATAGATCTTGAAGGCCTTCGGCAGATAAAACGGCAGCAAGAACGCGAACAGATTAAAGCTCCAAAACGCCATGTTCGCCACCGCGAGCACCCTCCCGATGTACACTCTCCGGTAGCTCCCGCCGTGCTCCGCCTCCTCCTTGTAGATCTCGCTCCTCACCCAATCCACGATCGTGAAAATCCTCCTCGCGTTGAAGAAAACCGGCACGAAGACCCGCACCGGGAGGGAGAAACCCGACCCGAACGAAACCCCCTCCATGAAAACCTGGCTCGCGAGCAGGAAGACGTGCGGCGCCGCCGCCTTGATCCCCTCCTTATCCCCCTCGAAGATCCCGTGCAGGATGTAGCCGATCGGAAGTAATAAACCGACGAGCGCGCCGATGGAGACGTAGATCCCGAGGAGTCTGTTACGATCGCCGAAAACCGGGGGATCGGGGTGGGCGGTTGCCGGAAAAGCGGTGGCGGAGATGACGTGGATGTAGATGAGGGAGAAGGTGACGAAGGCGAAGTCCTCGATGCTGACCATGCCGCTGGAGGAGAGGACGACGATGATGGCCAGAGCGTTGAGCTGCTGGAACGAGAAGGATCCTCTTTTGCTTGTTTTCTGCTGGTGGCTTGTTAGTGGCACCTTTGCTTCTTCCTCTTTTGGGAGCTGTATGTCGCCGGAGGGACCAACGCCGCCTGACATTTTTTCCGGTGATTGTTTGCAGGAGAATGGAAGGATGAGTGGGGAGTGTTTGGCTGGGGTATGGATAATGGTTGAGACATGATGGACACGTGGGGGTTTGGTAGGGGGGTACGTGGCAGCTCGAGAGGAATGCTCTCACGATTATGGATCTGTGGTTCTATGGCCCAGTCAACACTATTGTGGATACTATGATGAGAAATTATGTTTGGTTTGTACCTTAACATGTTCTTATTATGGATACACTTGTGACATTTTGAAACGTGTTCTTATTATCTGTGATCATTATTGATTTTAAGGGTTTGAAATTCAGAATAGTTGATCTATATTCATTATGAATTTTTGAAATATATAACGATATCAAACATTTATGTGTCCAAAATTTATATTGTGTTTCAACTCAATGATACATTACCACTTCAATTAGAATTTAAAAGTCGGTGGTACGACAAAATTTTGCTCAAAGCATCTTTTAATAAGAAGTATTACTTTATCGGGTACTAACTTGGTAAAATTAAATCCTGAAATGATTATGAAATGTTTATTTTCGGTGACTGAAGATCTAAGGATGTGTTTGATTGGAGGGGATTTTGAGAGTTTGAATTTTGTTTTGGAATTTTGAAAGTTTGGGTTTTTGTTTGGGATTTTGATAGTCTGATTTTGCAAAAATTTGTTTAGTTGGGTTAGAATTTAGTAAGTCTGAAACAAAATTCTTGTTTGGTTGTATAAGAGTTTGTAAGTCTAGATTAAAAAATCTTGTTTGATTTATTGGGATTTTATGAGTCTAATACAAAAACCTTGTTTGGTTCGGGAAAATATGGATTTGCCAAAAACTGGACTTTGTATGCTAAAATCAGGACTTTCAAAAAACAATTTGAACCAAACAACATTTTTCAAAACTCCAAACGTCCCGTTTTTAAAAAAAATTGGCCAAGGAAATGCACCCTAAAATAGTCATGAAGTTTAATCCTAGGAACATCACTAGAATATATCCTAGGAAAACCATTATACCAATTAATAGAAAGAGGCCTACCATTCTAGGAAGATGTACCTAGAATGCATCAGTCAAAGGGATAGACAGTCTAATTTACCAATAGCATAATGGACTGACATTTAAAACTGCAACAAAATAAACAGCAGCAAAAACAGGAGTTAAGAAAACCATTATAATCTGGACCATAAAGTTTAACGATTTCCTCAGTAACCGACACCACAAGACACATAAAAGAAAAGACCCTCCTCTGTATCCCCCAAAAGTCACCAGAAGTTGCAGATAAACTTAGACGACGACTCTATCAAGAACAACAAACACCTGCTTTATAATCCCCCTCTATGCTCCTATATCCCCTAAACCTTTCAATTCCTCCTCCTACAGAAGACCCTCTGGTAAAACTGGAATTCTGCTACAAATGCAATGCCAATGGGTGGGTGGTTAACTGCAAAACTAATACGCCTCCTTCCTAAGCACCAATTCTCTGCTTCGGGATGTATTGTACCTTCGTTCCCTTTTCAGGGGTTTTCCTACTTCTACCTTTTGACTTCTTGCTCGTTGGCGGCTCCTCAGTCGAGTCGTTTGGAGTGGTTTGGTCTGAGCCAGGAGCTGCAGCTGATTCAGCTGGGGTCTCGAGTGTCACATGCTCTGCAGCCATGGCCTCGTTCCATCCTAAATACGAAAAGACATGTTAGTGATGATTAATCATGAATCAAGCGAGAAAAGGAGTTGTAAGAACACACGTACTCTGAGCGAGAAAAGCCCTAGCAGACTCTGTTGAGAACTGTAGACCACTTAATGCTTTTGCAACTTCATCTGGAGAACGATCATTGCTTCCATCAGGTGCAGTTTGAACATCTTTAATGGCTGGATCAACCCTTAGAATTGAAAGTGGTTTCTTTTTGCCCTGACGATTCACAGGCATCCATTGTTTATGGGCAACCTGTTTAACACTGTGCTGAAGGTTATCAGGATTTCCTGGTTGTTCTCCTGAGCTAGTTTCGCTTTTAAGAACACGATTACTCTGTTGCGAGAGAAAAGCTTTAGCAGAATCTGTTGAGAACTCCAAAGAACTTAATATTTTTGTTACTTCATCCTTGCTCTGGATTGACTGGTCATCTGACTTGGATAACTGCACACAGCTGCTTCCATCGGGCGCAGTCAGATCATCTGACTTTCCAAGCTGAACGTCTTCAGTGCCTGGATCAGCTCTCTGAATTGGTGGTGAAATTTTTCTATCTTTGTGAGAAGCCTGATTAACACTGAGCTGAAGGTTATCAGAATTGCCTGGCTGTTCTCCAGATCGAATTCCACTTTTCCATGGAGTGGTATTTTCCAACGGAACAGTCATGGAGCCAATAAGCAGTTCAGACATCTTTCTTACATCTGCTTGGTTTACTTCCTCCTCCAATTCAGGTTTTGAGCTTAGCTCAACATTTTCCTCTTTCAATTTCTTGGTCCACACTTTGTTGCTGCTAACTACAGCCCCGCTGTCTTTGGCAGGTATATGCTTTTGAGCAGCCTTGACATTAAGATCTTGAATGTTATTTCTTCCAACCTTTGGCGACTTAGACATTTGCCACTGATCATGATCTGGTTGCTCAATTTTGGCCTTAACCTGCTGAATATAACTCTGAATACAAGTCAGATAATCACTGTCGATATCAAGTGCACTTGCATCATCTTTTTCTTCAATGTTTGAAAACTGAAGTGGCTCTGTGACAGAGGAGCCATCATTTGACATGCCAGGAGCCTCCGAAGTTGGTTGAGAGCGGCTTGATTCATCATTTGACAAGCCAGGAGCCTCGGGAGTAGGTTGAGAGCGGCTTGATTCATCATTTGACAAGCCAGGAGCCTCCGAAGTAGGTTGAGAGTGGCTTGATCCATCAATTGACAAGCCAGGAGCCTCCGAAGTAGGTTGAGAACGGCTTGATCCATCACTTGACAAGCCAGGAGCATCCGAAGTAGGTCGAGAGTGGCTTGAACCATCATTTGACAAGCCAGGAGCATCCGAAGTAGGTCGAGAGCGGCTTGAACCATCATTTGACAAGCCAGGAGCATCCGAAGTAGGTCGAGAGCGGCTTGATCCATCAATTGACAAACCAGGAGCCTCCGAAGTAGGTTGAGAGCGGCTTGACCCAACATTTGACAAGACAGCAGCCTTCCAAGCAGGTTGAGAGCTGCTTGATCCTGCATTTGACAAGACAGCAGCCTTCCAAGCAGGTTGAGAGCTGCCTGATGCATTTGACAAGACAGGAGGCTTCAAAGTAGATTGAGAGCTGCTTGATTCAGCACTTGACAAGACAAGAGGCTTCCAAGCAGGTTGAGGGCTGCTCGATCCAGCATTTGGCAAGACAGGAGCCTTCCAAGCAGGTTGAGGGTAGCTTGGTATTTCCAGAAAGGGAATACTTGAGGTGACCTCCTCAAGGGCTGGAGCCACATTTTCCCCATTTGATTGTACCCTTGCTCTCTGTTCCCTTTGCCTTAGCTTTTTCTGTTTTTTCCTTTCCAACTGCTTGGCTAGCCTATTCATGTTTGGGCACAAAAATAATTAGTGCCAGTGGCATAACTTGTCTGAGTGACTACTATGTTAACAAAAACGACTTTTCAAACAAATCTAGAAAAGAAATGAACTACTACCACTATAGCATCATGAAAGGATAAAACTTTTCACACAATCTAGTACATGAACTACTACTACTATAGCATCGGCAAATAAAAATTATATTTAACTAAACAAAAGTATTGAAACATTGATGCAACAACTCACTGCTAGTGGTTTCTCTGATTTTATATTTTTTTCCCCTTCTAAATGCCCTAAAAGTTGGGTACTCAATTGGTACCAGCACCAGAGCGAAAAGAAGAGTATTGCTCAACATATTATTGATGATATGCTAACATACATGTGTTTAAATATTCACATCACCAGAATGAATTTATGGTCCATTTATTAAAAAAAATTTTAAGTTACTCAGACATTAAGACTATAAATTTAACCTTTTTTGAGCAGCTTCCTCCTCCTCCACAAGCAACTTTTGGCACCTCAAGGCCTCTGCGTCTTTCTCAGCAAGCATGGCTTTAACCTGAATGGCAAACAACAATGCATCAGAGACTATTTGACAATGGCCACATTGTTGTAACATTACTCAAAAAGACTAGGTGCAAACTGACTCCAGTGAACAGTCAGTTGGTTCAAAATCCAGAAAAAAAAAATGATGTGGGTTATAACACTCTTACCAGTTTCTGTTCGAAAAGGAAAACAGCAGTAGCAATTGCATTCTTTATGTCAAGGGCAATTTTGGAAGCCTCCACATCAAAAACATGCTTCTGTAAAGATTCAGCCATCCCGGCACACAAAAATGTATTCTCACTAGCATCATCAAGAACATTCAGTAATTCTTCTGATGACATCGGATATCTGGTATCTTTGCCGGAAATGACATCCTGCAAGTGTATCAATACATGTGGTCATAATTGGGGAAAAAAGGTCAAAATGGAAGGACAACAGATACATTGTGCACTAGATAAATTACAGGCTTTAAACTATTACCAGTAAGATTTTTCCAGCCAACATATAATGCTGTGGGACTGACCAAATCATTGGTTGGTTAAGGGCTGAAGTCAACGCCTTCACAATAGATGATCCAGATGTCTCCTGCAAGTCATTTAATCACAACCCCAATGTAAGATATTTAACTATATGACCCAGCAAAACAATAGTATCAGTCATTTGTCGGAATAAACAATACATCATAAGTAGATTTAGATTTAGATTTGATATTAATGAATAACAACAACTAATAAACTAAGCAACAAGGGAAAAGATGAATATCCACCTTCAGTGTATCGGTATCGGTAAATGATGCAATCTCTGTAGCATCATCGAGTGTAAGCTGCAAGAAAGAAAATATTTAATGAGCTTTCACAGCAAGGAAAACAAGAGGACCTATGCATGGGAAAAATAGGTCATAAAATGAGTTACCTTATTCCAGAAAGCTGCCAGGTCAACCCTTATTTTATGAGACTCCTGAAGAGAACATAAAGACCATAATGAACAATGGACAGTTAGAAAACGACAAGACCTTACAGAGCTGCCGAAAACACCTCAGAAAATTGAACCAAAATTTGAGACAGAATGAAGGGAAACCTTATCAATGTTTAATGATCGACGATGCACTTTGATGTGCCTACGGTAGTTAATTAGTGAAATAAATTCCCGTGAACACTTGTCACACTTATGCATACTCACTTTCATAGTTGTCATCAATGGCCACCCAGCAAGCTCTGCATAATTATCATAATTAATCTACTGTACATAAAATTTCTCAATTCAAATCTACCCATTACTTCCTCACTAGCAAAAAAAGGTTTCTTTTACCTGGATTATCTGAGTGATGAACCAACTGAACAAACTGCACATCCCCTGGCCTTGCATAAGTGACAAGAGGCTCTTGTACTCCAAAATTTTGCGGGAGGAATGTGTCGAGGGCGTCATTACTATAACCATCTCCCATGTGATCAAGACTATCAGCACCAGGTAGTCTTAGAACTGGCATCTGGAATTCAGCAACCTCTGCTTATGAAAAAAGAAAGACAGTGACATTCTGGTTCAGGTTGGAATAAACAACTATCAGAAGAATTATTCTACCCTAGGGTGGACCACAAAACAATAAACAAATAAACCAACAGTAGACATCACAGAAGTCATAAATTCACAGGAATGAGAATCAAAATTTGACATTCAGGAGTCATATCTTCCGAACACGAACTTACAAAATAGCATAAACATTATGGTCAATAAAAGAGGTACATTGGCAAGAAATCTTTATGAAAATTCAACAAAATGTAACTAGAACTCTAACCCCAATTCAACATTAAATAACAAAATGCCAGAAGACTATAGCCCCAATTCAACTTCAAAATTAACAAAATGGCAGATCCAAATTCCATAAGCACCTTACATGCACATAAACATCTCCATGTGTCTTTCCACATTCAATAAATGTAACTAGAACTCTAACCCCTATTCAACATCAAACAAACAAAATGGCAGAACACCTTAACCCCAATTCAACTTCTAAAATCAACCAAATGGCAGACCCAAGTTCACCAAGCACCCATCACACATTAATAAACATCGCATAAACATCCCCCTACGTTTTTCCACATTCAGCAAACATCAACAAAAAAATCCAATAAATGTAGCTAGAACTCTAACCCCAATTCAACATCAAACACACAAAATGGCAGAACACCTTAACCCCAATTCAACTTCAAAATTAATCAAATGGCAGATCCAAATTCACCAAACATACATACATAAAAAATCACACAAACATCTCAATACGCTTTTCCACATTCACAAACATCAATGGAATGCAGACACGCAACAAACAGCAACAAGAAAAAACCTTTGCACAAAAACGTAGCACAAAAACTTCATGACAAAAGGGCTAATAGGGTTTTATGCTGTACCAGTTCGAGAGGGAAGGATCAGAGAGGATCACCGGAGAGCGGTGCGGAGTGCTGGCGGAGAATTCGTACGGACAGACAACCGCCGGGGAAATGAAGCGGCAAGCCGGCGACTGTGAGTGAGAGAATTCTAGAGTGAATGGGACTGTGGGAGAAAGGGGGAGTGCAGGGGACTTATATAGGGACCGAGGAACCCTTTTCATTTCGGACACTTTTATTTTCTTTTTTAATAAAACTTTATTTTTCACGAAAAATAAATGACAGCTCCCTGCCACTTCGCACTACTGTCAACCGCCCCTAATCAAAATTAGTATTACGAAATCGAATTCGAGAATATTCTATGAATTCTTTATAAAATATTTCAATAAAAAGGTTAGAATGCATTTATTTTGCATTAATTCACGATAAGAATGCTTACTACAAATCACGTTTTCAGTTTGGTTATCCTGCTTTTTGGTGCGCCTTTGATATAAGAATTACTTATAGATAAATTCTAGAATTGTGTACGATTTACAATGTGAAATTACTGAGATTAAATAAAACATTTGTTACTGTCATCTAATTAACAACTATCTTTTTAATTGCTAACACTAGAAATACACCGTTCATCTCCATCTTTATTAGAGTTTCAAATTTACTACAAATCACGTTTTCAGTTTGGTTAGCTGATTTTTTGGTGCGCCTTTGATTTAAAAATTATTTAGATAAATTCTAGAATAGTGTATGATTTATAATGTGAGCTTACTGAGATTAAATAAAATATTTTTTTACTGCCATCTAATTAGCACTTATTTTTTTACTTACTAACACTAGAAATACATCGTTCATCTCCACCTTTATCATAACAATAATTGATAAAAATGATGTCTGAAATGGCAACACAATTATCCAGCAATTGAAATCATTGATAATTTTCTGAAGACTAGTAATATCAATTTGAGAACCAAACAATGATCAATCCTGATTCACAAACTTTAAATTTTGAAATTCATAATGTAAATTCATTTTAAAACGTACCTTTGATAATTGAGTTGTGCAATTCGACTGAACGCTATAGTGACTATAGAAGTTCATCATAACTGATGGTACAATGAGTGATCCTGGTGCATGTTTCAACATAGATTGAAATGAATGGGGTTCAATGGCCAAACTTGACCATCAAACATTCAAGAAAATTATTCAACAAGTCGTCAATGTAAACTAAAATGTCTAATATGTAGGCTTGAAACAATCCATCAACAATCAATCTCAATCCACAAACTCAAAATTTTGAAACTCACAATCGAATGTAAGAAAATTTGGATTGAGACGGTACCTTCAAGTGGAGGATTTAACATAACATGATTTTGCCATAGTTTCTGTCATGTTATCAACCCTGATGGTATGACGGGAGGCTTCAATATATATTGAGATAGGTGAGCTCCGATGTAGCTGTGATAGGCATACTTGAATTAGGGTTTGAAATTGGAACTGTTACAATGTATATTTAAAGAAAACGACGAGTAAAACTAACAGATCATAAACAAAATGGAGAGTGAATTTGATTATTTGCTTAACAAGAACAAAAAAATATCCAATCTTTGTTCATGAGATTCAAACTCCAATTAAAAGAAACTAAAATAAGAAGACAGAAAATCATTGTGGTTATTGAATCTCATCAATCGAGATTGTATGATGAGAGGCTTCAATGGAGGCTCTGCACAAATTGAAATTTGTGGGATTCAATGAAGCTCTGACAGACAAACTTGAATGTCGAACATTCAATCAGGATTTCAAAATTGGAATTGAAACAATAACAAATAAAGAAAATGATGTACAAAATATCAATAAACCTTCTATCGATCACCAATCTGCTTTACAAAATTCAGACAACACAAATTTAATTTCACACATTCAAAATATGAAATCGCAATCAAAAGTTTATTAGAAAAGGAAAATTCAATCGAGAAATACTTTTAACTACCCAATTGAAGGATCGACATCGAACACCACTCCAAATCCCATCAATTGAGATGGTATGATGAATGAAATGCTCCATACAGGCTTCGACGGATTTGGCCAAATTTGAATGTCAAAGAAGAATAAGAGGGGTTATACGAGAGAGCTGACTGAGATGCGTTGGTAAAAACACAATCATTTTTTACTCGCTTATTAATATAAACAATACCGATGCCTTATTCAATTTAATTTAATATACGATGCTACGGATTTTACAATGCACTTCCAAAATCTCTATTAGATATAATTTTGACAAATAACCCGATACCTCATTACAATAACACAAGGGATGTGATCTCATAATTTTCAAATAAGCGCATATGTACTCTTGAGTTTCTGATAGACACCAATGTACCGTCAGGTTTTTAGACAAGTATATATGTACCCCAATTTTTAAGAAAATTGCGTTTATAACCCTAATTTTTAGTCAGGTTTTTTGGATGCTGGTCAATATCGTTGAAATGTGAAATGATAGTGTTGTGCCTAATTGAAATGTAAAATGAAATTACAATGGAAAAAAGTTAGAATGTCCTAAATTTCTCTCATTACCTCTTTTTCTATTCTCGCTCTATCATATCCATATTTTCTAGAAAAATCTCAAAAGTCTAAAGCTTTTATTACGCCTCGGTTCACTTAAATTTTAATATTTGTGTGCATATTATCATATGCTAGCTTGTCGCATAACTGGAAAATTTTTACCTCGATAAAGAGATAAACGAGAAAAAAAATTCATGTTTTCACATTTTTAATTTAATTTCATTCCGTTAGGGATACAATTGTCATTTTACTATTTAGTGGTGATAATTGGACATCCGAAAGATTGACTAAAAGAATTAGGGACACAAGAGTACTTTAAATAAATTCGGGGTACATTTGCACTCTTACAATAAATTTAAGGGCTTCTCTTTTTTTTTTCTCAAAAAAAATTATCATATCACAAGAGTAAATATAAAAAGTATTGACATTGTAATAGAGGATATCAAAAATTATGTAAATGGGTTGGGAAAATTCTAGTTGATTTGTATGTTTTTGAAAGGTGTCGTAGGTGTAGTTGGTAGGTTAAGTAGCAAATAAGACAAATGGTATTAATTAGGATGCTAATAAGTTCATAAAATATGATTTTATTGAAAGATCAATTTTCTTTAATACTATAATAAAATTACCAATATGTATTTATATTCAAATAATATTTTCTTTGCGTTAAAACATTGATTATATTAAGTAAACATATCGTTTTTCATACTTAATGCAAAATTGCAAGAAATTTCATATAAAATTTAAATATTTTTAAGTAACAAAATTTACATTCAAATTAAAAGATAAATTGAGCTAAAACGTATAAATACTTTCATGAAAAGTTAGGAAAATTGGGAGTTTTAAAGAATTTCTCTTTATAAAATATCTAGTAGGAAAGGTAAATTAGATGAATTATGGTTACAATACATTTTTTTCTTATTTTTATGAAAAATTGATACTCCATCAATTAATTCAGACCTTCCCAACCAAAAACGGGTGGTTTGACTTTTCAAACTCAAACTGATACGACTATAATTGCTAATATTTTTATTTAAATGCGTAAAATAAAGTATACAAATTATTAATTTAAAATATATGTTATAATGAATCCAATGACATATTATCTAATAAATTCTTACACATTATTTGTAGAAATTAACCGTCCAAATCTTCATTGACTTTGAAAAATTTAAGAAAACGCTTTAATTGTGATGGAAGAAGTATGTACTACCAATACAAAAACTTTTTCAAAATTTCTCATATTTTTCGAAATTATTGTACAATAACTTCTTTGCCATTTGATTTCCAAGTCTTGCGTTTTTTTGTTCCTTTCCTTAAATGGCCAGACTAGACATGTAAAAACATGTTTTTTGTTTTTCTGATCAAGTAAAAACATGGTGAAGGTGACGATTGACACGAATTAGTGGAGGACACTAGTATGAACAAACATTCGAACCAATCACATGATTGATGTGATGAACCAGACAACCTTTTGTGTTAAAACAGCGTTTTCAATCCTTTCAGTCAACCTTTTTG
The DNA here is from genome assembly GCA_948330725.1 of Sherardia arvensis. NCBI lineage: Eukaryota > Viridiplantae > Streptophyta > Magnoliopsida > Gentianales > Rubiaceae > Sherardia > Sherardia arvensis. The sequence continues at coordinate 48,218,480 of OX415236.1, forward strand.
TTCGTTGCTACGTTGATCGGTCCACATCCTGAATTCGAATGTATTACATGTGAGCCTTTCCACATTTACCATTCAAGTGTCACGTTTTTTATGATAGACAGAACATTGTTTCGCAAAAAGACTTTTTATCATTAAAAAAACGTGACACTTGAATGTTAAATAGTACATACTATGTAATCGTCTCCAAGTGGTCTGAAATTCTGAGGGCCACACATGATTCTACATAGTAAATGTAGCAGAGTACAACGTAGTAACACAGATAGAAACTAGCACACAAGGTAACACAGTGGAGAATCTGGGCAACCTAACAACATTAACCCAACAACATAGGCAATCTAAAAGATAAACCACTGAACACTGTTAATTTTTCGATAATTAACATTATGCTCGTGCCTATGTAAAGAGACTTGAGACAGTATGTGTAAGATGAATGGAGCTCATAAGTTTCTAAACCTTTACTAGCATATATATATAATGACTTGTATAGATAGATAGCTATGTACCGATGATGGAAGATGAAGGGGCGGTTTTAGGGCTGGCTTTGCCACTCCTGAATTGCACATTGAAGTGCGTAGTTTGGAATGAGATCACAGTGGTCAAGCTTTAAGTTTGTCATCGGCGAGGTATTATGACCACTATTCAACCATCCTTTTATCGCGTCTGCTTCATAAGTAAAACCATCCGCTGCTATGTACGGGTCACTCATAACTTCCTGCACATTCCACAATGATACAACTTTTAGGAGTCGCGTGTATGAGAGGCATAAAACACAAAAGCGTATAAATACCTGGAACACTGGACAGACGAAATGAGGAGGTATGCGGCCCTTTCCCTTGGATTCTGTGTTGTTAACAGTTGAGTCCAAGTTCAGCTGTCTGAATGGTTCAAAGACAGGCCAGACTTCTGTTGCTAAGTCTGGTCGCTTAACTCGGTTTACTTGGCAGCACCTCAAGGCCAAGGAAGTTAATTGCTTCACCTGATCATGAGGCCAATCACCGGCAGAACTGTCCAGAATGGTTTCTATGGAGCCAAATTCCATGGCACTCTGCACATCCCTTACTATACTAGATACTGGTCTTGCTGTCAGAAGTCGTAACACTATGATGCCAAATGAATATACATCAGATTCCTTTGTATACCTTCCGTTCGTAACTTCTGGGTCCCGATAGAAAGATGAATCTGGGTCATTCTTGCTACTCGAGTTCTGACTTCCACGGAGACTGTTGGTAACTAGGCCGCTAATTTTGCTGGAGCGGTTGGCATCAAGAAGAACATTACTCAGCTTAAGATTCCCGTGTACTATACAGCATCTTTTATCATGTAAGAAGGTTAGAACAGAGCATACTTCGCTAGCGATTCTCAGACGAAACCACCACGGAAGAGGATGTTTCTTGGAGCCCCCAGAGAGGTGATCTTCAAGGTTTCCATTTCCAAGGTATTCATGAATAAGTGATCTAGATTGAATACATGCACCGATTAGCGTGACAAGGTTTGGATGCCTCACTCTGCTCAAAACTTCGACCTGAGATATATCCAAGGAACATACAATTAAGCACAATTATTGAGCAAAAAAAGGAGAAATGTTTTTTCACAAAAAGTGTTCCATCAAAATTCCAATCCTAAGTAAGTTAACATGAACAGAGACTTTAGAACCTTTCAAACATATCAGAATGTAAACCATGGAAAGCAAATATGCCACAACTAATACTCAAAATAATAAAAGATGAACATGTTATAGCAGTTGTTCCCAGTACTATTACAGTGGCAGGCAAATATTCCATAAGCTGCAAACAAGTTGTGAATATTAATAAAGTTGAAGTACCAGAGTCCAGTTGATGAAACTTACGAGCCACATACAATTCATACTGACCAAACCACTATAGCAGAATTATACCATTTGATGAAAAATTTTAGATCCGAAATGCAAAAAAGGCCAGCACTTTCACCCAGAACCTATCTTTGGTGCAACAGATTGGGAATCAATCCCAACAAGTTAAATTACAGGTTCATTACAATGATCTGTTTGTGTTTGAGCATTAAAACCAATAGAAAGAAACTCCAGAACTGGAAATAACAGGCAATAATAACATAGAGATGAAATGAAGATATAGTTCCTACCTCGTGTTCAAAAGCGCTGTCACTTCGATAGCCGCTAAGCACCATTTTAATAGCTACCTTAATTTTGCGAATTATGCCTTTGTAGACACTCCCTAAATTCCCCTCTCCAATCTTCATGGAAGGATCCAGATTTTGAGTAGCTTCCATAATGTCCGAGAAAGAGAAGGCAAAGAAAGGAGGGGTACTCTTGATAGCATCTTCTTTAATCGATTCCCTAAAGTTGTGAACCTCTTCCAGTGCATTATCACGTTCCCTACGCAGCATATCACGCTTTTTCCTAAAACTAACCATGAGATTCACTGCTTGAATAATTTTCTCTTCCAGCTCCCTCTCTGTATCCCTGTTCTCACCAATTTGACTTTCTAAAGACGTATTTTGCCTCTGGACCAGCTGGAGTTCACTGAAGATTTGGTTGTGCCTTTCTTTCAATGTCTGTATTTCTTGTCTTTTCTGTAACAATAGATCCTCCAGCTCTTTTTCTTGAGTTTGGATTAATTTCTTTACAACTGAAGTTTCCGATGCTTCATCCTGTCATAGAGCATAAATATGATTCAGAAAATGAGAAGGAGGAAAACATTCAAATAGCTCATTTCTGCAGCCTCGGTAATAGATTTTTAATAGGGTAGACTGAATAAGTCTTTATCTCTTGCACACATTATGGTCATATTGAGGAATGTGGAGACATTTTCCCACATGCAAACATAGATATACAATTGCAAAAGAACCCTTTGAATACCAAAAGACTTACCCAGTGAGTAGACTCCACAGAATCACTTTTCGCTTTGTACATCAACATAGTACCTTCACATGCACCCTGCTTGGGGTTTTCAGCATCTGGCAAGTCATTATTCAGCTCATCACCTACAGCAGTTTGTTTGTTCACTTCATCCTCCTGATATAAAGAAGAATCGAAGATGATTATCACTCAAAATTCTGTGTTAAAAAAAAGATTGGTCCTCCACAGCAGTAATTCAAAATTCTGAGTTTACTTTTCCAAGTAAAGCATGTCACAGAAAAATGGTTAACAGAAAATTAATAAGTATTAGTAAGGAATTGGAATCTTCTTTAGAGCAAAATCATACAACATATCTCTTCTAGCAAACCTCAAAAGTTCCGCCCCTGAGTAAAAGTATAATTGGATAATCATGCATACCAGCAAATTTGACGATGATGAACAAGGTGAGTCCTGAGATTTGATTGGTGAATCTAGCAGCGATCCCTGAGATTTGATAGGTGAATCTGGCGGCGATCCATCTCTATCAACATCATCCATATTAAAGTGTACTAAGCTCAAATCATAAACTGATTTTTCATCAAATTCCAGAGGCAGCAAAGTCTTGGTATTGCTGTTGGAATTCTTTTCTGGATGTTGCGGATATAATGTGCAAGTATTGATTTGAGAAGGCAACTTGATAAGCCGAGATAAATTAGAGTCTTCACACCTATCACAAGTATGAAATTTAATGCCAATCACTGATACAAACACAAATCCTTCAAATGTCATTTTAAACCATTGAAACTAAATGCATAACAAGGACACTGTGCCTTTTTTTTTGCAGATCATTTAGCTTAAAATTCATATATGGTGTCACACTTAAGCTTTGTACATGATTTAGATCATTACCTTGTCCAAATGAGGTTATTCTTGCAGGGAAACCAAATCTGGCAGGAAACCGGTGCTTGCTGGCACACAAAAATGGCTTTACTGGATTTGAGCTCCGACATGTTTCTGCACTATTGTTGACTGAGAATTAGGCGAATTATGAAGAATTAAAATAGCAAATATATTGTAAATGAAAAATTAGTGAATCATACTCTGTGTAGTCTTCTTCCGCAGAAGCTCCCATGACAAGCCATTTAATTCCATGCTCAGAGATGATGTGCACAATTCCTTTCTGTACATTGCTCATTTCAATCCATATTTTACCCGGTTCAACCTGCAGAAAACACACAATCTGCTATTAGCCGGAGAAAACATATTGGCTGATCTTTTCGTGTATAACAACGCTAATAAGAATGACTAGTATTCAAAAGAGATAAGAAAATGAGATGAAATAGATGTACTACCCCGTCTTCTTGAGCAAAGAGAACATACTGATTTAAAAGATTGTTCAACTTTTGGCGTTCAAGTTCCTGACATGTCTTAACTACCTGAGCTCTCAGTTTGCTTTCTGAGACCCTTTCTTTCACTGCAAAAATTAACAAAATAAACATGTTAAGAACCAACAGCTTACAAAAAATGGACCTCATCTACACAATTCTCTTAGCAAGAAGATATCTAAGCTTCCCCAGATGTACACAACCTATATGTATCTAACTTAAAAGCCTAGGCAAATTGTTCCAAGCTAGTTAAAGAAGAACAGTTGTATTACATCAACATCCAAGGAAGATGAAAATCTCATGATATTAAAAATCATATAAATGATCGTGTAAGGAAATGAAACCTACAATATCGGAGTGCAACAAAATCAACGATCAATTCATGTCACCTCACCAAATTGCAGATCATATAAGTAGCTGTCTAAATGAAGCCTACGGTATGGAATTTAACCAAAATCAGTAAGAAATTCTAAGCATCTCTCACTCAATTGTAACTACGTAAACAAAACAGTTATCACTCAATCGCGTAACCAAAACCTACAACATCGGAATTTAGCCAAAATCAGTAAGAAATTCATAGCATCTCACTCAATTACAAATCAATAATCATACAAAATCCCGAAACGAACATCGTATCTATAAAATCTAACTACATTAGCTGAAAATTCTTGCAACAACAACAAACTTACTGAGAGAGACAAGCTGAATAGGCTGATGAACATGGAGAATACACAGCTTCTTCCCGCGGAAGCTCCTCATCGCCCAGGCCAGCACGGATTTACCTTCCTCCACATATTTCCCCACCGCCACGAAGACTGTGTCGTCGGCATCGCAGACTCCCTCCGTCTTCACCTCTCCCTCGCCCATGGCTCTCAGGAACTGTCCGGAATCGGAATCGGTAACTTGTGGTGGTAACTGTACGGAAATGGCATTTGGGTGTGAGGAAGTGAGTAGATTTGTAGCAGTAAAAAAGGTGATGGAGATGAGCTGCCGTGGAGGAGGGAGATGGAGAGGTTGGTGGCTTCTACTTTTTGCGTGTCCAACGTGCGATGACTATAAAAGTCGGCTGGTGAACTCAAGCTCCTGGAATTATCCAGGCCTGCATCAAACTATATCTCATTTCCTCTATAATAATTAGTGCAGAATAAAGTAGAATTCATCCTTGCCGTTTCAATTATAGTAAAAGATTGTTAAATTCCATTTATATTACATTTTACCAGGTGATTAAGAATTTACAAGTATGGACACTGAGTTTTAACATGAATGTGCTGAAAATATAGGATTGTTTTTTAAAAAATTTAAAATGGTTAAAAAATTATTTGCAAATGAAATATTTTTGATCATAAATACCTTTATTTATGTATAGTTATGTGTGATGAAGTAATAATAAAAAATACACATTTTAACAAGTCTAACAATATTTCATATGATCATATTCGATTAATAATGTTACTTTAATTTGAACGTTGAAAAAAAATTCAATTTTAACTAAATAAATATGAACTTGTGCAGGTTGAATTGAAAGTCTAAAATAAAGGAAGTATATCCTATATCAGTCACATTAATCCGCACGTAATCACATTTTCAACTAAACTTACTAATCTTAGAACGTCTATTTAAATAATATAACACTTTCAAGTCCCATTTTATGACAAAAATTTTTTAAATTCGTCAGTCCGCTTGTTGAATATGATACTCTTTTTAAAAATAGTATGAGTTTTAATTCGTCAGTTTGCTAAATTATTTTTTGAAATAGATAAAAATCGATATGCTTAATTCATCATCGCTTCATTCATTTTCATACTTAATAAACTAATTTATAGACTTCAGAATCGATATGCTAAATTCATCGTCGCTTCATCCATTTTCATGCAAACCACTTATAGACTTCAGAAAAATAAATTTTGAAAAGTAAAATAATATCATTGAATTCATGAAAATACATAATTTATTAATATCCAATATTTATGTACCATTCATTTTACAAAAAAAAAAAAGTTTTAAATTTTTTGATGCAAGTTGGATTGGAAAAATATTGTATTTTTTGTTTCATGAAAGAACAAAATATAACCTGTCAAGTCATTGTTAATTAGTTAGATAAGGTCAAGGTTTTGCCTCAATTGTCTTCCTATCATTTTCTTGGATTTCAACGTCAATGCACTATTTTATTTGTATGGTGAGAGTCGCAGAGAAAGGAAAAACATACATTCACACAACAAAAACAAATCGGTTATAAAAAAAATCGAACTGTATTTCCTTAAATCTCAAAAACAGTGAGAAATGACATTGTTAAACGTAATCATTAAAATAGATGAATGGTGTTCATCGGAAATTGAAATTAAAATAGATGGAGACATATATTAGAAGAAGAGAAAAGACTAACTTTATCATTTTTTCTTTATAATAAAATAAAACTAGTAGCTTTAGAAGCCCTTTTTCTTATTGATTCTTCTAATAAAGTACTTTTCTAAAAGAAAAATATAAAGCACAGTGCACCAGAAATGCAAGCTTAAACATCAAACTTAAGAGAAGCAATCTTTTTCAAATAAATATCACTGAGTAAATATCAAACCTTGTAGCCACTGAGTAAAAGAAGCAAACTTTTCATATAATTATCACTGAATGCGGTTTCTGAGAGCAATACAGGATGATAGCTTATACTTTTCCACAAAGTTCCGAGATCGATTACAATTTTACAATGCATAAGATAAAAAGGTAAGTATGGTGACATGTTTTACATTCTCAAGCACATAGTACAGAAGGGCCAAGGTTCGACAGCAAACCATTTTGCCGCAGAAACAGACTATAATTTAAACTAGATGAAGAGATCTCCTGCCATATTCTTCATCATCCGTTTAGCCTGTACATGAAAATGCAGTTTAAGAAGTGTACAATATTGTCGTGCAAACAGAAATACAACAGTATTAAAGACGTGATATAGCAACAAACATACTTGCTTGGCTGAAAGACCGATGCTTTGCAGATCATCAAGCTGCCCAAATCAGAGTAAAGACATTGTTAAACATCAAGACTCGCAACAAAGCTTCATTTTTACATGGCTACAGAGACATACCTCCTTGAAAGGTTCTGGAGATTCATCACGACGTTCAAGAATATAGGTTGCTCTTTTTTCTCCAATACCCTATACAAATTCATAAATCCAACCTCAGAACTAATATAAGATGTTTTAGCCATTCTGTACGAAAGAAAGTGATAGATGCGCTCACCTTTAATCCTTTCAACTCTTCTCTGTAAAAGCATAAACAAACAACAATCAGAATACTAATAAAGTTATGTCCAGGGATCCTAGTATCTAGTAATAAAATTAAATTTGGTAGCAATATATCAGGAAAGTTTTTCTCAGTAGCAATATAACCACCAAACCTTAACCTAGAGAGACTAGATGATAGCTAAAATCAATTGAATAACTGGATGGGAAATTAGAGGTGCGCCATGCATGATATCTTACTATTAGATGTGGTAATATTCATGATATATTGAAGATTGTCAAGTGCGACAAACTACTTACTTGTCAGCTGTGTTAAGGAACTTGAGATACTCCTGAACCAAAGAATTCTAACAACACCAAAATAGACAAGAGTGAGTGAACAGATAGCGCAAAACATACAAATTAGAAAAGTATCATTTGCGCACAATACAAACCTTCATTCCAGAACTGCGGGTGTTTAACCTATCCCAAGGACTAGCATAATTTGTCCTGTCTAACACTGGAGCCAGTCTTGTGCTGTGCTCAGAAGTTGGTGTTTTTGGTTCAGTGAATTCAGCCACACACTCTGGTTGAGAACTAGGTTGCCTATTGAAATCTTCAGGTATCTTTGCTAATGGAGCTAAGGTAGATAACGACTTAAACATGTTTGACATTTCTTGTAATCTCACACTGAGCGGTGGTGATTTCCCATTGTTGGCAGAGTCACAACTCTTCTCCTCTCCTAGTGAGTCCTCACTTGTAGTAACTGTGTTATTACCATCTTCAGGCGCACCACTTGCACAAATGACCTGAGAGAGTAAAAGTAAAAGTATGATTAGAATTACTTTTCTAAAGAAAAAATAAAATAACACATTGCTTGTATCCTGGAGGTGGTCTCACATTACCAAATATTAGGAAAACAAGAAGTGATTCAAGATGGGAAAATTCATAAATCTCACATTTTCTTCAAGATCCAGTCCGGAAGAAAGCTGCGTCACAGCAATTCCTTCACAAACCTACAATTTCAAGAGTCATCCCCGAATTTTATTTTAATACAAAATTTCAAACCTCCACTAGAATAACTACAACAAATTTTACCCCTTCCGCAGTCTCCAGCATAATAGGATTCTCTTCTGTATATTGCAGAGCCTGTATGTTTAGCAGAATGTCGAGCATGTCAAGTAGAGATTATGTTATATATTGCCAATCCGATCGCAATACATTAGTTGAAAAGATAAAAAGTGTACTTACATCCATTTTATTTCCCAACTCCAAAGAAGTATCTGAAGTGGGCTTAACCTCAGAAACCTGGTACAATATGATATAATAGTAAAGCAATACAATTCCATGATAACATTTATTGATATGTAACTAAATGTCAGCTCACCAGTCCTTCTGGCAGTAAAATCAAAGCATGATCAGATGTAGACTCGTCATCTTGTAAAGGCTGCTGAAATAACAAATTGTCTGAGGATTTTCAATTATCAAATATGTAAATGTACAATGTTTAAGTATCCAAACCTTTGTCAGAGGAACTGCTTCTTTTTTATGATTGACATAACAATCACCAGGATTTTTCTACATTGCACATTAAAAATAAAATCAAAACAAGTCAAAATTTATGGTACAATGGCTTGAACCAATAGCAATCAAATCGGCAACACTTGATATTGGAAGAGTGTATTTAGAAACTAGAACTAAGTATATTTATAAGGTCAATCATTTAAAAATTAGAAATTAAGTACGATTAATTTTTTCTGGAATCAAGCACACATCAAAGGGCACAGCATGCTCATGTAACATGGATCACTACAGGCATGATGAACCTATATAACAATCTAATTGAGGACCAAAATTATAAGTTAATAACCTGGTTGGATGGAATGTTGGTCCTGTCATGAAAAAGTGGCCTGCAAACACGGAGTGAAATGCATTGCATTGGTAAAAGATGAGGCAAACCCTTTAATATGGTCAACAAGCAATTTTCAAGTGACAAGAAATAATTTCATACCTTCCCTTTGACACAGTATTTTTTTTGGCGGATGCACTCACAGTTGAAACAACATGTTTCTTAAAGGTGTTGGGAGTAGAAGAAGCAACTGGTTTCTTCAATGTCCTTGGAGTGGTAGAAGGAACTTGCTTCAATGTCCTTGGAGTGGTAGGGGGTACTTGTTTCAATGTCCTTGGAGTGGTAGGAGGAAATTGTTTCAATGTCCTTGGAGTCGTAGAAGGATTTATTGGTGCGGATACATTCACAGTTAAAGCAACTTGTTTCTTCAAAGCTGTTGGAGTGGAAGGGTTTATCACTTTTTGAGACGAGAACAACTTAGAGCGAGTTGAACTCCTGTCGCCTCTCACGGAGTTGGTTAGCAGATGGTTCATACTATGACAAGACCGAGAAGCTAAGCTTAAAGTATGAATTGTATCCTGGCAAAAATGAGGATTCTGCAAACAGAACAGTGCTGCAATTTAAAACCGTATATATGTAACCAAATACTTGAAGAACTCATTTTTAATAGCAATCGAGATTCATACCAAACACGTAAGCATCACTACACGATCTTTGCCACGAAGGGACTCTTGAAAAAGGCGAGTTAGTTTGCTCTCACGATAAGGCACGTGGATTTCATTGGCATTAAGAGCATAGACAACATTCATAAGAGCCTGCAAAGACATATTAGTCTTAGTAGTCTCATGATGTGCATTTCCATCTCTGCTACTTCTTCTAGCATCCTTATATCCTGTGAATCAAAGCATATAGACTTTTATTCTGCTAAAAGATCTATATGGTTGGATTTTCAAAAAAAAGAGAGAAAAAATCCAACCTGCCAAATCAATAAAGAGCATCTTCCCTTCACGCTTGAGGTTTGAACCATCATCAACTTTTGACACATGAATCATCAAACATTTGTGGCTTCTTTTAGGTTGCTCAAGGGGTATCTTCTCTAATGATTTACTAACATGCACCTTGTCAAAGTACATGTTCTGAAACTCAGAGACACATTTCACAGGAACCTAATGCAAAAACAGTCAATAACTTAGTCCATTCCACCACTTTAATATAAAAATAATAACACAAGAACATTAAGGTCACTCACTTGGGAAAGTCCCTTTAGATTAATTTTTCCTTGGCCATCTCCTAGAATTTGAATTTCCGAACACGTAGAGTCCAACAAATCATACACATGCTCTTGATGCACCTCCAAAATGGACACAGAAACTTCATTTCCAGTTTCCTTTAGCAACTCATTCATTGACAGAATAGCAAGACCTGGATTGGCTTCCGTACCCTTCATAAATTTTAAAAAAATTCATCTTAGATTCTAAAACAATACAAACTTAAGGTCACTGGTATTCAGATTAAAAACAGAAGGCAACCTGTATAGTAAACGTCTTGCCACTTCCTTTAGCACCATAAGCAATCACAGATGCATTTCCACCACTAAGGACATCTGATATTAAAGGCTCTATCTCTTTGGTAAAAATGGCACTGGTCTCCTCATCTTGTTCATAACAGAAATCGAGTTTGTACACTCCATCTTTTCGACTGCAAGATCATATATAAATCATTTGTATATGAACACTAATAGGAAACCAAAAATATCAAAACTGAAACACTGCCACACCAAAATATACCCTAAAACCAGCAAATTGACAAGCAAATTAAGCTCTTCGAACACCAAATTTGATACAGCCACGGCGAACATTCACATAATCACCAAGAAGCAAAATTTAACACCAACAGAACTTATTCCAATCCATACCTCGAAGATTGCTCCGAGCTTGAGAGCACAACTCCGCATTCAGCCGAATCTCCTTCGCCGCTCTTGCAAACACGAACCCATGGTCGGGCTGAAGAAGATTCAGATTCCTGCTCCGTGAAGCTTCTAACTCTCCCAACGATTCTCACTCTCCGAGATCTGCTCGACTCGAGATCGCCCTTCCCTCGATTGGAGCAAGGCGTGGTGGAATCCATGGAACCCTAAGCACTGTAATTGGGAAAACTGGAAATGCTCCGGCGGAGAAGACAACAAACAATCTTCCTGAAAGTTCTTCTGCGTTCTGGATTTTGGGGTAAAAGGACAACCGTTACTGGACTTGGAGAGCCTTGTTTGGATTTTGAAATTGCACAGACGCGCTCTCTTATAATACTGTGGGAGTGTGGGACTCTGTCATTTTTCGCCCTCAATTATTATGATGGATACTTATTCTAACGGCTCGCAGGCCTAGCTTCCTTTGAAAGCTTTAGGTTTTCATACGGGCCTTAAGCCCACTGGGCATTACTATGGGTGGTTTCGAGAAAGTTGCGAGTTCATTTTCTCTTTATCGTAATCGTCAATTACGGGCTTAGGTACTAATGGGCTAAAAGGTCCATCATTGGGACTCGGGTTTATCTCCGTCTCCTCTGCAGATTTTGACGGCGCGGGGTTTTTTTATCGTTTTTAGTTGCAGAGAATTTTAAAGAGAGGAAAATGGACGGGAAAGGGAGAACAGGAGAGAAGGAAGATGGAGTGAAGAAGAAGATAGAGTCATGTGATGTGGAGGCGCTGAAGAAATGCTTGGAGGAGCACAAGGGGGATTATCTCAAGTGCCAATCTCAAATTCAAGCCTTCAAATCTTCATGTTCGTCTCCTTCTCCCAAGAATTCGCCTTCTTAGATCCTACGCCTCCGCCTGGAGATCAACGTTGGTTTCCGCAGCTATTTTTACAAGTATTATTGTTATTGTTTTGTGTATTTTCTGAAATTTTGAGCTAATAATAGTGTAGCCATTTCCAATTTAGGCTTTCTTCTGTTCATCTTCATTCAGAATAAATTTGGTTTCATGAAGTTCAGTTTAGTTTATTTGATATAGTGATACTATTTTTACTTTGATTATAGTTGAATTGAATTCAGTTAAACCGAATGAGCTTGTTTTCTTCTTGCTGTGTTGCTGAGTTTGTAGGGTTTTAGAATGCTAGAGAGCCACAATAAGGTTCACCCCTCGTGGTCGTGACTGATATTTCTTTAATGAGTAATGCACTTTGCTTTCAATGCACAGTTTGTTGGAATGAATCTTTTGTTTCGGTTACCAAAACATTTGCTAGACTAGAGCAAAAAGTATTGCTTTACAACTGAGTTACGATTATAGGGTTGACTCGTTAAAATCGTCTGTCATGTCATGCCTCTTTCGATATGATATTGATAGTCCGTGTTTGAACTAACGAGATCAATAGTTTAAAGTTACTAAATGGCCATGATGCATTGGAAGTTCTCTCAAGAAAGAGGAAAGAGTTGAACTTGAATTGAAGGTGATCCTTCATTTTCATACATTATGAGCATACCAAACTCATCTAATGTAAATTATGTATTTGTTAATCATTTTTCCCGTTTCAATAACTCTTATTAATCTCAGGTTTGTCTGGTTGGCATGGAGGAGCCGTCTCAGGAAGAACATGTGCTTGCAGGAGTTTAGAGGTCAAAACAGGAAAGTCAACTGCCAGATCATATGCCAGATCGACATTTTTATATAAAAAAATTCCAGTGGCTTAACTTTAAAGGATGCTTTTGTCTCTTGCCATTCAACTAATCTGATTGAAGCAATGTAAGTATGCTATAATTTGTTAAGGTTAGATTCTTCTGTCAGTTAGCTGTTAATTGCTGACAAGAGTTGCAGAAATCATGCAAGCTGCTGAATTCATGTTAGATTTTTGCATTAAATATAAATATGTAGGCTGTAGCATGAACAAAATGGCGTTTCTAAAGAAAATAGTACTGATAATAATTTAATCGTATATTTGGCTACATTTTTGAGTTTCACAGTCAAACTTACTTTGGGACTGAAGGATTAATATAATACAAATTTATTTTCTTTAACGAGTTTTTTTTTTTAAAATTGTGTTGTCAGTGTTTCAGATCCACTGTTAGATTGGATGAGTAAAGATATCTGGATTTAAACAAACTGGTATGTCCATGTACTAGGTTAATCCTGAGTAACATGCTGAATGTGCATGACTTTTTCCACTGGTCTATGCTTCCGGTGATGATTATAAATTGTAGATGGAATTTCAGACTAGTTGATTTTTTTTTTATTTGTATACAATAGAAGGTAGTTAACTTAATCATTTAGTCTCATAAAGTTTCATTAATTCTCATGGAACTTATTCCACTCTACATGCATGTGCTACCAGTCGTTTTCCTTTTGCTTCTCCAAGAAATGTAAGCCAGTACAGAAGCAGCATGTATATATATAGATATAGATATATGTTTATCAAGATGTCCTATTCTCATTTCCAATCATGCCTGCACCTCATACTTCCTTAGAACTTCCTCTTTTGGACGTTTCCCAGCCCTTAAGCCCATCCGCTCTCGCTTCCCTGTCTGTTGCCTGTAAAGAGTGGGGGTTCTTTCTGATTCGCAATCATGGGGTTTCTGCCGATCTCCACAAGAGGCTCGAGTCCCTCTCAGGCCGGATTTTCAAACTTCCTTCCGAAGTGAAACTTCAGGCTGGGGATTCTTCTGCATATACTCCCCATTTTATTGCCTCCCCTTTCTACGAATGCCTCAAGGTTTCTGGACCGGATTTCTACTCATCTGCTCAGAGCTCTTCAGAAGCCATTCTCAACGAGCCCTATACAGAATTCTGGTAATTTCATCAAAGAGTCGATTTTTCTAAGATAAACATTTCATCAGTTTTTCTAATGCATCTTATGATCTGTTGTTTCCAGTGATGTGATGAAAGAATACGGGAGCATCATGTCAAAACTGTCGAAGATGATCATCGAGATTGTTCTGAAGTGCCTGGGGTACAACGCTGAGCTATCATCAGAGTTTGACAAGTGCGAAGGCCATTTCAGGATAAACAACTACTCATCGGTGGAAACCTCGGATGGAATCAAACTGGAAGAAGCAGATGAAGTCGAGGCTCTGGGGATGCACACGGACATGAGCTGCATAACATTTGTGCACCAGGATGAGATGGGAGGGCTTCAGATCAGGTCCAGGGACGGGAAATGGATGGACATCGACCCCAGCCATGGAAACCTTGTCGTGAACATAGGTGACCTGGTGCAGGCCTGGAGCAACGGCGAACTGAGGTCCTGTGAGCACAGAGTGGTCCTCAGAAAACGCTCTAATCGATTCTCTCTCGCTTTCTTCTGGTCTTTTGAGGACGATAAAGTCATTTCCGCTCCCGATGAGATCGTGGGGGAAGGCAATCCCAAGCTGTATAGGCCCTTTGTGTGTTCTGATTATCTGAGGTACAGAGAAAAGAGTGAGAAGGGCAACTTTGAGAAGATTGGAAAAACTGTACAGCTCTTTGCTGGGATTAAACCTTGAGCAAATGGTCTATATTCTTTCCTTCTTCTTGTCCAGTAAACAGGCAAAAATATTATTAATTGTCCGTTTTTGGAGGAAATAAATTTGTACGACGTGAATTTGTCTCTGTGTTTTTTAATCTGAAAAAACAGAACTTCAAAGTTTTGACTTGGCCTCCTTGCATTTTTAATTACCTAGTATTCTCATGAATCATGAACTGGAGATGGAGTATGCTCTAAGGTGAAGCTGTTAGCCGTTGACCTTGATCATTCGGGTAGATTAGTGATCACATTTGAAATCTTAAACATTCTCGGTGGTTACAAACAATTGCATTTTATTAGCAAGGTCGAGGAAATGCTGTGCATCTACAAATGGAAACCGGCGACAACAGAAATTCCAAAATTAGTATGTTTCGCAGGCGTTGCAACTCTTCCTGCATGTTCCGTAGTAATCAGGAGAGCCGAGCATGAACAGTGGATTCCGTTGACACTCGCCGGAGGCTGCCCAGGATAGACAATTTTCATCTTCATCGGTGCAATCATCGGCCTTATCGCCTCTGAAGGCCCTTACATGGTACAGTTTGATCGCGTACCAGGTTTCATCACCGGAAAGGGGGCATCTGGCGTGATAACTGGAGTCGTCCAGAGATCCATTAAGATGGGCATGGAAGAAGACAACTGCATTTCCTCTCGTAGAATTCAACGCTATACTACTACTTCTGCAATCAGATAAGGCTACATTCTGCATCCGAAAAGTCACTATTAAGATGGTGAACGGTTATAGTTTAAGGTTGTTTCATCCTTACCTCTGACTTGGGGAACCGAATCAGGCCACCTGGCGAGCTGGTCGAGAGAAACACAACGACTGTTGCCATCAAGGGTTCGCTGGCCATTGTGATGAACTCCTGACCAAAGTTGAAATTATTCTGTTTCGATTCTTTACCATCAAGTTTGAGAATCTGTAAAGGCCTTCCATTTTCTGAAAGTATTTAAAGCACGAGATAAGGGCTCGTGCCTGAGAATTATAAAAACCGATTCTTGCCAAGCTACGAGCTAAAAATTCATACCTTTGGGAATAAAAGTCCAGACTGAAACCCTTTCATCAATCCTTCTAATAACCTCATCCTAGAACCAAATATAATCGACAATCATGATAGAGAATACTGACCTCTAATTAGCGGTTTAAGTCAATACTGACCTCTAAATTCATCTCCTCTGAATCAGCATCAGCTTCAGAAGTATTCCTCTAAACAAGTATATAAAATGCATGAAAACCACAAGCATCAGGAACACGTCAAAACACAGCAAGGAAAGGAATTTACCAAAGATATTAGGTGGTCGCATTCCTCATCTGATAGAAACTTTTGATACAGGAAGACCCTGGATCCAGAAAGACAACATCAGTTACTTTTCCTCTCCGATTTCCATATATAACTGCCTGGCGTGAGTACCTGACCTTGGTCGCCAAGCCACTGGAGTAGATCTTGATGGATCAAGATAATCAGTTCTTCCACTCCGTCTATCGATTTGGTGCCCTTCCAATTCCTTCCGGGAACTGATACAGTGAGAGCATATAAATACCATCTGAAATTCATAATATTTTGTGACCATACTATATGGAACCAATTCACTACTCTGAGCTGGAGAGTAGTGTTTCTCAGTTGTTCTTGTTCCACATCCATTTCAAAACAAATTGTGAATATCTAGCTGAATATGTGATCATCATATATAAATAAATGTTCTACCTTTCTGAAATTTGATTTTTTTTACTTTGTAGATTAGTTACTACATGCATATTAAGGCTACTAACAACAAAATCTAGCAGATACAAAATCTTCAAACACAGATAATCCCTTGAAAATCATATGAATAAACATAGCATCGGAAATGAACTGAAAATGTGTAGAAAGTTATGGATGAATTACTCACAATTGTGCTGAAACGAAAAAAGTGCAGGAAATGAGAAAGAGGATAAGCGAGAAACGGATCTCAGTGGCCATGGATGTCCCTCTCGTGTCGATGAAAAGGTTTCGCTTTTTCCGATTAACCGGAGATACCATCGCCGGCGCCGGAGAATACAGCTTTTCCCATCGAACGAATCCTCTTCTTGTTACCACGAGGAATTTAAATGTTGCAACACCGTAAAGCGTGTTGTTGTCCTATTAATCTGCACGCCTTCAGTTAAATACGATGATTTTGTACAAATAAAGACGGTAATATGATAATATTAATTCTTCATTTTCTAACATTTTGTAAATATGTGTTAAGGAGTGTGACCAAATTAACACCACTGATGTGATGAGCATTTCTCATAAAAAATATATTGATTTTATAGAATTAATGTAATTTATATCCGTCAATATTTTTTTATCTATCACAAATGAAAAATTACAACAGAAAACTTCAAATTCAAAGGGAGTTTGCTTTAATTGAATATTATGGGACAAGAGTGTTGTATATAATGAATCAACGAAAATAAGAATCAAAATAAAATAAACTACCATGGTTTGACTTTCAAACTCAAACTGAGACGACTTTGACCATGAATATCTCCATTTATAAATTTACAAAAACTATTAAATGAATGCTTAATTCAAAATACATATTATTATGAATCCAATAACATAAGATGATAATCTTACATATTTAATTAAAAAAATTAATGGAGAAAATCGTCTATATTTAACTTTAAAAAGTCAAATAAGACGTTTTGAGTGGGACGAAATAAGTACTAAATAGTGATTATATGTGAAATTTAATATGCATTGAAGATGCTTTTATATATTTTACAAATAAAAATACAGTTTAATATATATCAGGATCATCCTGATATTGGCAGTATCAGGCACCAATTAAATAACGACACGTCATCTTTAACTAATTTATGATTGGGCCACGTGTTCAATCATTACCCAGACGGGTTTAGACATTCTAAATTAGGGTTTTAGAACTTTACTAAAAATATCTTAACCAATTAAAACATTACAATTGTACACGTGTCATTATCTTATTGGTGCCTAATAAGGCCTATATCAGGATCATCCGGATGAATGTTATTCTCATAAAAATATCACTAACATATCAAAATACCACTAAAATATCATTGTGGTGTTATAGGATATAGCCTTATAGTTGAACATAGGACAGTGGAAACCATCACTTATATGAACCAAAAAGGGCATGTTCATTCATTCAGATGAAACCAATATCATCAAAAGATGTTCAATGTTCAACTCATCTACACAGTGTAGTATAGTGTAAAACCTCATAATTCATAAATAGAACCATTTTGTAGCACTAAATGAATGGTAATGTAAAAATTGTTCAACTATCATGAATAAGTGGCTGCTTCAGCACCATCTGTCCACGCTCGTCCTTGTCATACAGCCGCTCAATCAGGTCATCCCAGCTCTCTTTCGCCCTGCTCTTCTTTGTTGAACTCGAAGGAGAAGGAGAATCCCTGTGTGAGCGTTCATTTTCTCGCTCTTCAAATGTTCCATATCGTGAAGGGAGATAAGCATGGGGGACAGCTAATGTTATAGCCCTGCGTAATGCAGCCTGGTGTTCTTCACCATGCTCCTTCGCTATAGTTTGCTGCCTTTCCATCTTCTGCTTCGGTGGAACATCAAGACTCTGATCTTTTTCTCTCATGAGCTTTCCCGAAAAACAAAAATAATCATATAAACATACGAAGGCTCGTAAAATTTTTATTCAAAAAATATAAACTTACTTCAAGTGCCCTATTGGCTTCTTTCTCGATCCAAATGATGGCATGGTCCGAAGTGGCGTTACAGGATAGAACTATGTGCTCGAATCTTCCGTCCACGGGAACTGCTGTCTTCACAACTGGCGGGAACCTTCCACACCTGACATATACACCGAGACAATAATGATATAGCATCAGTAAAAGGTACTTTAAAAGGAGGGAGAGTCGAGAAGTTTAAGGTAATACCTAAAGGGCTTTCTCTCCACTATATGATAAAGGCGGCCTGGTGCATAGAGTCTTCGTGGATCTTTGAGCATCTTCTCCTCTGACATGCATGTATCTCTCATGCACCTTAGGCATAATAGGCATGGCAAACTGCTCCAACACAAAATCAAATCAAATTAAATCATAAATGAACTTGAATGTCCTTGAAGCTTGTTGGATATGGACTGTTATGATAGAAATGGCATGCCTTCCCTTGATGAAATGATATCCCCACGCACTAATGAAACCTTCGTCAAGGAAGGCATGCCATTTAACTTCAAACAGTAATTTTAAGATCTATACAGAAAAATAGCATCAAATGACAAAAGAATGTACACTAACATGTTCAACTGTAACTATACCAGAAAAGTGACTTGAAGATATCTTCCAATGGAGTGGCTGTTCGTGGCAAAAAGTCATCCTACTTCACCAGAGGAAATGTTCTTAGATTCAAGGAAGCATTTTTTACGATGCAATAAAAGGTAAAAAGTACGGAAGGCAGGACTAGTTACAACGGAGTTCAGTGAAGCATACCTGAAGCACAACGGAGTTGATGACATCAGCATACCTAACGGCTAAGTTCAGTGACATGCATCTAGCTGGTGCTATGGCATAGCACCGTATCCTCGTCCTATCAACATTCCCCAACCTATCAGGATTTGTAACCACCAACATTGTCAACAAAGCTGCAACTCCTGATCCAAGGGAATGCCCAGTGAAGGTAATGGTATAATCTGGATATTTTTCAATCAACTCCTTCAGAGTATCACATTCTACATCTAAAACTCGTCCAGCAGCCTTTAGCAAGCCATTATGCACATAGCCTCCATTAAATGTCCTCTTTCCAAGCTTGTTATCTAACAAACAGACATAATCGCTCTCCTTTGCAAGATTAAGGCCTCTAATAGCAATAACTATATCAGAATGCTCGTGATCAAGATACAGCATGTAAGGAGGCGCTCGCCCTAGCGTATCTTCATATGTTCTTTTCAAAAGCATGCAATCAGGATCCATCCCGTAACCTCCCGGGGGTTCCCAAATAGGCTTCCTAATATCATCCTCATAGACAGCAAGTATGTAGCGGCACAGTCTAGGGACAGGCTCAAATTCCACAGCAGTGGCTAGGCCCCACGACTCACTATCATGGCCTGCAGTGTGCAGACAACGCTTCCATCCCCAACGAGCACATGCCAGACAAGTCACACACTCGATAAGAGGAAGGCCACAAATAATCGACATAGCCAGCTAGCTCATATGAACATCTTCATAACAAAAATCGGCTGTTGGGAAGAAACCCAAAATGGCTTGACAAGTAAGCTGACAATCAGAACTCCTGCCAAGACAATACATACTCTTTAAAAAAACAAATTTTGCAACATCAGGGAAGCCTACAGAAGAGAATTCCAAAATGCATTGAATTCAAAAGTGATTAAAATTTCATCCCTTTTCTTCACACTTTCACAGATTCACACTACCTTCTTACAAACAAAAGCTGGTTATTAAATATTCACATGATCAAATTAACTAATAACATTGTGAATTCAAACAATTTTGTTAAAATAACAGCACTATCATAGTAAAGCATGGAAAATCCCAGTATCAGATTTCAGCGGCGATTCATAAAAATCAAGAAAGCGCTGGCCTTTGTGGCATTCATTCAGCTATAAACAATAAAGCAAATGAATCAAGATGCAACCAATCAGGAACAGGACATCATCAGGTCAGCTGAGACTCAACTACCCATTTGAGTAAAATTACATTTTTCATGGTTGATTTTCTGGATTCTGCGAGGGAAAATGCACCATCTTTCTCAAAATAAAATAAAATTGTGTGATGGTTTAAGAACATAAAAATGATGAGTGTGTTCTTCGGGGATAATTAGGATCAGCATCTAGTTTCTAAATAAAGGAATCTGTGCCAATAATACCTTCATTGTGATGCTCTTGTTTGTTGACAGACTGGTACAACTGTGTAAGGCATGCGAGAAGAGTTCAACGAAAGCCATGGATCCTTGCACAAATTAACACATCATCTACTAGGTTCTAGTACTCTCTTCTATTTTTTCGGTTTTCAAAAATTATTTAATTAAATTTTCATTCAGTGTACTCCCTCCGTCTTACGTGACTTTTTGACATTATTTATTATTAAATTTTGATCGCTTATTTAAATAAATATATAATCATGAATAATATCATATTTGGTATCTAAATTAATTATAACATAAAGTATATAAACATCAAATTTTAAATGTTTAATAATATAAATAAATAAAAATACGATTGGTCAAAAATGTGTGTTGGATTGTGTGAAAATCCAACTGCGCTGATCAAACTGAGGCAGAGATAGTATTTAATTTGTTCCCATTTAAGCCATTGTTTGACCTATAAATAGATCGATTCAGTTCATTTTATATCGATTCACTTCAATTCAGATCAATTCATGTCAATGTGATATAAGTTTTGGTAAACAGACCACGTAGTGTTTTTTTTTATTTTATCAAACATGTAGTGTGACAAAATTTGGCAGATTTAAAATTTTTCATTATTTTTTTCTTTTTGGAAAGCTATGGTTGTAAATTAAAGAGAAAACATAAAAAGAAAATAAATTTATAACAGTTTTATTGGGCCACAAGCCTTACTCCTCGAATGAAAGCCTTACAATTCGATCCATGGCCCAAATATCTTCACTTAGGGCGTAGCAGACCCAACCCTCAACCTTATATAAAGCTCCAGAGGCTGCAACTTAAACCCTAGTTCACCCCTCTGCAGATCGGACGAGTTGGAGAAGCTAAGGTAAACCACCACTCTCGAGCTCCACTCTTGCTGATTCCGATACTGCTTATACCTGTAGCTACGTTATTGGATCGAAGCTTTTACATGTTTTAAGATTGTAAATCTGACTGTCAGCTTTGTTTTGCTGTGGTTTAAGCAGGCGATGACGAAGGCGGCGGCTACTGGAATCTCTGTCGGTCTGAACAAAGGCCATATCGTGACCAAGAAGGAGCTCGGCCCTAAGCCTTCTGACAGGAAGGGGGTATGTAGCTGCGCCTCCCTTTGATTTGTTTGAAATAACTGTGTTTTTGTGTGATATATGTTTGGTTTGAATGGCTGCTTGGCTTGTCGATTTGTTTATGTTATAAGTGAGCCTCTGTTGATGATTAACCAATACTTTCGTTCTTCTGAGATTTAACCGTGCGGAAGAATTTTGGAGACCTGAACTGAGGAGGCTATACTTATTTTTTGTGCATTCTATTATAAATCTGTGTGACTTGAGTTTAGACTGTACATTTGACTAGTCATTGGTGTGTTTTGTGGTTTTGGTGTCGTGTGCTTCTGATGATGATTACCACATACTTTCGTTCTTCTGAGAATAAACCATGTGGAAGATTTTTGGAGACCTGAACTGAAGAAGCTTTACACTCTTATTATTTAGTCTGTTTATTTTTTGCTCTACCAGTGGATGTTTGTGTGACTGTTATACTAGGCATTGGTTTGTTTTTTGTGTGGCTTCTGATGATGAATAAACAATACTTTCGTTCTTCTGAGATAAACCATGCGGAAGAATATTGGAGACCTGAACTGAAGAAGCTTTACACTATCTTTTTATATGATGAAATGTCAGCTTGTCCATTTAAACCTAAACCAGTTGATGTATTTGTTAATAGCTGTGTAATTGCCTTTGAGGACTAGTGTTGGTATGAGCAATAGCAGCTAATTTGCGCACTTATGATGTGACCATCATAGGGGCTGTTAGTTGTAATGAGTAATCAGCCAATATGCTAATCTGAGGCCTTTGAATGTTTTTTTGTTGATTTTATGTTACTTTCTTTGAAACAAAGTGGAAGAATCTGCTGTGTTTTAGTCTTTGCTTCTGTTGATGAATCTGTACGACTGTTTCTTGTGTTGATGACTTATATGATTCATCTTGAAACAGAAAACCAGCAAGAGAGTTCATTTCGTGAGGAGCCTGATCAGGGAGGTTGCTGGATTTGCACCCTATGAGAAGAGAATCACTGAGCTGCTCAAGGTTGGCAAGGACAAGCGTGCATTGAAGGTTGCCAAGAGAAAGTTGGGCACCCACAAGAGAGCTAAGAAGAAGAGAGAGGAGATGTCTAATGTTCTCAGGAAGATGAGGTAAATTTTCTTACACCTGAGATGCATCTATCTTGTTATTGAATATGTTATCCTGAACATACATTTTCTTAACTCTTTTTTTCCTTTTCAAATAATGCAGGGCTACTGGAGGAGACACCAAGAAGAAGGCTTAATTTCGTTGAATGTTGATGTTGGTTCACTCCCAAGGATCTCCTATGTTCTCCAAATTATATTAGCCTTTTGTCATGTATTAGTACTAAATTGTGGTTAAGACCAGTAGACAGCTTAATTTTGTTGAATTTGATTGTCCTTGAGATTTTTCTCTATCGAATTTGATATCCAGCGTTTATGGTTTAATACTGTTTGAATACTCTGGAAATGCTTTTTCTGGGATATCTTGTTATCTTAAGCACGAGCATGATGTTCTAGAACGAAAATGGATCCATGGTCTCTTTTCATACGATGTCCGTTGAGCACTCTGATAGTGTATTTAATCGTTTTTCTGATATCAATGCTTAGATGTGTTATTCATCACTGATGTATCTTGTTTTGAGTTCTTTAATAGACACTCCTGCTTCTTTTTACCCTTGCGTCTATCTACACATGTAGTAAAATGTTTTCAGTTTAGTAGCACTTATGTCTAGTTTAGGTCGATATGCAGCTTACAAAATGTTTACAATCTTGAATAAAATTCATACAATGAAATTCAATCAGGTTGCAGTTACTGGAAAACTTAAATACTTTTTGTTGATGATTTGAACGTCTTCAACAAATTAAGCCACGTTGTGGTACTTGGCCTTTTATAAACAGTTCCCATGTTTAAACACGAGTGTACAACTTACATTAGGTCCACTCATTTCTCCGTTCATCTGCCATGGAAAAAGGAACTCTAGTGTATAGTATACATTGGCATCTTATTAACTGTTGTTCTCATGTCGAAACACAAGTGTAAAACTATAAATTACACGAAGTCCACCATTTTCTCGGATTCATCTGCTGCTTCATCTGAGAAATGATACAGGACAATCATCTCTACATATTCCGTCAAGCAGTCCTAAACTTTTGTGAGATTTTTTCAACTCCTTCCTTGCAATCTCCAGCAAATCGCTTGATTCCATCCTTTGCTGCTGAAGTGAACTGGATAGAGCCTTGCTGGACCTCTTGTAACGAGGTATCAAATTTTGAAACAGCAGTTCCTTTTAGCTCTCCAAGCTTTGAAGCAGCAGTGCCTTTTAGCTCCCCAAGCTTTGAAGTGGCAGTTCCTTTTAGCTCCCCAAGCTTTGAAGTGGCAGTTCCCTTTAACTCCCCAGCTCGGCTTACAGCTGTTGAGATCAGCTCCTTCAATCTAGAGATTAAGGAAAGAACTGTCTGTATTATCACCTCAATTGTATGTTTAGCTTTCCCCGTGACAACGGCTGCAAAATTCTTAAGCCTGTCCACCAAATTTTCAGCTCGATCCACAGATCCTTTAGCAAAGGACTCATTCGCAGCAGCCACCCATGTAGCTTCAACATTTGCCTCTTCACGCAGGTCATCGTCAACTACTACTTTGATGCCCTGCTTAGCCCAGCGATCTCTAGCCTCATCCAAGGATTTTGCCTGCTCAATTGCTCTCCTGGCCTCATCTTCAGCCCATGACCTGTGGTTAATAGATTACATTTTTAAAAAATTCAACGAAGAACAAAAATCACATGACAATGATTAATGACATGTAAAAAGCTCAGGATATCAAGAATTGGTAAACGAATATGAACTTTGAAGTCCTTGATTGCACTCTACAATAGGGTGGCAGAGATTACTTACAAACAAGTGCATATATTTTAATCATGAAAGAAATTAGTTCCAGATTACTGGTAGCCATATCATAAAGCAATTATATATTTCTACTAATGTCAACAATTGTTACACTAACCTGGCAAGGGACAAGGCTTTTCGCTCCACCTCCAGCTCATACTGTAACCGTGTAATCTCCTGGTTTTCTGTTTCAGCATCTTTCCGAAGCTTGACGAGACGTTCCTTTTCATATGCAATTTCTACCTTACTGCTCATGAGTGTCTGCAACTGCTCCTCCATTTCATGTCTCAGCCTGGTAAAAACTTCCATTTCTGAATCAACTGCAGCTCGTTCCTTCAACAACAAAAGGTTCTCCTCCTCCCGTTCAGCCCTCAACTTCTCAATTTCTTGCTTTGCTTCTTCAGCTAGTTTCTGTACAGCACCAATTTTCTCCCTTTCCAGCTGAAGTTCTTTTTCATAGCTGGCATTCACATCTTGCTCAACTTCAGCTACTAGAGCATTATGTGCAGCGACAACTTTTTCTGCCATGGACTCCGCTTCGATACGTGCTAGTTCCTCGCCAACAATCTCAGAAGCCTCACCAGTGGCAAGGGCAATAGCAGCTTGAGCTGTTGTCACAGGTTTATCTGGCTGGAACAATCTTGTGTATCCTTTAAAAAAACATATTATAATTATTTTACTTTCACATATGAGCTGGGCACAAATATTAAAATTGCCAAATTTAGCATACCAAAAGACAGGGCTGTTATCCCTTGGTCTCCAGCAGCTATATCAGCCACAAGAGCAGGCCAAGCATCCGGATTAATCTTGTCGATATCTATGAAACCTGTAAGTTGCTGCACAATCTGTTTATAAGAAAAAGGGTAAGAGTTCAGATTTTGAACAATCGTCAGATATTGGGCTGTAAAAATGAATCAGATTTTGTTGTAACCTCTCTATCAACTATTGGAAGCTGTTTCTTCTCTAGGGCCATTTTCCAACTCACAAGATCTTGACGTGATAAAGGGCTGCAACACCAAACATGTATGAAAAAATAAGCAAGCAGTTTTAAACAAAACTCTAATTACCAAGATTAAGATGAGGGACTAGCTAAAAAAGTAAGAAAAGATTATAATTGTATTGTAATTAGAAAATATGTAACTTAAATCTTAATTATGTTACTAAGAAACCTTAAATAATTACAACCTTGTATTTGTATTTGTTTAATGTTTTGAACACATTAACAATTATACCTATCTGGAGAAAAGAATGCAGGGTGCAGGTCTTCATCTGGAGAGGATTGCATGTCACGCCTAGATAGCTTACTGGAAATCAAACCAGCTTCTGCTAAACCTGAAAATACCTGACAAGTTTAAAATCCATAACAAAATTTGTAAAATAATTAAAAGCAGAACATTTGTACCTTGGATATGTGGAAAATCAGGATCTTCAGGCGTTATGTCATCAAAGCCAAGTTCTGTGACATTCTCTATGTACATTGCGGGGTAGACTTTTGATACGGAACTCCTACAAGAACATGGAAGTTAATTCCAATTCATATAGTTCAACTGTAATTGCTCAAGAGATTTTTAGTTCGACACTTTAGCATCTACTATATTAGACAATTACTTCTTAGACAGTCTACACACACCAGCCATCTATGTATGATTATGCATGTGTGACTGTACCAAGGTTGATTGTTTTGGTGTGTGACAAACTGGTCAGGTCTAGCCTAGCAAGAGATCAATATACCTTGTCAGAGAACTGCTAGCTGAGACCAACCAGCGTGCATATTCACGACGAGTGCAAAGATCTCCAGGTTGGACATCCGCTTCAATCACCTAATTAATTCCAAATAAAACAAAAGCTTCCATTAGATTAATTGCAGATTTATTTGGCATGGGCGGATAGCCATGAACATAATATACAAACACATTCAATCAGTACAGGAAATCAGGTCTATCACTAATGCAGATTGCAGACTGATTTTCATATTATAGCTAACCTTGCAAGCACTTGTAAAAATTCGCAGTTGAGAAACAAATTTTCAAACTCAAGGTTTGTTTTTGTTCAACCAAATAGACAAATAGACATAATTGCTTCCAGATTAACCCAGTAATACTGTGGACAGAGCGCAAGATGATCCCAGAATAAGCTTATACTTCTTTTATATGCATGTTTCATAAAAGATTTCCAAAATAATCACGCTCCACGGGAAAGGGATTTAGGAATAGGTATACATGTTCAGTTATGAAACAAATAGTCGACTTACAGATATCTTAACACAGGCAGACAAAGTCAAAGTACCTTTAACACTTGCAAAGCTGTTAGTGCTTGACTCTGAATTTGATCAACTGCAGCAGAGACCAAAACTTTCCCTGCAAACTCCTGAAGAGATGGGGATAGATTTGACGGAGCAGGTATGACTTGAGTAGAATATTTAATTCCAAGACTGGTCAAGTCAAATGATGTTCCAGTTTCAGTTATACTCTGATACACGTTGGCAAGTTGTTTGTCGGGAAAACTGTATGAAACATCAGCTACTGAAGGAGCTTCAGATGCTTCATTGGGAGTAGCCTCGCCAAGTTCAGGTGAAATATCTTTAGCCTTATTGAAATTAACATCTGTGTTAACTGAGGAGCTACCATTGCCAAGACCCAAAACAGTGGGCTCAAAATCTCCATCTGGTTGTGCCTCGGGGGCAACGTTGACGTAATTCTCTTCACTCTTAGCTTGTCCAGATAGCGAATTTTGTTCAATGCTTATGGTTGACGAGTCATCATTTAAAAGGGATGACGGAGTGATAGAGTCATCTCCTTCTAGTTCAAGGTCACTTTGACGCTCTAGATCGAGAGTAGTAAGAGTAACCTTATCATTCTCAGAGCTTGAGTTGATAACAGATCCTGAAGAGAACTCACTTTCAGGTTGCTGGAGCGGCTCTTCAGGAGCAACTGACTGGTCATCATCAACAGATGCTGGATTTACTTCCTGGGGAGGCTCTTCAGGAGTCTTATCAGAACCATCAGCAATACTGGTTTCATCTCCTTCATTAACATAATCAACATTATTACTCTCATCAGCTTCAATCTTATCAGTACTAGAGTATAAAGCCTCATCTACACTGGCTAAGCCTTGTTGATTGCTGCCATCTGATGTTTGATTTTTACTATCTTCCACAGTTTCATCATCATCATGATCAGATGCCAGTGATTCTTCTTGATGTACCGTCAGTGGCTCCATCTGCTTTTCTGCTCCTAGAAACACCACCAAATTATATTACACAGACACGCACTAGTAAACATAACGAAAATTATCTTGCAAGTTTGATATGAATCGCTACTCAGTGAAGTAACACATTATACATGAATAAGTTCGCCTATAATCTTCCTTCCCCAAAAATATATAATAATAAACTTTGAAACTAACAGAAAGTACATTGTTTCTCAATAGAAGGCACACATTATAATCTTCTAATTACATGGAATCAGATATTTTCACTACATCGAGTTTCAAAAGAACTTACTCGTACTGCCTCGATTTCGAACAGACAATCCAGCAAAGGCAAGACCAGCAACAAGAACAACTGCAACTCCAGCTCCAACTAATCCTGAAAAATGTCTATTACAAGCATTACTACATACAAGTACACCAATTAGAAATTGCACAAACAGAACTGAGAAAAGTGAGGTTTAAGGGAGTGAACTATCTCACCATTGCGGGATTGCTTCGAGCTCGAGTCATCCGTCGATTCCTCCCCATCATCGGTCCAGCCAGCATAACCGTCGGCAGTTTTTGACGGAGTAGGATTCACCGCCCAGGACTCCACAGAACGACGCCGTTCGGGGACGCTGCTCCGGGACGACCAGTTATCGGAAATGGAGTGCATGCGTATACGCATCCTGAGCAGGGCCGGAGCCGGGGACCTGCGGCCGCCGGCGAAGGCTAATCGGAGCTGAAAGCAGCTCGGAGAAGACGTGGTGGTCAGAGAAGGCATTGACATGTACAGTGAAAGGGGGATTCGAGAAGATTCTGGGTCGGTGGCGTAGATAGCAGAGGTCGGTAGGTGGGGGAAAGTGATCAATCGGTTCGAGTCAAATGCGCTGAGGTTTATCGTTTCCGGATTCGCGCACTCTTGTTTTTAACGACCATTTTATTCCACTGCCTAAACAATTCAACCAGTAAATATTACTTTAGTTTATTAAGACGCCGTGGATAAAAGTTCACTGCACTTGCAGAGTAAAGGTTTTTTAATCATTTAAAAAAAAGTGTTTTCTTTTACATAACAAAGTAAAGTTTCTTTTAAAAAAAAATACAAAGTAAAGTTAATAATACTCTGTCTAATTGTAAACTTTTTTAAGTGCAATGAACTAAATTGAAACAAACAGTTTAACTGAAATGAATGGGTTAAAAATGTATGGTCTTTACACAAGAAATAAAAAATATATATATATATATTTACAAATCGAGAGAACAAAGATATTTTATTTGTTACTTTAAAATGAAAACAGTCAATTATTATGTTTGAATGGTTGGAACTGAGTAAGAGTAAATATATTTGACAAATGTCGAGCTTTCTAGCAGCGTCATATTATGTGTTCATCATCCTAGTAATATTTCATTGAAAGTGCTCAGAAAATAATGAAAAATAATTATAGTAAGTTTGAAATTATAATTCAACTGTTTCAATTTTATTTTAAAGAGTGTTTCGCCAAAAAAAATCAAAAATAAAGCTTTCACAAGTGAACTTATGAAGTACATAATATAAAAGAAAGTTTGCCATACATAGAAAGTATCATTTTTCATAAACTAATCTCAAACTATCAATCAACAATCAAAGGCTATCTATTTGGCTTTACAAAATCATCGCCTCGTCTCAGTGGTTGTCATCAAAGTTCAATGTCCAAGGGTTACTAAGTCTGTCAGCGCCGTTAGAAGCAGAAGAGGTTCCCTCTTTCACAGACTATGGTGCATAAAACTGTGAATACAGCTGCTCCCGAACTTTATAGTAATCCTCAGTCAAAGGTCCTTCGAGAAGTATTTGCTGATCAGCAGCACCAGAACCCTACATAATAATATTACAGATGATCAGTTCACTATATATAGATCCATCCCTGTGTACATTATCATCACAAAGACAACTATCTGCACACACCTTTTGACTTGTATCTCCAACCTTACGCAGGGTCACATGCTCCCCACATCGAAGAGCTCCACCGCCAAACTCCACCTGAAATCAAAGAGTTTAACATCGACTTTTCAGTAAGAATATGATCAAAGAAAGATCAACCAACAGCAGAGCATTAAAATTTCTAGGTCTTTATTCACCTGAATACCCTTGCTTGCCAGCAGCTGCTTGAAATCAGCCATTTTTAAATCACCAACTAGCACGCTTTCATGTGGTGGGGGAGATGGAAGGGGATGTAGAGACAGCATATCATTTTCCGTCTTCCCCACTTCAGCATCGACCCATGCGATTTCATAATCTCCCATCTGCAATAAATAGAGTACTCAGTATGCACATACTCTATAAGCGACATGATGCACTGTGGATTCATTAACAAGATGCATTACCTTTCTAAACAGCACATCATGCATTAATTTCTCAGGAAGTTGAACCTGAAATGAATTTATAATCAGAGAGTGCAAGAAAAGATATCATATGGACAGATATAATAATGATGAAATTTTGACAAAAATTGGCAGGGGTTGTCACCTTATAAGCACACAAATCTGATGTGACATCAATTGATTCTTCAATTTGGGGGGCGTACACATGAGGACAGACTTGTTTCACGCAGTGTTGCTTCAAATGCTCAGTGGCTTCTGCTGATCCATGGACCAAGACCTAAATAGAACGAGGCCACAAATGTTTAGAAAATAAGCTGGAGAGAAAAGGCTTACAACCAGAAATTGCATTGGTTACTTTTTAAATGAATAATGTCAAGCTTGTAAGCAAATAAATCAGAGAAAAAGAAGATTACCAGCTTGAGGGGGTTCACGTGTGCAATAATAGATTTGATTGACCGGCCATCAGAACGGCCCTCAAAATCCATGTAAATCAAAGAGCATTTAACTTGGACCTATATTTAAATTGAGTGCATCCATATAAAATCAGATCAGAGTAATGAAACCCAACAGAACTACTTAACCATTTAAAAATCTTTACAATTTTTTTAGAAACACTGCCAAGAATGTTTTGAATGTAAAAATTTGTAGCCATGAGCTTTTCTTTTATAATACACAAGAGTACCTAGAAGTGAAGTTTTCCTTCAAGGAAAGTGAAACTTATGCAACGGATAATCTTGTTCTCTAATTACAAAAACATATTACTGTATAATTGTATTTTTACATATAACCTAGATAAGTTATCCAACATAAATAGTAACTAGTGCATCAGAAGCATTTCTAGGAAGTTAAACGAAGCTTACAGTTAACTCGGTAGATACAACTTTTGAAGGTGCTGTATCCAACATCACATTAATGGATCCTTCATCAACTTTACCAGTATCTCCATCCACCTATGAAGAAAAAAATTGTGTTCATTAAGGCCAACATCTTTACACGTGCATCGCAGGTTAAGGGTGAAAGGCCAGTCAATAAGAAGCATATGCTCCAAGAGAGACTCACCTGCATGAATGTTGAATCTATCATGTCACCTTTGATCACATAATCATCTGGGTTGATGACTTCACCAAAATCATCCCATTCACTTGAGTTCGCGTAGTAAGGAAACATTGGAGCAACAGAACTTGAAGGAACAAACCCATCAGAAAACACATCCCTAAAGCCATCACTGCGTTGATTGACTGCTGCAAAAATCAAAGGGAAAGAAATTTATGGCTTTTAAGCTCACGAAAAGTTTGGCTTGGTGGAAATATGTAAAACTATGGTCTCATTATTGGCATAAGAGATAATAAATAAAGGAAATCCCTTGTTGGAAGTGTGTATATCAGATAATAATATATATGAACAGTAAAAACAAGTTAACCTCATGTGGAAAAGCACAAGAAATTGTTATTAGAAGTTGGGATTTAAAATCTTGATCATGAAAGTACAGTGTGTGTGTCTATGTACTGACATTTGCTACAGAAGTTTCATGATAAAATAACCAAACATTTAGTCAACAACTATAGAGCTGTATTTATGAGATCCTATGGTACTTTTCCTCAGATTGATCAAGCCTAATTTTCTTTCTAAGCTTCTATAGGATTGTCCAAGAAATATAACCTATCAACTTATTCATATAGACAACCATATGACCTACCTCCTTTCGAATCATTGCTATGACTTTCATCAATGATCATGGGATCATTAGGAGCTATCTCTGTCTTAATAGACGCATTTGATTCCTCCTCTTTAATCTGAGTAGCTTTAAGAGCTGCCTCCTTCTTCTGTCGTTCTTGCTCTTCTTCGTAAGCTGCTAGTTCCTCCCCAACTAAGGGTACTCTTATCGACATAGTAACTTTAACAGCTTTAGGAGGTGGGTCTGACTGGAGCATACGAGCTAAGGTGCCAAACTACAGATAAGCACAAACATTCAGCAATTATATGAGTGCCTTTCTTTTCAAGGAAATTCAATATGAATATAGATAAATGACCCTTCAAAGAAATTTAAAAGAGAACATGATAATCTGATGAGTATCACGGAAAAGAAGAGGATACAAAGCCTTAAAATGGTACATATTGCTAGAAGGACGAACCTGGCCTCTTTCAGTAAAAAGTACAACATTCCTTGTGTCAGAAGCCCACTCAACGAAGATATCATGAGAAAACCCAGTTTCTAGACTGCCCATAGATGAGAAAACCACCTAAATAGATAATCTGTCAGCTTGTTGATGGCATAGAATGTACAAATAAACTTCAAGACATAAACAGACCTTTGGACCTTGTGGAGCATTCTCAAGTTCACCCTTGTTGATTAAAAGTTTGACATGCCTGAATGCATTCAAATATATCATTCATTAACGAAGAGTACATACTAAAAGTAGAAGCTAACATACCTACAGCAGATACAGAAGATGTAATAAACCCAGAAAAGAAGTTTGAACAAAATTTTTAGAGGTATAAACGGAAAAACATTTCATTCAAGGACATAGAAACCAGATAGCAATAACAATTTGTTTAATGGAGATACTCTACCTCAAAAGGAAAACATTGTCACGTGTGTGCTCAAAAGACTTTGCTATTGAATCACTCATCCACTCAAGAAAAGTCTTTACGTAATTTATTGTGCTTGATGACACGTATGTGAGGAAATATATAGGATATGCAAATTTATTCAACTCCCAATGCTGCAAGGACACCAAAAAATTACTTTCAGAATCATTTAAATGAGAAGATAATATATTCAAAAAATCTTCATAATGGGTGCCAACTAGCCTGTTCCATCATTAAAATTAGTTCCAGCACTCGACCAGCAGTATCCACGGGTAATAGTACATTTCCACCCACTCTAAGGGTCTTCAATATGGTATCTAGCAAGATCAATAATAAAAATTGTTCAACTCTTTGGTGCATTTATAAGTTTATGCATGAGTTACTTGAATTAAGATAAAGAGTGTGAATTGCTAGAAACAATGAAAAGAAAAACAAGGGGGTCGTTACCTAAAAACTCTTGGTCTCTTTTTTGTCTTGGAGGTTGGTTGCTTAATGCATTATAGGCATCAGTAATTAAGACTGCAGGGCGAACAAACGACTCCAAGATAGTTCCGTTTAAAAGCCTGATAAAAGAAACATCAATGAAACCAACCATTCTATTTCAAATTGAAGAGTGTGGTTTTTTTATTACCTCTCTTTACGATGATTAAAGTCAACAGCATATATAATATCTTCCCCGTCCTTGGTAATTTTCCAAACAGCACCACCTAACAGATGGCCAGCAACGTAAGGAGCAATAACTATTCCTTCTCCTTTCCCTGAGAAAAGAGAGCAAATTTTAAAAATCATGAAGCAAAATGGAACATATGCTCAACTTGCAGGGCCAGATAAATAGAATGATTGACATAATGCTGAACTTTCAACTTTGTCAGGCCAAAGATATGATGGCCACAACTAAAACTGCTACCATAAAAAATCCAATCGAATATAAAGTAAGCCCTGCAGACCTAAGATGAAGAAATGTCACAGTAGAGTAGACCTGCCTACCAGATATATGATGGTTCTGAGAGTAAGTTAAGCTGGTTATATTTTGGAAAGCGGAATCAACATCATCCAAAGTGAACAGCTCAAAGTCCGAGACTTGCTGCAAAAACAATTAAATGTTGATAAATATTCACATCATAATCATAACAGTCTCATGAAATCAGTATTTTTGTTACAAAACATGGCATTTACAAGGTTGCCGCCAATCTCACCTTGTTTGAGAGATACTGATCATACATCGTGAGCAAACCTAGTCTGCAAACAGGTTCAGTAGCAAAAACAGGAGCACGGAGTCCAAGCTTTTTCATAGCATACGGCAGAGCACCAAGATGAAGCGTGTCCGAATGAGACAGCAACACAGCATCCACTGTCGGAGCCACCCTGAGGAGCAACAAACACACACCTTTTTCAGCACTAACTTCAAACAACACCACACTAAAACCGAAACTAAAACTCCCTAATTTACGCATTACTCGATTATCATATGTTGCAGCTAGGGTTTTGCAATTCTACTTGTAATATAACTTCCAGAGCACTATTTTACAGCATAAGAACCTGAAATCAAGCTTGGGAACAATACCTGGAAAGGGGTTCGAGCAGGGATGGGTCGAACTGGTCGTTCCAACCGCAATCAATGAGGAAGTTGAAGCCGTCGACGGAGACCAGGTAGGAGAGCGGGTTCTCGTTGTAGACGCCGCATAGCGGCTTCACTTGCACTGAAGTTCCCATATCTCGGCACGCCGGAATCTAGGTCTGTAATATCCGGCGACTATACTTCTTCACTCTGTTGCCGCCTGAATTTGATCAGTGGTACTGGTAGATAGCTGAAAACTGCAAGCAACGTTCAAACGTCTATGCGCAGTGCGCCTCCTAATACGATGTCGTTCCCGGGTAATATAAGTATATAACCCAAATTTATTTATTTTTGTTATCACAAGATCCACAACCCCAAGTTAAAAAGAAAAAGGAAAAAATAACCGATTGAATCATTTTTCATCCATCTTTTTATTTGGGTGTAACTTTTCATTTAAATTGCATCAATATATGATTATCATATCCTGTTATTATGTGAAGGGAATCTAATTAATTTCATAATTTATCTCTTTTAACTTCGTATATCAATCAGGCTACTGAAATACCTAGTGACAATAATAGATAGTTGTTTAGTATTATATGTTGGTCGTAACAAGATAACTTTTGGAACTGTTCAATTATTCTCCTGGATGTTCACGACGCCAAAAACATACTTGCAGAGCGAGAAAATGATTGGCGCCTTAATATGAAGCAAAAGGCGATTCACTGACGATATCGAGACTCGAATCTCAGTGCAGTAATAAACTCAATGTTCCAACCATTTGGTACACTGGCTGATGTTGATACCTTAACATAATGATATCACTGATAGATTTGGAAGACAAAAGATTCAAATTTATTGAGAAGTTCGTAATATGCCTTTAAAAAAAAAGTTCGTAATATCAATGGCTCTGATAGGATCCTATTCCCACATCGAACCTCAGCAGTTTCTTTTGCTTTTTTGTTTGATTTTTGTTAGGTTATGAGCGTCCATGTTCAAAATGAGTTGAAATTTCATCAGGTGAAAGTTATAAAACATATTCAAGGGCAAAATAAAAGTAAAAAATATCATCAACTAGTGAATTCCAAATAAACTTACAAGCTACCAAACCTGTTTTATTTTATTTATTTATCACTAAAATTACACTACTAAATTGTCACTACCCCGAAATTACAATTTTGCCTAAGGAGGGGTAAGTGCCGATACCATCCCTTATTCTTTCTCAGCTTCGGTTGTGTTTCCCGAGTGCTTGATCGCCAAAGGGGTCAAGGTTCAGTGAAATGAACTTTCTCGTGACTGTTCTCAAATGGCGATCCTTCCCACAGCTCTCCAAATTCCCTTCTCATCCAAGAGACTACGAGTACTGGTCCTAATGTAGATGGAACCTACATTCAGACACACTGCTTAGAAAAAAAAACACACAAATATGTGGAGGGCACTTTTGTCTTTTGATAAAGTAACGTACCAGATACAAGAGTGCTGGTTGTGGCGAGCGAGTCAAAATGCCAGCTGCCAGGGCTGTTACAAGGCCGACTGCATACCCGGGGAGGGCATACCTGATGTATTTAAACCCCTTCGATGATGGCATATCCAAGGCATTCCCTGATTCCTTACTTCTCTTATAATCGAAAAAGAGAACCAATGCCAAGAGCATAGAAGGGATTGCCTGCAAATGCAATGCAAGTGTCTTGGCTAAAATATTGTTATATACAGACTTTATGATACTACAATGCAAGTAGGGAAAGACAAATGCAAACAAGTGCCAAGGAACCAAATACATGTCGAGCCACTTAATAAAATAAAGTGAGAACTTGAGAAAAGATATATTACCATGTCACCAAGACCAAGCATCATGTAATCAGCTGCAGCATTATTTCCGGGAACTATGCCACCAAACAGATTCCTGGGGAAGACAATCTTGACTGGTAATTCCAGTTTCTTCGTGATCAGTTGTAATCCAGGAAGACTCAAGCTATTAGCAACTGTGTGTACAGGGTTAGATGCTTGCTGTGTAGCTACTGAGACCATAACATTTGCCCCGAAAAACCTCTCAGAGTAGAATACCCAGAAGATATCATATACAAACAGACAAAGAAGGAGCATTGCACATATCTTGATATTGGGAAGGCGAACGTGACTCACAAAAGCCATACAGAGGGAGATCCCCAGCAAATTATTCAGCACCCAATAGCCAGTAACAAGCCATGCTATAACAGTGGCCACACATAGAAACACAAGAAAAGCTTGCATCCGAGTAAATGACTTTGCACAGCAACTAGATATGAATGGGTCACCTAGGCCGAACCGGGACTTGATATGTGCAAGATATGGTGACAGACAAAAGTACAGGGATGAAGCCGAGGCAATTGCAGTGAAGCCAGTTAGAATTTGTGAAACCGACGAGAATAAATAGAACATCAGAAGCAGACTGCAGGAGCTCATAACAGGGATCATCAAGGCCTGCGACCTGTCTAGAGTGATGGTCGCTTCAGACATATCCCGATTCCTCTCCATTTCTTTCCCGTAGTTCAGAGCTCGAACGGCCGACCCATAAGTCACAGCTATGGCTGTCAAAATGAGAGTCAGGGGTGCTGGTTCCATCAGAAAGAGGAGCTTCCAAACTGACTCCATCTCAAAAAGTCACTCACTTTGCAAAAATCCTAACTTTATAGATCAACAATTCAATCCTCACAACCCGTAAAACAAAACACTAAAGATCAGCTTGTAATCCAATCACTGAAAGCCAGCGTTTTTAACGTTATGGCCAACTCCACCTCGAAACCACTAGCATTTAGAAAGATGACAGCTTTTATAACTCAGATATTCAGTAACCTGTAAGTGAAAAGTACATTTACAGATATTCAGATACATACATTTACATGTCAATGGAAGCAGAAACAGTAAAACAACAGCAAAAATATATGATTTTTTACAATTCCCTTCAAGAAAAATGTTCCCCTAATTTGATAATCCCCCTCTGGACCATATCTGATCAAAACAACACAATCCATACAAATTCCACAAAAATCGAGTGGCATTTAGACAATTACAAAGATACATACATGAATTCATTTGTAAGGGGGAAAACTCCGACATCCCACAGATTATCCTAGCCTAAAACTTGCATACATACGATGATCCCCTCATTTCAGGACAGTTTTTAAGAAAAATTCAATGCCCACTGAGGATCAAAGATCTAAAATGGTATAAGATCAACCGGATATGGGACTTACAGAGAGTTCGACGGATTTGCAGAAGTGCTTGGAGTGTGACTTGCCTTGGACTTGGACGTTTTCAGAATCTCAGCTATATATTTCTATTTGAAGGAAAAAATCAAGGAAATACAACATTTAAGAAATGATAGAGTAATCGATTACTTTCTAATAAATTGGAGCTAAGAAATGCTCTTTTTTTTTTTCATAAAAGCTTTAAAATATTATTTTTAAGAAAATGTTTATCATTTTTATTTAGTTTGAACTAACAAATCACACTTAATAGGTCACTTTAAATTGTAGTTTGAACTGACAGATCATACTAATGATAATTTTGATCTGGTACATCACTTTAAGTTGTAGTTTAGACCAACAAATCACATTAAATTTTGCTCATCTGACTTTTTTCATAAAGAAAGAAATTATGTATTATTATTGTGATTTTTAAAATAAATGACTTGTTTAGATTTAAATTAAATAAATAAAATATAATATCATTTTATCAATAAACCAATTGTGTGAGACGCGCTAAAAATTAGATATTACTTATCGTCTCACTTTAATCTGCAT
Source organism: Sherardia arvensis (assembly GCA_948330725.1). NCBI lineage: Eukaryota > Viridiplantae > Streptophyta > Magnoliopsida > Gentianales > Rubiaceae > Sherardia > Sherardia arvensis. The sequence goes on from OX415236.1 coordinate 48,256,533, forward strand.
AGTTGACTTTTTACACTATCAACGCACATCATTGACCAGTAGTATCTATATTTGCTTATATTATCAGAAAATAAAATTTTGATACTTAAATATTATATATTGTAATTAATTTAACGATATCAAATATGATAATATTGATTATTATGTAAATATTTAAACATATATGATTAATATATGAATGTTGTTAAAAAATCATAGCGTGAATCAAGGTGAGACGGATGAAATACAAAATATAAAATTAGGGCTAATGTAAACCTTTAACAAAGGGGATTAGAATATAAATATTTAAAATTTCAACTCCAAAATTAAAAAAACATGTAAAATACATGTTATTGCAAACAACTATATATTTCTCCCCATACCCACATATTTCCTTCCAATACCCACAAGGTTTAGGGTATGGAGCTATTACTGATAAAGTTTGTTTTTTTAATGAAATTTTTCATTAATCATAATATAAAAATGTTATTACAAATAATACGATTCAAATGATAGGCTTGTTGTATACATCAAGCAAGATTACACAACCAAACCAGACTCCTTAAAGGAATTTAGCATATTTGATAAAGTTAGGGTTTTATCTTGATTGATTAACATCCATGTCATATTAATTAAACCTATCACTCTAAATGTTCAGATCCATTGAGGAGTATGAATGAGGGTGATGAAGGAGAAGATAAAGGTGGCCAAAAAATGGGAACAACTTGGGTTGAATTTATAGGGAATTGATAGGTGCAATCCAACATAACTTTTGCAGTCAGTCCATATTTGTATTTAAATTATCTGATATACTCTCATTTATGGGAATCACATTTACTTTTGAATAAATACTGAGGACATTAATGTCACATCTTGAATAAATACGGACTGCATGTGACAATGCCCAATTTATATAAGCCTCTATTTGTGTCTGGGGTTTGACATGCGCGTGCCCAGTTTACTAATTATAGGTCCATAAAAGATAAAACTACCATTCACTATTTCATATGGCCTAAACCTACATTAACAAATTTGCAAAGTCTCTAGAAAGTTCGACTTTCCTAAATGTTATGGAACTACCACTATATATTTAAGGTCAAGTGATATTATTTTGTGTTAAAACATTGATAGTATCAAAGTGAACATATAGTAAAACATGTTTTAATGCAAAAATTCATGAATTTACATTAAAACATTAATAAAATTCAAATAGCAAATTTTACAGTTCAAATTAAAAGGTACACTGTATAAGTTAAAACGTATAAAAACTCTTATGGAAAGTCAGGAAAGTTGGACTTTCAGGAGACTTTCTCTAACAAATTTAGAGGCATTTAAATCAAAATCAGACCTATATTAACAAATCACACATGCATGTATAACTTCCCTTGCATGTTATTAGAGACATTGATTGAATATTTTGCTTCATCTTGTTATTGGAAGTAAACCAATCCTCACTGTGCATCTGGTTTTGTATTTAGGAAGGAGGCTAATGTAAAGCTTGTGCCAATAAGGTTATAGATTTTAAGGTGTATTTGAATTATTTGTATGGGTAAGACACTAACAAAAAGGTTGGTTGGTTTTGAATTACATTATAACAAAATTTTAAGATTTAAAATCCTTACTTTGATTTTGTTCCCTAGAAATATTTGTAAATGTCATCATAAATTTACTTCATCTATCAAAATGGAAACTATTTCCTTCAAATATGAAGGATTTGAAAATGCATATGCATACGTCAACCTTTGTAGTCATTTTCGATTGGATTGATCACTTCCGAAATGTCCAAACACACATAAAGTAAATTTGATTACTTCCTATATTTTGAAACCACACTTACTCTTATTTTTCGTGTTTCATTGTAAATGGCAGTTTTGATATTTTTACCCTCATTATATATGTAAATCTACAAATTTGTTATATGATTAGGCCAACGATTAACACTAATTACATCATCAGCCATGCCCTCTCTCCACTAAAAACTTGGAGCAAAGATTGTTAATTGATTAGTGCAGAGATTAAGAACCGACAAGGTACAAAGAAGCTCATATATAGCCTCCTTTTCCACTGCCATGTCATATCTTGGTTAATGGACTTGTGGATCGTCAAGTACAATTTCATTAGATATTGAGGAAGTATATCAAGGGATATTTAAGTTTCAACTAATCGTTTTATTAATTTACCTCTTAATCAACACCATTGAGAAGTACACAAACATTATAGTTCACGTTTTATACCTGAAAGACTGAAACCATGGCCGTCACTCCTTTCCATCTTTTTTGAAAACTTTAATTTGAACAAACTAAACTATTAGATTTTTCACTTCACTCTTTCCACCGGTTTCAGATAATTTTTTCTCAGGTTGAATTCGGTTCGAATCGGTTCGGTATCGATCCGTCGGTTAATTCGGCTCGGATCAGATATTCCCCATGGAGCATGGCACACATGCGGACCTGACCTTGCCAAAATGCCAACCAACATGGGATGCGTGACCAAAATGAAATGCATCTCTTTCCATTCCTTCCTTCTCAAAACATCCAAAAACCACTCCCATTTCCTTCTCCCTCACTCGATCTCCTTCATCATCACCGTCAGCAGAACCCGGGCCCCACCATTTCCAAACCAGTATTGACAATGGTCCTTCTCGCGGGCCCCACCACACAACCCCATCGCTATACTATAAAAACCACTCTTTTCCGCCATTTTCTCCAACCCGATCCCAACAAACATTATTCCGCCGCCGCCCTCCGTCGTATACGGTGGCGGAACATCTCGCCGGCATCCAGTCGTGCGCCTACGCATATCTTTTCCGTATATACACAAACACAACTTTCCTTTGCTGCAATATTTCATTAACTTCGCCGGCATTCAGTTACATTTTTTTACCATAATAACAACGGAATTGATATTTTTTTCCGTTATTCCGTTTCATTATTTACCACAATAACAACAGAATTTATTGCTAGATATGAATTATGAATGTATGTATACAGACAGCTGAGCGAGTCCATTCTGTTTGATAGAAGAACAAAAACACGAAAAAGCAATGAAAGGAGTCTCTCTGCTCGGACTCTGCAGCTGTTTTCTTCTCCTTCTGCTGGCGTGCGGGCCACGCGCCGCCGCAGGGCAGCTTCTGGTGAACATGACCCTGGTGCGAAACGCTTCTGCTTCCGGCGCCTGTAAGTTTTTTTATGATTTTCAGTCGATTTATTTTAAAAAAATTTAGTCTTTTTTTAAAATAAAAGTTGACGTGCTCTGTTTTTGTTTGCTTCGCCGGAAAATATTCGGATTCGGAAAGATTGCTTGGACGGAAGTTTGCCGGCGTACCATTTACACAGAGGATTCGGGGCGGGAGCAAGGAATTGGATTTTGCAGTTCGAGGTAATTCTTTACTATTATTTTAAAAATATTGTTCGAGATTCTGCTTTCGTTCATGTTCTTTTCCAGTTTGTTCATAAAAGCTTTACCACTTTTTGTGGAAACATTGTTGCAGTACTGTTATTTTTCCCTCGGATTTGTGGTCTCGATGAGACAAAATAATGCATCTATGCAGTGTTTGGTTTTGATCTTTTTGCTATCGAAAATTACACACTTTTTTTAGTGCATACTTTTAAACAGCAGGATTTCTGGGTTATTTATTGTTGTGTACCAGTAATACGGAGTACGTTTGAACTGAAAGGAAGCCCGGCTATTAACTCCCATTAAATTTAAGCATCACATCAGTTATATATGTTCTCCTTTTATCTCACAATATTCTTTACCACAAATTATACCATACACCTCCCCAGGTGCATTCTAAAATTTTATTATGTGCATTTTTATGTGTATAATTGTGCATTGTAAAGTTTTTTTCTTACAATTTCTATAAATAGTATATGCAAATAGAATGCACAGTTATAATTATAAAACACACATCAAAGGTGAGGATACATACCCCTTGGGTATGGTATAATAAACATCAATCAATACAAATATTAATAATAATTCTATACCTTTAAGTATGTATAGTTTAAAGTCAGACCTGTTAAATGCACATTGTATTTTGCTGTATTTTTATTATACAGTGCATGATTCTACTATACATAACTGTAGATTATAACATATATCGAAAACGTATTTTTCATTTTTAACCGCAAATAAGTAAAATACGACATGCATATCAGCACATATACCCTTTAAAAAAAGATTACTGAATATCATTTAGCCATGTTCTTGTAACATGTAATAGTCAATATAATAAATAAAAAAGTTTAAATGTGGACGATGAAATATCTAGTCATATTTTCGGGATGGTTTTATTTTTTGATGAACTGAAGTGATCTATTGAAGATAGAATTAGTATGATTAATTAACTTAAATTCCATGAAATTATATTTTAGCTGAATTGAATTAAATTAAATTAAGTTAAATCACTAAACATAGCCTTGTTCCATCCTTTTATTGACATAGAAAGTGTTTAAACATGGTTGGTGGAATAATAATCATCAATTTCATCAATAATTTTAGAAAATTAAATAATTAATATTGTATAGTTCTAAATATTAATACCTTACAATTTTAATCAAAAATTGACGGTAAAAATATTTTGCAGGGTGGGGGATGGTGCAATGATATCCCGTCGTGCTTGGACAGAGCCAAATCCCGGCGGGGGTCAACGCATTACATGAACAAGCTAGAACCCTTCAACGGCATCCTGAGCAACAACGTTTCACAGAACCCAGGTGCGAGTTTTTTTATTTATTTTTTTAAAAAATTTTTTGTTTCTGCCCATCCCCATCCCAATCATGGGTGCCCTCCTCTCCAGTCTCCATTCCAAAAATTAATGAAAATTTCGACATTTCTGTGAATTGGGTCCGTTCAGATCCTTAACCAAAAGAGGAACCGGACAAACTCACATTGTTGCTTGTCTCAATCACGTGCTGCATATTGCAAACAAAATACAATAGTAGAGAAATTGTGTTTGGCTACATTTGACAGCTCATGTGAATGATGGCTGCTGTTTATTTTGCATTTCCAGCTTTCATTCACTAACCATATGCCAGTTGACTTAAGGGTACTGAGTAGTGATCTTTGTTTTTTTTGGTTCCTTTCAATTATTGTTGAATGTGACTGAGAATGAGATGCATTGCTCAAATCATGGTATTGGAGATTAGGTATGGAAATGGACCCTATAATGCAAATTTATCAAAGGAGGAATCTTGAATAAAATACCTTAATCCATCTCATCCATGTGTGCATTGTAGTTGTGTCAATTCGGATTGGCGAATCGCATTATAGATTGTTGTGGATCAATAATAGATCATATTATGGTTGGATGAATGAGTTGTTTTTGTAAAAAGATAGCTTTTTTTATGTGACGAATTAATCGCTGCAAAGTGAAATATGTATATGATAGTATGTGACATAAATCATTGCAAAGTGTTTAACTTTTGCTGATTTTTGTGTGTGTAATATTGAAATGTTGAAATTTGGATGTGTGATCATGGTTCCATTGGCTAACTCATGTTCTTGATTGAAACTTTAGATTTCTACAACTGGAACCGGGTTAAGATTAGATATTGTGATGGAGCCTCATTTGCTGGGGATGGCATGTTTGACAATGGGGTGAGTATGTTGTTTGTATTTGTAATGACAGTAGTCATGTTCTTTGCCTTGCTTACAAGTTACAATAATAGGACACTATATACTGGTAAAAATCACCATGTTCTGTCAGTTATGTTTTGCTATTTATTGCACTTGTCCGGCTGTTCCTGATACCCGTGTTCATTCTTATGAGAATCAGACTTCCCGACTGTATTTTAGAGGGCAAAGAATTTGGGAAGCGGTTATCCATGATCTCCTACCCAAAGGATTGGGCCAAGCAACAAAGGTAATTAGCTAACTAAGCATTTCTCGTTTTATATTGAAACTTGGAAGTACTAACAAAAATGCCCTTGAAAGTTCAAGTCTTTATTTGTGTGTGAATGACAAAGTGAAGAATCGAATGTTATTCTAGTATTTTACTTAGCTTGATAGAAATTGAATTGCATGCTTGTCGATATCCTCTTGGACAGGCATTGCTGGGGGGCTGTTCTGCTGGGGGTCTTGCAACTTTCCTACATTGTGATAATCTGACAGATCATCTGCCAAAGAACGCTACTGTGAAATGCATGAGCGATGCTGGATTCTTTTTGGACGGGTTAGTTTTGAAATGAGACCTGTAATGTAACTCTGCCACTTTCTCTACTTATTCCTAACACAGCAATACTTCCTTTTGTCTTGCAGGAGAGACGTCGCTTCAAACCACACTATGAGAGACTTTTACAACAAACTGATCACTTTGCAGGTAACTATTTTCCCGTAATATGTCCTTCTATTTAGTGCCATCATATGTACAAATCTTGACTATTTTTTTCTTTGAAGGGGGTGGAGCAGAATCTGGACCCGAATTGCACAAGACAGCAGCAGTTTGCTTCTAAGGTGAGATATCCAATCTGCTTCTTAGTTGCAAATGAGATCAAATTTGAACCTTTGAACTGATCACGAATGGCTATTTTTTGCAGTGCTTCTTCCCACAGTACGCACTAACATACATCAGAACACCATATTTTGTCTTAAACTCCGCTTATGATGTCTATCAAGTAAGAAAACCACCTAAATTGTAATGTTACTTTGCTATCGAGTTCCATTCCATATTGTAATGAGATTCGTTGGTTGAAACAGTTTCGCCACATCTTGGTGCCACCTTCATCTGATCCAAGAGGACATTGGTATCACTGCAAGCTCAACCCAGCAGCTTGTAATCCAGCCCAATTACATACTTTGCAAGGTTTCCTCTCCCGACTCTTGATTTACAATCCCTTCTGAATTTCTATCGTGATTTTAGGATCTGTCTGATGCATTTATTGGCCATTTCTTTAGAATTCAGGAAGCAAATGCTTACAGCTTTGAGCTACTTCTTTCGATATTCTAGAAGAGGGGGCATGTTTATAAATTCTTGCTTCTCTCACTGCCAAAGTGAATCAGAAGACACATGGTTTGCAGTCGATTCTCCAAAAATAGGCAACAAGGTTAGTGAATCGCATCCTACCCGACATTCCTTCTGTCACTTCAATCGTTGCCTGTTATAACTCGTCCATGTCATTTTGTTTCAGACCATAGCGGAGGCTGTTGGAGATTGGTATTTCGGGAGAAGGATCAGCAAGGAGATTGATTGTCCATATCCTTGCGACCGTTCTTGCCGTAACCTGATAGGCTTGGCTTCCATGTCCTTGGATTATTAGAACTGCCATAACCTAATATTTAGAATATTAGAACTGTTGATCAGTGTAGCCTCATTTAAACTTAACTGCAGAGCAATAGTCTAATACAACATCCAATTGTAGCCTCATACAAACTTAATTAACTGCAGTGCAATAGTCTAATACAACATCTAATTCTTTGTATTCTTTCTCTTACATATCTAGTAGTGGGGAAAGCTTTGTATCATTTGATGGAATACTGCATACTCTTAATCCCGGAATATAATTTTACCAAAGCTTTGTATGGCTAGTTTTTTCCTACTGGTTCTGTTGTTTTGTAAGTCCAGTTAAAATAATGTACTGAATTAAACTGAACTAAAAAAATGTACGGATCCAAGCATACTAACTTGTACTCCCTCCGAATGTCATAAGGGAAATGACACAATTTTTAAGAAAATGAGAAATAGATAGTGGAGATTGAATATAGAGAGAAATGTAAATTGTGTGGTTGGGATCTATATAAAATTTATTAAAAAAAGTGATATTATTAGCGAACTTTCCTTTTCAAAAAAGGAATATGTGCCAAAAATAGCAGGTCGTACTTTTATAAACTTTCTGATAACAAGTATATACATTTGGATTTTAAAGTACATTGTATTTCAAGTATATACAAGCTATGATACCAATTGAAATTATTATCGTGTGTTCACTAAGGTTACCTTTAACAAGGTCAGTGAAGATCCGAATATCGATCAGAATACTAGTGTTCTTGTACGATCTATCTACTTTATCAAGTATGTTTAAACATGCAACAGAGTTTAAACAGTAAAGTAATGAACACACGATATGTTTACGCAGTTCGCAGGGCCGTTCCTCTTATATTCGGGGCCTAGTGCAAAAATAATAATCGTGGCACTTCATTTTTCTCCAGTTCGATTTTTTTAAATTTTTAATTTTTTTATAAAAATATTTTTGATTATACTTCATTTGTAATGAAATATATACATAATATAAAAAATTTAGAACCCTCAATTCTTCTCCAATTCAATTTCTTTCTCAATTTTATTTAAATTTCTATAAATTATTTCCGATTAAACTCAAATGCATAACAAAAAATATATATATAAATATAATAAATTTGGGGCCCCCCAAATTTTTGGGGCCCGGTGCGATCGCACGTGTTGCACTCCCCAAGGGACGGCTTTGGCAGTTCGGTGTTACCACACCTACATATGCAGGACATTGCCAATTCTGAAACTTATCCACTAGATAATCAAATATAGTTACACAGTTCACAAACTTTAAACTATCTATTGACTTAACTTTAAACTATCTATTGACTTATCTTTCCACGTGAATCCGTGAGCTCGCCTCACAACTTTAAACTATCTATTGACTTATCTTTCCACATGAATCCTCGCTGCTATCTCGACCACCTCTCCCGAGGTAGTAAGGCCAAAACGTAAATCTATTCTGAGTGCATAATATTTTCTCTCAAGATGGATGCTTCTTCTTGCAACTTGTGTCTCTATTTATAGTTACGTGATGTGCTTCCGTGTTGATCTTCTTGTTCCTTCAATCACGGTATTGCTGATTTTCTCATCTAGCTAATCACAGCTGTAATTAGTCTCCATGCTATATTCTAATTCTATAACTAAACTGTAGGAAATATATTCTTTTCTTATTTCTACAGATTGACACTAATCCTAAATAAAATACAACTCAATAATATATTCCTTTTTTTTGGAACTTCAATAATATATTCCTAATCTAACCAGATCCTTCTCCATCACTCCAGGTAGCGTTGTAAGCTTTCTCCATCATTCTTTTGAAACTTGGACAGAATGCAAGTCCTCAGCAAGCAGCCATTCGAGATAAATTAATGTCTGAATTATATGAATCCTAACTTCTTGCAGCAACATGTTTGATATGTACAATAGATGATCGTATGTTGTTTAATTTAAGTTTTAGTTCTTAGTTATGTACTGCTAATAAGGTTATTGCTCTTGATTTTCTTTAGTACTTTCTTCAGTCGTTGCTTGTGGCTAACTCGATGTCTGTAAATCTGTTATATATCTTCGAGTTGTAATACTTATTGGATAAAAATCACTGTACTTTCTATGACTTCAATTATGATTATTTCAAATCATTATCGTAATATAGCACAGTTACTATTAATGCAATAATTTGTCAACTGGCCTTCTAAATGCAGCCCGTATTTTACTTATTTACAATTCGTATTTTTGTTATATTATCATATATACAATGATTATGATATATAACTGATTTGCAAGTGTATGCAATAGATGTAATATATATGATGTATATGTCTGATATACATAATTATTGACCATAATATATACTAAAGACGACGTATTTTTATCTTTGACTGCAAAATAAGTAAAATACGGACTGCACATATCATGCCCTTTTCTCAATCATGACTCATGAGTGAGTCATGACAATGTTAAGTGATACCGACACCTTAACGTAGTTCGATTATAATCTATTTAATCACATTTTTAAAGTGAAAAACAACACAACAATATAAGCACTAGTATTCACTCCGTCACGGTCGAATCTGTAGAGTGAGAAAATGAAAATTGAATTTTGAATTGTGAGGTGTATGATTTAGATTGAATTTAAGAAGAAAGTGGGTGAAATGACTAGAAGAAAATTAAGTAACATATAAAAGGAAATTATACAGTTTGGACATCCAAAAAAGAAAAGTGTGCAATTTTAACTGGATAGAGTCGTAGTTATATTTTAAAATAGTCTCAGAGGAGACTTCTCATCGTATTCTCTATTCATTAGAAAAGTGATCATAACATTTTTTACGATTTTCATTCTTATTTCGTGTAATTATTCTACAATATTAGTATTGTGTCACGTTACTAAAGTTGAAAATTAATTCTGCAATCATGCTCAAACAAACTCAAAACTTCATTAAAAATTTAAATTAGGCATTTAATTATGCTTTTACACTTTTTTTCCCCCAAAAATAACTGCTTTACTACACAATTATAGTCTCATCCTTGTTTTCTTGCGAGCTTATGTTAGAACCTCACCCGCGTGGGCCACCCCTGTTTCGTCATCCATGCAGCGACACAAGAGTCATTTCACGTGACACGGCGGACCAAACTAAGCAAAGACGGATAACGGACGTAACCGCCGCGGGATCCCGGCAGCGCGCGGACTCTCTCATGGTTGCCTCGGGACTTCCGTCACTAGGTAAATGACCAAATCACCCTTCTATATACTACGCTATTAAAGTCCCCCACTCAATTAACTCATCTCCCAACAATCATTTTTCTAGTCTCTACTTCTCGACTGGTTTTCGGTGCCTCTCGCGAGAGAAATTCCGGCCGACGACTTTCCGGCGGAGAGAATTGGGGCGTTGATAAAAGCGGCGGAGGGAGGATTTGGACTGGAATCAGGGCGATGCCGGGTAGCTCCTCAGCGGTTTCAGGTGAACAGAATAATGGCTCCGTCCGTAACTTCAAGCTGAACGAGTCCACTTTTTTAGCTTCGCTCATGCCTAAGAAGGAGATTGCCGCCGATCGCTTCATCGAAGCTCACCCCAACTTCGACGGCCGCGGCACCGTCATTGCGATTTTCGGTACTGAAATCTCCCTCACCATACTCTCAGTACTCTTTGTGAAATGTTATCTATTTATATCTGTTGTGTCTGTTAATTTTATAAGATTCTGGAGTTGATCCTGCTGCGGATGGATTGCAAGTCACAACTGATGGGAAACCGAAAATTCTAGACGTTCTCGATTGGTAATGACTTTGAATTTGAGTTTGTTGCTGTTAATTGTAGTTGGAAAATGTGATACATATTTTCTAAGAGCGTTTTACTGACTTGTACTGCAGCACTGGGAGTGGCGACATTGATACGTCAACTGTGGTGAAGGCGGATGCTAATGGTTGCATTCGTGGAGCCTCTGGTAGGTGTTTGATAATGTTTTCTGCTGTATACAACGTTGCTTAGGTAGTGCTTGATAAAAGAATTATTTTTGCAGATCTTTATGATCATGATTGTGCAAATGATATGAATCCTTGTGACAGGCATTGCGAATAAAAATGTGTTTTTTTTTGTTCACCAGTGTAATAATTTGATGTGTGTGCAGGTGCTTCTCTGGTTGTGAATTCGTCTTGGACCAATCCTACTGGAGAATGGCATGTAGGTTATAAGTTAGTGTACGAGCTTTTTACCAGCACACTCACATCAAGATTGAAGGTTAGCCATTAATAAGTGATTTAGCAGCAAGTGTATTTTATCTTGATTTGAATTGTCCGAGCTTATTTTGATTCAAAAATATTATCTTGTGCAGAAAGAGAGGAAAAAGATATGGGATGAAAAGAACCAGGAAGCAATTTCGAAAGCTGTGAAGCATCTTGATGAGTTTGAAAAGGTTGCTCCACACTCACTAACTTATGCTTCGTGCTGTTATTCGTCTGTCACATAGACATATATCAAAATATGGCTGTCAAAAATGTTTTTGATTGCCATTTTATTACTTCTTAAGAATCAAGCGTGCTGATTTCATATTGAACTTTTGGCTTTAGAAGCACACAAAGATTGAGGATGCAAAGTTGAAGAAGGATTATGAAGATCTAAAGAATAGAGTTGGTATTCTGCGCAAACAAGCTGAAGTCAGTACTGATCTGTACTTTTTGTTTGTGATTTCTATGTTAAGATCTTTACTTTTGATTGATAAGTTTTATATTTCAGAGCTATGATGACAAAGGTCCAGTTATAGATGCTGTTGTATGGCACGATGGAGAATTATGGAGAGTGGCTCTCGATACCCAAACTCTTGAGGATGAACCTGGAGTGGGGAAGCTTTCTGACTTTGTTCCTTTGACCAACTACAGGTATTTTATCTGCCACAAGAAGGAAAAAATGCAACGGCTTAAATGAAGAAATCATTTCTGGCCAATAGATTCACTTTCTACAATTAGACATATCTGCAGTAAGCAAATAAAGTTGTACCTGATTGTGGGTTACAGTTGATTTCCCGCTTACATTGTATCAATGCATGATTAATTGGTGAAATATTTCTCTTCTGACCTTTTCTCTTGGTGTGCAATATATGTTTTTTCTGTATCTTCTGTCTCTGTTCAACCTTTATGTGATGAAAAATATTATTTTAACAGAATAACAGAAACTGTTTAATTTTCATGTAATTCATATACACACGTTTTCCAGTCTCTGACTTTCTGTAACTAGCTTGTTCATCTTGCAATATCTTGTGATTTTCTGCCTAATGAACTTAATCTTTGAACTCGCTTGCAGGAAGGAGCGGAAATATGGCATATTTAGTAAACTTGATGCTTGCACATTTGTCACTAATGTATATGATGAGGGAAATGTGCTGAGCATTGTGACAGACAGCTCACCACACGGTACTCATGTTGCTGGAATTACAGCTGCTTTCCACCCAAAGGTATCCTTGTGCGGGCTGATCTTTCCATGCAAACTCTACTTCCTTGGTATATAATATAGTTTACTGAATCCACCCCCATCCCTCATCTTCACCATATTCTGAAGAAAAAAGGAAGGGGGGAAGGTAAAATTTTGCGACTGTTCTTGCACTATAATACCCAACGGTCTTTGCAGGAACCCTTGCTGAATGGGGTTGCACCTGGAGCCCAGCTGATTTCTTGTAAAATTGGAGATTCCCGCTTAGGATCAATGGAGACAGGAACAGGTTTGACGCGAGCAGTGATTGCAGCTGTGGAGGTAGGTATAAGGGCTGCATGCCTGCATGTGAATAACATTTTCTCACATGTAACATTGAATCTAATTTTAGATGATCATATTGCAGCATAAATGTGATCTTGTCAACATGAGCTATGGAGAACCTACATTGTTACCAGATTATGGCCGCTTTGTTGATCTTGTTAATGAGGTAATGTTATTGTCAAAAAGCACTCCTTAATCCCTCTGTATAATTCCAATAGCCCTTTTCACCCACCTTGGTGCTTTCGATATATGGCTGATTTTACAGATGGTGAACAAATACCGTATAGTATTTGTCAGTAGTGCTGGCAACAATGGGCCTGGGTTGAGTACTGTTGGTGCTCCAGGCGGCACGACCTCGAGCATAATAGGAATTGGTGCCTATGTCTCTCCTGCTATGGCAGCTGGGGCTCACTGTGTTGTTGAAGCTCCATCAGAAGGACTTGAATACACTTGGTAAACAACACTCTCTTTTTTCTCCCCGTTTCCCCTTTTAGCTTACTGCTTAAATTTGTTTTCATTCTGGAGGATTTTATTCTAATGCACAAAATAGTTTTTGACCAGTGAGTTATAATCGGTAGTTCTTTAGCCAGGCTCAGTAAACATCCAAGTCTGAGCTTGAGTTCTTCCACTGTCCTAGTATATCTCTCTTACAGTTACTATGAATAATATTCTTTACATGACCTATGCATGAACTTACCTACTTTCCAGGTCTAGCCGAGGTCCGACTGTCGATGGGGACCTTGGTGTCTCAGTCAGTGCGCCTGGTGGAGCTGTAGCTCCTGTACCAACATGGACTCTTCAGAGACGCATGCTAATGAATGGAACATCTATGTCATCTCCATCTGCTTGCGGGGCTATAGGTTTGCTTATTAGTGGAATGAAGGTTCGTTCTGAGACTACTTATTTTTTCCATTATTTTATCGTGCCTCCTCCTGTGTCCCCTTCATATACGTCACTGCTTAAGAGCATTATTCTGTCAGTCTGAAGGTATCCCCGTGAGCCCATATAGTGTGCGTAGAGCTATAGAGAACACATGTTCTCCTATTGGCGATCTCCCTGAAGATAAGCTAACATCTGGTCAAGGGCTCATGCAAGTTGACAAGTGTGTGCCTACATTATGCATTGTGTGCTTTTAAATTTTCGTAACTCTTAAGCTTTGCCTTATTCTCTGATTTGGGATAATTCTCTTTGTGGTTAGGGCCTATGAATACATTCAGAAATGTCACAGCACGCCTTGTGTTTGGTATCAAATAAAGATCAATCAATCTAGCAAAGCAAGTGGGTTTCCGCTCTCTCCTGAACTGTATGATATGTGTGTATGCATCCCGGCATTAGCATTTTGCCTATTTTAGCATTTTTTATCATGCATCTCTGAGTCACTAACTTGAAAAGTCTGTTTGTGTTGGTCTTTTTTTTAATCTTTACTGCACATGACTGACTCACATTGATTTTTGTTTAAAGGTCCTTCATCACGAGGTATCTACCTTAGGGAGGCCAGCTATTGTCAACAGTCTACAGAAGTGAGTTGGGAAGCTCGTATATTATTTTAAATCATTTGTTGCTAATATCAGTATGATGCCAAGTTACTTGTTACAGATCAGAAAGAACTTTCTAAAACTGGAATCTTTACCTCCAGCCTTTAAAGACATTAGCACGTTTTGCATAACAGTATGGAAAATTCATATTCTAAAAAAAGAAACAAAGAGGAAAAAGCAGATAGGGAGGTATTGTAATATCTCAGGATTATCCATATAATCCTGCCAAATTGGTGTAAATATGGTATAATTGCATTTTCTAAAGTTGAGGTTTAGCCCACACATGTCAAGTACTACTTTAATTATGTTGGCTGTCTAAGATTCGAAGCTTTTATTAGGTGCTCTTGAGACAGTAGAGCTTACTGATGCATCTACATTGCCTTTATCAATTCAGTTTTTCTGTGGCTTAACTTGGCTTAATAGGTCATCTCTATTAACATATACATTAAATATATTTCATTATGTGCTCTGTTTATCGAGCATCTTGAGATGAACTGAGTCTCGACTGACAGAAACGAGTCAAAAATAAATCTAAGAAAATGGGATTGGCGTCGGTGGATTTTGTTGGAGAAAAGGTTTAAATATAAACATTACTTTATGTGACTGCCAACCAAGTGTAATGAATATTATAAAAAAAATACAATCTCACAGAATCATATTTTGGATTGTTTATCCTTGTTTTGATTTCCCATGGTTATCAGTGGACAGTGCAAGTTGATCCGAAGTTCCATGACGATGCGAGCAATTTAGGCCAGTTGGTCCCCTTTGAGGAATCTATTGAATTGCATTCTACTGACGAGACAGTGGTTAGAGCTCCTGAGTATCTGCTTCTGACTCACAATGGCCGCTCTTTCAAGTCAGTGTGCTTCATATTATCCTCTTTCTGATGTTAGGTTTCATGGGTTTTGGTTGTAACAGTCTTACACTTGAGTTAAGCACCTCATGCTTTAGCAGGCTCTTCGTGGCTTATATTTAAGTTCCGTAACCTGCTTGGCATTTCTGCATCTTCTTTTTGGCTTTTCACTTTTCTCACGATGAGTGCTAGAATTGACATCATTCCATAATTTAATGGGCAACTAATCATAGTTCTATTTTCTTTCTGTAGCATAATTGTGGACCCGACCAATCTCACTGAAGGTTTGCACTACTACGAAGTGTATGGAATCGACTGTAGAGCACCATGGAGAGGGCCACTTTTCCGAATTCCTGTTACTATCACAAAGCCAAAAGCAGTCAAGAACCGACCTCCACTAGTTTCATATCAGGGAATGTCTTTTCAGCCAGGTGAAGTAACACTCTGTACTCTGACAAATTATTACTGTTTTGGTCATTTACTCTTGTTTTTCATGTTTTGCTACAATGTTTTTGTTGCCCTCGGCATTTTCACTTTCAGCAACTTTGTTTCTATGATCATAAAATAAGGATCAATGGATGATCATAAAACAGCTAGATATTCTTGTTGCATAATGATGACATTCACTATTTCCTCGCCGTAACTTTATTTTACCTCCAATTTTATTCTTTTCCTTTCTGCTTTTTCTTGTAGGCCATATTGAACGCCGATACATAGAGGTGCCAACTGGGGCTACATGGGTTGAGGCAACTATGCGTACTTCAGGGTTTGATACAGCTAGAAGATTTTATGTTGATGCTGTTCAGGTAACATGTTTTTCTGGTGGAGGTATCCAATTCACATTTTTTGAATGTTCGCTGTGTTAACGTTCTTTGATTGTAGATCTCTGCTCTGCGGAGGCCTATGAAGTGGGAAGGTGCCGTAACCTTCTCTTCTCCTTCTGTGAAAAGCTTTTCGTTTAGAGTGGAGGATGGCCAGACATTAGAACTAGCTATAGCACAATTCTGGTCCAGTGGCATAGGAAGTCACGAATCTACCATTGTTGATTTCGAGGTAATGTGCTTGTATTTCGCCCTTTTTTTACGCTTTTGGATCGTCTAGTATTTGAGTAAATAGTCCTTCCCATTGGGTTAGTCTGTAGCATGTGATCTTATATATTCTCTGGGAATCAATTTCTTTTCTCAGAAGTGTATACTTTTTTGACTTCTAAGCCTGGTGTAATTTAATCTAAAGGCCCGTGAAGTATTTGGCGCACATAATTTTCTAGCCTAAAATTCTGCTTCTATACGTTTATTAGATTGGTTTTCACGGGATCATCACCAAGCAAAATGAAGTATCACTTAGTGGAAGTGAAGCTCCTATCCGAATCGAGGCTGAGAGTCTTCTATCAACTGAAAAGCTCGCCCCTTCTGCAATGCTGAACAAGGTGTGTAGTTGACTGTGTGAACTTCATAATTTGCCATCGCACCATAAACTCTCTGATCCAAGTCAAATGTGTCCTGCTTCATGAATATGCTAATGGTTTTGCAGGTAAGAGTTCCTTATCGTCCCATTGATGCTAAAGTCAGTGCCCTGTCAACAGACAGGGACAAACTACCGTCTGGCAAACAAACATTAGCTATGTTGCTCACGTAAGTTCCTACTTCTTACATAGTAGGAAGTTTATGCTAAATGTTCTGTGGAATTCTAAATGTTTTGTATTTTGTACTGCAGCTATAAATTCAAGCTGGAAGACGCGTCTGAAATAAAGCCTCAGATTCCTTTACTTAACAATCGAATTTATGACAACAAGTTTGAGTCTCAATTTTACATGATATCAGATTTAAATAAGGTGACTTATACTCTTTCTTTTCTCGTCATTTTTGTTCTCTTGTATGTGTGTTTCTGCTTATCAATTTTTTTAAAAAAGGTTCAATTTTTATTTTTTGTGTGTCGACGAAACTGTTTGATGCTTAGTTATTCTTCTCAAATCCTAGTCATCACTCAATTAGTACTCACTAAAAAGTTTTTTTCTTTCCTTAAACAGCGTGTATACGCAACAGGTGACGTTTATCCTAACTCCACTAAACTTCCAAAGGGAGAATACACTCTGCAGCTATTACTGAGGTAAATCATTATTTAGGGACAGCATGGAGGTTTGCCTCCTACTTCTATAATTTTTAGCACTGTGGATTTATATCAAAGGTAAAGTTGTACTCCATGCCTTACAATTAGAGCACCATATGTAAGTATTACGGTTATGTGTCGGACGATTTAACCCTTAAAGGTACCTTTGCCACTTTTTAGCAAATGCTATGTTAGACGGACCTACTCGTTAGAGAATAAAACAAAAATCTTCCCATTTAGTAAATATTATGGTCTTAAGTTTTAACTTTTTATCAGAAAAAGACTATGTTGTTACTTGTTAATATCGTTAATTGCTTCTTCTTTTTTCCTGTTCTGTTTTTCTAGGCATGACAATTTGGAGTATTTGGAGAAAATGAAGGGCTTGGTATTGTTTCTTGAAAAAAAAATTGAAGAGAAGGTGAATTAATGCATTTATATTGTTTACTTAGCAACTTGTTCTCAATAAAGTATACAGTTATGTATTTTCTTACGTTATGGAATATTTCTAATGTCATTCAAGTTCTTTTTTCCCTTAAAAAATGGCTTCTTACAATTTTAAATGCAGGAAGTTATGCGTTTGCAATTCTATAGTCAACCCGATGGCCCGGTTATTGGAAACGGAAGCTTTAAATCTTCAACTTTAATCCCAGGGTACAAGTTTGATATCCTTCGAAGTTCATCTTTGTTTTGGTTCCTATAAGTAAATGCTTGCGAGCTTTTATGAACATTCTGATGGCAGGTTGAAGGAATCATTTTACGTGGCGCTACCAGCCAAGGACAAGCTCCCCAAGGTTTTTACAGTTTGAAAATATTATTTGACTTGTATTGTTGGTTTTAATTTGTAAATAATTCAAAAATAGCAAGAAAGGGTTTATGATGATATATTTGGCATGCAGAATGCCTCGGTAGGATCTGTTTTGATTGGAGAAATTTCTTATGGAAACATATCCTCTGCTGAAGAGGGGAAAAGTGCTGAGAAGTCCCCCACTTATCTCATATCATATATAGTGCCTCCATCTAAGGTAATTTGAAAAGGCTATTGATTAATCATCCGATGCTCATGCTGATAAGTACTATAAACATGATTGTGTCTTTGATGAGGCAAAAGCGATACTATCTTCTGCAAATCCTCTTTATTTCGTATGCATTTCAGAGCTAAGTGTTTTCCCTACTTTACAGCCGGATGAGGAGAAGGCCAAGGGTTCACCTGCATCATGTACCAAGAGCGTATCTGAACGATTAGAGGAGGAGGTATGTGAACAACAGTCTTGTATCATACATTTATCTTGTGCTGTATTAATTACTTGTACTTGGTATCAAGGTTCGAGCTGCCAAAATAAAGGTTCTTGAAAGCCTGAAGCCAAGTGCTGAGGAGTTTCCAGAGTGGAAAAAACTGTCCACCTCTCTCAAGGTAATCAACCGATACCAGTACTGATGTTATCATGTTTAGCTTTCAACTTCAATTCCCGAAGGGCGACATCCCGATAACAAGGCTATGACAAGCTGGTGGTTTTAGACCTAATCAATCAAAACATGCTCCAAATTAGAGCGCAGTCTCATTTAGTACTAGAAATGCGATAGAGCTCTAAATGAGACTGTACTTGTGAATTTCTTTAGTAATTTTCAATTCGTGTTTTGGATAATTCATCTTTTCAAATTAATTTTGCAGTCTGAATATCCAAAATACACCCCATTGCTTGCAAAGATTTTGGAAGGTGTGCTTTCACAGACTAATAGTGAAGACAAGATTCATCATTATGAGGAGGTAAAAATTAATGGAGATTTATCACCTTCTTCCGAGTAATATATCTTATTTACTGTACAATTTAGTCCCTAAGTTGCAGTTCAGTTTGAATAATTGTTACTGTACATCATTGTTACTTATTGTTGAAACTTGGTGGTGTGTTTATGATCTGTTCTCAGAAAACTTTGACCATTTTTTGCAGGTAATTAAAGCAGCTGCTGAAGTTATTGCAAGTGTTGACAGAGATGAACTAGCCAAGTATTTTTTCCATAAAAGTGATCCAGAAGAAGAAGATGAAGTAAGAATCTATTATAGCTCTTATCATTTGTTTTGTTTTTTTGCTGCTTTCTCAACTGAGAATGTAAGTTGTACACACTGGATTAAAAGCTTCACTATGCAGATATTGAAGAAGAAGATGGAGACCACCCGGGAACAACTAGCCGAGGCACTTTACCAAACATGTTTAGCTTTGGTAGAGATTGAAGCATTAAAGGTATGCATTGTTTAAACTGATTAACTTATATGGTTTTTTTTTTTTTTTGTGAGCATATGGATATTAAATATATGTTTGCATGAAAGCCTCTTTAAGGACCATTTCTTTCTCAAATCTCTCAAATTTCTCTGTAGATCCGTCTTTTTCAAACTGCATTTTTTATGATAATTCTTGTTTAGGGTGAGAAAGGGGGACCTGAGACCGAGGCAAAAGCAGATCCTTTTGAAGAGAACTTCAAGGAACTTAAGAAATGGGTGGATGTTTCGAAATCATCCAAGTATGACATGCTCTCAGTGATCAGGGAAAGACGTAGTAAGAGGCTTGGAACTGCACTGAAGGTACTTCGCATAATTTCTCATATTCTTTTGATCAAGCTATTGTATATGATCCTTTTCCTCGAGACACAAACTTATCTACCGAATGCATGAAACTTCATGGAACTAGAATGAAAGTTATATCAGCAATCTTAAGTGTCAGCGCAGTGTCTTGATTATTGATACTATCGTTCCCTTTTCTCTTTTTAAAACAGATGTTGATGGACATTATTCAAAATGACGATGAACCTCCAAAGAAGAAGTTTTATGAACAAAAGCTTGCACTTATTGAGGAGATTGGTTGGAACCATCTGCTTTTGCAAGAGAAAGTGTGGATGCTTGTGCGCTTCCCACCGTCCCTGCCTTTGTTTTGAGCCATTTTATTTATGAGATTCAGATCTATCGACCGTTGCTTCATGAATGTTAGTGTCTTAAATCCTTAAAATGATGTTGTACAATTTGATCAGAGTATTTTTTTTATAATTATATAAATTTCAATCAACCTTTCAGACTTCTGATTGTGATTGGACTAGTATTTTCACCTCAAACTTCTCATTATGATAGTGAAATGATAGAGCGTCGATACACATCTTTTGTAGCTATCCTGGCTTCGCCTCCCTGGTATACTTTTATGGTCACGGACAGTGGCGGAACCACTCACAGGTCCGGGTAGGTCAAGGTCTACACTAAAATTAGAAATTCAGGTTATATTACTGTTCTCCGGGCAAATTTGGAGCTTTCCGGTCTGGAGGTGAGGCTACGCTGCCGAACTTCATGTGCCTGCGTTTCTAGAAAAAAAATTGTCACTTGAATTACCCTGCCATAAATTCCTGGTTCCGTCACTGGTCGCGGAAGTTATGGTTGAAAGTTTAAAAATAACATTTATATTTTAAGGTTTCCAATGTAGTACGGAAACTAGAGGGGGAGTATTATAAATTCATGGTAAATATCATATATAAACATGTTTAACCCTTCCTCAATTCAAGCTGGGTTATTTTGATTCTTTTTTGTAGCAATTGGAAGTGTTGATATTTAGGAATTACACTCATTTTAGAGCATTATTATAAATCTGCTTTAAAACTGAGGATATCATTATACTAGAACAGCCCTATACTATTGATTTTGCTTCATCTATTTAACTACAAACCACCACTACTCAAGATGATTGATCAAGAGGAGTGAGAATCAACGGCAGCCCTTCCCTAGGCCTGAGAGAGAGCATGATGCATGGAGAGTGGCGGTACTCCGGCGACAACGAAACGGAAAACTTGGTCAGAATCAATGACAGCACGATCTTGTACTCCATGGCGGTCAAGTTCCGGCCAACACACATTCTCCCGCCAAAACCGAACGGCAGAAAACCCATCTTGTGCTTGCATCCTCCGTACAGACCGTCGTTCTCGAACCGCTCCGGTTTGAACTCGTTCACGTCGTCTCCCCAGTACTCTCTGTCGTGGTGAATCGAAACGACGTCGACCCATATGTTTGTTCCGGTAGGAATTACTGTGTTGCCGATTTTGATGTCTTCTCTTGTTTGCCTCTGAACATTCGGAGCCGGCGAGTATAGTCTTAGTACCTCATTCAGCACCCATCCCATCTGCGTAAAATACACAAATATTATGTTAGAACTTTTTTCATGAATAAATATTTACAAATATGCAATTGTATAGATTAAAGGATAGTAAATAATTGTTTTGACATTAATATTTTGGATCATTCTTTTTTAAGTTGAAACAACTTAAGTCAAACTAATAATTTTCCTCAAAAACAAAAGTCTAACGCATAGTTTTATGACTAAATTTGACTAAATTCTTTGAACAAAAAATAAGCTCAAATCATTCAGATGAAAGATAGTAGTATACATTTCTTCTGATTGTCAAAGTAAAATAATATAATATATGTGCTCGTGATATATATTAATATAATTTACTATTATATAATTCAAAATATTTTTATTTTAATATATGATTGATTTACAATCGCATATCATAGCATGGTGTTTTTTAAATATTAACTTAAATTTAAAAAGAAAATATTAAAAGATTGGACGGTATTTTATTTTCAAAAAGTGGCGCGTAAGGCAGGGAATGTTTTCAACCTGGCAGGTCAAAATCAAGCCGCACGCTCGCTTAAAAATCTCCGCAGTCAAACGTTTGTCAAAGGGAACGAAATCTCACGCGCTCACAAAAAACGCGGGAAATCAACAAGTCCAGTCTTGGAAATGAGAGAGTCAACAGTATCATACAATTCCAAAAAGCAGTTCGAATGATTTTGGTAGAAATGTTTGAATATTATTACAACTTTTTGGGATTTTATTCAAATAATTAGTGCTTGTCTTTAAATAGTTGTAACAAAATCATTTCCTAGTTTGAAAAAAACTCTAGTGTTGTCTACTTGTCTTTCATAAAAATGGACCAACAAGGAATGAACTATCATTTTAAGTGCATTATTCTTTACCTAATCACTCATAATAAACGTTTCAAACAATTTGCAAGAATATTACTTAAACAACTATTTATATCACGATTGTAATATTTTCGACGTATTTTATTATGGGTGGTTATTAGTTTTGTTATGTCATATTACTTATGTCAATTCAGATATGAAAATAAATTCTAAATTTTCTATATTTTATAAAACTCTATCCACTTCAGATTAAATCTTACTCATTTATTTAAGCAGATGTCATCTTTTTTTAATCCGATGTCGTCAATACCTACTTTATGCTACTTTTCAGCAAATTTTAATAAATTTTAGTTAACATCAGTTAGTTTCATGTCAAACTAGACAGAACGAAAGCAATATACATTGATAGTGATGGAGATATATATAGATATCATTCAAATTCATTATACGGTTATGAATATGTAACAAAATGCATCCAAATATATGAAATAATAGGATGAGGTGAATTTATGAGTAGAACAAAATTAGAAAACAAACCTTTTTAAGTCCGGCAAGCTTAGTGGCATCAATATGACCTTCACAGACACTGTCCCCCATAACGCTTTTAATCTCTTCCCGGAGAGTCACCTGCCATTCCGGGTGCACGGCCAAGAGGAGCATCGTCCACGTCAGCGCCAACGCCGTCGTTTCATGCCCGCCGAAGAAGAACGTCTTGCACTCGTCGACGAGCTCTTCGCTCGTCAGGCCCGTTTTCCCCGAACGGCCCTCGAGCAGACGGCCCAGCAGGTCGCGACCGGACCCGGACCCGGCCTGGATCCGGTCGTTGATGATGTCGAGGAGCAGGGCGTCGATTTCTTCGCCGAGGCGTTTGGCGGCTAGGGTTTGCTTAGGTGCCATGTACTTGCCGAAGGGCACCCCGACGTAACGGCTAGATTTGAAGAGGATGATCTGCACTTCTCTCATCTTCTCTATCACCTTCCACCCGCTCTCGTGGCTCACGCCGAAGCTGGTTTTCGCGATGATCTCCCCCGCCGTGGCGACGATCTCCTTCTCCATGTCGATTTCCGGCTTGCCGGAGTTCACTTGGGCTTCCCACCGATGTATCATTTTGTTGGCGGTTTCCACCATTAAACTCGACATAGCCTATACCATTTGGAGAAAAGAAAATGATTAGTAGAGTATAGAGGAAAAAAATGACTGTTTTTTTTATTAATTCAGTTCAGTTCAGTTCACGTGTTTAGTATAAAAAAAAGAGAATACATAAAATTATTTTTCATTTAGATTTGAACTGACTTTATCACATATTGAATTGAGTGAAAATTAATGTACATGAAATATATAGTCAGTATATATAGCTGAATTTAACTATTAAAAAATATTTATCTAAATTAAACTGAACTACAATTTAGGTAAAGAGAAAGTGACCTTGGTTATACTGTTATTATTTTTGATACGATTTTACTATCATTTTTAATTAATTTAGTAAGAAATAAACTCTGGGATATTATGAATTTTAGCAATTTAAGTGTTGGATGTAAAACTATACCTTCAAGTTGGCAGGGGCAAATGCGGGAGTGATAATATTTCTGTGGTTAACCCAGTCTTCACCTTCCACCATTACAAGGCCTTTACCAAACATCGGCTTTCTGTCCTTCTTGAAAACCGTCGGTTTTCCCCACGTTTTCCCCAGCACCCCCGCCGTCATCTTGCTCAAAAACACAGGATCGGCAATGCACAAAAACGGCTCAGTCCCCAGCCAGTACACGAAAACCTTACCTGCGAAACATATTTTCCGACCAAAAAACATTCAGTCTTAAATTCCCAGATAAACAAACAAACGATTGATGAAGATAAACTCACCGTACAACTTCTTCCACAGGGAGAAATAAGGGAATGCAATGGGGTGGATGTTGTTGGTGACGGTTGCCGGCGCCGGCAGCGACGCCGCCATTGCCAGCGTCTGCTTAATCTCTGCCAGATTCCCGAGAGGAAAACTAGGTTTCGGACCGTCGAAACCGTTCGCAAGAAGCTTTCTGTAAGTGAAAACAGGCAGAACCCAGAAAACGTAAACCAGTCGAGAGATCACGACGAGGAAAGACACAGCGGCGGCCATGAAAATGGCCTGAAAAAGCTGCGCGGATTCCATTACAAAACCTCTGTAATATTTTCTGCTGTGAGTCTGTGTATATCGTACGTTGATTTGAGTTGATGAAAGTTGATGGGGATGATCTGGTATTTATAGGACAGATGTCAGAGATTTGACCGGGAATTTGAACAGGATAAATATAATATTATTTATGATGAATTATTAATAATTAATTTTGATTGGGAATTGATTTTGTAATTAATTTTTGGGCCGTTTCAGATTTGTCAGTGTTCATACAGAGGATATAGTTATCGGAAACCGAGTACATCTCCGTCAGTTCAATTTCAACTTAGGAATATTTTCCGACCGTCCAGGTCGTATTTGTGGGACCCTTTCGTAAATTTTATGTACGTAGATCTCAGTATTTGACTGTAAATTAACGAAATGTCAAATGCTATAATTTTCTTTGGCCACGATTATGTGATCGGTTTTTACTATTCATGGTAATAAAATAAATGCATAAGATGTCTTGCCAAAACAAGTGTACACTTATTTGGTACTTATCAACTAAAATGGATAGAGTTGATTTTTCAATTAATAAAATAAATCATTATTATTACTGAGCGTTTATTTCTTAAAGTCAACTTTATTCGATCTTAACCATTAATATATATTGTGAAGGATAAAGGCAGATTTGAAAATAAACGCTAAATTGTGAAGGTAAATAATTAATTATCATATTGGGAGAGAAAATTCTAGAACGCTAAAAACGTATATTTCTTAATAATTTACAGGATATACGTTTTTTAGCGTTCTAGAATCTTCTCTCCAAATATAATAATTAATTGTTTGATTATCAAAATCTTCTATATTTAAGAAATATAATATACACACCCATAAAACCTCCCGTTATCAAACAGAGCCAATATATTAATTACAATTGAATTTATGATCAATTCAATTTATTATCAATTCAATTTAATTATTATCAAATAAGTTGGTAATATTGTCCTAAATGGATAAAAGACAGTTCACTAATTCAGTGAAATGTAACTATCATATTGATGTATTGATCACAAATTATACCATACACCTGCGGTATGTATCCCCATGCATTCTAACATTTATATATGTGCGTTTTGATGTATATAATTGTGTATTGTCAATCTTTTTACTTATAATTTCAGTTATCAAGATCTAACACATTTCAGTTATCAAGATCTAACACATCATCTGACAAATAATTAGCTTTAATAAAATACTTATGTTAATTGTTTGAGGGTTTATGAGTGGGTTAATACTTATTTTTGCTTAACTGAACTTTAAAAAATAGTGTAATTAAATTGAATTATAATTCATCAAAATTAATTCAAATTTAACTGGTAAATATTGTTAAATTCAACTGAAAAATATTCAGATAATTTATAGAGATGTACCCAAACAACTAATATATACATATTAAAATAGTTAACATGAAATACCTAAAATCGAACGGCCAATTGGAGGTATATGTTAGTAAGCAATTGAGTTGGGTCCATTTTACTCTAATTCCATCAGTATTTGGCTAAATAATGGGTACGTGCTTATTTGGGGTTTGATATAATATTGTTCTGAAGTTTTATCTGCTATCATTAGTTTTCCTATGAATAGGTTAAATTTTGATTACTTTCAAATCTGATGCTTAGCGGTATTCGGTAAAGGAGAAATCCGAGTCAGAGTAGCTTAAATACTTACTTATGGCGATTCGACAAATCCTAGAAACTCAAAGTTTCAAATCATCCGAGAGACACGCTCTCTCCCCTCCCCCAAACAGTACCTTTTTCTTCCATATCCAAATCCGGCGGGGTGGCCGCCGGCGACTCGCCGCCGGGCTTGACCACCCCTCCCACCCCTTAGTATATGTATCTTCATCCCAACCCCAACCCCTAATTCAAAACCTCCACCTCAATCGACCAACTACACCTCCTATTGAACTTACCGATCGTTTTTCCACCGGCGGAATACCCACTGCTCGCACCGACGAGATCTACCCCGTCGCTCTGTCGCCCAACGCTGCGCGACCACGGATCCGACGAATGCAGAGCGGACCCGTTGCTCAGTCGACGCTGCACGAAGATCCGGCCAGGGACTCGACGCTGCGCGCGGATCCGGCGAGAACGAAGATGCTGAGGAATGCGAAGCGGACCTGCTGCTCACTGCACGAGGATCCGGCCAGGGACTCGACACTGCGCGCGGATCCGGCGAGAACGACGATGCTGGGCGGCTCAAGGCCTAGGCGCCAGGCCGGTCTGGGAGAACCGGAGCAGGTCTCCGACCAGATGCGTCGCTGCGGTTTCAGAAGGATCCGAGCTGAATAGATTGACGGTTTGGCTCGGCTCGCCCGGCTCGGGTCGGGTCGAGCAGAACATGTTCTGATGGTTTTCAACTGGGGATGGCCCAATTAGGTTGAGATGACAGGTTTTGGTCTGATCAGGTGTCATTGATTTCATCCAGTCTTTCAAGCGCCGCCACCGGTACTCCACCCGCCGCGGCCAGGCATACCAGTGTGTCCTTCACCGGTTGCCCCACACGGATGCTAGCGCGCTACGCAGGGGTTTCATGTGCCACGCAGGTTTATTCTGGTGATGTCTCTTTATCGATGCTTTTATTAGACAAGATTTTGGGTTGAATTTTCTTGCTACTTTCTTAGAGTTTTTAGATTTTATGAGATGGATGAATGAAACTATGACTTTTTGCAAAACTGCTTTGACAAATTTATTGAGTATCTCTGCCCATTTGTTTGTCGCCTCCCTCTTACTTTGGGAAGACCCCTTAGGTTTCGGTGTGTGCAGTTACAGTAGAGAAGAAATTCAAGTCGTGGTACTTACTAAGTTACTATCGGCGTCTCTGTGCATACACTTGTAGATTTGAGCATTTAGTGCAGACTTGATGTTTCAAATTAGGGATATTACGCCTGTCAAAGCAGTTTGACGCTTTTGTGTCGGTCTTTTAGGAATCATTCTTTCCATCTCTTTTTTAGGTAGCACTATCGAAGCAATGAATTAGTATGGCTGTATCTAGCTACTAAGGCTTTAGTTCCTGCTCCAGATACAGAGAAGGTTTAGAATTGTTATATCTTTAGAAACCTCTCTGTAATCTTACAAATTGCCTCCCACAGAGGAGACCACTGTATTTATTTTATGTCAATTAACTGGTTTGTGGATGTCAAATATAATATCCCTCCACCAATGGTGGTTTAATAAAAAAAATATTACTTATGGCGATTCCGTAATGGTCAGTGTTTTTGTGCAAGGAGAAATCCGAGTCAGAGTATGTTGGTTACTTACTCTTGGAGGGTTCGTACATCAGATTTGTAGACCGAACATGCTGTTTAGGCAAAGCTAATCTTTGAAAGCAACCTGAGACATGTCTTACTGCGTCCGAGTGGAGATGCAAATAACGTTTAATGAGATGGATTGGGAAGTGCTCACAGACTAATTATTGTCTAGACAACTTGTGACTGTTAGATTAAACTTTTATAATGCTTTGATGTTGTGAAAGTGAGCCGGTAAATCTCTTACTGCCTCCGAGGGGAGATGCAAATAACGTTAATGAGATGACCCGGTGAGTGATTGCAAAATTACAGTGTTAGAGAATAATATTTTTCAGATTCACCTCTGACCTCACCCACAATCTATTATAGACTCATTATTTAGTTTAAGGCTCTGCTTATTTATTTGATAATGGGGATGTACTGTATTGCTATAGAATTAAATTTCCCTATAATTCTATAAATTGTCTCCTAGTAGAAGTATTAAGAATTCAGGATGTATCTTGTTGATTATTTCGATTGGGAGGTGTCATGAATAACCCTCTTTTTTGAATAAAAAAAATGTAAGTAAGCAATTATCTAATTAATTATTGTCCATTGACCAAGTTTTCTTTAGCAATGGCGCCTTGTAGAAAAAGAAGTTGGGGTGGCAAATTAAGACAAGCCTCTTTGACTTTTAATCCATGCAGAGATGCTGGATGGTTAATAAAATGCATAAATTTTTCATTCCTTTCTCACTTTTAATATCTAATTTATTTGAAATACATTTTTCATAATAAGTGTCTTTATAAGAGAAAAATATATCTGTGTAGTAAATAATTAGTTTAATTATCTCATTTTCAAAAAAAATGTTAATTGAGATTAATTTATATTTTATCAAGACTCAACTAAACTAAAAAAGCAAAAGGAACACATTTTCCCTTAAAAAATTAAATAAAGACAGAATTTCCATGGAAGTCCGACGACTATTTCAATTACAGGATCAATTTCCTGCATGTATATATAACGGTCGGTTATGGCGCTAACAGGATCTATGCTTTATATAAAATCACTCCAATATACAATTTAATTAGTCTCCGTTGAATTGGTCAGTTTACCTTTTACATAATTACGCTGTTATAATTTTATCTTTTGACGACAAACTTTAATTATAAAACTTGTGTGGAGATATTCATAGATTGCCATGCAAGTCAGAGCACTTGCTGCTGTAATTTTGGTGGATTTTATTTTATTTTGTAAAAATTGGTTTAAATTCAATTTATAAAATGGTTTTGTTGACATTTCACCGGGACTGCATGAATCGTGCAACTGAAAAAGTGAGACATTCGTATATGCGGACTACGTACGACTACTTTGACTCTGATATATATGCACAGTTCGGTACGATTTTGTTTAGGCGTTGACGAAAAATCTTACACGCATTGCTTAGTTAGATAAAAAGGTGCTAGATCCTTATATAAATATTATATAATAGTTTTTGGACTCTTTTAAATGATCATAGATACATCTATTCATGTCTAAATTGTATAATAGTGCGTGTGATAACCACATTCACCACTTAACTTAATGGATTAAACGCTGATTCGTGATAATGAATTTCGCGTGTCTGAACGAAATAAGACTCTGTCCAGTTCAGCTTATTGCAGCACATTTCAGCACAACACAACACTCATCAGTACAACACAGTACTGGTCAGCACAACACATGTTCAGTTCAACGCATTTAAGCTCTAAATGGACACTATTTTTATGTTTTGTAAAAATAATATTAATTAAGTAAACTTTTTAGTTTTTAAGTAATAAACATTGTGTTTTTTCTTCAACTCAAATAAACACTATTCAACACAAGATTAGCACAACACAACACTGATCAGCACAGCTCAGCACTCATCAGTGCAGCACAACACTCATCAGCACAGCACAACACCAAATAAGTTGAACTGGACAGGGCTTAAGTGACACTAAACCGCACATACAATTACAATGACCTGATTAAGTAATTCGCGTATTACTTATAACTGAATCTGAAAATAGTACATCTACTCACCAGGAGGGAACTATCAATACACTCAAAAATAAATATTATATGGTATTAATATTTATGGACCTGATGGTGAAATGGACAGATAGTATTGGGAGTGAAGAGTGTGAACCTGAGTAAAATGATTGGAATATATTTAATTTTGGATGTTAGTACCAAAATTTGTTGTTGCATGTCATGTGTACGTGGAAGTGTCAAGTGTGTGATTCAGTATGCGACAACACACACACATTTCATCTACTAATATTTATACGTATAATTATACTGTCTGGAGTAGATTCTTGCATACATATACGGTTTAGCGGGAAGCAAACAACGAAGAACAATCACACATAAATAGATGTCATTTTCTAGGGTGAGAGCATGTCATTTTATTCAATTCATATAATGCACACCGTCCATATATAAAAGATGAAAGATTATATTCATATTAAATATGACTCAATTCGGTTTACGTCTAAATTTTGTTTGAGCGTTAGTCACTTTAGTTACATATATTATATGATGATAAATAAATTATAATTTGAAAATACATGTTATGGAGAATCCAAAACTATATTATATAATTATATTATATTGATTGTACTCTAAATTGATGGTCATATATGATACAGTGAATAGTTAGATGCGATAATTTTAACTTAGAACAAAGGGAGACGCGGATATAGTGCCTAATAATTTGCCTTAACCTAATTTCGGCCATTCATCTACTAAATCTAATTCCACTCGTGTAACCAAGTGGGGTAGCCCACTTGACCAAAAGCATCTTCTTAAGAGTCTTAGTTGGAGAGAGGTGCAGGGTTCGAATCCCCCTCCAACAAGCCCCGTGGCTTCTCCCAGTCTCCACAAAGTCTCCAATAGCGTGCTCAACTCAAAACAGTTCAGAGTTACCGGAGTTACATCAACTGGCGCATGAAGAGCGAAGCGGCGAAGTGCATCAGACAGTGTAAGTCGGAGCCTCACCCCACTCAAAGCATCAAGTGAGGACCTCAAGCCACTCCGACGTACGGATCAATAGGATAGGTTAGAGTAGATTTAGTTAGCATCTATGTACTCGATTAGACTCTGTTGTAATGTAATGATAAAAAAAAATTACACTCGTGCGTGGTGAAAATCAACCAACGTAATGTTAAATCCTCGATTCCAGACATGATACGTACACTCTTTGTCATGTCGGATTCATTTTGAATATCTAGATATCGAAATGTTATATTCTCGATTTCAGACATGATACGTTCTTTATTAAGTCAGATCCATTTTGAATATCTAGATATCGAAACTTTTGTTGTTGAAAATATAAATTGTGGTCGGTTTGGTTCCCATTCATCACAGAAACATTAGTAGCATGAAAGTTCAAAACAAACTGATACTGAACTTATAGAGTATATCCACAGTTCACACATAATTATCAAAGCCTCGCATTGTAGGCTATCTGTCAGCCTCTTACACTGTACTTATACTCTTATTTCGGCTTGTTTGTGGAACTAAATGGTTTCACATCCAAATGTTTTATTTTGGCATTCATGGTGATGTTGCCTCAAAAATTAGGTGTTGTTCATTGCTTTAATATAGTTTTTTAAGAAATAAATTCCATTCGTATGAACGTTGAAGATGAATATTGCGAAATGCACGCCTTTCATTTCTGCTTGAAAGAATTTTGAGATATTTTACTCACTATAATCTAAAATACTAATGAAATGTCAATATCTTGTATATTGCTAACTTTTTTCATGACATAGTAACTAATAATATTTTTATATATTTATAATGTATTTTGAACTAAAATAATAAAATACCAAACTGTGTATTAAAATACCATTTACTAATCAATATCGCACTAGTTGCCCTAAACTAGCCACCTGATACACGTGGAAAAAGAAGGCTCTCCATTGAATTGAAATGGTGATATATTAAACAATGTTGTGTTGATTAGTATTGATGCGCTATTTTGATCAGTATTTTTCGGTCTTGTGATGTAATGATTAGTATTATGCCGAGTTAATATTAATCACGATCTTGTATTATTTTTTAAATACATTACAACGGCCTAATCGAGTACATACATGGATCATAACTAAACTTAATCTAGCCTATTATACTGATCCGTACGTCGAGTGGCCTGAGGTCCTCACCAACGCTTTGAGTGGGGTGAAGATCCCACTTACACCGTCTGATGCACTTCGTCGCTTCGCACTTCACGCGCCAGTTGATGTAGCTCCCCGAACTGTTTTGAGTTGAGCACGATATTGATGTAACTCCGGTAACTCCGAACTGCTTTGAGTTGAGAGCACGCTATTGGAAACTATGGAGATTGGGAGAAGCCACAGGGGGCTTGTTGGGCGGATTCGAACCCTGAACCTCTCTCCAACCAATGCTCTTAAGAAGATGCGTTTGACCAAGTGGCCTAACCCACTTGTTTCACGACCTTGTATTGAAAAGTACCTACATTTAGACTGGATGGATTTATTTTCTTTTTTACAAAAATTACTCGTTTCAGTTTTAATTATGGACATTTTTATTTAACTTGCATTAAATAAATTTTACCATTAAAATTTTTAAAAAATAACTACACACTTCAAATTAAACAATTATGTTAATATAAATCAGATAATTAGATTAATCGTAACAGTATCCTCCAGAATATATTATTATGTGATGATGATGAAGATATAAGTACAAAATATTATGTCACATGTATATATATATATCCCTATCCGTTCAAAAAATGAAAAGGAAAGAGACTATAACAAAAAACGCGCTCCATATATCCCTATCTTTGGTGTGTTAAAACGCACAGTTGACAGAGTCCAGACAAAGTTGCTATCTGCATCTAATAATATTGCCAGAAAAGATAATAATTTTCTTACCATGAAAAATAAGTTTTGTTCTAAACATAAATGGAAAGTGTTGAATCATGATATATCCAGAATCAGATGCTTTATTTTCTCCTGTTGTGAACGCATGCATGCATACTCGATCGATGGAGAACTCTGCAGATCGATCGATGAGTTTGTGTTTCACTTTGATGCTGATTGATCTTGGTACACACAAACGTTCACTCATTCACACACACAACATCAAGTGTTAAAAAGTAACCAAGTCTCTTTTCGTCCTACAGCGATGAAATCAAAATTTTATTTTATGATAAGCTTAAATGACTGAAAAAATAGAAGCCGGAAATACAGGTTTAAAATTGCCGTCTCGCTGGAGGTCGGAAATGCTCAAATTTGACCGGTGAACAGTAATATAGGCTGGATTTCGAATTTTACGGTAGGCCCAGACCTACCCGGATCTGGGCGTGGTTCCGCCTCTGCGCTCATATACGAGAGCCAAAGTAGTTATACAATTACACCTTATGAAATAAAATTTAATGGGGAATGTTCTTTGCGATTTATTTTACTTAATTGGATGAAATTGAATTGAAAATTAACATAGTTCGGTTTATTATAAATATAAATTGATGCAAAAGAGAGTTATAAAATTTTATAGTTTGTTTGGAAGATTTGAAATTAGAATGACGTTTGTGAAATTGATAAGGAGGCCATTATTATTATAAATTTATAATAAAATGAAGGAAAATGAGATTTTATTGTCATCCCTAAAAAAATTCTCATCACCCCTTTTCCATAGTCACAACCATACAAAACGAGATGTTAGAACTTTAACCTGTGAAACTAATAAATCTGTTTAGAGTCGTGAGAAACACTATTTTTAAAGTAATGGTAGCCCTCACCGGATTGCTGTGAATTAATTGGATAGCTTACTTCAAAGATTTCTCTAAACAATAAAAAAATATGGTAGTAACAACTACAGATGCTCCTACGAACGAAAAATAGAATCAGGAATGTAACAGAACAAAAATGAAAGTTCCACCCTGTATTTATAATGATTTCATTACCTGATTTGAGGTTCTGAATAAACCAAAAAAATAGGGGAAATATGTTTTTAAACTGACACTAATTAAAACTAAAATAATTAGTCTTAGAAGTGACGGTCACTATATAGTGACGGGGTTTATATGCAAAGAAGTTTGGGATGGGGGTTTTTCTGTAATTTATGCAAATTGCATTCATGCGCGGGGTTTTTTCCTGCAATTAATGCAAATTGCATTCAGCATGCTTGAATTTCACACTTGAATGCTTGTTTTTTAGACCAAACATGTTGTTTTTTAGAACATGCTTGCAATTCACACTTAACAAGTTGTTTTTTAGAGAATGCTTGCATTTCACAGTTAACAGGTTGTTTTTTAGAGTTCATGTATATTGAAGCAAAAAAAGATGATTTTATAGAGCATGCTTGAATTTCACCCTTGAATGCTTGTTTTTAGACCAAACAGTTAGTTTTTAGAACATGCTTGTATATATTTCACGCTTAACGGGTTGTTTTTTAGAACATGCTTGTATTTCACGCTTAAGGGGTTGTTTTTTAGAATAAAATGCTTGTTTTTTAGACTGTATGGATATGTTTGCTAACGTCTATTTTCAGACTAAAATGCTTGTTTTTTAGACTGAGTGAACAGTGCGCGTGAGTGAATAGTGCATTTTTGTCAAAATTGCAAATAAGGATCTCCTTCCTTCCATATTCCAGTATAGTCTTTCGTCACTATATAGTGACCGTCACTCAAGAGACCAACTCAAACTAAAAAAAAGGGTAAAAGTGTTTTACAAAAAAGAATACATTTAAAAGGGGAAAATACGTTTTACAAAAAAATACACAAAAAAAGGGCCCAACCGGGTTCGAACCGGTGACCTCTTGATCTGCAGTCAAATGCTCTACCACTGAGCTATGGACCCTCACGGTTGTTTGGATAGCGTTTTATAAGAATATATAGCAACAAACCTAATCAATAATCCTCTGCTCATTTTTCAGTTGCCGCCTCTCCCCTGCAAAAGTTAGAGGGGGGGGGAAAACCATTCGTGGTACTGCTGCAGTGTCGGGGGACAACAATGGTGTCTCAAAACGGCATCAAACTCGCGGTTGAGCTCGTATCCTCGTACTTCGGCGCGAAGAATGCCAAAGTCATCGAGTGTCTTCTCCGAAGAGGAACCCTAAGTCTCCCCCAAATCACACAGTTCACTGAGCTCACCCAACCCGGCGTCGTCCGGCGATGCCTGCTGGCCTTAATCCATCACAACTGCGTTCAGGCCTTCTCCATTCAACAAGATGGTTCGTTCAATTTCTAGTTCATCATCATTAAAGGTTTGTTTTTGTTGTCGGTTGTTGAATTCTCTGGATGTTTTTGTGTTTGCAGGTGGTTTTGGAGGGGCGCCCAGAATTGTCACGCAGTATATGGCTTTGTTTGATAACATTATACATCTCATGTGTTATCCTAAGTTCATCGAGCTCGTGTCAGAGGAGCTCGGGCGAGAGGTTAGTTAGGCAGTTATTAATTTAATTGTTTTGTTTTCCTGTGTATTATTATTGAGTTAGTGTTGGTTTGGCAGTGTGAATCGATTTTTGAAGGCTTGCTTAAGCAAGGGAGGCTTTCGTTGAGTCAAATTGTTGATTGGAATAAGCAGAAAGAAGGTAGTGAATCAGTATTGTCTTTGTTGATATTCTAGTATGGTTTAGGCTTTGCTTTAGTTGTACTTAGAACTAAGTTGTTCGATAAAAATCGATTCTTTTCATAATGCAGTTGCTTGATTGCACGGGTGTTTTTGTAATGGTTTAATTACTTGAAAAGACCCAGTGTGGCTTTTTTGTGGACTGCAAATTGCACTAGTAGCTGAACTGGTACTGCGATATGACTGGCTAGTGCTCTGAAATTAACAGTTAGGCATTTATTCTGATCATACTTGTAACCTGTTTGGTCCCCCTATTCCTGAAATTAAAGTTGAAAACTGCAATATTTCACGATGCAACGAGAGGACATGTGTGTGTGTGTGTGTGTGTTTAGTGTGTCATGTGTAACCTTCTTTTGATAGTTTGCAGTAACTTGTACTTTGGTCAGCTCATGCCTACTTTTTGGTGATAAGAAGTTTATCTTGTGTTTCTCTCCTGTTTGGACTGAGGACTGCTTATTTTGTCTTTTACGTTGAAACTTCATTTAAGTTGTGTAAATCAATATTTTGCAGAAAATTTTAATTTGGAAAGCTTACAAGAAAGGTTCAATAAACTCGTGGATGGACGATTGGTGGAGCGATGCCCAGCCCCCGAACCACATCTTCATCCACCTAGTGAAGAAGAAGAAGCTGCCGCTGCTAAGCGGCAAAAATCCAGGTCAAAGGTGATTGCTTTGAACCCTCAGCTTTAGCGTTTGGTTTTATGTGTTTAAACTAGATATAAAGCACTAAAGCTGCAACCCTAGAGGCGCTTAAGTGAATTATAGCTTTTTTTTAACCTATTTTTTTTTACATTATTCTAAAAAAGAAAATAAAATGTATCATGTAACTTCTTAGTGTGTCCTGTCCTGTGTATTTATTTAATTGACCTATAACGAGGATCAAATTTTAGAATTGTTGTTCGGAGCCTCTTCCAGTAGGGAGTTTGGTAAAAAGCTCTTCAGTTTCCTTTGGCTCGGTCAAACAAGCCAAGAAATTCCCATTTGGTTAAGGCTGTTAACTGATAGCTGTCTGGACGAATTTTTTTAGTGGCTGCTAAGCTTAGCAGCCGCCAAAAGAGCTAGTCTAGTCTAGTCAACTCATATCCGCTAATAGCCATTTTCCAAATAGGGCCTTGAGTGAAGATACTTGAATAGTTAGCTATTTTCCCTCTTGTTTTCCTGAATTTTTTTTTGGCTTTCAGTTAACTTCTAACATAATTCATTAACCTTGTGGCAACAAGCTTGCTAACCATAGAATACTTCCCACTAAAATTATGCATGCAAATGCAGTTTGTTATGATATCTGAAACCATTGAGAAGCGTGCTATCAAAGAAGCAGCTCCATCAGACTCGCTAAGGTTTCTTGTAGGATTAGACGACTGGACTGATGCTTCTGCCATAAACAGTGAGGAAAGCTCTTCCGGTGTAATAGTAGGAGATAAGGTCAGTTACAAGCTTATTCAGAACATGCCCAGAATTCTATTTTATTATCACAATCTTTTACTTCCCTCTAATTCTTTTCTAAAATTTTCAACTACAGCGCAAGATAGATGTTCTTGAGTCAGATTGTGGCTCAGTGGACACACTAAAAATGAAACAAGTTCTTTGGCGTGTTAATATTGAAGAATTTATACGGCGCTTGAGGATCAAGGTAGTTCAATTTCTGTTCCTATATTGAATCTTAATTTTCACTTGTTTATATAATATCATCTTCTTCCCCACTTATGTATCTAAATGATGTCGGGAATGAGTAAAGACCTCACCAGGCAGGTGTCTTGTATATGTATTCTCATTTTTCTTAAACATGCCAATGGATTTTCTTGCAAATTAGAACTGCTATTTCGTTTTCATCTGGGCTGAAATCGTGCGTGATCCTTGATTTCTGTACTTAGGCTTGTGTTGCATATGTGAGTGCAAACCTTAGTGCTGACTGTGGCATTGTTCTGAGTGCAATGCTGGAGCTAACTAGGAGTTCAGATGCTGGAAGCCCAGGTGATATATTTATTTATTTCCATCCATTTCCTTGTATAAATTCATACTATTCATTGTTTGGTTGTTTTATTTTATCTGGTACTGTACAATTGTTCCAATGTCAATCTTTATCTACCTGCAGCTCTCGATGATATTTACGATGAAGTAATAAAGCACGATGTTGCCTTTAACAGGGAGCGTGTCGAAGCATGTCTAGTCCAACTGAAAGAAAAGTACAACATAGGTTTACACGAACCATGTAAAGGTACTCTTTCTTTTCATTTCTTAGCTATTGCAAGCATGTACATTTATTTTCCCGATCAGGCCTTATTATAATTATATTATTTGTCTTCAACAGATTTGAAGAGCATTATAGAACTGGCTCAGAACGAAGAGGTACTCGATTGAGTTACCATGTAAAGCTTTTACACCTGCCGTGTTTGTAACTCATTGTACTTTAACTCCTACAGGTTGAATCCATTGTCTTAAAAAGATACGGAAACGAGGCATATAGGATTTTCAGGTTGTTGAGGAAGGCCGGTCGCCTCCTTGAGACCGGAAAGGTACCTCGTTAAGTTTACAACCATTTCATATGTTCTTTGCTATTGAACTGTCAAAGTATGTAGCTATCTATGTATAATATAGACTTAAATTCTTTTTAATGTTTGGATTATTCTTCTGTAGATTACAGACGAGTCATTCATTGAGAAGAAGGATTGTCTCAGAATTCTTTTTCAGCTATGGAAAGACGATTACCTGCATATGGAGGTATTTAAGAATTTACGGTCTTGTGCATTTATTTCCATCTCATCTTGGCAGAAAATGGGAAATTTAGGTTGATTTACGAGCTTTCAAGTGATTGACCTTTTACTGCTCGCTGTAACTGTTTCTCCAGAAAGTTACTGTGAATGGTGTAAGGCAGAACCAGTTGTTCATGTTGTGGAAAGTGAATAGAATGCATCTATGGGAGCATGTTTTGGATGAAATGTACCACGCTGCTCTGAACCTGAGACTCCGGATTGAGCTTTCCCAAGAAAGACTCGATAAAGAGGTTCGTGATTTGTGTTTGTTTTTGACAAATTTATCGATTATTTATATCTTCTGTTTGTATTTGTGGTGTTTTGGCAGATTACTATGACGGCGGAGAAGATGAAAGCAGTGAAGAGTTTGATAGTAACTTATACATCCTCTTTCTCAAGCCTTGCTGATGCAGTGATGCTCTTCCAGGACTTTAAGCAATAGATTGGTCTTCTTTTCCCTATTGATTTTCTCTGATAAATAAACATTAACCTTTTCACTCATTTTCTGGTTTTTGATATTACTAAATAAAAAGTTGATAAATTGTGAGTTGAAGGTGTTCATAGAACTACATTGTCAAAAAGAGCAATTCACAAACTCCGCAATTATCGGAGCAGATTTTGTCATGGATTATACGTATAGGACGTTGGCACGTAGCCTATACATACAGAGCTCGTCATTTTCAGTCTTTATTTGCCGAATTAAAATGCTCATAGAAGTCAAGCGTTCTGGGTAGTAAAGTGAGATGAATCTATAACAGCAATACCATACAACTTCATTGCGGTCGGGTCGATGAGATCAGTTTAGTTTAATTTAGTTTAATTCCGTCGAGCATGATCCTTCAATAGTCTTATATAACACTTAGGGGTGTAAACGAGTCGAGCTGTTCACGAACGACTCGTGAACAACTCGGTCAAAACTCGAATTCGTGTTCGAGTTGATCGAGCTCCACTCGAGCTCGAACTCGTTCATATAAGAGTTCGAACTCGAACACCTTAAAGCTAACTCGATAGGCTCGTTGAGCAGCTGGAATAAAAAAATTACAATTATAAATAATATATTTTGCATTTTTTATAATAAAAATTAAATATTTATTAATTATGAGCTCGAACTGACTCGAACTCGAATTCGATCGAGCTTACGAGCCGAGCTCGAACTAGATAAAAATCATTCGAGTCGAGCTCGAACAAAAATAATCTAGCTCGTTCGAGTTCGATCACAAACACACAAATTTTTTTTGAGATCGAGTTCAAACATGCCTTGTTCGCGTTCGGCTCGGCTCGTTTACAACCCTAATAACACTATTTATCACTCAATCGGTGAGGTACTTTAATCTCAAAAATATTATTTAAAATGAAATAAATTATTGTAATTTATAATCTGTTGATTCCTTGCATGAAATGAAAGTCCATCATCTTCAAAAGAGACAGTGACATTTGGAGGTTTGGCAAATTCCGCCATCAAAGCCTGCCTGAACGCTTACTGATAAAGAGAATACCTAACTAATTACAACGATTTTTGCCACACTCATTATTATGTACAGTTATTGTGAGGAGCTCTTTAAGGATGTGTTTGGTTCGTCAGATTTTTGAGAATCTGCTTTTTATTTTTGATTTTTGAGAGTCTGGTTTTTGTTTGGGATTTTGACAGTCTGGTTTTGCAAAATCCTTGTTTGGTTGGGTTGGATTTTGTGAGTATGAAACAAAATCTTTGATTGATTTTTAGAATTTTGCAAGTCTGGATTTTGAGAAACTTGATGAACCAAACAATATTTTACAAAACTGGACTTGGATAATCCAAATTTTGCAAAAACTTTCCCAACCAGACACACCCTAAAGTATCTTTCACCGTTGATTGTTGACTCCAGACCTAGAATTCTTCTGTTATTCCAACTTTTGACCCATTTTCGTGCCGTGACATTCATGCTCATTAAGGCAGTTATATTTCTGAAACATAATGTAAATCATCTCAAAAATTTTTGGAGATTTACATTAACGTTTGATAAAAAAAAAAGATTACTGTCGAGACAAGTAAACTTAGTAAAATTAGATGTAAAATGTATATCATTCTTAGCATTCAGTATGGCCAATTAAGATAATTATTTACCATTAGTTCTTTTACTAAACAATCAGGGTGGAGTGTCTATAAACTTTGTAAATTTTATTTGATTCATCAAATCTAATTTAACTTAAGTTTAGAACGAGGGAAGAAGATAAAACAGAAATTACAAATCGTGAAATTATTCTACATCTTTTTTTAAATTTTTTTTTGAAACCACATAAGTGGGGGTGAAATTTATTAGGCTCACCAAACCAAAAACCAAGAATGTTTGTACAATGAAAAATGAGTAAAACACACTATTACAAATCAATCTTGATGTCATATATGTAAAAGAGAAACCTTATCTAGACCTATGTCTACTTTTGCAAGTATGTTAGGTATCGCTTAGGTTTCTAAAAGTTGAAAACTTGTGCACTGATCAGCTCAATGTCTTTGTCTTTGTGGTCTGTTTTAGAGAAACTTCATGTGTTACAGCTTGACTAGTATGTTGCTTTCCATATGATGAATCTGTTCAGGCCTTGCGCCTGCAATGTACAAAAAAGAGATATCAGCAGTAACTGAAAAGAAAATTAAGCTCTTATATATGAAACTTGTCTGCTATCAAGCTGAACTAGTCCCCTTATATTTCTGGGCAAAGAGAGATGAGTAAAAGTTTGAGTTTTCCTTTCTTTACTAGCCATTGTTGCTAAAGAACAAACGACAAGTTCCACATCTTAAACGTAAATATAAGAAAAATGGTTATCTAATAATATAGAGAAATTAAAGAAATGTATACTATGACACAAAGTCTAGTACAAACGACAATAAATATGAACATAAAGTGTTAATTAAATAGATTGTTTTCTAAAATTTAGGAAATTTCCAAAAACAATATTAGGGTTACCCAAAAGAGTTCAAATTATTTGATAAAATTAGTTACATTTTATTTCAAATCACTACATGTGAAAAGACATATAACAAACTAGCATGAATCCAACCCCTATAAATACCACTCCCCTCTTATAACAAACGTTCTCATCAAAGCAATGGCTTCATCAAAGCTCTACCTGATTTCAGCAGTAATTTCTCTGTTCCTCTGCATCCCCGGCGCCATTGGTTAGAACAATCAAATCTCTCTTTTAATAATAATAAAATATTCATATATCGATGAATTTTAAAAAATATATACATTATATAAATTTGTAATATGATTTAATTTGCAGGTGGAAATGTAGTTTGCGAGGAGCTGAGCAGGGGAAGCTGCGCCTACGCGGTGTCGTCGTCCGGGAAGCGGTGCGTGCTGGAGAAGAAGCGGGTCGGCCGGAAGACCCGGGAGGAAGCGTTCACGTGCCGGAGCTCCGAGATAGAGGCGGCGGAGCAGTTCAAGGGGTGGATCGAGACGGAGGAGTGCGTTCGATCATGCTCGCTTGACCGGAATTCGCTCGGAATCTCGTCGGATTCTCTTCTGGATTCACACTTCACCAGAAAGCTCTGCTCCGCTCCATGCTACCACGCCTGCCCTAACGTCGTCGATCTCTACTTCAACCTCGCCATCGGCGAAGGTACCTTGCTAGCGTTTTTCAAATGTTTGTTAAATTAAGTTTATTAGTGAAATTTTAGTACTTGGGTATATTGGCCTTTCACTACTGAATTGAACTTAACTAAACTAAACTAAAAATTAATGTATTGAAATTATTAATTATATACAACAAGAATTTCATCAAATCATATTTGTTCAAAATTGAACCGACCTGAAATACACTGAGTTGAGCTGAAAATATTCAGATAAATTATAATAAATATATGAAATGTGTTGT
The DNA here is from genome assembly GCA_948330725.1 of Sherardia arvensis. Taxonomy (NCBI): domain Eukaryota; kingdom Viridiplantae; phylum Streptophyta; class Magnoliopsida; order Gentianales; family Rubiaceae; genus Sherardia; species Sherardia arvensis. The sequence continues at coordinate 48,298,536 of OX415236.1, forward strand.
CGTGCACTATCTTGTATTTTACTCTTATATGCCAAAATATAGTATGAATTCACGAAAACATAGCGATGCATAGAGATAGTATTATTAATTTAATATTTTTTGGGCCATAATAAGTAATTTACTGTACTTTATAACACTTGGATGTATGAAATGTAGCAAATAAAATCTGATGTGAACCTAACAATGAACAATGAAATATATTGGCTGTTAAATTTTGTGTTAATTGTTGATTTTATTGGATTAAAACAGGGGTGTACCTTCCGAAAGTGTGTGAATCGGAAGAAGGTGATCACGGAAGGCGTGAAATGGTGGAAATGAAGAGCTCTGGTTTTGTGGCGGAGGGGCCGGAATCTGGTAACGGCGTCAGGGCTGCCGTCGTCGACTCTATTTCGCCGGCGTTCCCACCTTTTCCTTTCGGATCCATTTATGCTTAAGCTTAACTAACAATCACAACGTCGTATAAATAAAGGTGTGGTTTCATAGGGCGGGCTGAAATAATCTAAATTGTGTCAAAATAGTTATTAGTTTCAACGCTACAAATTACTATTCACGACTTATGCAGTATTGTGTAATTTTCTTTACTGGGCTTTATATCCCCTTCTATTAGGAACTAGTGATGTGACTATATTTGATGAGTATCGGGAAACGGATATGGTACAAGTACGTGAAAGTATATCATAATAGATTTGGAATTCTTCGGGTGAAATGGAATTGTCTGCCAATAAAATTGAACCATCAGATGAAAGAGACTAGTAATTGATGGTGATACGTAATTATGAATATACATACTCCCTCCGTCCCAATTGAAATTGTACACTTTTTTTTAGTGTCTCAATCCAAGTTGCACACTTTGTTTTTATGGTAATGATGATACTCATTAACTCGTTTCACCCATTTTTTCTTAAATTCAATTTCCACCATACATTTCGTCATCCAAATTTCAACTTTCATTTTCTCTCTCTGCAACTTAAGACGGGAATGAAGGGAGTATATGGTTTAACTTCAATTAGCAAGTTAAAAGGTAAGTTTTAATTACGAATCGTTTTTGGTAATTGCTATTAATCTAATTCATTCAATTTATATTTTATTAAATTAAGTAGCACTAATCGCGATACATTATATTCAAGCGTGGATGAATTAATCAAATTCTCTACGAACAAAACTAAAACACTTAAATTGATATGTTATACATGATATCGCTATAATAAAAATAAGTAATATTTCATTGACAGCAATTAAAATGATTTTTTCAGCAACTAAATTTTTTAAAAAATATACAAATCGGATGAAGTCGACTGTTTTAACTATGGTGAGACAACTGTTAAAAATAGTTGTGATAGAACTGAATCGGACAGGACGTAAGTGAGAAGTAAGACCACACTCCCATCTGGCCATCATCTCCTTTGAAATGCAAGGTAGCTACGGAAGAACATATATAGAAAGGGATGGCCATATTGACAACCTACTAGGGCCCTGTCAAATTCAGCTGAACTGAAATTCACTTAACTGAAGTTTGCTGAAATTCGCTGAAGTCTGCTGAAATTCGCTGAAATCCGCTGAAGTCCGCTGAAGTTCGCTGAAATCTGCTGAAATCCGCTGAAATTCGCTGAATTCTGCTGAAATTCGCTGAAATCTGCTGAAATTTGCTGAAATGTGTTGAAATTAACTACAAAATGTTATAATAATAATAATAATAATAATAAATAATAATAATAATAACAATAATAATAATATTATTATTATTAATTTGAGTTCAAACATTCAACATCAAATTTGATCAAATAATAAAGATTTTAAAGTAATTATTTTATTTGTACAATGGTTTTTCAAAAATGACACATATCATACAAATCATAAAATGAAATACGTTGTTTCGCAGTACTTATTTGATCAAATAATAAATATTTCGCAATAATTATTTTGTTTGTTAATGGACATATTCGTAATCAGGGCCTGTTTAATACGCCTGAACTGAGCTGAACTGAACTGAATCGAATATATATTGCACCAAATCAAATGGAAATCTCTATCTAATGGTAGAGAAACAGAAATTCAAGAACAGAAAATAGAACTGAATTGAACTACACTTAACTAAATTAAACTACATTTAATTGAAATGAACTGAATTGAACTTCATTTAACAAAAATGAACTGAATTTTCAATATAAACTTAAAATCGTCAAATTATATTTTCGGGGAACTGAATTGAAATAAATTACAAGTTCTCTGAATTAGATTGAACTGGACTGAATCATTAACATGTATTTTGTTTTAATTTTAATTAAAGTATAATGTACTGAACTGAAACTACTGAACTGAAATGAACAGAACTAAAATGAACTGAAATGAAAAATAATGAACTGAATTGAAAATATTCTATTAAGTTGTACTAAACAGGCCCTTATTGTTGAATTTGTTAATTTTGAGTATAAATTAGAACTATTAAAAATAACTTTATTTGATAAATTAAAACAAAATACATTGAAGAAACATTTTTTCTCAATTAAATTCATTTTATAAATCAAAACAAAAGGATTTCATTGACATTTTTGAATTGTAGAAAATTTTATTTTAAAACAATTTAGTGAAAATAGGGAATTTTTTTAATGTAGCTGAAATCTGCTGAATTCCGCTGAAATCCGCTGAACCCATCTGAAGTCCGCTGAAGCCCGCTGAAGCCAGCTGAAGTCCGCTGAAGCCCGCTGAAGCCCGCTGAAATCTGCTGAAGTCCGCTGAAGTCTGCTTAACTTAACTGAAATGTGCAGAATTTAAGCTGAACTTGACAGGGCATAGTATTAGTCAATACCCAATCCATTTTACGTTACTGACTTTCGAGACAAGCGTGTTTATAACTCAAATACAATCTAGTTAAATAACTGTTTGTAACTAAATTCATCAAACACGACTTAATACCATAATTAACTAGGGCAAATCAGACCACATTTTCCCATGTTGGATACCATAATTAACTAGGGCAAATCAGACCACATTTTCCCATGTTGGATTCAAAGCTGCGTTGAAATTGAAAGAATGTAATTCACCGTAACTGGTGTGTCTGTATTATCTGAAATATATAGGATTACAAGAATACAAATACAATGTATCTAGACTAGTGTAAATATGGTACATAAATATATACAAATCAATCACAATTATTCTAATGATAATTGTGATATTCTATCACCCCCTTCAAGCGAAGCGTCGGATGAGAAGCCACGCAAAACTTGGACCGAAATAGTGCGAAGAGAGGACCAGGGAGACCTTTGGTGAATATGTCAGCGATCTGTAAGGAAGTAGAGACATGACTAACACGAAGCCTGCCAGAAGCCACCAACTCTCGAACAAAGTGGTAGTCAATGTCAATATGCTTAGCCCGTTTGTGAGCAACGGGGTTTTGTGCAAGGAAAATAGCACTACTGTTGTCACAAAACAGTAAGGGTGAAAACTTCAAAGGAACATGAAGCTCCTTGAGCAGATTGCACAACCAAACAAGCTCGGCCGCAGTGTTGGCCATAGCACGATACTCAGATTCGCAGCTGGATCGGGAACAGTTGGCTGTTTCTTAGCACTCCAAGAGACGAGATTACCACCAAGGTAAATGACATAACCATAGGTAGAACGTCGAGTTTCAGCACAGCGAGCCCAATCAGCATCTGAGTACCCTAACACTGAAAGTGAGCTGGAAGACGGTCGAAAGAAAAGTCCATGATGAAGAGTACCACGAACATAGCGAAGAATACGAGTGACCGCCTGATAATGATCGTCACGAGGTGACTGAAGGAACTGGCTAACAGAATTGACTGCATAGGCTAGATCAGGCCTAGTAATGGTCAAATACTGCGAACGATATAGGTTGGGATTCGAAAACTCTGGACTAGAGGAAGTGAGGAGTTGTGTATCAGGAACAAAAGGCATAGAGACAGGCGTCGTGTCAGTCATGCCAGCGACCTGAAGAATCTCCATGGCATACTTAGTTTGTCCAAGAAACAACCCCGAAGAAGAGTGAGAGACCTCTAATCCCAGAAAGTAATAAAGAGAGCCAAGATCTTTAACAGCAAACTCATGATCAGTGCGAGCGACAAACTTCCGAATAAGAAGAGGATCATTTCTAGTGAGAATGATGTCATCCACGTAGACCAAAAGATATAACACCTTTAAACTACGCATAAAGATGAACAGAGAAGTGTCAGATGAAAAGCACCGAAAACCTAAACGATTCAGACTAGAACTGAAACATTGAAACCAGGCACGAGGAGCCTGTTTAAGGCCATAGATGGCCTTCCGGAGATAGCATACATAATCTGGATGACAAGGATCAGTGTATCCAGACGGCTGTTCCATGTAAACCGGGGAGTCAAGATGACCATTAAGAAAGGCATTCTTAACATCAAGCTGATGAAGGGGCCAACCAAAAGTGGTGGCAAGAGACAGAATGATCCGAACGGTGGACGCTTTGACGACGGGGCTAAATGTGTGAGTGAAGTCAAAACTAGGAACTTGAGAGTAACCTTGAGCAACCAAACGAGCCTTATAACGATCAATAGTGTCATCCGGTCGATGCTTGAGTCGATAAACCCATTTGGAACCAACAATATTAACTCCGGAAGGACGAGAGACAAGTTCCCAAGTACGCTGCTGACGTAGTGCATGCATCTCTTCATCCATAGCAGCCACCCAGCGAGGATCCTTAGGGCAGAACGAAAACCCCGAGGTTCAGTTTCAGCCAAAAGTGCCGCAAGAAAACCAGTGACAACATAATCAGAGTAATCCTTAGCAGTGAGACTGCCTGTCTGAGAACGAGTTGTCATGCGATGGCGAGGCGGCGGTGGCAGTGTGGTGGCGGTGGCGGTGGAGGTGAGGATGGTGAATGAACCGGAGATGGTTCTGGAAAAGGGATGGGAGCCGATGAAGTACTCGAAGCGGGTAAACGTGATGATTCGGAGACAGGTGATTGTGGGGATACCTCCATAGCCTGAACTTGTGAAGGCGGATCTGGCACTATCAAGGCTGGAGCATCATCATAATCTGAGTCAATGAATGTAGAAACGTCCAAGGATTCAGAGGGCACGGAGGATTGGCGTTCCAGTGGTGGAAACGAGTTTTCATCAAAACGAGCATGGCGTGTAAGATACACCTTCTTAGTAACTGGGTCCAAACACCGAAAACCTTTGTACTGAGAGTTGTAACCAAGAAAAATGCAAGGTGTACTGCGAGGAGCCAGCTTGTGCTGAGAGAACGGCCGAATATAGGGATACACCAGACATCCAATGGATGAAAATTGGAGTAGTCTGGATGACGACCATAAACCAGATAAAACGGCGAGACATTGTTCAGAACAGGCGTTGGAAGCCTATTTATGGTTTAGGCAGCAGTGGCAAATGCGGTATCCCAATAAGACGCTGGCAGACCAGAGTGATGAAGCATAGACAGTCCCATTTCTGTCACATGACGATGCTTTCGTTCAGCTCTTCCATTCTGCTCGGGAGTAGACGGGCAAGAGATCTGATGAAAGATACCCCTAGCCGCGAAGTGAGAGCGCAACCGTGCATTTGTAAACTCAGTGCCGCCATCGCTTTGAAAAACCTTAATAGTGCAGGAAAACTGATTCTCCACAAAGTTCTGAAACTGCAGGAAAGTATCTACGAAATTTGATTTTCACTTCAGTGGATAATACCAAGTGAATCGCGAATGGTCATCGATAAAAATGGTATAATAAGAATAGCCACTGGCAGATAAGACTGGTGCAGGTCCCCAAAAATCACAGTGAACTAAACCAAGTATGGACTGCGCTCGCTTCGGATTGTCCACGAAAGAAAGCCTTTTTCCTTTTGCTTTTTCACACGCTGAGCAAAGAGAGGACTTTGGCGAGAAAGAGGTTACCTTGACAAGATTCAGTTTATTCAATAAAGAAATGACTGAATGAGAAGTATGACCCAGTCTAGCATGCCAAATATCAAAAGAAGCTGTATTTTTATTTGATCGAACGTAAGCGACAAAGGCAGCACCACTCCGTTCAAGCACATAAAGACCATGATGACATCGACCCTGGCCTAAAATTTCCTTGTTTGACTGTTTTTGAATCACAAACGAAGACTCATCAAAAGAAACAACAACTTTTAAATCCTTTGTGAGCTTGCTAATCGAAAGCAAGTTTTTCGTAACATCGGGAACCACCAGAACATCCAATAATAATAAATTACGAGAAAACTGATGACGACCAATATGTGTAATGGAAACATCACGACCATTAGCGAGAGAGACAGAACGTTTACCATTATATGGAGCAACACGATCAAGACCGGAAGTTGCGGAGGTCATGTGGTTTGTAGTACCAGAATCCATATACTAGCTAGAAGTCTTGTCCTTCAAAGAAACAGAAGACGGAAAAACATCGGCAACATTCACCGACATAGGCGGACTTGAGCAAGTCCGAGCGGTATGTCCAAACTCATCGCAAAATTGACACCTTGGGTTCCATCGTTTCTGGCGAGCAGAAATGGTCGAGCTAGGTGGCGGCGGCGGCGGCGCATGTAACACACGCGCCGAAGAGGCAGTGTTTGCAGGTGGCGCGTGTAATACACGCGCCAAGGGAGCTGGATCATATGTGGCTGGCGCGTGTTCTACACGCGCCAAGTCAGACGAGTGGAGGCGGGAGGGCGCGTGTTCCACACGCGCCTGTAGAGTCACATGCCGAAAGTCGGGCGCGTGCAACACACGCGCCAGAGGTTGGTCCCGCGCGTGTTACACACGCGCCGGGAGTGAAGCCGCCTGGGATGGTGGCGCGTGATACACACGTGCCGGAGCTGGTGGTGGCGCGTGTTGCACACGCGCCTGAGCTGAAGTTGGCCGATTCATTTTTTTTATTTTTTTAACACAACCACGGGATAGATCGTGGATAACGGGAACGTCGACACACCAACGGAGCAGCGGAAAGGTGGAAGAAACACCAAAACGAAAGCACCACAATCAAAAGTTCGAAGAAGCACCGAAATTGATTGGGATTTATCTATCGAATTTGGACTTTTGACGGATTTACAGGTTATTGGATCGAATAGGCTGATACCATGAAAGAATGTAATTCACCGTAACTGGTGTGTCTGTATTATCTGAAATATATAGGATTACAAGAATACAAATACAATGCATCTAGATTCTAGACTAGTCTAAATATGGTACATAAATATATACAAATCAATCACAATTATTCTAATGATAATTGTGATATTCTATCAGAAATTCATGTAATCCCTTCATCTCAGCGTAATCTGTACTCTGACTTTTTGACACTATTTTTTTAAAATTTTGACCGCTTATTTAAATAAATATATTATCATATTAGGTATTGTGAGTTTAATCACAACATAGAATATTCAAATATCAAATTTTTATTTTTTGATAATATAAATAAATAAAGATACGGTTGGTCAAAGATGTGTGTTAGATAGTGTGAAAAGTCAACTGTACTGTACTGATTTGAGTGAGACGGAGACAGTATCACCTCCAAATCAACAACAAAAACATATTAATTATCGTAATTAAAACACAAAAGTAATAAAATACATGTAAAGCTGATAAGTAATTTACAAGAAGAAGAATCAGAGTGCCAGCTCCGACAAGGCTCTTAGACTATCCTCGCCGGCTTCACTCCACCGTGAGTTCCGTGCAAGAACCAGTCTCCGATTCACCAGCTGCGCGACCAGAAGCCACCTGCCGGTGACTCCCGGTGGCGGCGGCGGCCCGGTCTCGCTGAAATAGAGATCGGTAGCGTAGTCGAGTGTGTCGGAGAAGTCGAGAAACACTCTGACCACAAATGGCCATATCAAGCTTGCCACCATTGCAGAAATGTGGTAGTTGCAGGTTTCTTCACGGTGGACCTAGACTTTGGGATTTTTTTTTAGTTGTATGCGAAGGTCTTCTATATATACATTTTACTCGAAGTTTCTCTACTTCTCCATCAAATAATATAACGGTCATGTGAAATTAATTAAAATCCTAACTGTTTTTTATGTGTAAAATTCTTATTGGACAGAATTCGGGACCATGTGAGCATACCTTGCAGCAAGAAATTTCAACTTGGATGAAAATTTATTATTATTTAATATATTGTAATTGAATGCTACAACAATAATTGAACGACATTTTACTTTATGATTCAATTTTATACAAAATAATAGCAGATAAAATTTGATTAAAGTGGAATTAGTGAGTTGATGTCGGTCCTGATTCTTTGGTAATAAGAAATTGGATGTCGGTCTGGGCATAAGTTGAGGTTTTCTTCGCGGGTCACAACCGCCGGACCCGCTAATATATATCGTCCCTTTGTCTGCTTTGTAATCGACCAAGAGTTATACAGTTATGTAGATGTATTATCTTAATGTGTGGATTTTGACGAAGATTTTGTTAGGTTTCTCGATTTAGTATTTCATGATCTTTATCAGTTTATCCATAACAGATTAAACCAATAAGTAAGTTTATGAATATAGATATTGTTGTGTGTTATTCTAATAACTAACAAGCCATCATGTTGGAATTTAATCAGGTTAGAATTTAGAAAACATTACATTTAGGTTGTATGAACTTATTTCCGAGAATCTACGGTTTTATGTTTATAAGGTTGAATCTAACTGGACAAGAACAATTCTGAAGATGTATTCTGAAGATATGTGTTGGAGAGAAACCCCTCCAAATAAGACAAAGTTGTTAAATCTCCCAGGAAGAATCACAATGGCAAAGCATGTATTACAATCTTTAGCCATTTATCCACTAGGAATATTCAGAATCCCTGTTGGAATGCTAAAGAAATTGGATGCCATGACAGCTAAATTCATATGGGGAGGTAAGATGGAAGGCAGATCAATGCACTGGAGATCCTGGTCATACATGAGTAAAGCCAAGTCAGAGGGTGGACTGGGACTGAGATCTGCACTGGGAATGAATAAGGCACTGCTAGCCAAACATAGTTGGAACATACTCTCAGGCAATCAATCTCTTCTTACTCAGCAACTGACAGCAAAATATCTTAAACATGAATCAATCCTCACTATCACAGCTGAATCTGGAAACTCTTGGGGATGGAGATCCATTGTCTGGGCAACAGATTTCATCAGGAAAAACTTGTGATGGAGGGTGGCAAATGGCAAAAGCATCAACATATATGACCAATGGATTCCTAACTTCCAGAATCCAATCCAGATCTCAAGTGTGGTCCCAACACACACCAATCTAAAGGTCTCCCACCTCATAGATCAACAAAATAGAACCTGGAGAACTCCTCTCATCAGAACTATGTTCCCACAACAGATAGTGCCACATATCCAGACAATTCACCTGGATATTGTAGGTAAGGATGAACCATTATGGAAATGGAGCAAGAATGGAGCACACAATTCCAAGACACGCTATCATGTAGCTATGGAAGAAATTAGACATGGTGCGGCACAAAGGTTAAGCCCCGTGGCAAGAAAATTTTGGGCTACAATCTGGAACCTGAGGATCCCACAGAAACATTTAGTTTTTGTATGGAGAACTTTCTCAGGTTGTTTGGCTACAGGGGTTAATAGACAAAAAAGAAGACTACAGGATGATGGAGTGTGCAAGAGATGTCATCAGGCACTAGAGGATGAAACACACTTATTCCTCCACTGTAGAGCATCCAAAATAATATGGACAGCTGCAGAGATCACGCTGAACTTGTCTGGAAATCCTCCTTTCAACACTTGGTTTTTTCAAATGGTAATGGGAGCAACAGACACAAGTCAGCTGATAAAGATTATTATGTTGTTATGGGGGATATGGAAGAGCAGAAATGACACAATCTTCAGACAACAGGACACACAACCTGTGCAATGTGTGTAGCAAATTCAGGCTGAAACACAGTTAATCCTTAAACTCCATAGCAGGGATACAACTTCAGAGGAAATGGAGCCAGCAACATCAACACAGGCCAACTTCTTGCAGGAGATGTCAGTTCAAGCCATTAGAAGAAATGAGGTGTCAGAAGGAATACCACATGCATGTGTGATAAATTTTGATGGTTCATTCAGGGAGAGACTGAAGATAGGAGCAGCAGGCTGGAGAATCTGGAAACCAGGATGGAGCCTAGAAACAGATATCTCGGGGTCTGATTTCTTTACGGTTTCATCACCCTTACAAGCGGAGGCAGAGACTTGTTGGCGCGCTCTCAACGCAGGGAGAAGAAATGGAGTGCAAAGAGTCAACCTGATGACGGACTCGGTACAACTAAAACAATCAATCATGAATCCTTTGTCGGTACCAATTGCGATCAAAGGAATTATAAAAACTATCAGGCGCCTAACAGATTCCTTACTGGAGTTTGCAGTCATAAAAGTAAATCGTTCCTTTCTGCACAAGGAATATAATTTAGCCTTTAGTCTTAGTAGGAATTCTGTAATAGTCTTAGTCGTTCTTCTATTTCTCTTTAATATAATATATATGGTTTTTCAAAAAAAAAAAACCCTCCAAATCCTCCATTACTCTTCATTCCAGTCATCTTCTCCAAACGCTTAAAAGTATTTTGCTAAACACATATATTTCAACACGTTTCAGCATAGTTCAGCACAACACAACACTTATCAGCACCGATCAGCTTAATATCTTTTACCACAACACATTTCATAACGTTTCAGCTCCAATAAGTAATTTTAATTTAGCTAAGTTTCAAGATGTAATAAATATATATTGACAAAAAATATTTGTTATAGTAATGTTAGCATTATATTTGATTTAATGATTAAACTGAACATTATTTTAATGAAGAGTATGTAAAATAAACTACAAATGAATGAATTTTTTAAAAAAGAGACCATCTAATTTGGTACTACAGCTGAATTCATATAAGTGTAGTTAAATTTATTTCATCATATTTCAACTCATATAAGTATTTCATGCTATTCAAACACCTTTCAATACAAGATCAACAATATTCATCTAACACAACACCAGCTAGTACAACACTGATCAGAACAACACAACACTCATTAACACAGTACAATACCATATGGGATCAACTGGATAGATCGAGATGTTTTAAGGTGTGATAAGCGTTACATGTTTGCTCAAATGAAATACATGACCGATCATTCAGAAAGAAACATATAACGTGGTAAATTGACTATTGATCGTTGATTCCATACTTATTTCCTAGTGGTTTGATAATATGGAGCCAAATGTCCCATGGTGAGGGCAAAAGCTGCTCAAATTTGAAATCCCTTTGGGGGGTCAAATATTGAACTATCTAGACATGCTATTTTTACTTTATTTTTGATAATTATAAATGCTAATTAGATATTTGTTGTAGTTCGTAGGGGAGAAGCCAACCCTAATTTGGTCTCGAATGCTGATTTTTAAGGCTCGGACCAGCAACAAAGAGGCTGCCTTTCTTTGACCTGATAAACCATCACATGGCCATTATTTGATATTGAAAACGATTGAACTATTAGAACATATTAGGTTTAATAAGTCGGCTAGTCCATTTGGCCCTCATTCAAAGGTTATATGTTCGAGTTTTGTTATGCGTGCCATTTTAACCCATTTCATCTTTCATTTTCTAGGTCAAATTTTGCAAAGTGCTTAATATTAAAGGACGGAAGTTCATTTGACGGCGTCCGGTAGGAGCATCAAAATCCGATATAAGTGAGATTTTCACTCTAATCTAATGAAGCATCAAGCATGTGAGTATTTCGATCATTCGACGTACGGAATTAGTAAAGTAGAACAGAGTATGTTTAATTGTTTATATTAGAATAGATGTCGAATAGGTCAAGTCTTTGGAAGTACTTAATCAAGAGACTGGAATTGCATCGACGGTGTTTAGAACAAGAGAGTATTAAAAGTCGGTGTAAATGAGATCTTCACTCCACTATCATTAAGAATCAAATATGGTGAATATTTCGGCCACTCGACGTACAAAATTAATAAAGTAGAGTAGCGTATAGTTATATTAAAATTTTAAAATGAATGTAGGATTTTTGTATGTCGTCGTAATATTAAAAAAGAATAAATTAGGTTTCACATATTATTTAGATCCAAATATATACATTTAATTGGGGATCCAATTTGTAGATCCAAACAGTCCAACGAATTTGAATTTGGATCTCATATTCTTCTTCTATGAATCCGCATATAAATCTGGATTGAAACTAACAGAATCTATTTGAAATTTGAAGCTAAAGAAGTCAAGATCAAATCAAAAATGTTTAGAGGGCAATTTCGGAACTAGTCAAAGATGGGCGACGGCGATTCCACGGCGTGTCACAATTCACAAATAGCCAATAAATGATCACTTAAATATTAATTCCGCTTTCTTCATGTTAACCATAACAACCGTCCATATACACGTATTTTATAACAGTGCGTAACAGAGTTTGTTAAGCACAACAATACTTCATATTTTTAATGTAACGTTATACTCAGTCCGATATCTATTTAACATTGTCCAAAATATTACTATAATTATAATTTATGATATTATTTTTCAAAAATTATTGAATTCCTTAATAAACATGATAAATGTATTTATCTTTTTATAAATTTATATTGCATTTACATTATACGAGTAAAATATTAGATGTGTATATTAGTAGGCTAATTTTAGGGGCATATTAGATGCATGTCATATTTTACTTATTTACGGTCCAAAATAAAAAATACGTGTTCAATATATGCTATGGTCCGTAATTTTATATATCAGACATATACATCATATATATTACTTTTATTGCATACAATTACAAATTAGTTATATAACAAAAAAATCATTATACATAATAATTATATAACAAAATACGGATTCCATCTAGCGATCATTTAATTTTATTAGGGGAATAAACCTTTCGCGGAGAATCGAATGTAGACGGTGCGTTTGCATGTAGGCAATAGAAAATGACATAAATAGGAATGACCTGCTAAGGGACAAATACGTCATTCCACATGCGAGAGGTGGATGGAGATCACGCGTCCAGGTTGCCATTTCAGGATTACAAAAATGAAAAAATCACAGCTCCCTAGAAAAGTGTCATCTTGAACCGACACGTGGCTAACCTACCCCAGTCCAGCCTCCCTCTCCCATTTCTCACCCCGTTCCTTATTTTTTCTTGATTTTATATATTTCGCAGTCTTATATATAATCTTCGCCTTCCCCATGGTTTCTGCATGCATTTCACCATACTCGAAATTGTAATCATCTCTGATAATTCCCACGCTTTTCTTGTTCCGCGCTTTTTCGATTAATTATTGTTTGTAATTTGTTGATTCATGATGAATTCGACTCTCACCGGATTCTTAAAGGACGTCGCCGGGAAATTCCCCGACCGCCGTGCTGTATCTGTTTCCGGAAAATTCGATGTAACTCACGCCAGGCTTCAGGAGCTCGTCGAGCGAACTGCCTCTCGCCTCGTCGCCGCCGGAATCAAGCCCGGAGATGTCGTCGGCCTTACCTTCCCCAACTCCGTCGAGGTTCGTTGATTTCTTCTGTAACTGTGATTCTACTATTTGTTTAAAGGATTTCTGCAAATTGATGTTAACGATCGTGATTTCCATTGATTTCTTAGTTTGTAAGCTGTTAGATAACTGTTTGATGGATACGTATTACTGTAGGATTTGTTGAATAATCCATCTTTGAATTTTGACTGATTCTGCAGTTCATTATCATGTTCCTATCCGTAATTCGGGCGCGTGCGACGGCGGCGCCGTTCAACTCGGCTTACACAGCTGAGGAGTTCGAGTTCTACTTGTCTGACTCGGAGTCGAAGATTCTGATCACCGGAGAAGAAGGCAACGCGCCGGCGCAAGCCGCCGCCGCCAAGCTCAGCATCCCACACGTGACCGCCGCGCTACACGACGTCGTTGCGGATCTAACAATATCCTCCTCCACTCACCCGCAGTACGGAGCGGATCCGAATCCGGATCTGGTATCCAAGCTCGCAAACGACCCGAATGACGTGGCACTCTTCCTCCACACCTCCGGCACCACCAGCCGGCCGAAAGGTGTACCGCTGAGTCAGCTCAACCTCGTTTCCTCCGTTAAGAACCTCATGGCGGTTTACAAGCTGAATCACACCGACTCAACCGTTATCGTTCTCCCACTTTTCCACGTGCACGGGTTGATGGCCGGGTTACTGAGTTCACTCGGTGCTGGCGGCGCCGCCACCCTCCCCGCCGCTGGGAGATTCTCCGCTTCGACATTCTGGTCAGATATGATCAAATACAACGCCACGTGGTACACAGCCGTTCCCACCATTCACCAAATCATACTCGACCGCCATCTGAAAAACCCTGAACCGGCCTACCCGAAGCTCCGGTTCATCCGGAGCTGCAGCGCGGCGTTGGCTCCCAGCATCCTGGCCCGACTCGAGGAGGCTTTCAAGGCCCCGGTTCTGGAGGCGTATGCCATGACTGAGGCGGCTCACCTGATGGCTTCGAACCCGCTACCCGAGGACGGGCCTCATTTATCCGGGTCGGTCGGGAAACCGGTGGGCCAGGAGATGGCGATTTTGGACGAGAGTGGTAAAATTCTAGAAGCTGATGCTCACGGTGAGGTTTGTATCAGAGGACCGAATGTGACAAAAGGGTACAAGAACAACCCGGAGGCGAATAAATCGGCTTATCAATTCGGTTGGTTCCACACGGGCGATATCGGTTATCTCGATTCGGATGGCTACCTGCATCTGGTTGGACGCATTAAGGAGCTGATCAACCGTGGAGGTAAATCCTATGCACACCATAATCTTTGGTCGAAATTGCTTTGTCATTTTTCCCAAATTATCTTTGGTTTGAATTGCTTTGTCACTTTGCATGATCATTGCGAGAACTACCACTAGTTGGCGCCTTGTAAACCGTTCTTTTTGATCTTTTGTGGTGGTAGTGGAGTTATTCTAGTACTATATTTGTTAATCATTTCGTCAGATTTTGATGATACTAAACGACGTGAAGGGTTACACATAGTCCAGTATTTTACTCAGTCGTAGTCCAAAATATCTTTGAAATGACATTACCGCCCTAGAAAGTAGGCTAGTTTCTCAAAAATCAAATAAGTTGAGGTCATTTTTGTACTTTCACACCGTATTTTGGATTATAAGAGTAAAATACTGGACTGCGTATAACAACCCCTACTTAAAATTATCGAAAATCTTAAGGTTGGTTTGAGAGTAATCATTTTGGTAGAAATTTGATGGTGTTCGGTAATAAAGTGTCAATTTTTGTGTGAGTTGGCTCTGTCTGTCCTGTGATAATAAGAATGATGGTGATTGCTTCTTGAACCTCCTTATAGTGAACTTGTGGTTTGAGACGAAAAGCACCAAAATTGAACAAAGTAATTGTGATTTTGAACATATGTGATTGTCCATGAACATCGTAATCTTAACCCATATGTGATTGTCCAAATCACATCTGTTAGGAGAAAAGCAAAAGCTTAATAGTTTTTATGGCATTAACAATTTCCAGGGGAGAAGATATCACCAATTGAAGTGGATTCTGTTCTCTTAGCTCATCCAGACCTTGCTCAAGCTGTTGCTTTTGGAGTCCCTGATGAAAAATATGGAGAAGAGGTAACACAATCGACTTACCATTTTTCTATTCATACTTCCATTTTTCGTCACATACTTTTACTGATTAGCTTATCATTTTGTGGTTACAGATTAACTGTGCAGTTATCCCCAACGAAGGGAAGAATGTTACCGAGGCTGATGTGCTGACATACTGCAAGAAGAACCTTGCTGCATTCAAGGTTCCCAAGAGAGTTTTCATCACAGATACCGTCCCCAAAACCGCCACGGGCAAGATACAGAGGAGGATTGTAGCAGAACATTTCCTTGCACAGATCTCTACTGCTAAGGTGCCCAAGTTTGGAGCTTAATCAACTGAGTCTAGCCTAAGAGTGATGATCAGTGGATGGACTACGCGATTTTCAGTTTAGCAGCTTTAGAATGTTTTCAGTCGAGCTTTCACAGATAGGGTGTACATGTCTTTCTGTCGAAACTGTTTTGCATAAACTTGAGACTCCATGATTATGGAAATAATACCACTGATTGCCAGTAAAAAAGATCAGAAGAATAGCCAGCTAGAAAATGAGGGCTTGATACTCTAAACAATACGAGTATTTCTTCAGAGTAACGAAATCACCAAACAAAATAGGCATCAATATTCTTAATTTTAACTTGCAACCATGCTGAGTAGCTGACACAATAACACAAAAGATCATGAAGCAGCATCGGATCACGTGAACATCTGCAACAGGCCACGTACCAAACTGCAACATGATTATAAAGCAACCTGACAAGGCACGCAACGTACCATTTCCTGACACACCAACCAGCAATCAGCAAAATCACATTTTCAAACCAACCACAACTTTAAAATAAACAAATCCCTGACATTAATACTCTAACCAACATTACCAACTTCAGATCCAGAGCAAAACAAACAATATACCCAACACAGCGACGCTAATAACAATCGGCCTATAGCCACTGAAGTGGCAAGAACCGAAGCAATCAGAAACAAAAGAACAAGAACTTGCAACATAAACACGCTAAATGTTTAATAGAATATGCTAGGATGATGATTTATACTTAAGCTTCCTCAGGCTCTTCCTCTTCATCTCCGTATTCATAGCCATCCTCATCTGCAGTTGCATCTTGGTATTGCTGGTATTCAGAAACCAGGTCATTCATGTTGCTTTCTGCCTCAGTGAACTCCATCTCGTCCATGCCTTCTCCAGTGTACCAATGCAAGAAAGCCTTTCTGCGGAACATGGCTGTGAATTGCTCGCTTACTCTTCTGAACATCTCCTGGATCGAAGTGGAGTTGCCGATGAAAGTTGAAGCCATCTTCAGACCTGTGGGAGGAATGTCGCAGACTGTAGACTTCACGTTGTTTGGGATCCACTCAACGAAGTAAGACGAGTTCTTGTTCTGGACATTGATCATCTGCTCGTCAACCTCCTTGGTGCTCATCTTTCCTCTGAACATTGCTGAAGCAGTTAAGTAGCGTCCATGGCGAGGATCAGCAGCACACATCATGTTCTTGGCATCCCACATCTGCTGAGTGAGCTCTGGCACTGTGAGGGCTCTGTACTGCTGTGATCCACGAGATGTGAGTGGAGCAAACCCAACCATGAAGAAGTGCAGTCTGGGGAACGGAATCAGGTTGACAGCAAGCTTTCGTAAGTCTGAGTTGAGTTGACCAGGGAAGCGAAGGCAGCATGTGACACCACTCATTGTAGCAGAGATCAGGTGATTCAGGTCCCCGACTGTTCAGAAAGAAGTGAATCAGATACTAGTTCAGGCAACAATTGCTTACAAAGCTGATTAAACTATACAAACAAATCATGTATTATATATGGATCATTCTTGAAAAGCGAAAGAATCACATAAATCCTGACAGATTGGTTCAAACATTTCTTATTTCGGAAGACCCTTTGATGCAACCCCTTGCTACTCAGGCATCGAGAAATATCAGTAAACTAAACAGTTTCAATGATGCATTCACAGCTAGAAATCTTGCTCAGTTATATCAGGAAGAAATGATGGTTGACTATATATCTACATAGAATGATCAATATACTGACAACAGGGAAAACACAGACATGCAGAAATTATAATCATATATGAAAATAGATCAATGCTAAAGTTACAGTTTATGCAGTAAGTATGGTTCAGTATTAACTAATAGTTGGGACTTACAGCTGGGGGTGGTGAGCTTAAGAGTTCGGAAGCAAATGTCATAAAGAGCTTCATTATCCAGAACCATGCACTCATCTGCATTCTCAACAAGCTGGTGGACGGACAAGGTAGCATTGTAGGGTTCGACAACAGTATCAGACACCTTAGGCGATGGAAACACGGAGAACGTAAGCATCATTCTGTCAGGATACTCCTCCCTAATCTTAGAGATCAGTAGAGTTCCCATTCCAGAACCAGTTCCACCACCCAGAGAGTGGCACACCTGGAAACCTGATTCATCGACAAGAAGTCCAGTCAGATGCTCGTCATAATCAACTAGTTTCACCTACAGGTCCTACGCATATGCAACTAGAACAGAGCATTCCACACAATTTACTGATACATTCACTGATCCGCAATCTATATTAATACCACATTCCACAATCTATATATACTGAATTTACATGACCACGATATAGAACAGAGCATTCCACACAATCTAGCATAATATATATCCTCATAGTAAAAATCACAGACCTAGGGTTTACAATTCGCAACAAAAATCATCTAATCAATTGCATCAGAAACACATACAGCATCCAGGTAATTCAACTTGAAAAAGCTACTCCGTTGCAATCAATTGCCAAAAACACAGTCTCAAAACAACCAGCAAACTATACAGCAATTGACGATGGATACAAAACAATCAACTCATGCATCAGATAAACCACTAGATCCAGCAAAACGACAGCATGCTACAGTCCAAAGCTCCAAATAAACCGAGAGATTACCTTGAAGGCAGTCGCAATTCTCAGCCTCCTTCCTCACAACATCAAGCACGGAGTCGATAAGCTCAGCGCCTTCGGTGTAGTGACCTTTCGCCCAATTGTTCCCGGCGCCGGACTGCCCAAACACGAAGTTATCCGGCCGGAAAATCTGCCCGTACGGTCCAGATCTGACGCTGTCCATGGTGCCAGGCTCGAGGTCCATCAGGACGGCGCGTGGAACGAACCGCCCGCAGCTAGCCTCGTTGTAGTAGACATTGACGCGCTCGAGCTGCAGATCGTTGTCGCCTTTGTACCGTCCGGTGGAATCGATGCCGTGCTCGGCGCAAACAACCTCCCAGAACTTGGCGCCGATCTGGTTGCCGCACTGGCCACCCTGAATGTGCAGGATTTCACGCATTTTCGCTGATTTTTTCTGGTGAGGAGAGAGAAATGATAAACAAAGGGGGAGGGTTTGTATGTGGCTGCTGGGTTTCTGTGGCAGGGGAGTTGGGGGTTATATATTCGAGGCGGGGGAAATTGCGTGGGCCCCAGGGTGGTGAGTGTGAGAGTGTGAGGTGGGAATTTTTGAATTTTGAATTATTTTATTTGTTGGAGTCGGTTTCAATTATTTCGGAATATTCTCGAATATATTGGTTATTTGCAACTGCCTCTCTAATTTTTAACAAACTACACTATATTGGGTGAAATGGTGAGAAATTTTGCTAGATAAAAGTTGGCATAATATCTTAATTGAAAAATCAAGGAAATGATTATTTTACTGAAAAAGAAACAAAAATTTTGGCTTTCCATACTATTATTCATATTTTTTATTTTACATCACCTAAATGATCTTAATATTTTCTTAAGAAAGTGAATTTGTATTATGGAGTTGCGTCAATCCAACGAGTAGGAGATAATAGATGGAGAATATGTGTGTATTTGCAAAGGAAATATTTTTCAATATTTATTTTATCTGCTTGATTTATTTCTATGGATACTCTCTCTATTTAAGTAGTTTTGATATCAAACAACTTTTTAATTCAAAGAGGACACAGTATATTTTAAATTTGTCCAGTCATGTGTGGAAATAAGCATATAAGGAGTGAAGAAAAAGAATGGAAAATTGGGATATTTTGTTGAGCACCTCAAAAATTAAGACACACTTGTAATTGGTATACGATTCTTGACGGTTAAAATAATTAGAAGTGAAAATGTTCAAAGAAGTGTTGTTGTCGCGGTGTCAATTAAACTGCAACTGAAGAAAAGATTTCATTTCATAAAATATAAAATTTATCTGTCAAACACTCACACACCACTGAATAATGAAGTACTATCTAATAAAAACAGTATGCTCAGTAGTCACAACACCAACAAATTATTTCCTTTTATTCCAAGCAAAACATACAGAAAATAAAAAGAAAAATCAATAGATGAAAAATGTTGATCGTGAAATGCATAAAGAGACGTAAGAAGCTAATGTCAACCAGGCAAATTATGCGATGTCATAGTATAAAGATAAACATTGGGTTGCATATTTGATCATACGTGGTTTCATTGTGTATTACTATTAAATAAGGTTTTGTGGCGCTTGATTCCATTATGTTCTCTAATTGAAGAGATGAACAATAAAGAAGTGAAAAAGAACGTCATTGTTGATAAGATATACATCATATAAATATCATATTTTTCTAACTTATGCGATGAAATACTATTAACTTATTTCTTGAGAATTATTGTAATGAACACTCTCATTCTACTATTTCAAGTTACCCATGCATATATGGTTACTTATAACTTATTACATTTTGCTTAATATTATTTACAACTACAATAACATGTTCTTCACTTTTGTAGGGTGTTATGCAATTATTTTTGAATCCGGAGACCAATTCGTAAGTATTGCAAAGTTCATGGCTGTAAATGTAATTTGCGCCTCTTGAAGATACCAAAATAAAATAATAGGAAGTCCACGCGCCTCCATGGAGCATGAGTGTAACTCGCGACTGACACCACTGGGTGGTGCTGCTCCGAATGTCTGACTAGAATATCAGGTCCATGGGTGAGGCGGTGGGCCGTTGAACATGGCACGTGATCTGTTGCCAATCTCGTGGTACTTTTTGGACATGTTATACGCATTCCGTATTTTACTTATTTTACCGTTCAAAATAAAAATACGTGTTCGATATATATAATATGGTCAATAATTATGTATATTAGACATATGTATCATATATATTACATCTATTGCATACACTTGCAAATTAGTTATATATCATTGTCATTGTATATATAATTATTTAATAAAAATACGAACTGTAAATATGCAAAATACGGATTACGTATAGAAGACCTGTACTTTTATTGCCATTATTAGAAAAAAAATTAATTTAACATTTGTTTACATCCATAATTTGGGTTTAGTACTACTCAAGAAATACAAACTAATTAGAAATTACTTTTGATCCAATTGATTGCATTATAGGAACTCTACATTTTGTGGTTGATGATAAATTTACATTTTATAGCTATACATTAATAAAATTAATTCATGGATTAGTATGTTTAATTTTACTGGATTTTGATATGAACCATATAAGAAAATGAAAAATTCATATAATAGTTAAAATACTCAAATTCGAGTGATTCGACTAATGTTTCGGAACGGGTTTGAGTTTTAGAATATTCACTATAATAGTAAGATTGCATTCAACTTGTTAAATTTTGATTAGTTAAAAGATACATTGGTTGGACTATTACCGTTTTAATCTCATTCTCACCAATTTTAGTTTAGAATTAGCAATTCTTTTATACCATACTCAAGGGGTATGTACCCCACCTTTGGTGTGTTCTACAACTATAGTTGTGTATTCTATTTGCATATACTATTTATAGAAATCATGAGCAAAACAACTCTACAATGCACATTTATACACATTAAAAATGCGCATATTTAAATTTTAAAATGTACGTGGGGATATCTACCCCTAGTGTATGGTATAATTTGTGTAGAATTAGATATACCATTATTGCATTTTAGCATTAGCGATTTAGATATTAATATTGCTTTAATTTTAAAATCCTCTATATAATCTCAAAATTTCGGCTTCAATTGTTCATTTTTTATAGTCTTACACGGTAATCATTAATAAATGGTAATTTTTATTATATAAAAATTTCTTGAAAAAATAGATTAGTTAATGTTTAGTAGTTCGCTTATAGATTTCTAGAGTCACATAAAACTATATAAAATCTTGGTAAAACTTTTCCACTTTAAATACACAAACTTTTTGAGTAAAAAAAGAAAGTTAACAAACTAATAAAGCACATATAAAAAAGTACACATGTGGAGAGCAGCAATATAAAAAAAAGCTCCGTTACCGGGAATCGAACCCGGGTCTCCTGGGTGAAAGCCAGATATCCTAACCGCTGGACGATAACGGATCATTGAACACTCACTGTCTATGTTTATATTAACTCTACAAATATGATTCCTCCCTTTCTGAAGAGCCAGCATTAATGCTGAATATATGAAGTGATTGGGTTGGGCCTCAACGGGCCCATAACAAACGTGCATCTCACTCTTGATCTAGCTTTCAGTAAAATATATAAAAGGCTGACAGAATGCAAGGTGGGGAGGTGGGGCTCTTTTTTCAGCCTTGAAGGGGATAGCTCAACGGGATCTGTATGATTTCTTGGCATTCACTCAAAACAAATAAAAAGTGCGAAGTCACACCTCAATTTCTGTTTATGATCGATCCAACAATACACAAAGGATAAGAGGCATTAATGTGATTGCGAAAAATTCCGGACACTACATGTTGAAGTGGAATAAATACATAATAAATTTTAAATATATATCTCTGCATCCATCGCGTAACCAGGGGTTGCTGTCCGGCAACCCCCAAATTTCAAAGTTTAAGAGTTAACTTACTTTAACTCACTTTAGTACGGTGGAATTATAAAGGAGAGCAACCTCCGATGTGTCAAAACATAACTATTCAGCAACCCCGTGAATTTCGATCTGGTTCCGCCATTGTCTGCATTGATATGAGTATTACTCTGATTTAGATCTTAAGCACAAACCACAAAATGATATGAGAATGCAATGTTTTAATTGATCATTGATGTGTCGGACTCATTTTACAAATAATACTGTACACGTTATATTTTTCAACGTGTTACGGGTCTGTATGACTGTATATGTATATATACACACATGTCATAATTAAGATGATTAACTTATATAGAATCCTCTTATAGCTACTCTTGGTAGTGTGATGAGCATAGATTTTGATGAGTTGAGAGGGTGTTGGCCTAGGAAAGGAAAGCAAAAATGAGTGGGAAGAAGTAAGAAGGTGAATTGAAGCAACCATGATTCAAGCTTTGGTATCAAGCAACGCCCATCACTACTTAAATAACTTCTTAGCTCCTATGCTACCCGTTTAGATGGCCATTGCCTATCATCTACCTTAATTATATTCTCTAGGAGTGGTCACATGTTAGAGTTCAAGTGAGAAACCAATAAAATGCAATCAATTAGTGATAAATATATTAACATCGACTCATTCAAAAAATACTGAGAATTGTTGAAATTTGATATTTTTTATATAGTATAAAAATTTGAGACTGGGTTCAGATATGTTTAAGCATATTGTAATTTTATATTTTACTTATACACTCGATTTCTATAATAGTATAAACTAAGGTATGAAATAAGGAATATAAGTCGAGGGATATTCGTAATCATAAATTTATTCCCCTTTGGAGGTAAGTGAACATAAATATATGTTTGATGTCTATATAATCGGTTCATTTTATATATTTTTCTCAAGTACTGCACATTAAATCGTATTTGTATAAGATTGATTCTTTAGTTCACACTTTCAAATTTTCACAAAACTTCTATTCATATTTCATGTAGCAAACATTAACAACACATTTCCATAAAGAAAAAACATTAACAAGACATAGTATATGGAAATACTTGACTAACCAACAAACATTGATCCCATCATAAATGGTAATTGAGCGATAATTTTTCAAGTGATTTTGTTCATTATTGCTACACGTAATCTTTTCATAAACATAAAACATAATTAACTTGAAAATAAATGAATATAATTTCACCAACAAGATGTATTGTGATGATAAACGTTGTGTAGTGTTTGGTTAAAGTATGATGAAAATATGTCGAACTAAATATATAGTTTGTCAAAAAAATAACCAAATTTGTCCTTTTATATTATTTCTTTTTTAAAAAATGTGACAAAAATAATTTGGGCCGCAAAGTGAAAGCGTGGTCTATCAGCATTAGAATCACAGCAATCTTATCACGCTTTCAGCACAGAGTTATCTCGTACCCAACCCCCTAGTAATTTGGTGTAAAACCCTTGCTAGCTAGCCAAAGGTTTAGCAGAGCCGCCGAGCACATTTCAATCCTTCTTCTCCGGCGAGCCTCTCTGAAACCTCGTAGCCACTCTAAGATAAAGAGAGAGGAAGTATAGAATGGTGAGCAAGAGGCAGAAGTTAGCTCGCAAGAAGTTTAAGGAAGAGAACCCCGAGAAGTTCCCGGCGCCGGAGCCGACGCCGCCGAAGGACCCCACGAAGCCGAAGAAGAAGAACAAGTTCAAGAAGAAGAAGGAAGGGCCGAAAGATCCGAATAAACGGAGCGGGAAAAAGCACCCGCTTAGAGTGCCCGGGATGAAACCCGGGGAGAGCTGCTTCATATGCAAAGCCGCCGAGCACATTGCTAAGAACTGCCCCGAGAAAGCCAGCTGGGAAAAGAATAAGGTCTGTGTTTTGTATAATTTGTAGACTTTGTGGTTAGTGTATGGTTGGAAGATGAATGTAATTGTTGGTTTTTTGTTGTGTAGATATGTTTGTTTTGCCGGCAGAGAGGCCATAGTATGCAGAATTGCAGGAATAAAAGCGAGGATCAGGCTACCGATACGAAAGCGTGCTATAACTGTGGAAATTCAGGCCATTCTCTATCGAAATGTCCCTACCCTCTTCAAGATGGTAATGGCACTCCCTGCTTGAGGTTACTAATAGCATATTTATGCACTTGTGTGGTTAGTTGATGTGATAGTTTTTGAGTCTCGTGTTTAGAATCTTTCAGATTATTGTTTATCGGTAGTTGATTCGACTTCAAAGAGTGGTGCTTTTTAATCAAACGACTTCTATTTGGCCGTATTACTCGAAGACATGTTGTACTGGTTTCAGTCAATTTCTTAGGCTCACTCTAGCAGTCTAGCTTCTAAGTTCTAATTCCAAATTATATGTCGATCTGCTTGATGGTTATATAATATATTCAATCTACCTTTCATACACGCAGGGGGAACAAAGTTTGCAAGTTGTTTTATATGCAATGAACAAGGGCACCTGAGTAAAAATTGTCCTAAAAGTACTCATGGAATTTATCCGAAGGTAATTTTGTGAATTGTGATTTCGTGCTTCATTGATGCAGTGCCACAGCATTTAGCGATCTGATGTTATCTTATTGGTTTGTCATGATCGCAGGGTGGCTGCTGTAAACTCTGTGGAGGAGTGACACATCTGGCAA
Organism: Sherardia arvensis; assembly: GCA_948330725.1. Classification (NCBI taxonomy): domain Eukaryota; kingdom Viridiplantae; phylum Streptophyta; class Magnoliopsida; order Gentianales; family Rubiaceae; genus Sherardia; species Sherardia arvensis. The sequence continues at coordinate 48,323,543 of OX415236.1, forward strand.
GAGACTGTCCTAAGAAAACTGGAAAAGCTGCTTCTGATCGAACTGGCATGATTGGGAAATTTTGTAAGTTTACTCTATTTCCAGAAACGATTTTGTTTGCATTTTCTATTTCCTAATTAAGTTATTCGCTTTTATATCTAATTCCCCCATACACTGAGATAGTCTTGTTCCTTGCTGTCCTCAACCGAGTTGGAATTCAATTATGTTAGGTTAGGCGTGTGTAGTTTGTCATGCTAATGTTTATTTCCTTTTCCACGATTTGTAGTCTTACTGTTCTACGGAGCTGAAACAGTTATTTAGTTTCATAGCTTAAGCAAGTTGTTATTCAGTCCGATATAATAATTTTTACTCGATGAAATCAGTATGTTTTCTTTCGAATATTTAGAAATACAACCCCAAAAGATTTTGACAGTTTCCTAAGAAGACAAATGTTTGTGTATGTATGTGTGTGGAAATTAACCCTCATACTTCTGATTAGTCGGTCAGCTTGCAGCTTTTAATAGTCTCTACAATTCTTCTTGTGCAGCTGATTTTGAGGAAAGGCCCAAAAGCCAAGTCACAAAGTTCTTCAGCGGTGATGACCTTGAAGATGACTTTACACCCATTGATAACAAAGACAAGGTCTCTGATCCCGACCAAAGTGTGAAGTTGAAGTCTAAAAAGGGACCAAAGGTTGTGAATTTCACAGGTTAATCATCGGCTAATGCTTGGATGACTCACAACTTTATCACCAAGCTCGGTTTTGATATTGTATTGATATGCGACCAGCTGTTTTTCACTATCAAACACTGTCTTATTTTGTACTGGTATTATAGAATGCAGTTTTTCTTTCTTTGAAGTTTGAATTTAGTTTTATGAATTCAATGTTGTCTTGATGGGATTCAACATTAAAAAAATGATAATTTTAATCTCTCTATCATGCCAAAAATAGAAAGAGTTAGTTGGGGAGGATGAAAGGTGAATAAAAGTTCTAATCCTCATTTTGTTCCTAAAAGTTCTAATCATCACCGTAATTGTCTCCTCCTTCAAAACTGCCGATATCTCTCCTTCCCTGTTTCCTCACTGTTATTGTGTATCTTCCTCTTTTCTTTCCTCTTCCTTGTCATTTTTCCTTGTGTTGCAGGCTATCCTTTTACTTTTGAAGATCCCAAAATGGTATGTATTTCCATCTTTATTTATCGCTTCCATCATGATGCAATATGAATGTTTTCTTCTGTTTATCTGAATCTTTTACTTGAATTCATCTACAAATTACTTCTGCTAAATATTTAGGTGCAATGCAACCAATTGGTTTGCAAATGATTGTAAGAATACTAGAGAAGAGATTATGAAAGACGGTAGATATGATTTGTGTTTGGTGATAAACTAAGATTAATGTAAATATGGTTTGGTTTAGCAATTAAGTTAAGATATGAATACAGGCTATGTGACTTACCTAATCATCTCACAGTGTCGGAAAAGTGGGATGATCGGGTAAGTCACGGCCCCGTCAAGGGAGGGAAATCATTTTTGATACGAAAAAACGAAAACTTGTAGACATTGTCATATTTTTTCGCATTCATTGGTTGAGGTAATGAGGTCATTCTCACTAGCAAATGCACCTTTTAGACCCTTATGATATTGTATTGTACATATAGGGAAATGACATGATACTGTCAAGATCAGAAAATTGAAGGGAATTTCAGATTATTTTCATGTTAAACACACTCATGCATTTTCATCATAATAGAGCAATTTAAGAAACTGTATAAAATGGAAATCAGGTGATGAAAGGCGTTGTTTTGACCAAGTTAAACAAATTTTTGTGTGTCACAGGCGAACGCTGTATCTGGAATGGCTGTTCAAGATGAGTGTAAGCTCAAGTTCTTGGAGTTAAAATCAAAGAGAAACTATCGTTACATCATCTTCAGGATTGATGGCCAATCAGTTGTGGTTGATAAGCTTGGGGGCCCTGATGAAAGTTACGACGATTTCACTGCTTTACTCCCTGCCGATGAGTGCCGCTATGCTGTCTATGACTTCGATTTCACCACCGCAGAGAACTGCCAGAAAAGCAAGATTTTCTTCATCGCATGGTACTCCTGAATCAAACTGAACTGAATTTGATGAAACTAAACTTAAAATAACATGTTTAAAACAATCTTCTTCTCTAATGTAGTGATATTTTTTTGATCTGACGATGATTAGGTCACCGGAATCATCAAAGGTGAGGATGAAGATGGTGTACGCGAGCTCGAAGGATAGATTCAAGCGGGAATTGGATGGCATTCAAGTGGAGCTTCAGGCAACAGATCCCAGCGAAATGAGCCTCGACATTGTAAAAGCACGAGCTCTCTGAACATAGTATTATCTTTTCGAGTTCATCATTCTGTTTTCGAGACTTTGCTGCTATACTATACTTCTAAGCAATGTACTAGTACTTCTTTTGTTTCCTTCATTTGTTTCTTACTCAGTAGAAGTCTAATGTAATATTATTGCAACCATTCTGTAATTTCAGATTAATTTCATGGTGTTGTTACATATACCTTTCTTTTTCTTCTGCAATATCACACTTTACATTAATTTTCCCTTCAAAATGCATAATTTACAGGTCAGTTTATAGTGAGTGTAAAAAATGTGACAAAAGTACATTCTAATTAACTTTCCCAATCCTCAACTTGTTTAATGGCATTCTTCTTCCTCTGCAAAAATGAATGAAGGCTTGCAGGATCATAAGGGGGAGGTATGGAGCATGGAGGAACATCAGAAGGCCGCGTGACCATCGACTCCAGCATGAATTTCTTCGTCAAACTATCTGCCGGAGCTGGGCAGGCCAGAGATTCCGAGCAGAGTTCCACAGCTCCCGGAGGAACAACCGGCTTGTAAGTCAGAAGCTTGGAATACTCAGTTAAGAGATGAAACATGTAATCATACACAAATTTCATCTGTACTTCCTCTTGAATGAATTTGCTTGCTGCTTTACCTATAGCCTGTGCCTACAATTTCCACACACAATAAGTTATTGAGCTTGTGTCCAACTGATCTGAACTGAATTGAAGCGGAAAAGTTCAGTAGAAATGAAGCTTGAGAGAACATGAGCAATATTACCTCTTTCTGATGGCTGTTGCCCCGGTTAACAGCGTACTTGATCGATTTGCATTTGTTCTCAGATCTTATAGGCCAGTAATGTTGCAGAGGCATCAAACCTCTTGAGAAGAAGTCATAAAAATGCGGTGTCACTAGTAAAGTCGGCGAATCACAGGCTAGTATGTATTTCTCGCTCACGGACCAGGTAACGCCCTCTATATAGATCTTATATCTGCAGGATCAACAAGATTTAAGAGCCAAACTGTATAAAAAAGATAAACAAGGACACAAAAACTGCACTTTTGCTCTATAGTTACCTGTGCTTACATTGGCTTGCTAAATTGGAATGCTTAAAACCTTGTTTTGTTTCCTTGTACCAATTCTGCATGAAATTTGAAACTCAGATTAACCTAGCTACAGGCCTTGTTTCATAATGTATATACGTTTGCACGTCAGTTCAGTTTAATTTAGTTCAATTCAGTTTACCTGAGCGTAAATGCGAGCATTCCAGTCCTGCTTGTCAGAAACATTGCATTTGAGCAATTCCTTCCTCTGTGGACTGACTTCTGGATTCCCTTTCCAGTATGCATGGGGATCCCTCTTCTTCCATCTCACCTTCTTATTCCCATCTCTAAGCTCCTTGGACAATGTATTCCATGGCTTTATATTAATCTCAATCCTATAATAATCACAATATATATCATGTCAACATCATCAAAATACACTAAGTATGAATAATATTGTCACATAATAGTTTCAAAAACATGTATATGTACCATGTAACACATTTTTGTAACATAAACTGTTATATTTTTTAGTTCAGTTCAGTATAATTTGCTTTAGTTTAGTTTTGATAAGATAGAATTTGATGAAATTCAACTTAGACCGGGCATACTATAATTATTTTCGATAATTTTTATTTCCGGTTCAGTAGATTTCAGTTTAAACAAAAATAAGGAGGGAAGAACAAACCCTAACTATTGGAAATTACCATCCCCAAAATGACCAGTCCGGGAAGACGATGTCGGAGGTGGTGTCGTTGCCGTCGTAGCTAAACTGCGGCGGCGGCGCTTGGGCGCCGTTAGGTTTGGGGTAAACTTCCTTGGGAATGGAGGGCTTGTCACCGCAGTTAAAGATCAAATCCAAGTCAGGGAGTTTACCAGGGTACAACCGTAACAGCTGTAAAAAACCCCACTGCGTGAAATAATCTCTCGTCTGATACGAACGCCGGTATGTTTCCAAGTACGCCGTTCCGTTCACGATCACCAGCCGGAAAACCGCCGAGTCCTTCGCCTTGGCCGCATCCACCATCGCCGGCGTGATTCCAGTCTCCCTCCACGGCGACAAGTCCTCGTGGATCCACCGGAAATATTCTGGACATGATTCCGGCTGTTGCTGATAATGGATCTTGGATGTGAAGTTTGAAGGGTAGTAATTAGACGGGCATTGCTTTGTGGCGTTGAACTGAAAGCAGTTGAGGTTGTACTCAGGTATATGTTCGTCGGACTTTGCATGTTTATGTCGCCGGGAAAATACGCCGGAGATTACTGTTTTTTGAAGATGATTTCCACGCATAGACTGCCAATTTCAGTAATAATATATATAGTTAAAAAAATGAAATGAGAAGAAAATCACTAACGGTAACAAATTGCATCCAAAATTTCAGACATAACAAATTTCAGACTAATTTTGGTCTAATTAATAGAACCATTTTATTTAGTTTAGTTTTAGTTTATATGAACGTATTCATATCATTTACATATAATTCAAATCAGTTTAGTGTTTAGCATAAATAATGCAAAAATAAAACTTTAGTATGCTCTCCCAATCAAATATTAATAAAATAAAATAATATTAGTAAACCTACTAAAGTGAAATGGATAAAGTAAAAAAAGAATTATCCGTGGTAAAATACTACTACATATTACAAGTAGACAAGTTAGATTAGGCTAAATGGAGTGGTTATTTGTTCCAAGAAGAATAACGACTGGTTTTATAGAAACCGTGTCTGACTTTACAATTCTGGCACATAATTCCAGTCTTGAAAATGAAAGAAAGTTGGAATTATATTTTTAATAGACTGGAACCGTGATGAGTGTTTACATCAACTTTCAGTCAATTTTTGAGTGGTAGAAAAATGATGGATATGGAGTTGGTATTCTGTTATTTTCCATATTCCCCATTTTATAAACCATCTCAATTAAAAAATAATATCACTGTACTTAAAATCCCCCATAACTAATCAGAAAACGACATTATATTATTAGTTTGATCTCATTTGGAGCAACAAATTGGCAATTGAAGAAACATTTAGATACATACTCTTCCAATATGGTTATATGAAAAATTATTGTGCGTTTCTTAGAGATCAAAATAAAATATATACAAATCTTAATTAGGAATAAGCTTTCATGTCACTATTCACTACAGTCCCATTTTTTATGACTTATCTGAATATTTTTCAGTTTAGTTTAATTTTAATGAAATTCAACTTAAGTCAATTATCTTATTACTGTTTTTATTACTGTTTTTTATTTCAGTCCAGTTCTGATAACTGGCTCTAATTAAGAAGTTCAAATTCCACTTTAAAACATTGAGAAAACAATCGAATGGAAACCAGATGTCAGTAATATGTTGGAATAACAGGTTGCCTAGCTAGTTACCTATTTTCAGAAAATCAAGAAATTCACAGGTTATAAAACAAGGCCATATTGTAAGAAACTTAAACAATAGGAAAGAATATTCAACTAAAAATAATCAGCAGCAAAGATGGATGGATGATGTATAGAAGCCAGCAAAGGTGACTTTGTGCCTGGTTTTGTGTGTGTTTGTGTGTGAGAGAGAACAAGGAGAGGAGAGAGAACTTACAGGGGAGCAGAAGAAAGCTCCAAGAGGAAGGATGATGAAGAAGATGAGCACCAGAAAAGCTGTTATTCTTCCTACTGTGGCTTTAGCCACCCATTTATTCTCCCAGATCACAGCAGCTCTGCTTTCATATATCTTCATTTCTCTGTAAATACTATCAGTCTTTCTGATTCTCATGATCACAGATTAATTAATAGAAAGGCCACAAGTCAGCAATGCTCATAGGCGTGGGTCCCATTGGAAAAAAATGTGCTAAGTTATAACCCACATAAGTTTTGAAAATATAATCAAATACATACAATATATAATATGTGGTATTATTTTAAACATGTTTGGTATGGAAAACATGAAAATGATCTTTGAGTATTCAAGGAAAGAGAAAATCATGGATGAATTATCTCACATATTGATTGTATATATTTATGAAGACCACTTATTACCTCCATTCATATAGATTTATGGCATGATATTTTTTCATTGGTAATTAAGTGTGTACATGTAATCATAATTTATTTGAACAGAGCTGAATTGAAATAAATTTAAAACTTGTATACGCAAGTTACAGGTACTAAATTAAACTAAACTTTATCAGATTGCATTTTAGTAAAACTAAATTCAACGAACAATTTAAAAGTTAAATACTTTAAGGAGAAAGATCTTAAAGAGACTCTAATATATGTATAGATCCTAATGATAAATTAGTCTTTCCATTTGTCTTCTAAAATCGTCTCATTATAAGTTTAAGTGAGGTGAACGATCGATGTATGTATTTATATGCCATTTTAATTATGTGTTGGTACAATTAAATAGTTATAATCTTATTGGCCACTTTTGTAAATTTTATACAAAATTTTAAATGTAACTCAAAACTTTTTAAACAAATGGATATAACAATATGGAATCCAAACTTTAAAAGCAGACTAAATTAAAAATCACGGATGCCTAACTCACTTGGTCAGATCTCAAGACTTGTTCAACGAGAGTCACGTGTCGAATCCCTTAAGTGACCAAATCTTTTGGAGTGATCAATCAAGAGACGGAGTTGTGTTGACGGTGTCCATGGAAGTATCAGAAAACGATATAAGTGAAATATTCATCCTACTCCAATCAAGCATTAAGTATGGTCAGAATTTCGATCATTCAATAGAATTAGATTGGAAGGAATGTATAAAAAATAGAAGAATTCACGGGATGGAAATGAACTAAAGATGAAGCTAAACTTATGATTTTAAATGGTTGTAAAAAACTTCTTGAAAGTCTTCTTTTCTCCAGAAATTCGTGAACGTGATACGTACGTTCGTAAAATGTGTGGACATCTAGACTTATGTCTACCATTAACAATTTCAAATACAAGGAAAATTCAAAACGAACACATTTTTCTACATAAATAAATAAATCACTATTTTAATATTCATTACAAGGTTGACGATGATCAATATTTCATCAGTTGCTTGTATTTTGAGCGGCCCAGTACTGTTTTTCCCAGGTCTCAACCTGCTTAAAGGCATCTTGCTTCTTTTTAATGAGAGATCGGAAGGTGGGAGGATCGTACGGCGGCGGCATGCCGCAAGGCGGCGTATCGGCGGAGATAGTGACGGCGGAGTCCATCATGTACTGCTTCACCAATCCCTCCGCCGGACAGGCCATGGATTCCGGGCAAAGCTGTACTGCGTTCGGAGGAACGGTTGGCTTGTAGGTTAAGAGCTTGGCGTAGGCTGTCAAAAGGTGAAACATGTAATCGTATACGTATTTCATTTGCAGCTCCTCTCGAATCATGCTGCTTGCTGCCCTTCCCATTGCTTGTGCCTGTTGAATGATTGATATCAATGAAAATATCCGTTACAACGAATGCAGGTCAAATATTTACAAATTATTATTTTCTGCATGTTATATATTTTAATCTTATTTAAACTTAACTAAATTAAATTCAATCTATTTTATATTCCATCATATGTTTTGATGAAAATTTCTCGTCAAACCACACTTACTTAACTCAAACTAAGGGCATGTTCTGCCCTCTTATTTGGTCAAAACCAAACTGAAAAAAATATATTGAATGAAAATCAAGTAAAAATTAATATATATTGTTTTTTTTTTAAAATTTAAACCACGCCATGATAGAGTGAACTATATGAGTTTACCACCCTGAAATACAGATATTCTCCAATAAAAAAAGTTGGTGGGGTTAGGAGGAGTATCTGAAATTCTATCAATAAGCATCCTTCATACCTTCAGTGAGTGATTAAAAAAAAATCATGAACATGTAAATATATTAGACATTCTCTACATCAATGACGGTAACACCATATTAACTAACCAGTAATGGCCTATCTAACCTAATACTAGAAACAAAGGGATCAAACAAAATCATGGTTGTAACTAGCAGCACTATCAAAAATCTCAGTCTGACTAACAGATTGCATACATGCTACAACACTTGCTCGACATTCTCAACAATATAGTCACTCTTTAGAAAGTCTCATTCTCGCTATATATGCATGTTCGGGACTGTCTCCTTGCCCCACAAGCGCCGGCTAACACATTGATCGTAATAACAATTTGACTAAGATTAATCTTCATTTTATCAAAACTATATTTTATGAACTGAAATATACTAAAATGAGCCTATAAATAAAAACGGAACTAGATGGATGATGCAAAAATAGACTACATATGTTTACAAAAAACAGATTTATATAATTTACCTCTTCTTGATGAGTATTTCCCCAATCAACAGCAAACTTAATGGATTTGCATAGTTCTTCAGCTCTGATAGGCCAGTAATGCTTCATTGGTACAAGTCTTCTTGAGAAGAAATCATAGTAACGTGCTTTCACTAGCAACGTTGGTGAATCACATGACATTATGTATTTCTGACTCACAGACCACCCTATTCCTTCTAGATATATCTTGTACCTGTAAATTAAATTACACACTCATGAATTGAATTGAATTAATATAGCTAAAATGAATTCAAAATTTTCTAATATATTTTATTGAATTGAATGAACTAAAGAGGTCAAGGAATAGGATAAACTTGCCTGTAATTACACTGGTCCCTAAGATTGGAATTTTTAAATCCTTGCTTTGTTTCAAGGGTCCAGTCCTGTATTAATTGATCATAATTAAGAGCTAATATATATGATAAAATCAAAACTCAAATATGATATTCTTATGTTTTCAAGAGTTTTTTGCCTAATTAATCTCATTTATGAACCAAAATAACACTCAAAACTAATTCCAGAAATAGTACTCCTATATGGGATAGTATCATCTACGCATTTTCTTCTACGCAAATAGTACGCCGCACTCGTAAACGACATAGTTTTTATTTTATTTTGGTAAAGACATGTATGTGTTGTGCGTTAATTATATTCTCCAATGTAAATGTCGTGGGATTACGAGTTGAAAGTAATTTTTAACCATTTTTATTTTTACGTAAAACATAATTTTTTTAATGAATTACTTAAATTTGTCATTTGTTATCGTCATTTTTTCAAGAAAGAAATTAAGTTGCATAAATGTTAATCTACAATATCTTAAATTTAATTTAGTCACTGTTATTTGTGAATTTAATTGTAAATAAATAAAATAAAATTGTATATGTCGATAATGAAAAATTATATTTTCGTAAATGAGTATAATGTAATAAATAAATTAACTTCGACTATAAAATTGATCTACATGTATATGTTTTAAATAATAAAACATTTTATCTCATATACATATAAGCAAATCCTACTCGATATCTTTGTTTAATAAATTATTTATAAAACTGTTCGAACTGAAATTCCAATAAACAGTATCAAAATAAAATATTTAATTCAGTTATTATAAAAAAATTGAATTGCAATTGTATGTTTCGCAAATTTAAATTTTTTTCAAAAAACATAACGTACAAAAATAGATATTTTACCTACTTAATTTCATTTTTGAAAAAATGACGGTAACAAAATAGGAATTTATGAGGTAAATTATTTTAAGAATAAAATATTATTTTATGCAAGAATGAAATCGCTAAAAATTACTTTCCGTTGGTAAAACACACTTAGTGGAAAATATAATTAACGCAAAACATACATATATTAATCATAGGAAAAAAAAACGACCTCATTTATGATTATGGTGTACGGTTTGCGTAGAAGAAGTTGCGTAGAGGATCCTATCCTCTCCTATATTTATGCTAGGACCACATTATAAATTATAAAAATTATTGAATTAAAGTTAATTAGTATTAGCTCCATATATTTTTGTAATTTTCAATCAGACCCATAAATTTGTACTTTTGTATGATGGAGTGCAACTTGTCTGACCCGGCCCGGCCCGGATCCGGTTCAACCCGAATCCGGAATCTCTCAAATCCTTGGTTCGGGACCCGGCCCGAAATGATGACTTCTTGGACCAGAATCCGGTCCGGAATTATTCCAGGTTCGACTCCAACTCAAACTTAATTTTATCATGATACTATGATAAAATGTATCATGATAAAATCACATCCCCATCTTAATTTGATAAACATATTAAAAATACAAATAAAATAGCTAAATTTAATTGAATTTCATCAAAACTGAATTGAGCTGAACTTAAGTAAAAAATAATCAGATAAATTGAAAAAACATTGCTGTATTAGGGCTAATGGCTAACCTGATGGTAAACCCTAGCATTCCATTCCTGGTTTTGGGAGGCGTTGCATTTGATCAGTTGTTTTCTTCTGGGAGGCATGTATAGGTTCCCTTTCCAATAAGCATGGGGATCTCTATCTACCCACCGACTTTTTGCATTCCCTTCTTTCAACTCCCTCATCAATGACTCCCATGGCTTTATTTTAGTTTCAGGCCTGCAAAAAAAAAAAAACAATTTATATACTACCATTTTTCAAATTTAAATAATTTGCATAATTGTTACCATCAAATATTGCTAATTAACAAATAACGTCCAATTAGCAACACATATGTATCAAATAAGGTTCAGTTCAATAAGGTTCAGTTCTCCTAGTTTCACCAATAATATCTCAACCTTGTCAATTTCATCAAGAATATAAATTTATGAAATGTAGATTAATTACATAACTATTTAATTCCATTTCAATGCATAAAATTTTACTTTATTTTAGTTCAGTTCAGTTTAGCTAAGTTGAAATCAGCAAAAAAATGAACTTAGAAAAATATTGCGTAAATAGGGTTTAATTTATTTACTTACCATCCCCAGAAGGACCAATCAGGAAAGACGATGTCGAAAGTGCGATGGACATCATCGCCGTCGTACCCAAACATCGCCGGCGGCGCCACCTGACCATTCTTCGAAGGGTAACATTCTCTCGCAACCTGCGGCTGATCCTCGCAGTAAAAGACCATGTCCAGGTCAGGAATCCGACCAGGGTATCTATTCAGCAGCTGCAGAATCCCCCACTGAGTAAACACATCCCTCGTCTGATATGGTCGCCGGAAAGTCTGCACGTAAACCTTCCCGTCGACTATTGCCAGCCGGAAATGCGGCCTTTTCTCCCTAACCGCCGTCTCCACCATCTCCAACGAGATCCCTGTCTCCCTCCACGGCGCAAGGTCCTCATGGATCCACCGGAAGTACTGCGGGCAGGTTTCCGCCGGTGAAAAACCCTCGACCGGAGCTACCGCTGGAGATTTTTCCGGGCATGTTCTCAGGGTCGTGCTACAAACTAATGGAAACTTCTGAGTTGAAATGGCGTTTCTGTGAAGGGTTTTTACATTGTGGTCCTATGTAAAGGTTGACTTATTAATGTTGATTTTTAAAATGGAAATAGTATAAAGCATAATATGTGATTGATAAAATATTGATCTTCTATCAATTTGAGAAACAAAATCATCCATCATAATTTCATACTAAATATGTTCTAAATACTCATTCAAAATTAAAATAAAAAAACATAACATGTCATCTCAAATTATAAATGTTGATGAACAATTAGCTGTCAATAAACAGCTAACTAGTTTGGACGTTTCCAGGTGGAGAATTGGACGTTTTTAAGCGTCGCTAGCTTGGACGGCATGTTGAAACATCAAAAAATTTGACTGCATTTTTACACATCACAGATGCTTACACATGTCCAATAATTTTAGTGACACGCTGAATACTGACTATTTCTCTAAACGTCGCTAAATGTTTTAGTGACGTTTTTATGTGTGACTAAATAGCAAATTTTGCGTCACTACAAAACTTTTTGTTGTAATGTAAACATGTTTACGTCCTAAGATACATCAATGAGAAATCAAATATTTGAAGATGCAGACGCGAGTGTTATCATTAAGTTATATTCTTACGGAACTAAATTAAACTGATTTACAGAAAAGTTCGAGAGAATAGACTTACAATGGTGGAGGCAGATGAATCGAGCAAACGCATAGAGGCAAAAGCAGCAGTGAAGAGAAAGATGAAGAAAAGCATCGCTCTTTGTATGTTGATTTTCCCCATCATAATCTTTATTTTATCATCATAATTCTGCCCCATTTTCTCCTCTCTGATGAAATACAATTGTGTAAGAAAAGTTGAGTTTTGTAACAAATATATGAAAGCGTGATTAAGCTATTATAATTTCATTTCCATATATGCCACGTAATATCATTTGTAATAAATTTAGACTTTTATGATATATAAAGTTATCTATCTTTTTTAACCCTTATTTTTTATTAAAAAATCCAAAAAAAAGTAAAAACTGATAATTTTTAGAAGGTTGTATCATGTATGGTTTGAATAGCGTCTAAATCATTTGTGTTGAACTTGTGATTTATTTAATTTAATTACCTCCCTTATATGATTCAATTTGGTCAAACCAAAGTTGTGTAATTTATATTTTCTACATTCATATACAATTTAAATATTATATTTATTATGTTGGATCAAGTCAAATCAGATTCAGTTTTTCATAAGGGGGAAAATGTAATTATTGAGTTCAAAAATATTTTAATAATAAAATTTATCTATAAATTAGGTAAAAAATAAAAGATTTAATATATGTATTTGTACCATCAGTGGTACTTTTATCTACCATTGACAAGTCAACCAACAACTCCAAATACAAGGAAAAATCAAAACGAATATATATCCAGCATATAAATAAAATTATTATATCAACGCTCCCTAACTCTAATACACATAATTAATAATTATTCTTATATTCATATTTAGGTTTACGATTCATCAGTTTTTGCTTGTATTTTGAGCTGCCCAGTATTGATTTTCCCAAGTCTCAACCTGCTTTAAAGACTCTTGCTTGTTTTGCAGGAAAGATCGGAAGGTGGGAGGATCGTACGGCGGAGGCATGGCGCACGGCGGCGTATCGGCGGAGACATTGACGGCGGAGTCCATCATGTACTGCTTCACCAGTCCCTCGGCCGGACAGGCCATGGATTCCGGGCAAAGCTGTTCTGCGTTCGGAGGAACGGTTGGCTTGTACGTCAAGAGCTTAGCGTACTCTGTCAAAAGGTGATACATGTAATCATATACGTATTTCATTTGCAGCTCCTCTTGAATCATACTGCTTGTTGCCCTCCCCATTGCTTGTGCCTGCATGATGATGCCAGTGAAAATACCCGTTACAACGAATCTACATCAAATATTTGTATATAAAAACTATTATCGTATTTGAACTTAACTGAACTTAATTCAAACTATTTCACGTTGCTATATAGTCCATCTAATCTCACCGATTTTCACTTTTTGGCACACTTTCCTTTTTTAGAAACTTCACTAATAATTTTAGGGTGGTTCTAAATGCAGGTCCACTTTACTTCTGCAGGTCCAAATTAAATTTGAAATGATAATAATGTCCCTCTTAAATATGTATTATAATTCATGAAAAAATAAATTTTAATTTGGACACGCGTTAAATCATTACATAGACGGGTTTATGCATTCAAGGTTAGGGTTTAAGAAATATATTTGTAAAAACTAATAAACGAATGAAGGGTAATTGTGGTATTTTCCACTTTTATTGGACCTGCAGAATTAACTGGACCTGCATATAGTAAACACTTAATTTTACTTGCTTGTTTCAGTAAGTTTTAGATTAATTTCAACCACACAATCTACTAATCTCTCTGTATTCAATTTTCACCCTCTATTTTCCACTTTCTTAAAGCGAATCGGATGGAGTATTTGATCAGTGCTGAAATAAGAGCTTGTTCTGTCTTCTTATTTGGTAAAAATCGAATTGGCGTAACTGAGTAAACTGTCTCGAGATGTAAATTATGAATTAAAAATATAACTAAAACTCGTCTAAACTAAATTATACTGAACTGAACCGAAAAATAAGAACTAAACAAAATTGATGTAATTTAATTACCTCTTCTTTATGAGTGTTTCCCCAATCAACAGCAAACTTAATGGATTTGCATAATTCTTCAGCTCTGATAGGCCAGTAATGCTTCATTGGAACAAGACTTCTTGTGAAGAAATCATAGTATCGTGCTTTTAATAGCAACGTTGGTGAATCACAGGCCATTATGTATTTCTGACTCACTGACCACCCTACTCCTTCCACATATATCTTGTATCTGTAAATCAAATTATCAAATTTATGAAACTTTATCTAACTGAATTGAATTAAAGAGTCGAAGAGAATAGGGTAGACAATTGCCTGTGATTACACTGGTCCGCCAAGTTAGAATTCTTGAATCCTTGCTTTGTTTCCCTTTTCCAGTCCTGTAATTAAGAGTTAATATATATGATTAGTTTCAAAGCTAATCAGTTCTTCAAAACTGAATTGAACTTAATCAAGTCACATTTTATCAAAACTGAATTGAACTGAACCTAAGTAAAATATAATTAGATAAGTTAAGTTGGAAAAGCTTGGCTATTTAATTAGTGCTAAACAAATAGAATGAGAAATGAAGCTGAACCTGATGGTAAACCCTAGTATTCCACTCCTGGGTTTTGGAGGGGTTGCATTTGAGCAATTGTTTCCTGGTCGGCGACATATCTACATTCCCTTTCCAATAAGCATGGGGATCTCTATCTACCCATCGACTTTTTTCATTCCCTTTTTTCAACTCCCTCAACAATGACTCCCATGGTTTTATTTTAATTTCAGGCCTGCAAAACAAAATAATGTAGCATTTTCAAATTTAAATAATTTGCATATTCCATAATTAATATACCATTGCTAATTAACAAAGTATAAAAATAAAAGTTGTTCTTTTAACAAAATTAGTGATGAATAGGATCCTAAATTCTAGAACTGAAATGAAGTACAATCTAAGGTATTATTTTCTATAACTTATTTTTGCTGATTTAAATTAAATTAAACTGAAATGATATTAAAATTAATGTATAAAAAATGCTAACTAAATTAATTTGAACGTTATCGAATTATATTTTATCAAAACTGAAATATATTCAAAAAATTTGGGTGATTGTGCCTAACTCAAAAAAACAAATACTAACATGGTTTGATTCCCTTGCATTTATCAATATACCAATCTTGTCATGTTCAGCAAAAATATAATTTTATAAAAAATTTAGATTAGTTAAGTCATGTTTCATACCATTTTAATGCATAAATTTTCATTTTATTTGTAGTTTAGTTCAGTTTAAATCAGCAAGAAATAAACACAGAACATGACTTACCAGCCAGAAATAAACAGAAAATAGGGTTTTGTTTTACTTACCAACCCCAGAAGGACCAATCAGGAAAGACAATGTCGAAATTCCGAGTGACATCATCGCCGTCGTATCCAAACATTGGCGGTGGCGCCACCTGACCATCCTTCAAAGGGTAACATTCTCTGAGAACCTGCGGCTGATCCTCGCAGTGAAAAACCATGTCCAGATCAGGAATCCGACCAGGGTATCGATTCAACAGCTGCAAAATCCCCCACTGAGTAAAAACATCCCTCGTCTGAAACGCTCGCCGGAAATGCTGCACGTAAACCTTCCCGTCGACTATCACCAGACGGAAATACGGCCTTTTCGCCCTGACTGCCGTCTCCACCATCTCCAGCGAGATCCCGGTCTCCCTCCACGGTGCAAGATCCTCCTGGATCCACCGGAAGTACTCCGGGCAGGTTTCCGCAGGCGAAAAACTCTCTACCGGAGCCGCCGGCGGAGATCTATCCGGGCATGCTTTCTGGGTAGCGTTACAAACTAATGGAAACTCCTGAGTAGAAATGGTGTTTCCGTGAAGGGTCTTTACTGGGAATAGCTGCGATAAATGCCCGAAAGGTTGCTGCAGAAAATACATGAAATCAAAATGTGTTAAAATTAACATAAATAAAAAAATAAATGAAATTAATTTTGTATCGCACGCACGATTTCGGAATTCAGGCATGCATAGAAGAAGGCAACGGTGAATATGATGAGTAATAAGAACATGATAGGCTTCGTAGATCGGCCATGGCAGTACAGAACTGCTTGATTTTTCTTCATTTTTTCAGAGCGCTTATTTGATCATGATTTTACTTTTGGTTATATATGTGTACAATTTTACTCTTCTTCAATCACAGCTAATTAATTTACATGTTATTCAATAACATTAGCCAGTGATAATGATTGCTTTGATCTGAACTACGCTAAATTGTGAACTCTGCATACAACGGTTGACTTATTAATTAATGTTGATTATAAAATTGAAGATAGTACATGATTCATACTAAAGAGGACAAAATGTTAATGCATATAATACTTCATCTGTATCAGCTAAATCTGCATTAGTCTCTGTTCATTTAGTCTGAAAAGTCAATCTGAAAAACTCAAAAAATATTCATGATCTAAAATATTTCTGATCGATCTGAAAAAATCAAAAATTGCAGATTCAACCGATACAGATTAGTATCTGATTTTGAAAAAAATGATGGATCCATGAAAATTTCATACTGAATTTTTTTTAAAATCTCATTCTCAATTAAAATTAAATACAATGCGAACAATCTCTTTAAGATTGGATCAAACTCAAATTATGAAGTTAAATGTACAATTAGTAGTCTATATGAAACGATCAATTGGCTTAAACTAAAATTAAATTCTCTTTTGCAGCAACAATTAGGGGACAAATGCTTCAAAAGGCAGCAAATTAACTCCGGGTTTCAGAAGGAGTTTATTTTTTTATGTCACATGACAATCATGAAGTACTTAGAAAGAAATTGACTTCATATTTTGTATATACATTTATTAAGTGACAAATCATCTTGAGATAGAAAACAAATTTGAAGATGCAAGTTATTGATACTGCTATCATTAAATTATATTTTTACCGAACTAAATCAGATAGAAAATAAAGTATGCTGTTATACGCAGTCCAATATTTTACTCTTGTAGGCCAAAACACAGTGTAAAAGTGCGAAAATGATCTCAACTTATTTAATTTTTGAGAAACTAGCCAACTTGCAGGGGTGGTAGTGTCATTTCATTGATATTTTGGACTACGATGAGTAAAATACTAGATTGCATATAGCACTTCAGAAAATAGATTTGAAAATGTGAGTTTTTAATACAACATTGTAATCTATCATGAAATTATATTTTTACTGAGTTAAAAAAGACTGATTTACAGAAAAGTTCGAGAGAATCGCTTACAGTGGTGGAGGCAGATGAATCGAGCAAACGCATAGAAGCAAAAGCAACAGTGCAGAGAAAGATCAAGAACAGCATGGCTCTTGCTATGTTGTTCTTAGCAACACATATTTGAACCCAGATTTTCCTTCCAATACTAATTCTCCCTCGCTGCTTATTAATAATCTTTATCTCATCATCATCATCCAACCCCATTTTGTCCTCTGATCTAATCTAATTGTGTAAGAAAAGTTGAGTTATGTAACATATAAATATGAAATTAAGTTGGTGCCTCAAAGCATGGAAAACCACTTAAGTTATTAGTATTCTCATGTCTATGCCGCGTGAATATCATTTGTGATAAATATAAAATGATGTATGCAGTTCGATGCTTTATTCAGCGTAGTCTAAAATATCATTCAAAGTACAATCTCGCCCCTTGAATATTGATAAGTTTTTTAATGAACTAAATATTTTCGTAAATTTCTACCGTATTTTGGATTTAGACTTTCATAATCTGAAATGATATACGCATTCTAGTATTTTACTCAGTGTAGTCCAAAATACTAATAAAATGACATTATCGCCCTCCGTAAGTTGGGTAGTTTTACAAAAATTAAATAAGTTGAGGATATTTTCGTATTTTAACACTGTATTTTGGACTATAAGAGTAAAATACTGGATTGTGTATAGCAACACCCATAAATATATATATATATATATTTTTATTTACCTTATGATTTTTTGAATTTCATGTAAGTAAAATTTCATGTTTTCAGACACACATTCTCATGATTCCACTTCATAATTCATGTGAATTTATAGCTTGAATCTCCACGAGATCTGAACTGCAATATCACGTTTTTGTCCATTACAAGCTGAAACAAGAAATTCATGAATGCATGCAGCAAGATTAATCCATTCTTCAAGTTACTTTAATGCTTGTAAATCTTTCAGCGGCCCAGTATTGATTTTCCCAGGTCTCAACCTGCTTTAAAGACTCTTGCTTGTTTTTGATGAGAGATCGGAAGGTGGGAGGATCGTACGGCGGAGGCATGGCGCACGGCGGCGTGTCGGCGGAGACATTGACGGCGGAGTCCATCATGTACTGCTTCACCAGTCCCTCCGCCGGACATGCCATGGATTCCGGGCAAATCTGTTCTGCGTCCGGAGGAACGGTTGGCTTGTAGGTTAAGAGCTTAGCATACGCTGTCAAAAGGTGAAACATGTAATCGTATACGTATTTCATTTGAAGAATCTTCCTGCTGGTTGCTCTCCCCATTGCTTGCGCCTATTCATTGATGCCATACATGAAAAAGCGATTATTTATGCCAATGAATTAAATTAATCGAAATAAGTTAAAATAAAAAAGATCGACAAGATCCTTCCCTTGATTTTGGTTAAACCTGTCTTGAAAAGATGGGCTTTAAAAAAAATTATGCTTTGCATCTAGAAAATTGATAGTGAAAACACTTTATACTCGTTCGTCTCATACTAAATTGTACATAATCTCTTTTATACTTGTCAATGCAGTCGTTTGATTGTGATTTATCTTTTATTACATGTGTTAAAATTATATATAAATTTCATATTTGATGTGTTATATGTTAATCCCAAAGAATATTGGGAGGATTTTCGCTGTATTATTACTGGATATAACAAACCTATAAATAGGCAGAATACAATAACGTGAATGCGATAAAACAGATTGAACGCGAACGGATACGTTCCTAAAATATCTCTAACGTAAACAAATAAGCTTATCTACCAGGTTGACTAGATCTACGTATAACAAACTACGTAGACTTATTCCAACAATCCCTCCCTTAAACTGAACATTGCGATGATCAGTTTACTGCGGTAAATTCATCACACCAACTCCATAAAATTCTATACGATGATTTTATTGATATCAAATATCTTAGCTATAATATTAATATATTTAGCAAATACATAATCAAAGTATTAAAGTTAATTATATATAATAGTAAAACATGCAGTTTAATTTGGGACGGTAGAAATATGATTTACCTGTTCCTGATAAGTATTTCCCCAATCAACAGCAAACTTAATGGATTGGCATAGTATTTCAGCTCTGATAGGCCAGTAATCCTTCATTGGTACAAGACTTCTTGTGAAGAAATCATAATAACGTGTTTTCACTAGTAACGTTGGTGAATCACAAGTCATTATGTATTTCTGACTCACAGACCAACCTGCTCCTTCCACATATATCTTGTATCTGTGGATCAAATTAAACACTCGTTGAATTGAATTGAATTGTATTAATATAGTTAAATTGAATTGAATTAAAGATTTCGAGAGATCTAGAATAGGGTAAACTTGCCTGTGATTACATTGGTCCGCCAAATTAGAATTTTTGAATCCTTGCTTTTCTTCCATTTCCCAATCCTGTATTAATGGATCATAATTCAGGATAGGGAAAGTTTAATTAAACTAAATTTAATCAAACTCTATTTCATTAAAATTGAATTAAGCTGAATTTAAGTGAAAAATAATCAGATAAGTCGGGAAAAATATGAGAAACAAGCTGAACCTGATGATAAACCCTAGCATTCCACTCATGGTTCTTGGAGGGATTGCATTTGAGCAATTCTCTCCTGGTTGGCGACATTTCTGTATTCCCTTTCCAATAAGCATGACGATCTCTATCTACCCATCGACTTCTCTCATTCCCTTCATTCAAATCCTTCAACAATGACTCCCATGGCTTTATTTTAATATATGGCCTGCAAAACAAACCAATTTTATGAATTGAAATGGTATATGCAGTCCAGTATTTTACTCAGCGTATTCTAAAATATCAATGAAATGACACTATCACCCTGTAAGTTGGCTGGTTTCTCAAAAATCAAATAAGTTGGGGTCATTTTTATACTTTTACACCATATTTTGAACTTCAAGAGTCAAATACTAGATTGTTTACAGCAACACCTTTATAAACAAACGATGCAACATTTTCAAATCTAAATAATAAATCTATTTTATCAATTTCACCAAAAACATAATTTTATGATATTTAGACTAATTAAATTATTATATTTTAAAATTTCACTTTAATTTAGTTCAATTCAGTTTAAATAAATTTTAATGAACAAGAAATAATTAAGTTTAGGAAAATATGGAGATTATATTTTATCTACTTACCATCCCCAGAAGGACCAATCAGGAAAGAGGATGTCGGAAGTGCGATTGACGTAATCGCCGTCGTACCCAAACGACGGCGGCGGCGCCACCTGACCATCCTTCAAAGGGTAACATTCTCTGGGAACCAGCGGCCGATCCTCGCAGTTAAAAACCATGTCCAGGTCAGGAATCCGGCCAGGGTATCTATTTAACAGCTGCAGAATCCCCCACCGAGTAAAAACTTCCCTCACCGCAATCGAATCCCCGCCGCGAAAATTCTGCATGTAAACCTTCCCGTCGACTATCACCAACCGGAAATACGGCCTTTTCTCCCTAACCGCCGTCTCCACCATCTCCAGCGAGATTCCGGTCTCCCTCCACGGCGCAAGGTCCTCATGGATCCACCGGAAGTACTCCGGACAGGTTTCCGCCGCCGGCGAAAAACTATTGACCGGAGCCACCGTTGGAGATCTTTCCGGGCATGTTTTCAGGGTCGTGTTACAAACTAATGGAAAGTACGAAATGGCGTTTCTGTGAAGGGTTTTTGGATGCCCGTATGGTTGCTGCAGAAAATATATGAAATTAAAATATTAAAACATTAATAAAAATAAACAAAAAGAACATGGTTGATTTTTCTTCATTTTTTAAGAGAGGATGTAATATCAGGATTTTATTACTTTTGGTTTTATAATTCATTTTTAATGCCTCCTACTTTTGGTCCTATGTAACGGTTGACTTATTAATATTGATTATTTAAATTGAAAATAGCACTAAACAAGACAAACAATTGATTTTGAAAATATTGGTCTTCCATATTTTAAGAAACAAAATCATCCCCCATACTTTTATAATAAATATTTTCTAAATACTCATTCTCAAATAAAATAAAATATAATGCATATAGCTAGTCTCTTTAGAGATATGATCAATCTCATATCATACTTAATTAGATGCAATTAGCTGTCTAAATTGAATCCTCTTTCACAGCAACAATTGAGGACAAAATCAAATGCTTCAAAAGGCCGCAAATTAGCTCCGGGATTCAGAAGGAGTGATTATTTTATATCACATGAGTACATAGTAGTAAGAAATCAAGTATATAAATGAAAAGTCGATCGAATTATATTTTTACTGAACTAAATTAGACTGATTTAGAAAAGTTCGAGATCGAGAAGGGGCTTACGATGATGGAGACAGATAAATCGAGCAAACGCAGAGAGGCAAAAGCAAGAGCGCAGAGAAAGATGAAGAACAGCATGGCTCTTGCTATGTTGTGTTTAGCAACACATACTTGAACCCAGATTTTCCTTCCGATACTGATTCGCCCCATTTTCCCCTCTCTGATGAAATCCGATTGTGTAAGAATAGTCAAGTTTTGTAACAAATAATCTTTGCCAATGTTTTATAACAAGTAAATACACCTTAAATTATTATTATATTCATGTATATGCCAATGCCACGTGAATATCATTTGTAATAAATTTAGATTTCCACAATATATAAATTATTTTTATCTTTTTAATCCATACAACCTTTTTTCTAAAAAATCTCAAAAATTAATAATTTTTTGAAGGCTGTATGGTTTGAATAGTGTCTGAATCATTCATTTTATTTTAATTCATTCAATTTTTTTCTTTAGAGAATTTTTTTTTTGAAACAGTCAACCACGGATGTGTTTATGGAAATTATTGGTTCCCAACCTTATCATAAATAACTAGATTGAGCGTTACAATTAATCTATTGCTATTACAGCCATTGAGCAAACATAGTTTTCGAAAAGGTATTAAAAACAAAATTTCAATCGGGAAAATCTACATCAAAATCTCTAATGAAAAATCTACATAGAGATGCAGATTAATTCCTATGCAAACTCCGGTATAATAAATTTGCAAGTAGCTAGCTAACATATGTGTGCATGCTAGTAACCCGAACTAGCTAGTTTAAAAGTCTATACTCTTATGTGAATACTATCCTGAATAAGAAAATTCGCATGATGCTAATTAATTATCAAGTCTGACTCCTCCAGAATAAATTGAATCAAGCAAATTAGAAACCAACTAAAACATCTCATCATCTTGGGAAAGCCACACATTTTAGCTGTAGTCCACCTCTTCCAAGCACAAATTGTTCTAGTTTAATTGGATTTACTGAAATTACAAGAATCAACTTGAATTTAAAAAGGTCAATTCAAAAAGTTTATTACAATAATATGCAGTAAGAATTTCTCCCAACTCTAAATCAGATAAGAATCCAAAATCACGTCGACAATTTTAAAACATGAATAAAATACTGAAATATTAAAGAAAAAATTAGAAGAACACGAATTCTTCTAATGGTTCCAGATTCGAGAGAACAAATGTGTGACCCGACCCCAACCCGACCATCTGAACAGATAGCCCGGCCCAAATCGACCCAACCCGTCTCAACCTATTGCCTTGGGCCTTGGCAAAACGCTAACGGTAGATGTGATCATCGATGCCATCAACATTTAGATATGCCTCTGTCGGTTGAGATCGGTTTTGATAGTTCTGAGACCTATATTTTGTTGAATTTGATCAAGATTGAGTTGTGTAGTTTACATTTTCCAAATTTATAAACAATCTTTAAATTTATACAATCATTTTTGTGTTTTCTAGGGTTTATCATTAGATCAATTAAATAAGTTCAGTTCAACAAAACCATAATTTGATGAATTCGGTTAAACTTAATTATACTAATTCTATTTTTCAATTCAGCTTACTTTAACAAGAAATAAACTCAAGAGATCATTCCCGTGTATTGGATCACGAGGTCAAATCTAATCAAGAGTTGATCAGGATAAGCAAAAGGCATTGTTATACTTTAGGCCGAAGTTACCATCAATTATTGAGATTTTCTTAAGGGGGAAATGTTAAATCTATTGTATACATTTCTCTCTACAAGCGTACCCAAAGGGAAAGAAGGAAGCAAAGATGCGGGGATTCTGCATATGCACGTTGTTCTTGCTCAATCTCACCATTGCAGCGTTCATCTCCTCACACTATCTCTTCCTTTCTGTAAGTAAAATTTCATGTTTTCAGATCCACACATTCTCCTGATTTCACTTCGTAATTCATGTGAATTTATAGCTTAAATCTCCACTAGATTATGAACTAGCAACAGTGGCGGATCTATGCATAGGATCGGGCACAGTCTGATCCGATCCACAGAACATGCTTGCGAGAAGTAATTTCCGGTTTAACTGATATTATAACGCCTTCCTGCTCTGTGCTACTGCCTACCCTAATATTAATTCCTAAATCTGCTACTGACTAGCAATATTGTTCATTTTATAGATTTTTTTAAAAATCCAACCTAGGTGAAACCAGAGAACTCATGAATGCATGCAGCAAAATTAATCTTGAGATTATTGTTCATAATTTATAAATCTCCTTCAACTATTTGAATGCATTTGGTCAAATGTTCAGCCGATCAGCCGGCCAATTTACTCAACCAAGAAGAATCTCCACAGGATTGAGTACTCGTTGACTTGCTCGCCAACCAGCGCAAACGCCACGCTGACTTGCCCGGCGTCGAATATTCCGGCGGAGTTTGATGACGGAGACGACGGAGAGGAGCCAACATGCCCGGAGTACTTCCGGTGGATCCACGAGGACTTGTATCCGTGGAGAGAGACCGGAATCACGCCGGAGATGATTCAGGCGGCGATGGACACCAAAAGGAAGGCACATTTCCGGCTGGTCATAGTCAACGGGACGGCTTACGTGGACACTTTCAGAACGACGTGGCTGCAGACGAGAGATTCGTTTACTCAGTGGGGGATTTTACAGCTGCTCCGGCTTTACCCGGGTAAAATCCCGGATCTGGATGCCGTTTTTAGCATCGGAGATCGCCCCACCGTGCCAAAAGGCACGGCGGCGCCGCCGCCGTTGTTTGGTTACGACGGCGACGATTTCACAACCAACATTGTTTTTCCTGACTGGTCCTTCTGGGGATGGTATGTAATTAGGCCATGTTTTTGTCATCTAATTTATTCCGAACTTAACTGAATTGAATAATTAAGTTTAAAAATAGACTCTCAATTTCATCTCATGATATTACTCATGTAAGTTATTACGTTGTTTTCGCCTGATTTGAATTGAACCGGAAAATACTTAAATGCAGGCCTGATACTCAAATAAAGCCATGGGTGTTGTTATCTAAGGAATTGAAAGAAGGGAATGGGAGAAGCCGATGGATAGATCGGGATCCCCATGCTTACTGGAAAGGGAACCCTAAAATGTCCGAATCCAGGATGGAATTGCTCAAATGCAATGCATCTGAAGAAGACAACTCGAATGCTCTCATTTACGAGCAGGTACCTTCTCCGATCTCATTAGGCCAAACTCGCGCGATTATCAGGCTAATATTTGTACCTGTTTCACAGGATTGGAAGCAAGAAATAAAGCTAGGGTTCAAGAATTCCAACCTAGCAAACCAGTGCAATCACAGGCAAGTAGAAATGCGGAATATATTATCAAACCTTTTAAAGAATATCATATGTTTTGTTAAAATTTGATCTAACGACTGAGATTTTAGATACAAGATTTACATAGAAGGAAGTGGATGGTCAGTGAGTCAGAAATACATTCTCGCCTGCGATTCACCTACATTACTCGTGAAGCCGCATTTCTACGATTTCTTCACAAGAGGCCTTCTACCCTTGAAGCATTACTGGCCTGTTAGAGTCGATGACAAATGCAGAACAATCAAGCATGCTGTTGATTGGGGAAATAGCCATCCTCAAGAGGTACATATTTGATCTTATATATATATATATCTCAGTATCAGTGCGGGTTTTACATTATGTTGGAAACTAATTTATAGAGCGCGCAGGCACAAGCGATAGGGAAGGCGGGTAGTAGCTTTATACAGGAGGAATTGCAGATGAAATATGTATATGATTACATGTTTCATGTTTTGACAGCTTATGCTAAGCTTCTGAGGTACAAGCCTAGTGTTCCTCCCAATGCAGTTAAAATTTGTCATGAGACTTTGGCTTGCGCGGCCAAGGGATTGAAGCAGCAGTACATGATGGATTCTGCAGTCAATGCTTCCTCGGATAGGCCTCCTTGCACCATGCCTCCTCCTTATGATCCTCCGTTGATTCGATCTTTCTTGGAACAGAAAGAAGATTCTATGAATCAAGTTGAGGCTTGGGAAAAACAATATTGGGGTGCTCAAAATACAACAAAATGAATCAAGTTGATGATATTGATGAATCAAAACACTAGTTTGAGTTTCAATCTTTTTTGTATTGTGATTAAAGTTATACATTGTGTGCATGATGATCAGCTTATGTTTAACATTAACATTGTCTCACATAGTGGCCTAACTTTAATACCAATTTAAATCTACCACCCTATTTCTTTTAGAAGTTGTATATTATTCTTGTGTTTAAGCTATGACATGAATGTAATGTTTAAACATGAAAAACAAAAGAACACGAGATGTTAAAGCCTGAATGTGCCGTGTGGTTCCTGATCCAGTCGCTAGACCTGTATCTGCTAAGATAGGAAGAGTTTCGGTGGGTGCGAGCTTTAGCATTTTCCCACTCAGACGCTCAAGCTAGAGAGTGCAGTGAGAGTTACAGATCTATGAACAGTAGATCGGTCAACATAAAGTTATCCCTATGCATATTGATGTACATACTACATATACTTCTGGAGTTGGGCCCACTCGGGGTCACTTCAGCCTCTTGGGCTAGTGCCTGGATCGTGGCGTGGTCCAGTCAGGGTAGCAGGCAGTCGGGTCGATGGACCAGACCATGGTTATGAGGCCCTAATAGAAGACTTGTTGGCGCAGCTTGGTGAAACCACTTAAATTTGTGTGGCCTTGTGCAGTTCGAAAATCATCCTATTGTAATTTAATTTAGTTTGGTTCAATTCAATAATATTCCATTAGTTTGGTTCATCTCGATCCTCACATTATCTCTGCCTTTCTGTAAGTATAAATTCATGTGTTTAAGATCCACACATTCCATCCTCATTCTTATACAACGTTAACATCATGATATCACTTCATGATTCATGTGAATTTATACCTGAAAACTCCACGAGATTCTGAACCAGTATGTACCACGTTTCTAGCTAAAGACCTCGTTTTTCACCATCATCTTCAATTCAACCACATAAAACCAAAGAATTCCTGTATGCCTGATGCGAGATTAAAATGAAAGACAAAGTAGGAGTTCGTGGGTTCTTACACCGTCACCAGCGGTCTTTCCTGACCACAATGTTCATCGTTAATCTATGGCTTGCTGCTTATGTCTCCGCAACCTTATTATTCTTCAATGTCTGTATATAACTCTGTAGTGTGTGTCTGTGTGTTTTATTCATACTGTTTTTCATCTCCTTCAACTAAATGGATGAATGCAACATTTGATCAAATTTTCAGCCAATCAGCAAACCGAGTTGTTCAAACAAAAAGAATTCCAACCGGATTGAGTACTCGTTGACTTGCTCTCCGGCCAATAACGCCACGCTGACTTGCCCGGTGACTAATATTCCGGCGGAAGTTGACGACGGAGACGGAGAGGGGGCAACATGCCCGGAGTACTTCCGGTGGATCCACGAGGACCTGTGGCCGTGGAGAGAGGCCGGAATCACGGCGGAGATGGTGGAGGCGGCCACCAAAAGGAACGCACATTTCCGGCTGGTGGTGGTCAACGGGACGGCTTACGTGGACACGTTCAAATCGACGTACATGCAGACCAGAGAGTCGTTTACTCAGTGGGGGATTTTACAGTTGCTCCGGTTTTACCCTGGTAAAATCCCTGATCTGGATTTGGTTTTCACCATCGGAGATCGGCCTTCTGTGGTAAAAGAATTTTACCCCAAAGGCAAAATCATAGCGCCGCCGCCTTTGTTTGGTTATGATGGCGACGATTTCACCTTCAACATTGTTTTTCCAGACTGGTCTTTTTGGGGATGGTATGTTAAACCCTAGCTTTTGTTTAAATCTGAATTATACTAAACTGAACAAAATAAAATACTAAAATATTATACGCGTAGTCCAAATTACCAATGACATTACAATACCGCCGATCCCTGAATATTGATAAATTTCCCAATGAACATAAAAAATGAGGTTATTTTCATAAATTCGTCCTGTATTTTAGACTACAATTGAGTAAAATACCGGACTGCATATAGCAACACCCATAAAATATAATTGTAATATGAAAATAAACTAAATAAATGATACAAGATCTTGTTATTTATTTTTCGCCTGATTTGAAATGAACTGAAGTGAATTTCTGCAGGCCTGATACACATATAAAGCCATGGGAGTTGTTGTCTAAGGACTTGAAAGAAGGGAATGAGAGAAAGAGATGGATAGATAGGGATCCCCATGCTTACTGGAAAGGGAACCCTAAAATGTCTGAATCCAGGAGGGAATTGGTCAAGTGCAATGCTTCTGAAGAAGAGAACTGGAATGCTCTCATTTACGCGCAGGTTCTAATCATCATTTCTCCGATTTCATCAGGCCATATTCGCGCGATTTCATCAGTCTAAATTGTACTTGTTTTACAGGATTGGAACCAAGAAGTAAAACAAGGGTTTAAAAATTCCAACTTAGCAAACCAGTGCAATCACAGGCAAGTTGGAAATGTAATATATCAAACCATTTTAGGCTAAAACTGATGTTCTTGTTTTTTAACTGAGATTGCAGATACAAGATCTACATAGAAGGAATTGGATGGTCAGTGAGCCAGAAATACATACTCGCCTGCGATTCACCTACATTGCTCGTGAAACCTCGCTACTACGACTTCTTCACAAGAAGCCTTGTGCCCTTGAAGCATTACTGGCCTATTAGAGTTGATGACAAGTGCAGAGCAATCAAGCATGCTGTTAACTGGGGAAATAGCAATCCTCAAAAGGTACATTTTTTACTGATGCGCAGTCCAGTATTTTACTCATCGTAGTCCAAAATACAATTGAAATGACACTACCGCCCCCTGCAAGTTGCCTAGTTTCTCAGAAATCAAATAAGTTGAGGTCATTTTTGTACTTTTACACCGTATTGTGGACTGCGTATAGCAACACCCATTTTTTATCAGCATCAGTGCGAGTTTTACATTCTATCAGAAACTAATTTATAGCGCGGTTTAATTGAACAGGCACAGGCCATGGGGAAGGAGGCTAGCAGATTTATACAAGAGGAGTTGCAGATGAAATATGTGTATGATTACATGTTTCATGTTTTCACAGCTTATGCTAAGCTTTTAAGGTACAAGCCTAGGGTTCCTCCAAATGCAGTTAAGATTTGTCCTGAGTTTTTGGTTTGCGCGGCCGAGGGATTGAAGATGCAGTACATGATGGAGTCTGCAGTAAATGCTTCCTCTGACAGGCCTCCATGTACCATGCTTCCTCCTTATGATCCTCCGATGATTCGATCTTTCTTGGAACAGAAAGAAAATTCTATAAGTCTAGTAGAGGCTTGGGAAAAACAATATTGGGGTAGTGAAAATACAAGAAAATGAAGTTTGATGCATTATTTTGAAATTAGAAGTGTGATCAGATGCTGATGAAGTATACAACTGATTAAATTTTTGAATCTTACTTGCATTGTGTGTATGGACTTGTTATGTTTAAAAATCAAATCATTTTGGCTTTCGATTTAGTCAATCTACTGAATCTTCATTTGCGGATCAGGGGATGGAAAATGTAATCACTTCAATCTCCTGATCCGCAAATGGAAAATGTGTATGATTACATACAGTGGCGGAACAAGACGGAGATTTATCAGGTTGTTGAATAGAGCTATGTCTCGATGCATCGGTGGAGTGGAGGTTGCTCTCCATTACAATTTCACCGTACTGCCGCCTGAGTTACAGTAAATTAACCCTTCAGCCCTAAACTTTGAGGGTTGCCGCGGCCACCTCCAGCAGCCCCTTAATTCCGACCATGATTACATATTCCATTTTTCATAATGAAGCTAAAGAATTGAATTACATTTTTAGCATCTGTATAAAAAATCACTATAATTAACCAAATTAAAAGTTACATTTAAACATCAAATCATGGCTAACTCGGCCTGCTTATATTAAAACGGTCCCAATACAGCTTTTCATAAGTCTCCACTGTCCTGATTGAATTAGCATTCGTTTCCAAAACAGAGTGCAGAGAAGCAGCATCATAAGGAGGCTGCAAAGTGCATGGATCTTCATCGGACGGACCCAAAACCAGAGTTTCCGACATGTATTCCTTCATCCGCCCCTGCGCCGCGCAAGCTAAGCTCTCTGAGCAGAGCTCGACCGCGCCTGAAGGTATGCTAGGCTTGTACTTCAGAAGCTTAGCATACTCGTTCAGGAGATGGAACATGTAATCATACACATTTTTCATTTGCAGATCAGTTTGAATGAAATCACTTGCCGCCTTCCCAATCTCTCGTACCTGAAATGCATAAGTTTTATAATTGGATTCTCACAATCAATTTGAAATAATGAGTAAGGGTTTGTTCTCCTCAATTAAGCTTCATAATTAACAATAGAAGTAAAAGTTAATGTATTAAAATTAATATTAGCGTGATTAAATTAAGTTAAAATTTCATCAACTCTGAACAAATTAAAACTGAAAATATCCATATAATTGAGAGAACATGTCCTAAGCACAGTTGTCTAAAATTTATGAAAAATATATATAATCTAGTATAGTCGAAAATACTATTAAAATAACAGTAATATCGCTTATACTTTTTCAAGTTTTCCGATAAACAAACTAATTATTTATATTTTTATACATTTACACAATAATTTTAGAGTATGATAGCATAATTTTGGATTGAATTATACACAGAACAATATTTTAACAGTGGTGATACATGCAGGTCCATGTTTACTAATGCAGGTCCAAAATATAATATATATTTTGGGTGTACTAGCACAATTCAGGGCCACATATTGTGTTTTACAGACCTGCATTTAGTAAACATGGACATGCATGTATAATTACTGTATTTTATAAAAATTGGGAATTCGGGAGATTTTCTCTTAAACCACGGTTAAATATTAAAGTATTAAAATATAAATTATACTATATCTTTTTTCTTTTTTCTTTTTTAAAAATAAAATATTATATATATCATCTCAAAGTGCTGGAAAACGTCCAGCAACGTTTGACAAAAGAAATTTTGGGGTAGAATTCCACTCTATGCGATCGAAACTACAATTCTTAGCAAATCTAGCGACCAAGTGCGCATCCATATTTTCTAGTTTCTGTATCCAATACGGCCCAACTATACCTGATTGTAGAAATTATATCTATATTAAAATGAATTTTGATTCAAATTCTTCAAATAAGTAAAATAACGGACTCATAATCCCTCATCCACACCGACATGTGATAATGCAATCAGCTAGCTAACAGTAACAGTTAACACCTAATTCTCACAAATTCCTTACTAATCTTCAAATTAAAAATTCACAAGCACTTAAATATTTTCAAAGTAATCATACATACAGTCATACAAATATAAACCGACTCTGCATGTATGATTTACCGATCAGGTATTACCTCATCTTGATGGGTGTTGCCCCAATGCACGGCGTGCTTGATGGCTCTGCATTTATCACTCGGATTTATAGGCCAGAAGTGCTTTAACGGGATCAACCCTCTGGAGAAGAAATCGTAGTAACGGGGCCTCACCATTAACGTCACCGAGTCGCAAGCCAGGATGTATTTTTCACTCACCGACCATCCTTTTCCCTCTACGTATATTTTGTACCTTGCCAAATTAATAATATTCCACTACAAAAATTAACAATGATTGCGAATTATTAATTATTGATGTATTCTATTTGAATTATTGGAGGGCCCATGTTCATTCCATCAGCAGTGACGGAATTACGTCCAGGTCCGGGTAGGTTCGAACCTATCCTAAAATTCGAAATCTAATCTATATTATTATTTACTGGCTTAATTCGAGCCTTTCTAATCTCCGACGTGATTGTAATTTTAAACATCCGTTTATACCCTCTATTTTTTAGTCATTTGATCTTAGTTTAAAATAAATTCCTGATTTTATCATTGAGTTAGACTTTCAATTTTCATTATTGCTTGCGAAATTCTTACCGGTGAATGCATTGGCTTGCCAACTTGGAATTCTCAAAACCTTGTTTCACCTCCTTTAGCCAGTTCTATATGATAAAAAAAACAATAGAAAATTAGTGACATTTTTGCACGATCTCTTGGGTTTATTGACATTTAGGCACGTTCTCTCACAATTATTTCTTTCCTATAATAAATTTAAAAAATGATACAATTTAAACTTAACCAATCATTTAGTGTGAATCGAATGGTCCCTAACTGTATAATAAAGTGGAGAATACATGATCTTATTTTTGCTGAATGAAATTGAAATAGAAAATAATATATTAAAAATCATAATAGCAGAATTACATCAAACTGAGATTGAAAAATGCAAATGAGTGGGGAAACATTCTTGATAGAGTCATTTAAAATTTCCTTTTTTTATTATATAAGCATTTCTAAAAATAGTATTCCCTCCATCATAGCTAACATTGCACATGTCACTGTTATTTAATTAAAATGAATTATTTTCAATGTTCTAAACTAAACTAGCATTACTAATTACATAATATCTTACTGAATTCGTTGTTTTGTGTATTTTCGCATTGCCAACACTTCATCAAACGTATATAAAGTGATTGGTAATAAAAAATTATAGCAGATCAATCTGAAAAAGTCAGAAATTGCAACTTTGGTTGGTAGTTAGGACATCGGTACATAAATTCAGAAAAAAATAATAATAAACACCGCAACCATTGTACTCACTAAAAAAACTTTAAAAAAATTAACTGCTGTAATTAAATGGCCTAAAACGTTACCTGTTCATAAATGCGAGCATTCCAATCTTCCTTGCCGGAGACGTTACACCGGAGTAAATCCACCCTCCACGGTGCAACTCTCGCCGTCCCTTTCCAGTACGCATACGGCTCCCTCTCCGGCCACCGCCTCACCTCATTCCCTTCTTTAAGCTCCTTCACCAACTTCTCCCATGGCTTTATATTCAACTCAGCCCTACAGTAATTTAATTATTATTTATATTTCTAAAATATGTGTGCCACAAATGCCAAAATGCCGACAAAATTATACTGTGTGAACTAAAAGGACGTGAAATGATATATATAATAGCGTTTCTATTTACATTTCAGTGTTTTTTACTCGTTTATATTGAAATTTCTTTCATATCACATCGTAAATTTTATAAAAATTATATTGCAATATTGAAATATTCATGCATATAATAATATTATTGAAGAAATTATATAAGAAATAAAAACTATAAATTAGCAAAATATAACTTACCATCCCCAGAAGGACCAATCTGGAAAAGCGAGGTCAAAACTAGCAGCGTCTCCGTCGTACCCAAACATCGGCGGCGGCGGTGGCGCCGCCGCATCGTACCTTCCTTTGGGAACCTGTGGCCGGTCCTCGCAGTGAAAAACCAGGTCAAGGTCAGGGATTTTACCAGGATATTTACGTAACAGCTGTAAAACCCCCCATTGGGTAACTACGTCTCTTGTCTGATACGACTTTTTGTACGTCTCCACGTAAGCTGTCCCGTTGACTATAACCAGCCGGAAATGTGGTTTCTTGGTCTCCACCGCCGCCTGGATCATCTCCGGCGAAATCCCCGTCTTCCTCCACGGCATCAGGTCCTCGTGTATCCACCGGAAGTACTCCGGACAAACTGGATTCCGAGTACGATTCCGATTCCGACCTGCCGGAAAGTAGTACCTCGCCGGACATGTTTGTTTAGTAGTATTCCCGGCGGCGCAAATTAGCCGGAACTCTGAATGATTGCTTGAGGTCTTCGTTTTCCTGGTTTCCCTAGCTTTTGTGAATAGATTTTCAAACGGATTCTGCAAATTTTAAGAATATATTATCAGATTAAAAAGCATTTCTGAATGAGAAAGAAATGAGATGACATACGTTTGTGTATTCGAAGAAGCAGGCGCAGATGAATGCAACGATGCAGGTGATGAACAAGAACAAGACAGCCGGTGATGAAGGTCCATTTCCGGCCGGAATTTTCATCTTCGAAATAGATGATATTCTCAGATGTTTATTCCTCGAGGATTCGAGTAGTTCATTGCAAGGTAGTTGAATTTACAAGTGTTTTTTTGGTTTCTGGTCGAAAACTCGAGAAATATGTCGTCTCTGCAATAAACATTTCGATAAACAGAGACTAATTATATTATTATTCGGTGACAGTGATATCAGCCATTGACTATCTTTTCTTTTGGAATTTGTAATAAGAGTTATCAGGTTCTCTCTAGTTGAAGTGCTAAAGTTGGTTACTAACCGCTAAAATGGTTTGAATTGTTTGGATTTGCTTGAATTTTATAGAGCTGCTTAAAACTGATTGGAGCCGTTATTAACTGAAAGTTAACCGTATTATACTAATATTATATTAATATTTCAATTGAAATATGATACCAATAGATTCATATGTTAACGCAAATTAAATTTTAATTTGAATTTTTTTAAAATTTTAAATATTTATCGAATAGTGTTACTAGAATTGAGAATAAGTATTACGAATGAAATATAAAAGTATAAAAAATGTGTAGTAAAAACGGATACAATATTTACATAAACATAAACCACGTATATATTTTACTGAAATAATGTAGCACTAATCGACATACATTATATTTGAGTGTGGATGAATTTTATCAAATTCTAAATGAACAAAATTAAAACACTTAATTTGAAATGTTATACATCATATAGCTATAACAAATAAATAACATTTCATTGACAATAATTAAAATAAAAAAAATTTAGTACCTAAATTACAAAACATTTTATTTTTACTTTAAATCTTACAGGTCGGATGAAGTCAGATGCTAAAACTGCTTGGACCTGCTATCTGCTAAACTGTTTGGATAAAGCTGAATTGGACAGGTCTTTATTGTTAGTTCTCTACAGATTATCTGAATATATTTTATTACATTTTAATTTAGTTTAATTTTGATGAAAATTAACTTAATTTAATCATGTTAACATTTTTTAAATAATTTTTACTTTTATTTTAGTTTAATTTAATTTAAGTTAGATGCAAAAAAAACCATAGTAAGACGTCGTGCACATGTTCATCTTGAGGCTCTCTCCCATTACGGATTAGTCCTTATTTATACGTTCGGACTTATCGAGGTTTTCAGTTTTTTTCTTATGTTTGATTGCAGATTTTAACTATCATATTACCTCGATGTCAGCTAGGATAATAAAGAATGGCCTTAATTATGTAAATTTTATAATATCATCATAAAATAAATGTAATCTGATATGATGAGTAACGTTTTTTTATGACATAAATAATGAAATAAAATTCATTTATTTCATATAAGGTGTTGCCAGTCCTCTGTACATTTTATAAAGCTGACATCTCTGTACATGGTTTTTCTGAATTAAAAAACTGAAGACAAGAGAAAGCTGAATGTTCTATGTCAATACTCTACTAAACATGCTTCTTCTCATCCCAATATTGATTTTTCCAGTCCTCTGCTTGCTTTATCGACCTTATTTTTCGACCAATGATGGAATGAAATGATGCTGGATCATAAGGAGGAGGCAAGGCACAAGGCGTCTCGCTGCTTGGAGCTTTAACAAGAGACTCCATCATGAATTTCTTCGTTAATCCATCAGCCGGGCACGCCATTATCTCCGAGCACAGCTCAGTCGCATTTGGAGGAATGTTGGGCTTATATGTCAAGAGTTTCGCATACTCGCTCAGTAGATGAAACATGTAATCATATACATAATCCATACTTAGTTCATCTAGGATAAAACTACTCGCCGCCTTTCCCATAGCCTGTGCCTGCAAGATGAACAAAATATAAGATTTTTAAAAGCAAAATGTTCTTTCGAGCTGATTTCTACTGAACTGACTGCAATTAAAAATCGGAAAAAGTAAGATATATAATGAGAAAACTTAATATAAATAGTGTGAAGATCAAGATCAGGATGAAGAGAGTAACCTTGTAGACATTGTTGTTTCCCCAGTCAACCGCATGCTTGATGGATCTGCACTTGTCATCAGTACTTATAGGCCAGTAGTGTTGTAAAGGCATCAAACTTCTCGAGAAGAAATCATGGTATCGCGGATTCACTATCAGTGGTACAGAATCACAGGCAAGGATATATTTCTCGCTCACTGACCATGCCGATCCTTCTATATAAATCTTGTATCTGCAGCATTTCAACACACAATCCTATGAAATTTCATACACATAATCCAACCTCTCTTGTCAAAGAATGCATCAGCATACCTGTAATTGCATTGCTTTGCCAAGTCAGATTTCTTGTACCCTTCCTTGTATTCTTTATCCCAATCCTGTGAAATTGCAAACATAAAAACCATGTCAATTACTCGAGGCGTTGAAATTTTACACGCGTATAACATGAGTCGTGGATTCGAGAACTCCAGACCTGGATGAAGATGTGAGCTCCCCAGTCCTGCTTGTCGGAGACATTGCACTTGAGCAACTCCATCCTGCTTTCAGCAACTTGAGGATTACCTTTCCAGTAAGCATAAGGTTTCCTCTCCATCCAGTTAATCATCTTGTTCCCTTCCCTAAGATCCTTAGACAAATGCTCCCATGGCTTTATGTTAACTTCAGCCCTAGTAAAATGTACATCAGCCATTTCTAAATCTATTTTCAAAAATTTCGTTTTGCAATTTTTATTAGTGTTAGTATAGTTTAGCCATATAACTAGTGAGGAAATCAGGGAGACTAAAACGACAGCGTTTAATCGCGAATTAGGGGAAAATTGGGGATTAGGGTTCTTAGTTCATACCATCCCCAGTAGGACCAGTCAGGGAAGACAATGTCGTAGCTGGCGTTATCGGAGCAGTACCGGAACAGAGGCGGCGGAGATGGTGGCGATTCGGTGGCGTTACGGCAGAGGTAATCTTCCTTCCGAACAACCGGCCAGTCAACGCAATCGAACATGAGCTCGAGATCGGGGATTTGACCGGGATATCTTCTCAGAAGCTGCAGTATCCCCCAGAGCGTGAATGTATCTCTGGTTTGGAACGCTTTCACGAAGGTCTCCACGTACGCTCTTCCGTTCACGATTACTAGCCGGAAAGCGGCCGTCCGGGAAGCCGTCTCCACCATGTTTTTCGTTATTCCGGTCTCTCTCCACGGCCATAAATCTTGATGGATGAAGCGGAAGTAGTCCGGACACGTCGCCGGTGGATTGGGGACGGGTGTTTTCTCGCCCGAATAATTTGACGGGTAGTAATCTGCCGGGCATGACGTCAGATTCCCGCCGCCGACTGGACATTTTAGCGGGAATTCAGTTGTGGCTGCTGAGTTTTTTGAAACGGATTTCTTCGGTATACTCGAGATTGACTGCAACATAAAGAAGTGTCGTTTATTAGAAGAACAAAAAATGATGGCTTTTTACAAATGTAGCACTGATTTGAACTGTCGAATTAACTGCAGTTCGGTTGATTTTGGTGCAATAGTTTCACTTGCTACTATCATGATCGGTTAAACTGAACTGCAGTTAATCGAATGGAATAGAAAAAAAAAATTGCCACTCATCAAAACTTACGTCTAAAACAGATGAATCGTGTAATGTTGTGGAATAGAAGCCGATGAATAGAAGTATGACCAAGAATATGGCTAAAATAGTATTCTTAGCTGCCAATGGTAAGCCAATCTTCTCCGGTGGATGCCTGTTTGTTAATGGCGACGATGATCCTATCTGATTTAGCTCCCTCATATTCACAAAGCACGCGAATGAGCCTAATTGCTGCCCGGCTCGGCCACCATCAATCTAGTCATGGAACTGCTCGGCCGCAGACTGATCAACAACCAATCAATTTTTACACTGTCTAAGTCGGTTATATGAATCATATCTTGCAGTCTGCGCACTGATCTTGCCGGCAATACATATGTAACACTCAATGTGTGAAGATTTGGATCCATTTGCTTGATGTAGATCAGAATGGCAAGGGAAAGAGGAAAATAAGGAGTAGGTTGGAGAGAAAACAGGAGGGAAAAACAAGAGGGTCAACATAAGAAATATATGAACATAATCACAGTGGTTTTATTAGAAAAAATACACATAACTATATTTAGTGCAATGCATAACTTTACTACATCTAATTTGTATGCTAAATGTGCTCAGTTACATTATTCCAAAACTGTTTTTCCATTCTATCTACTTTTTTCAAGGCATTTTCTCTAGCCTCTATGATAGAATGAAGAGTGGCAGGGTCGTAAGGAGGAGGCAGGGAGCACGGGACTCCAATATCGGGACCCTTGACAGATGAATCCATCATAAACTTCTTCTCGAGTCCAGCTGCCGGGCAAGCCATGGATTCCGAGCAAAGTTCAACCGCATTAGGAGGTATAGTAGGCTTATACTTCAGAAGCTTAGAATACTCGCTCAAGAGATGAAACATGTAATCATACACATTGTCCATTTTGAGCTCCTCGAGGATAAAACTACTCGCTCTTTTGCCTATCCTCTGAGCCTATCATTCAAAGAAACATATATATAAAGGACTCAAAAGCCAAAACCAAGCCAGTTTGATTTTTTTAGATTCTTACCTCAAAAGGAAAGAAAGAAAACACACAAGTAAGTCGTAACTCTAAATGCGGAAAGGGAGTACCTTTTTGTGATTGCTATTCCCCCATTCAACGGCGTGCTTGAGTGATCTGCACTTGTCTTCTTCTTTAATCGGCCAGTAGTGTTGTAAAGGCATCAAACTTCTAGTGAAGAAATCGTAATATCGTGGCTTTACAAGGAAGGTCAGAGAATTGCAGGCCAGAATGTATTTCTCACTGACCGACCATGCTGATCCTTCAATGTAGATTTTGTACCTGCGTATTTCAATTTACGCATCATGTACATGGAATCTAAATATGAAGAGCGGAATATAATGTAGCCGTACCTGTGAATGCATTGGCTGGCCAAGTCGGATTGTTTGTAGCCTTGCTTCTGTTCTTTAAACCAGTCCTAGACAGCAGACAAATGCCAAGTCTGTCAACACAAGACTATAGCCGTGTTCTTTTAGCCTATGTTAAACTGAATTGAACTGAAATGCTAGGTTGAAAAGAGCTACAAATGTAGATCAGGAGTAGAACTTTGCTATCAAAAACGTATCTTTTCCCAAAACAAATTGATCATATCGCATAATCAGACTCTAATCGACTAATATCAATCATTTTACCACGTGCATAGTTACTTATCCGTGATCATAACATGTAACACTGAATCCATTTCTAAATGAATGATGGAACAACAAATATTCTGAATTACTTTCATTTTCTAGAATCGATACATTTCAAGAAAATGTGACCGGGTAAAATGTATTACCTGAGCATAAACCCGAGCTCCCCAGTCTTGCGTTTCTGAAACATTGCACTTGAGCAAGTCCATCCTCGTTTCTGCAACGCGAGGATTGCCTTTCCAATAAGCATACGGCTCCCTGTCAACCCACCGGCTCCTTCTGTTGCCTTCTTCAAGATCCTTAGACAAATGCTCCCATGGCTTGATATTAATTTCAGCCCTATAAAACATCATTAAAACCCTTCAAAAATCTTACACAAAGCAAGAATCTCAACCTAAATACATATTAGTAATAGCATGACTAAACTGAATATGGTTTGTACAAATACTTACCATCCCCAGAAAGACCAGTCTGGGAAGACGATGTCGAAGGTGGCATCGTCGGCGCAATACCGGAACAGAGGCGGAGGCACGGCGTTGCGCCGGTTGTAATAGGCCTTATTGATGACCGGCCAGTCAACGCAGTCAAACATGAGGTCCAAATCGGGAACTCTGCCGGGATATCTTCTCAGCAGCTGCAGAATCCCCCATAGCGTAAACATATCTCTGGTCTGAAACGATTTCTTATACGTCTCCACGTAGGCCCTCCCGTTGACTATCACCAGCCGGAAATTCGCCGTCCGGGAAGCCATTTTCACCATATCCTCAGTTATCCCGGTCTCCCTCCACGGCCATAAATCATCGTGGATCCATCTGAAATACTCCGGACAAGTCTTCGGCGTCTCCGGCGAAGGCTCAGCATCTCCGACGGAATATTCCGACGGGTAATAATTCGCCGGGCAACTCCCGTTCCCCACGCCGGCCGAGCAATTCAGGGGGATTTCAACTCTATTCCTTTTCACGGTGACGTTCTGTAATCCCACCGTCGTGAACGTCGATTTCTCCGGTGAAATCCCGGGAAACTGGGAAGATTAAAACAGTTAATGATACTGACATTAATGTGCAGGAACAATAAAAACACCAATGAGGAAACAAGTTCATATGATCATATCCATTTCCAGTTTTGCAGCACGTAATTAAATGCTAAATATAGGAATTCAAGAACAAATTCCAAAATAGGAAGGTACTACATTAAAACAAACTTACGAACAGAGAAGAATCGAGAAGGCGGGTGGAGAGGAAGGCGGCGGAGCAGAGAATGCCGGAGAAGAGCAGTATGAGCACTGAAGATCTGGTCAGCGCGTTGCTAGCTAGCAATGGAACCCAGATCTTTTCTGTGAAGTACCTTTGACTGTACTTTCCCGATGAGCTTGTCGGAGTTCTGGGCACGTGCTCCATTTTCAGACCTTGCTGGTTCAGAGAGAGGGCATCTCTGCCGGAGAGTTGACTAAGGAGTCAACGGCGACTTGGGGACGAGTTTAAAAGGCGTTGTTACGGTATGTCGGCTTAGTTAGTAGCTAATCTTAGGAAGAGTAAATTTCATATTGTGGTCGATGGCGGTGAATGTAGTCGTGTAGTTAACGTCGACTTTCTATTTTCCGGCATGCTACGTGCACTCCGTATTTTGCTTATTTTGCTAGTATAAAATAAAAATATGCCTTCCATATATATAATATGATCAATAATTATGTATATAAAACAATTCAGTTATATATTAGAATCACTGTATATATAATTATTTTTAAAAAATACATACTATAAATAAGTAAAATACAGATTGCGTATAGAAAAGATATAATATAATTTGAGGAACTGAACGAATATTTATACCAAAAGTCAACATTCATGCATGGTTAGAATATGTATTATCAATTTATCATGAATCTCAATTCGAAATTTTCCATAAAAATTCCTCCTAAACCTCTTCGGAATCTTTTCTCACTATTATAAAATCTCCTCATTATTATAGGATCATTTAGTACATGATTCATGGTGTTCTATTTGGTTACAGGATTGTAATCGGGATGGAAGATTTATTCCAGATTTTTAGGAGAACATTTAAAGAAATTTGTGATAGTAAAACAAAATTTAATCAGATTTATTTGTACAAAAAGCTCCATACATCATGCTCTAAAAAGTTACTCCTCCCTCTTCGTCTTTTTTAGGTGTTGCTAAATCACCCCTTATATTTTTCTTACTAACGCCGTAATACGTATAAATACATAATATATTTAGGTGTTTACTATATGCAGATCCAGTTTACTTCTGCAGGTCCAATATAAATTATAAATACCATAATTACCCTTCATTCGTTTATTAGTTTTTACAGATATATTTCTAAAACCCTAACCTTAAATGCATGAACCCGTCTATGTAATGATTTAACGCGTGTCCAAATTATAAATTATTTTTTCGTGAATTATAATACATATTTAAGAGGGATATTATTGTCATTTCAAATTTAATTTGGACCTGCAGAAGTAAAGTGGACTTGCATTTAGAACCACCCTATATTTATTTTGAAGGTAAAATTAGTGAAATATTTACAACTGATTAATACTGAACTAATCCAACACTAATTTTTTACTGAAAGGAAAGATGATCAGATCCGGCATGCCCGTTACCGGAAAAGTCACCGGTAAAATTACCGAAAATTTTCAACTTCTAAACTTCTAAATTTAGTTAAAAACCAATAGATTGATGAATGTTTAGAAGTTGAAATTTTTCCGGTGACTTTTCCGGCAACGGCATGCCGGATCCAATCGTCTTTCCTTTCAGTAAAAAATCGGACACATAATTATTCAAAATTCACGGGAAAGATTGACGAATGCTCAGAAAGTCTCACCACTTTTATTATAATTAAATATGGTAAAAATTAAGAATAAGTATGATAATAATATACTAATTAAATGTATAAGATAAATGTATGCATTTTTGTATAAATAGAGGGCGTTAGTAAGAAAAATACAGGATGTAATTTAGCAATTCATTTTTTTATGATATCACCGTACTATACTATTATTTATCATAATTTATTATAAATTTTGGTATATATAAATAGAAGTATTATCATCTAATGTGCTTTGAAAAACTTTTCAGTATATATATAAGAAAGATGATAATAAAGTATTTTCATGGGTCCTATTTTCAACTAAAATAAGAAAATGGGCGCTTGAATGAATGCTTGTGATAGTTTTGAGTTTTGTCGTCACACACAGCTTTTGCGTTGGTACATTGAATATTGGTTCTTCTGAACGTGAGTTTTCTCAATTTTCAACGAGTTTGGTTCAAATATCTTCTTCGAACCACATTATTTAAAGGGGCATGGTATATGCAGTCCGTATTTTGCTTATTTTGCAGTCCAAAATAAAAATACGCCTTCGATATATTTGATATGGTCAATAATTATGTATATCGGACACATGCAGTCCAAAATAAAAATACGCATTCGATATATATGATATGGTCAATAATTATGTATATCGGACACATGCATCATATATACTACTTCTATTGCATACACTTGCAATTCATTTATATATCAGGATCATTGTATATATGATTATTTTAAAAAAATACGGAATGTAAATAAACAAAATACGAACTGCGTATAGAAGACCTGTATTTAAATGCATAGAATTTGATGAATCATAGAGGATGAACTGAAATGGCATGGAATTCAAGGAATAAGCGCATGCCCCCATTAGCTTGAAGTGTGGGTTAATTGATTATTTCACTTGTCATGGGACGAGTACTCCGTGAGTTACCCGTTATTGTCTTTTTTTTAAGAGAAAAATATTATATTATCTTAAAATATTGGAGAAACGTTCAGAAACATTTGACAAAATAAATTTTGATGTAGATTCTCATTCTATAAAATTGAAATTACAATGTTTTGCAAAACTAATTATCAGATATACATCTGTAGTATCGTTTTTTGGTAACCATCAAGACCACTTTATTTATGAATTTCCCGTTATTCTCTAAAATTAATAAATATATGGGTATATGGCGACGTGAGAACTAAATACTATTATTTTCAATTTATCGCTAACTTACTTCGACACTTAAATTTACAATCAATATATGTATATCATTTCAACTGTTAAAAGTGTTGAACTTCCTATGTGGTATTCGATGATTGAAGGCAGACATTATTATATTGAATGTATAAATGATTTGTATGCTGAGATTCTGACATTAAACCGTCATTGTTTGAGGTCTAATGTAGACTATTAGTTTGAGGTGAGATCACCGGTCATTTATCCTCTAACTCCTGAGTCAAATTTTCCAGGAGTGCTCGATCAAGAGACATGAATTGTATCGACGGTGTCTAGTGCAATGGAATATTAAAACCGGTGTAAGTGGGATCTTTACCCCACTTTAAATAATATGTTGAGAATCTCGATCACTCAACGTATAAAATTAATAATATACTAGAACAGGGTTAGATTATGATAAATTCTACTAGATTGTTGTAGCTGATGTAAAAAAGAAAAATAATAGATCATTTGTGTACTACTAATCCATCAGATACTAGTCTCAATGTGACAATGTGTTGCTAAGCTCGGCCGTCTTTCACAACAACTTTTGCAATGGGCCAATGGCCCAGTTGGGAGACTTTTGCATGATACTTCTCCCTTGACAATGGAGACAATGTGACCTTCAGTTTCATTACTTCATACAAATATTTTATGTAAATGTTAAATCAGTTTAATATATATCAGGATCATCCTGATATTGGCAATATCAGGCACCAATTAAATAATGACACATCATCTTTAACTAATTTATGATTGGGCCACGTGTTCAATCATTATCCAGACGGGTTTAGGCATTCTAAATTAGGGTTTTAGAACTTTACTAAAAATATCTTAACCAATTAAAACATTACAATTGTACACGTGTCATTATCTTATTGGTGCCTGATAAGGGCTATATCAGGATCATCCGGATGAATGTTTTTCTCATGTTAAATATGTAGAAAATTAATGGCCTTCAAAAACAAGTGCCCAATGATAGAAAAAAATGTGCTTTAAACTAAGTGCTAATGTCGCGGTGTTAAATATTAAGTCGTAGTACTTTCTTAAATTAAGGATACGGGATTGTCCCATAATTTGCGAATCTGTTCCATCAAAAGTTAGATATATATTAGGATTAAAAGCCAAGATACACTTAAGTTTATAAGAAAGTGCCAATGTACCCCGAGTAATTCAAAAGTGCTGATGTACTCCTATAATTATATTAAATAAAG
Source organism: Sherardia arvensis (assembly GCA_948330725.1). Taxonomy (NCBI): domain Eukaryota; kingdom Viridiplantae; phylum Streptophyta; class Magnoliopsida; order Gentianales; family Rubiaceae; genus Sherardia; species Sherardia arvensis. The sequence continues at coordinate 48,367,637 of OX415236.1, forward strand.
AAGTGTACCCATAAAGCTAATTTTTCAACAGAATTTTGAACTAAAAGACAAATTTACCCTCTCTTGTTGTGCTATTTTTTTCCCTGACACAAATGCCCATGGGCACAAATAAAAAATTCAAGAAATCGATATCACTGAATTACATAATATATGAACAATATTATTGAAAAAAATTAACCTTTTATATAAAAAACTCAACAAATAGAATGCATTGATGAACTTACCATAATCTCGCCAACTCTATTCTCTCGTTTGGTAACTTGAGCTAGTCACGCAAATTATTACTGGGGGTGGCGGTTTCGGTCCCCTAGCTCACACTAATTTTTAGGCACGGTTATTTTGGTCCTCTCGGCTTCAAACGCGTTCATCCGATGAAGTAACGGAATTGATTGGGGCATTTTCGTCCTATAATTTTTCTTTTTTACCATTAAATAATAGTGAGGGTATTATTGACATTTTACATTTGGTAAAAGAAAATTCTGTCCAAATTACACATTTGAGGGTATAGTGGCACTTTTGAAAAACACAGGGGTACATTGGCACTTATTTAAACACTTGGGGGTACAATAGCACTTTTTTCTATATATTAAATAGTGGTCATAAAAAAAATTTGTACTCTGAATCTATAATTTTATAATTCATTTTCTAACAAACTTTGCAAGTCAAAAACACTTATGTATTATTCTTGACACTCCCGCAAATTCTCTCATTTGTTTCTTAACGATTTCTATAAAATTTTGAATGTATAAAAGTAAATTTTTAAAAAATATATATATGATAAAATAATCGGAAAGTACTTTCTATAAATAAGATACATCACATTGTTTAATACTAAAATAATCATCATCTTCAGTAAAATAATAAAATGCTCGTCCAACAATCCCTTCAAAAATTCCAATCAAAATAAAACAAACCTAAACCAAACAAGTTATTATTAATACTTTTTCTAAATGCTCAGCCATGTTGATTTTGATTTTTCCAGTAAGCTCTTTCCCACTCATCCACCTGATTAAACCCCTCCTGCCTTTCCTTCAAAAACGCATTCAGAGCAGCGGCGTCGTACGGAGGCGGCAACTCGCACGGAGACTCGCCGGCGGGACCTCCGACGAACGCATCTCTCATCAGCTCCCTCTCCAGCTCCGGCGCCGGGCAAGCCATGGACTCCGAGCAGAGCTCCACCGCCTTCGGAGGAATGCTCGGCTTGTACTTCAAAAGCTTAGAGTACTGAGTGAGTAAATGAAACATGTAATCGTACACATACTCCATCTTCAGGTTTTCCTGCACGAATCCGCTCCCAGCTTTTCCGATCTCCTGAGCCTGACATTAATCCCGGCCAGGTGAAAATGTGAGTTCTAGCAATGCAAAAAAGAATGGAGCAGTAAGAAATGATTGTTTTTTACTTGGTCTGGATTGTCATTTCCCCATACGACGGCGTGTTTTATTGATCGGCATTTGTCGTCGGATTTTATAGGCCAGTAGTGTTGCATGGGAACTAAACTTCTGCTGTAGAAGTCGAAATATATGGGCTTCACGAACAGCACCGGTGAATCGCAGGCAAGAATGTATTTGTCACTGACCGACCATGCAGTTCCTTCGATGAAGATTTTGTACCTGTAGTATTGTTGATGAAAGATTAATGAATTGCACGTAGTATTGTAGAAGTAAATAATGATTTTGGTTTTCACTGATATATTTTAAAATCACTTTTACCTTCTTATTTGGTCAAATGAGTCATTAGACTCATTACATACTACTTGTCAATTATCTTTTATTTGGTCAAAGAAGTCATTAAATACTAATTTATAATAATCCTTAACAAATTATTAGTATGATTCTACATTTCTACTAAATATCTTTCATTTGAAGAAATGAGTGGTCTGAAGTGAGATTTGTTCTTTGGTCAATGAATCATCAAACGATATGTGGTATGTGTACATCTTGTCAACCCCTAATTACAATGTGATTAATATACGTCAACACTAGTAATTATGACAAAACAATTTGAAGTAAGAAATTCAATTCCAACATAATTAGGATTTTAGTATATATGTGTATAAAATGCTTATTTGAGCGAGTCACACTCAAAATTGACCTTACTCATATTTACACTTGTGATTTATTCTTGAATTCGCTCCACTAGCAAATAATTAATTTTAACATAAATTAGGGGTTACATAATTTAATAAAAATTATAATAAAAATATTCAATAAATATATGTTTTAAAAAAACTAGTAATCTCATGTTATTATGTTAATTTTATTAAGTATATTATTTATCTTGCAATTACCCTCTAACTTACTCTCATCCACCCAAATGTCCTTCAATGAATGGGGAGAAATAGAAGAAGGAAACAGATTTTATAACGGAGAACAGAAGGTTTGGTGGCGAATGAAAACTATGCTTTCTCTTTGTTCAGAATATTTTGAATTTATGAAATGTGGTTCTGCAAGGGTTTTAACATCGGAGAACAGCCGATTCTTTTTTTCCCTGATTGACTTCAACGGCTGGCGTTTGGTGAGCTAAGTGCTGGACCAACTAGTGAACAAGTAGGAGGTAGCTTGTGAATGGTATTTCCCCTTTTCCTTCTATTGTCAAATAGACTGTGACATGTTTGGAGTTTGATTGAACTTTACAGTGATTTTTTTTGTTAATTAAAGAAATAAGTATATTAATGTTATGGAGTAGTTCATGATTTTTTCGAGTTAAATATAAACTTTTTATTTACTTACATTTTGAATTGACGTGAAATCACTCGTACGTCGCTCGACTTGCACAACTAACAATTCATTCTTTTACTTTTGACATAATTTATTATTAAATTTTTATCATATACGTGCTAAATATACAAACACCAATATCATATTCAACACCAGCATTCAAAAATAAAAAGTATTTGCTGATATTAAATAATCAAACAATATTAAAAAATATTATTGATCAAAATTGTGCGTTGGCGAGTGTCAAAATTCTCCATCGAAGAATTAGTTGGGATGGAGGAATCAATAAGCATCCCTGTATATATGTGTTATTTTTGCATTTTATTATATTTTTATTGAAATATCATTAGTTAAACTTAAAAAACTCAAATAGAAAGCATACAAACAAGGATCTATATACCTGTGGGTGCATTGTTTTGACAATTTTGATTGGTTGAACCCTTGTTTCACCTCTTTATTCCAGTCCTGTGGTTTTATAGAGGTCAATTAGTGAATTTAAGGGTGCAAAACATTAACAAGAACCCTTAAGAAATGTAATTAAGAACCTGGATATAAATACGAGCACCCCAATCTTGTTGTTGTGAAACGTTGCATTTGAGCAAATCTTCCCTTGTTTGGGCCACAACGGGATTGCCCTTCCAGTAAGCGTAGGGCTCTCTATCCTCCCATCTCACCATCTCGTTCGCATCTTTCAGTTCCTTTGCAACTATATGCCAAGGCTTCAAGTTGGTTTCAGCCCTATGAATTGAATTAATTATAGTAAATTAACTTTATCAAATTCATTTTAGAATTGAAAAAGAAGAAGAGTAAATTGATATAAAGTGAGAAAACAGGCCTAATTTTTATTAAACTGTTTACGTCCAATATACTCCATATGTCCCAATCAAACGATCTGCGCTAACAAGGCTGAATTCTTAAGAAAAGTAATGTAGCAATAGGATACATTGACAAAAGAGTAACAAAAGACAATTTTCACCCCTTATATATGTGGGTCAATCATTTTTTAGACATTCATTAACGATAAAAATGAACTATTTATTTTTTTCACACAAAGAAATTGAAAGCAAGAACTTTTAGTGGAACATTCAAAATAAAAAGAAGAATTGATAGATGCAGTCCAACATTACTTTCGCACTCTGTATTTGTATTTAAAATTTATGATATACCCTCATTTATGAAAATCACATTTACTTTTGAATAAAACTGAGAGTATTAATAGTATTTCATGAATAAATACGAATTGAATAATTAAATATTGGACTGCATATAACAGTACCCAATAAAAAGTGATGGAGGGAGTAGCCAATAAGTGTTACTTGCCAACCCTAGAAATGAAATTAGGCGTGCTAAAAAAAAATCCTGCCCAATTTGTCAATTTATTATCAGATTACTAGTTCAATGGACATGTATGTCCAATTTTATGAAACTATATGTTTCTTACTTATTTCAATTTTTTACATTTTAGAAGAATTGATGGATTAGAAATATAAGTTTGTCCGAGAGTTATTTTTTTCATACAAAATCTCCACATGCTAAGCATAAATATGTTAGTTTATCGTTATTATTATTTTTGTTTAGAATAATTAACATGTATACACTAGGAAAGTCACGTACCATCCCCAGAAAGTCCAGTCGGGAAATACAATGTCCATGGTGGAATCATCTCTGCAGTAACCGAACAACGGCGGTGGCGGAGGCGCACCAACACCACTGTGATCTTTTTTCTGAACGATCGGAATGTCGTCGCAGTCAAAGATGAGGTCAACGTCGGGGATCTGACCGGGGTACCTCCTCAGCAACTGCAAAATCCCATACAACGTAAACTTGTCCCGTGTCTGGAACGCGATACGGTACTTCTCTAAGTACGCTGTGCCGTTGACTATGACTAGCCGGAAATGTGCCGTTCTGGTGGCCCTTCTCATCATCTCCTCTGTGATTCCGGTCTCCCGCCACGGCCACAAGTCCTCGTGAATCCACCGGAAGTAGTCCGGGCATATCTCTGTCGGCGGGTTGAGATCTTGTGGAGTGAATTTGGGTGGGTAGTAATCGCCTACGCAGACGTTGGTTTCTTTGCCAAATGAACAGTTCAGTGGATATTCGCTGCTCTGTTTTCCGGTGAAAGAAAAGGCTCCGGTGGCGCCAATTAGCTACGAGGAGAAATGGAGAGTAAAATTGGAATGAGTAGTACTATGAATTATGAAATAGCATTATCTTTGTTCCTTTCAATGTTTTTACCAAAGTAAACAAATTAAATCAGTTCAGTTTAATTTTAACTATAAATCATTCAATTTAATTCACCACCACAACTCCATACACTCCAATAGCGAAACTACTCCAATTAAACTATGATCACCATTAGTACTCCAACTACCATCGCTATCATTCTGTTCACTACTATTTCAGAAAGAGGCGGAGTCAGGATTTTAAAAATGGTTTGTAAAAGTTTTTTACGGATAGCGGACCAGCTACTAATCGGTGAATTTCAGCGGTTGATTTTGGTGGTTGATCGACGGATATCGACGATTGATTTGCAGCGAAGGGTGAGCCGGCGACAAGAAGAAGTGATTGAAATTTGATCCAGAGTAGAGGAAGTAGCACACATGAGATAAAGAGAGTATAAGGTATGTAGGAATTGTGATGGATATTAGTAGTATTTTTAACAAAGTGGGCTGCCTCTGACTCCAGCCCGCTACTATCAGTACTCCGACCACTCTAACATTATCACTATAGTATACAATTCAATTCAATTTTAATAGTACACAATTCAATTCAATTTAGTTTTGGCAGCAACACACTTTATTGTGTGACTAATATATATCATTTCCGCTTATTAAACTTTCATTATTAAAAAACATCATAAAAAAGGATTAGGATCATACCGAAACATAAAAATCAATTGAGGTGGTAGAGTAGAGGGCGAAGACGACAATGCAGATGCCGGTCAAAAACAAAACCCCGCCCAGATATCTAGGCCCGCTCTTCCGGCCTGCCGACGCCGGAATCCATGGCTTTGCGGCAATCTGATTACTTCTAACACTTCGCTCCCTCATATTTAATTGCATGCAGAGTTTAAATGTTGAAGATGCAGCGATTATTTATATAAGCCATTTTAATTTATGGAGTTTAATTATGTTTGTGTTTTAATTGGAATGAATAATTGAAGAGGTGGGTTTGCCTAACCTAGTTTTACATGCTAAACATTCAGTAAATTAGGTAAATAAATTAAGTCTCGCTGCATTTATTTTTAGGACGATTGAGTATGCATGGCGCTGAATCTACCATGCAATTAATTGGAATTTGGACCATCTCTACAACTCTTTCCTTCCCGGTGAAAGGACGTAGGAGAGAAAATTGAAATATGAACGGGGAGATAAAATTTGAGAGGAAATTGGGTGTAATAAGTTGAAGAAAATAAATACTATTACGATAAAAGAAAAATATAAAATTTGAATTGAAATATTCGAAGGAAAAAAGTTGTGTAAGTTTAACTGAGATGGATGAAATACAGAAACAATGTAGGGCATGCATAAGCTGTGTAGGTAAATTAAGTTGTGTTTGGTTCATGAAATTTTTGGAAAACTGAACTTTCAAATTTCAGTTTTCCAAATTATTGTTTGGTTCGTGGAGTTTTTGTAAGTTTTGATTTTACCCCACAAGTCTAGTTTTTGTCTATGAAGTCCAGATTTTAATCACTATGCAAGTCTAGTTTTTTCATACCAAAATCAAACAAGATTTTAGTTTTGAACTTGCAAAATTCCGACGAACCAAATAAGATTTTTGTTTCAGACTTACAAAATTACAACCCAACCAAATAAGGTGTTTGTAAAACCAGACTTTCAAAATCTCAAATAAAACCCCAAACTCTCAAAATTTCAAAACAAAAACTAAACTCTCAAAAACCTACTCAACCAAATGCACCCTTACATTTTAACTGTTGATAGTATTAGTATTACATCATTTTAAAACATTCTTATGCTTTTAAAAAATTTAATCAATGTAAAATACATGCATCACAATTATCTCTCAGTTCATTTGAATAAATTATAATTTAATAATTACACTTAATATTTTTTATTATATTAATTTTTAATTTATTTCAGTACTTTATCGGTGGAGTGGCTGCACTCCAATAGAGAAAACATTGTTCAATAACAAAAACAATTGTCACGTCTCTTCAAAGGAGAGTGTGAATTAGGAACTGCATTCGTTAGACACGCTCTCTTCCCTTCCCCAAACAGTACCTTTTTTTCCATATCCAACTATGGCGGGGTGGCCGCCGCCGAACTTGACCACCCCTCTCACCCCTTATTATATGTATCTTCATCCCAACCCCCAACCCCCAATTCAAACCCCCACCTCAATCGACCAACTACACCTCCTTTTTGAAATTACCGATCAGTTTTCCACCGACGGAGTAGCCACTGCTCGCACCGACGAGATCTACTCCATCGCTCCGTCACCTAACGCTGCGCGACCACGGATCCGGCGAATGTTGAGCGGACCCGCTGCTCAGTCGACGCTGCACGTGGATCCGGCCAGGGACTCGACTCTGCGCGCGGATCCGGCCAGGGAGCTGCAAGAACTAGACGCTGCGCGCGGATCCGAACAGATCCGCGAGATGATGAGCGGCTCAAGGCCAGGCCAGGCTGGTCTGGGATAGATCCGGAGCAGAGAGACGACAGGAGGTTTCCGATGTTGCAGGCGACTCCGGGAGAGAAGGATGGCTCGACTGGGCCTGGCTGGTCTGGGCCTGTTACTGGGCCTGGGTCGGCTGGGCCTTTTTTGGGCACAGTTTCCGACTCGGGTCGGCCCGGTTAGGACAGGTTTTGGATGATTTCAACTGGAGATGGCCCAATTAGTTTGAGATGACAGGTTTTGGTCCGATCAGGTTTCGTTGAGTTCAGCCGGCTTTTCAAGCGGGTGCCACCGGTACTCCAAGCGCCGCCGCTAGGCATACCAGTGTGTCCGTCACCGGTTGCCCCACACGGATGCTAATGCGCTACGCCGGAGTTTTCCATGTGCCATGCAGGTTTATTCGGTGATGTCTCTTTATCGATACTTTTATATTGGACAGGATTGTGGGTTGATTCTTTTTTTTTCTGCTTTCTTAGAGTTTTTAGATTTTAAGTGATGGGTGATTAGAACTTCGACTTTTTGCAAAATGGCTTTGACTAATTTATTGAGTATCCCTGCCCATTTGTTTGTCGCCTCCCTCTTTCTTTTGGGAAGACCCATTAGGATTCGGTATATGCAGTTGCAGTAGAGGAGAAATCCAAGTCGTAGTAATTTTTTTAAATTTACTATCGGCGTCTCTGTGCATACAGTTGTAGATTTGAGCATTTAGTGCAGACTCTGTGTTTCAAATTAGGGATATTACACCTGTCAAAACAATTTGACGCTTTTGTGTCGGTCGTTTAGGAATCTTTCGACTCATCTCTTTTTTAGTTACCACTATCAAAGTAGTGAATTAGCATGACTGTATCTAGCTACTAATCCTTTAGTTCCTGCTTCAGATACAGAGAAGGTTTAGAATAATTATATCTTTAGAAACCTCTATGTAATCATACAGATTGTCTCTCATAGAGGATATCAGTGTATTTCATTTTATGTCAATTAAATGGTTTGGGGATGCCAAATATAATATCACTCCACCAATGGTGGGTTGCCAAAAAAAATAAATTTGTCACGTCTCTTAACGTAGTCCTAGAATTTTTATCTAATTAAATATGTTATTGTCCTTGAATTCATTTCATTAACGTCCCACCGCTGATTTTTGTTCCCCGAATTTCACTTTTGTTTGTTCTGGGTTGATGTTATGTATGAAATTTTCTTCAATAAAAGTAAAAAAAAAATCATTATTGCAATTGCATAAATGGGAAGAATGATGGGAAATGGATGCATATGCTGCGGGAGCAATGATTATGCTCCAAAATAAGCACTCTGGGTATGATTATCACTGTCCTCTTTTGCACACGAATTCGAAACACTGAGGAGAAAGCAGCAGATCCTTATGACAATTTAAAATTACCAATTCTGTGATATGGTTTCGTAAATGTTGTAGAATAACTTTTTGAATAATTGTTATATGGTGATGTACACTTCAACATAATCTGAGCAAATCGCAATATTTATCAAAATTGACCATTATAATATAGTATATATAACATAGTATATTAGTATTGGACACAATGCTGATTATTAGATATAAGATTTTTTAACACTTCCAATTTAGTCTCGTTGGTAAAATATTGAAATGTCATTACTACATATGTATAATCCATTCAGTCCAATTTTATCGAATTTAAATTAATGTAATGATTCTATTTAGCATTTTTTAACTTATTTCATCAACACCTTTTGAACTCGTGTCAAATCTCTTCAACACCTATCAGTAATTTTTAACACAAAGTAAATACTGTTAAGAGTTAAGACTACCACGTCATTTTATTGCATTTATCAACACAACATAACACAACACAACGCTTATTAATGTAAGACCATTTCATTTCAACTACTCCTTTCGGTTTTTTAATATTTGATTAGTTCCTATTTATCATAAAAGTTGCTGCAACTTTGACCATAAATCTGAAGTATTACATGAATAATATATTTTTGAAAGGTTTCAAACATGGATTTTCAAAATATCAAAATTTTAAGATACGCAAAACTTAAATTATTGATGATCAAATTTGTCGTAGCACAGTTTTTACTGGTCAAACTAAGTCTATATTAAAGATCAGAGGCACTATGACACAAATGAAAGTGTTTGAGCATGATATGTATAGTAACATCTTGCAGCCTTGTCATAAACTGAAGAATCTTATTCTTCAGAGAAATTTTATCAGAGAAATTAAGGAAAATTACAAGTCAATGTGAGTTGTTATACTCCTCTGAGTCATCTTCTACACAGATACTTGCAGAAAAGATGTGGCTGTTCCACTCGTCAGTTGTTCAGGAAACACAGGACATATGTTATTTTATTTTTCAAAAAAAGGCGACACCATTTTTCATCTTTTGCTTTGGGAGGTGGGGAAGGAAGGATAAAGCCATCATCGAGGTTTAATCACGCCATTTCCAGTTCACGCGTGAGCCCGCTCTCTCTGCACCGCTTTTCCATGCCTCTTAACCAACAAAGCAACCATGGATGTTTACCACTAGTTAAGCTTGAACTACACATGTGTACTTCTTCGGTTGAGATATTGAGTTCATTTCAAAGTTCTAGTCTCAGCAGCGTGGGAATTTTTTACTTGCAAGATTTTTTGTATGTACTGAGATAAATAACGTTTAATGAATCCTGGTTCTGAGGTGCCATAACTTACCTATGTACCAAATTCTATGGTGCACGCAACATGAGTCCTGGTTCCGAGGTACCAAAACTTATCTTTCCACCAATGCCTGTAATATCGGGCGGGTGGGACACTGCGGGCGAACGAATTGCCTTTTACTCCAAATTAAGCCAAACTAGAAGGTGCTTAATTGAAAGGAGTTAAAATGCTGAATTAAATTTAAACGTGTTAAAATTGATGAACATAATTTTAATTAGATATGACCTAATCCACTCAAAAGCAAATTGTATTTACTTAAAACCATGTAAATTACCTGACATAATGAAATTCATAAAGTAATTGTAATCCAAATAAGTTATAATTAAGTTGTGTGACATCAAACTATGAATTTTTTTACACTTACAACATAGCTAATACTACTTCGTGACTTATTACAAACTTGTGTATGAGTTCATTTAACAATTTTTTTTTAACATTTTCTCTTATTTATGATTTCAAAACATATATATTAAGTTTAATATATTTAAACAAACTACCATATACAATGTTATATATATATATATATGTTATATATATATATATATCTCTTAATTTGTATAATATATTGACAGTTTTATGAAATGCACCCCTCCCAAAAAGGACCTCTCTCTTTTGTATTTGGTACACCCTAATAAATACCACCACACACACACACTAAAAACTAGAAAACCACAATCAACAAGATGTCTGTAAGTATCTTCCTCCCTCTTGCTCTCTACCTTCTTCTTTTGACCATCTTATGAACAAATCCATGCCACATTTTGATCTTTCGAACAGATGGTTGAGATCAGAGTCCCGAATCTGGACTGCGAAGGTTGCGCTAACAAGCTACGCAAAGCTCTCTTCAAGCTCAAAGGTTAGTAACTAACTTACGGTGCATGCTGAACTGTACTGTATTGAACGGAACTGAACTGATCTACTGATAAATTCAAACGAACCGGAACTCACTGTGTGTGTGCGTGTTTTTAGGGGTGGAGGAGGTCGAGGTGGACATGGAGATGCAGAAAGTGACGGCGAGGGGGTATGGAGTAGAGGAGAGGAAGGTTCTGAGAGCGATCAAGCGGGCGGGGAAGGCGGCGGAGCCGTGGCCGTATCCCGGCGGCGCGTCCTACTTCGCGTCGTTCTACAAGTACCCGGCGCACGTCGTCAGCCACTACTACCACGACGCGAATAGAAACGTCGCTGCCCCCGGGATCCACAGCTTCTTCCACACGCCGGCGGCCTACTCCGTCGCCGTCGCCTCCGACGAGGCGGTTGCCTCGCTTTTCAGCGACGAAAACCCGCATGCCTGTGCCATCATGTAATGTAGTGATTAGTTTAGTTGTCTTGTCTGTCCCTTGTTTCGAGTGTTAGCTTTGATTTTTCAATGTTTTTTGTGGCTTGCTTTGCGCGCTTACGGGTTGGGTTGTCATTAACGTATTATTAATAGTTTTAGCCGATTCCCGCCCTTATTTTCTGGACAATGTTTTCAAAATATAAATTTTGATGTTTACAAAATACGTATAATAAAGATTTTAAATGTATATCAAACGATTATAACCTTAACTCACATAATATTTGTGAATTGCTAAATAACGCCCCTCTATTTTTCTTACTAACGTCCTGTATTTATACAAAAATACATATATTTACCTTATACTTTTAATTAGTCTATTATTATCATACTTATTCTTAATTTTTACCATATTTTATTATAATAAAAGTGGTGAGATTTTCTGAGTATTCGTCAACCTTTCCCGTGAAGTTTGAAGTAATCATGTGTCAGATTTTTTACTGAAAGGAAAGATGATCGGATCCGGCATGCCGTTGCCGGAAAAGTCGCCGGAAAATTTTCAACTTCTAAACATTCATCAATCTATTGGTTTGTAACTAAATTTAGAAGTTTAGAAGTTGAAATTTTTTTGGTAACTTTTCCGGCGATTTTACCGGTGACTTTTTCGGTAACGGGCATGTCGGATATGATCATCTTTTCTTTCAGTAAAAAATTTAATGTTGGATTAGTTTAATATTAATCAGTTGTAAATATTTCACTAATTTTACCTTCAAATAATATATTTATACGTATTAAGACGTTAGTAAGAAGAATACAGGGCGTGAATTAGCGCTCGTCAATCTTTCCGTTGAAGTTTGAAAATACCCTAATATTTCAACACCCTAATATTTCAACAAAAGCAGAGGGAGTATAAGAGAATTGGTTTTGTGAGAGGATTAACTCATATATTCTCCAAGTTAAAAAATGATAGACTATTTATATGATAATATAGACGTTGAAAGTTAAATGCAGCTGTCAAATAATCAAGACAAACAATTAGATTAGCCTGGTTTATGATAAAACATGATTTGTCATTTATTTTAAAATGACTCTAGTTACTAATTTGGATCGAAAATATGAAAAATTAGACCATTATTTTACCATAAACAGGGTAAATCCTGTTTATACAAGTGTTTAGCAATAACCAATCGAGTACCTAAAACATATAATTTGAAGGTTTTTAAAACTATTTATTAAGTGCATTTCTACCGTTCATTTTTGTTTCCAAATGCACCGTCAATTGTGCATATCCAAATTCAGCCAAACAGTTGAAAAGTGGGAAAAAAGTGAGATTGGTGGTTTGGTATTATTTAGTTTTTGATGGGAGATATGATAAATGGTGAACAGTGAATTGGAGTTACGGCACCCAATCGAATCTGTAGAAATAAAATGAATCGGTGTTACTGAAATTATGCTCAACATGATCAACCTCCGTTGAGTGTTTGATAAGACCGACTCTGCCTTCAAAATAACTTTTATAACCTAAAGAAAGTTTGGTATTTGTGGGTGTGAATAGAACATTTTTTTAAAAAAATTAATAAAGATTTTGGTAAAGGTATGTTCGTTAATGATGGTGAAATCAGTTTGCAACAGAAAATTTATTATATAAAGAAGAAAAAAAAGGATAAATTAAAAATGATAATTTTTTTAAAAAAAAAGGGGACGCTATTTTGGTTCATAGTTTAAATAAATAAGACTTTAAAATTTTTTAAAACATATCAAGTCTAATTTTTAAATGAGATCCTATTTTAATTTATTTTTTGAGTCCTGGACTGAAAATTCACTTGAATTTGTAATTTTTTGCCGGATCTTAAATATGAATATGATAAGTGACAACTTTACGGACACGAATTAAGCCCTAAACAAATAAACATTCAATTATATTATATTTCAAACGCTAATAAGACACGTGATTTGATGGAAGAGGTGTGATATATTTCTTACTTTTGAGCTATTAAAATGTAACTTGAAAAGAAAAGACACTTTAAAACGGTAATACCGTAATACTATTATCCTTCGAAAGATCATCGAGGTTCAAAAGTAATATAAAAAATATCAATGGATTATTAGCCATTGAAACCCAACATAACTTTTCAGCTTTCAATTTTAGCTCACACAAAATCAGCTCTTCATTCATTTCTTTTGGTTTTGGATTAGACTAAAAGGCAAAACTACTTTTGAAAATGGTATGGGTCACTTTGATTGTGCTCTACGTAGGTGTATAATTAATACCTTGATTTTCAAAAAAAATATATATATAGATTTTTCTAACGGGTCTCTATGAACACTTATTAGCAATAAATAGATTTCTGGATTAAAAATATATAAATGTAATATTTATGCTTTTCTTATTTATTTGTTGTAAATCGATATATAAAAATACATTTATTGTTAATCAGTGATGAACACTCGTTGGAAAAAATATTTAAAAAATTTATTATTGAACGCTATTTTAAATTCTCATCAACATGCAAGTTCTTTTTTTTTAGGCAAAACCATCTAAGTGGATGAAAAAATTATTCACGATTTCTCAAACCCTAAATAGAAACAGTAAAAATACATGATGATTTTGTAAACCCAATGTCACACATAAAACCATCTGATTGTTTTTGTGGCGATTCGAATGAGATTAAAGAGACATTTCCGGCATAACCATACTAATTTTCTGCATCAATGGCGCTATGTAAAGATGGACATATCGAAATATTCCCGATGACCGTTGCAAAAGTATCCAAATTACTCTGACATGTATAATATCCTTAACTTGTAACATAAAACATGAATTAAATGGTCAAAATCGACGAGTTTATGCACATGTAAGTGAATGTGCGTTCAGATTTAGTTGAAATTCAATTTCTTTCTAAACTGTATTCACTATTCAGTTGAAAATCGCACAATGAGTATAATTACTATCTGGTTCGTCAATTTTTTTTACCATAGTACGCATTTAAAATGATAGAAAGAGACGGTAAGATAATATAATTAATAGTATGTAATATAATGCAATTAATAATTGAGGTGCATGGAGTGTGAACTGTGAAGCATGCTGCGCTCCATTCTTAATAATATTAGAATGAAATGAGTTACTGAAAACAATCATGGAATGATAGTCACGAACCACGCTCTCCTCCAACTTTAAAATGATAGTAAGATTGTAAGCATCATGCATCTTCAAAGTGGTGCAGTGATTACTCCTGTAATAATTAAAATAACAAACTTGGCTAACAGTCATGAAATATAAATAAGGTTATATTTACATAAAACGTTTGATATTTTTACTAGATAAAAAAAAAAAAAGTCTGATAAAACAAGCAAATAAAAGGATAGTCGCGTGATAGAATAACGCAAGTACAATTAGTTGATTGAAAATAAATTACATTTTTTAATTTTATTTTTCAAAATCAGCTTTTTGATCTCAATCACTTTTTTTAAAAAAAAAAAAACAAAAACATCATATTATCATTTCATTCTTCTGAAAATATCCAGAATCGTTTGATACAAGAAATGTTGGGGGCGAATCCCAAAAAGTGAAAGAGACTGCACTAAGTTTAGCAAAGCCAACAATCATGTGCGTGAACATTTTCAGAACGAGGAGCCCAAAAAACAGCTGAGAACCAGAATGATGTAGTAAACTCCGAATACCATCAACAATCGGGATTATCTCCATCGAGTAGGAGACATCACTCCGGATCACTTGGATAAGGCTCAAAGAATCCCCCACAAATATAGGATGGATGGGATGGAAGACTCTGAGCGAAGAGTATTGCTTCCCTCACTGCCAGAGTTTTTGCCACTAGTGGTTTAGTAACACCATCTATCTTCCTCGTCGATGCCTTTATGAAAGCAACTCCGTTGTCTAGAGCCACCATACCAAACCCTGCACTGCTCGATAGGATTCCTGCGTCAGAACACAGTAGGTGCATGCGAGGATGGCCTCAAAAGAGAGGATGTCGCCAGTGAGTCTGACAAACGCTCATGTCAATAAGTTACATGGTGAAAACTCTGTAGAATCCCTGCACCCGTTCCTGCAAGTATACTTCCATCCAAGTGCTCAGCTCAAACACCTCTTTATTTTTTTGATACCAAACATCGTTACATAACATCAACAAGAACTCCAAATATATTTATTAATTTTTTTATTAGTTAAACATCTAATTTATCTCAAAAATCTGTTTTGTCTAAACACAGCTATGTACTTTTTCTGAAATGATTTCTAAAACATTACAAACAAAAACAATAATCAGGAGGCAAGGTTCACCACTTGTTTCTATTGCATATTACATCATGAGATTACAATACTGCCAATCACCACACAACTCAAAATCCAGATCCAATCAGTTGTGCAATGCTTCCAAATTCCTATAACTCCACTATCTGGATCGAATCACATTTCACAAATGTGAATGGAGATCAGGTTTCTTTTTCGACACTAATTTCTTCAAAAATATATATTTAAAAAGGTTTATGAATATTCAGTGCTATTGCAATGGCCGTCAACTACATAGTACACACCACATGCACGAACTTTTAGGCCCCCATTATATTTAAAGCCACCAATATCTCTCTCCTTTACTCTTTCCATCTCCTTCCATTCCAGATTTTCAGAATTCCAGCTATGGCTCAGGTATATCTCAGATCATCCTCATCATCGATTCTTATTCTCTCTCACACACTCACACACTCACCGATCAACTCTCTGTTTTTGTCTTTCTGCAGAAGGTGATAATGAAGGTCCTAACCATGACCGACGAGAAAACGAAGCAGAAAGCCATCGAAGCCGCCGCCGATATCCAAGGTAACCTCGCGAATTCAAAATTCAACACGGAACACTCTTCCGAGCTTTATATCATTAGTTTCTGGACGATGAACTGTGTGCAGGAGTTGATTCGATTGCAGCTGATCTGAAGGAGCAGCGGCTGACGGTGGTCGGAGAGATGGACGCGGTGGCGCTGGTGAAGAAGTTGAAGAAGGTGGGGAAGGTGGACATCTTATCGGTCGGACCGGCCAAGGAGCCGGAGAAACCCAAGGAGGAGAAGAAAGAGGAGAAGAAGGAAGAGAAGAAGGAGGAGCCACCGAAAGAGGAAAAGAAAGAGGAGAAAAAAGAAGAAAAGAAATAAAATAAATTCTCTATGGTCCGTCCATGATATTGTTATTTTATTTATTTTTCATAATTAATAATACTAATATAAAAGCCATTTTTCCAGTATTAGCCAACCTTAAGCACTACCAGAAGATAATAATGTTATAGGCATCCCTTTGTTGAAAATTGGAGAGGCTTTTTGTCTTCTATAATCTCTGTATAATTTGGCCAGCTATTTTGCAGCCAGGCTCTGAAATTTGACATTTTTACGCCGCAATTTGTAATTGTTGGATTTTGAATTGAGATTGGTATGGGAAATGAGGATGGGAGCTTGACATTTGACAAGCCACACGGTGGTCCAAAAGGATTCTAATTCAGCAGGTGGAGTACCTCACGCCAAATACTCCGTATTGCTAACGTCTTTTCACAATTTATGCGTATGATTCTAATTCGATCCCTAAATTGTGATCTGATTGCGTGGCGGTATGTTCTCGCTCTCAGAGATGCACACAATATTTTTATGAAAAAATAAATTATGTGTTTGAGAGTCTAATTCAAGTTGACTTGCTTGTTTTAAAATTGCTAGTTTAACCAACACGAACATTATATTTCACCAATTATTAAATCATGAACTCAAATGTTTAACGCTACAATGATTAAATATTTAACCTCAATCGAGATATTGAACACAAGCAACTCATATGTTGGCCAATTTCGGGAACCTGCTATGGAATGAGTTACTGAATAGTATTACTCTCTTGTTCGTTTTGAAAACACGATTGAAATTAGAGAAGTGCTGATAGTTGCATGACGTCGGATGGTAGGAGGATGCCGATTGCGGCAATTAAGTTAAATGATGAATTTAGTACTCGACGTCAATATTATCCTTTACAAATCAAGCATTAGTCAGTTTAGTTATAAGAAGTATACATTTTAGATTTAAATGACTAAAACTATTATTTTTCATATAAAATTTCAGTGAACAAAAATAAAATTCACTCTTTGCAAATATATTTGGGGTAGTTAACATACATGATATTTTAATTTTAAGATGATGTTTGATTGTGTATGAAATAATTTTCTATTTTATTTGAGTCACGTTTTAAAATTAAACTAAGCTGAAGTAACAAGATAATATGTTTTTTTATAACATTTAAAACGAAACATTTTGATCAAATAAAATAAAGAGAAACATTGATTTGGATCAGCATCTGGCCCAATCAAGATATCCACCACAGCAGCCCAACTCATTTTCGTTCCAAATATTTAACCGCCAAATGCCCCCGCCTAAACGAAAAATAAGCCACCAGTCTTGCACTTAAAAAGTTTCAAAATCAAAATTTCAGCATCAAATCCAGCACCAACCCACTCACCTTCCCTCCATTTCCACACCAGAATTTCAAAATGCGCACTCGATTCATCGGCGCCGACGTCCTTCAACCGGCGCCGGTCGAAACCCTAGATTTCCTCCACTGCGCTCCGCCGCAACTTCCGTCGTGTTCCGCCTCCATCCTCGAAGGCCTCCGGAATTGCTTCGATGACCTATCCGTCCTCGACGGCACTCTCGAGATCGAGATTTTACCGATCGAAGCTCCCCTCACCAAGTTCTACTCCGACGTCCTGCCTCAGCTCATCGACCTTCCGGACGGTTTCTTCACAGACGATGCATCTTCATCCAGCTTGAGGACTGGGTGTGTTGATCACTCGGTTGAGATTGATGATTCGCGTCAGGTAAATTCGAGTTCTCACATGCTAAATTCGTATATAATTCGTCAATTTCTAGAGATCTCACTGTGTATTTATATCAGCTCCTAAGTGCTGGCTTTTGGATTGATTACCTTGCTTTATTTGCTAATGATGCGGAACTGTAATGATATAGTAGCAGATCTCCTTGATGTTCAACTGATTATTTGTTCAGTTGGGGTATTTTCTGCTTCTAAAAATCACCATAGGAGGGGTTTTGGCTTCAGATAGCAGCTAGGTATATACTCTAGTGTGATAGGTTTACACGTTCATTTTTGAACCGGAAGCAAAAGACCTAGAGAAACTAGGAAATTAATTATCCGATAAGAATATGCGATGCACTCAAACTTAAGTCAGGATGAGCGATTGGACTGATCATGAGGGTTAAATGTGTTTATGTATCATCAATATAATGTAATCAGATTAGGACTTGGTTGTTGTTCTAGTAACTTACCTGTTTTGTTAACTGGTTCATTTACATGATGTTAGTCTCTCTATTTGTTGTGATTTTTAATTTGGAAGTGCTCTGGGTATATTATCAGGGAGTTATCTAACTAAACTAGTGGGAGATTCCAGAATAGCAACAATTAATTTATGTGGGTAAAATCATTATCAGTCCATTTGATATCATTATTCCAGTTTTTATTAGTTATCTGATACACAGATATTTTACAGGAATATAATGAGATCCTGTTGAACAAGGAGGGGACAAATAATCCAGGATATGACGCCCTGCAGGTTAAGATTTCAAATTCAGCAGCTAAAAACTCACATCCAGTTATTTTTATATGAAACTCATATGACACATTTAGTGCAGGAGAAAGGTGAGAGATCTTCTGATGGCGTGGGCACTACTGATGCCAAATTCTTCCAATTTGAAGCTCCAGCGCTCAGCCCGTTCTCTGAAATGGTTATTACTCATATACTTGAACATACGTGTGTCTATGTATTTCTTTGTACATTCTTAATTGTTTCTGTTGCGTATTTCAGATACATGATCAAAGGGTGGAAGATAAAGTTTTCTCTGAGATTTCCCATGTTGATGAGGATGATGAGGTATACTCTCTACTTAATATCAATTTCATGTTTAAGAAAGTAGTTTCCGTTTTTTATGTAGCTATATGGTTCATATGTGCATAACAAAAGTTCAAATTAGAGTAACAGCCACACATCTAGTATTACTGTGCTGATTCCTGGAGCTATGGCTAAACCACCTAATCAGTCTGTAGAATGTTTTAGAATTAGCAGTTTATGGATAATTTGTTGAGATCATATACCAATTGACATATTGATGGTCAATGGGTCATTTCCTTTATCTTTATTTTTGAAGAAAATTTGAAGAATATATGACTTGGGAATAGTTAACCAGGTATTTGGCAAATTAGGTACTTAGTGGTATAATGGCAAGTTGCTTAATAATTTGTCTTCATGAATATATTAGCATCAATGCCGGGATTAGTGAGAGTTCTGGTGTGAAAACTTTTGTAGAATATTTTGTTTGACCTAAATCTGGAAAGGTGATAGCCTGATAGGCATGCAACTTTTTTCTATTGTTTTTTTAAAAGCTTATATGCTCCAAATCTCTGTCATGATAAAATTTGGTACAATCATGCAGGATTTACCCAGTCTTGAACTCCGGATGCAAGATTTTCTTGAAATTCAACAATCAGTATATTCAGTTTGTCCCATCTCAACAGATTACTTTACGGATTGCTTGGAAGGCGGCTCTAGTACCACAGGAGGAGAACTTGATTCTTCTGGTAAACCTTTTCCTGTGTTTGAAATTGATGAGGATAGTCTGGGTGTCTTCAGTGATATTTCAGTAAGGGATGAACTCAGAACTTTTGACAGCATTGAGTGGGAATCATGGGTACAAGACCATCAAATACCAAGCAGTGATAAGGAGCTTTTGGATTATAAGGAATTTGACCTGCTTGGGTTTTTCTCAGATCACTGCTCAGAACAATGCCCAATATTGGAGGTAGCCTACCCAGGTTTTCTACAAGAAATAGATTTTATTAATGGCCGTGAAGATTCAGACATTTGTCAGGTGTTATTATTCCAGCAGGGGGTCTCTCTGGATGCATTACTTCACCAAAGGAACATAATCTTATTTGAGGAATATCAATTCACTGGCATGGAGCTGTATAATTTTGTTGAAATGTTCAAAGATTCAGGAAGAGTGTTGACAATTGAAGCCTGTGATTCATTGTTTAGCGAAGCTATGCAGTTCAGAAGTTTTAACGACTTAGTTGTTAGTAATGAGCTCATTCTTAATGATGATTCGTTTAGGTCATTACCTGTGCCCATCATTTCTGACAGCAAAAAGATTATGTCGTTTCATTCAGTGGTTAAGAAGATGTTTTCTGTGTTGGAGCCAGAATCTTCGTCTACAACTGATGGCCTATATCTAGATTGGCATGTGTTGGAGGAAGATAAGTGTGGTAAATACTCTTCCTTTTGGGAAATGTTGGAAGAAATAGATACATACACCATCAATTCTACTTTAAGCATGTGTGATGACAGGATGTATATGTTGAAGTTTCTCCTTGCAAGTGATTGTTTTGATGAGCCAAATCCGGGAGAGGAGAATGAAATCTCAAACATACTTTTGCAGCACATGCCTGTACCACCAATCTCTGTTGCTGGAATCATTTCTCAGAAGGTAGGTCATGATACTCCCATAATGAGAGCAAATGAAAAATTCTCTTCTAAAATTGCTCCTGCAAAGACACGTTTTTTTGTTGATTCTGTTGCCAATTCGACCGACGCTGCTAGTGCTTTAAATCCCATGGTCAGTGCTGGAAGGAAAAAGTATAAACCATCTGGATTGTCAGTTGATAAGAACAAAGTACCTACAGGTTCTGCCCCTCAAGTGCAAGAATGGAATATCAAGGTAATTCCTGTGAAGCTGTCAGATGAAACTGTTTCTCTTTGAGAGTTTTCCAGAAAAGTAACATAGAAAATTGTGTCACATACGTTTTTGTTACATGGTTTCTCCTTTCAATATGCAAGTCCAAAAAATCCTCAAGAGTGCTTATATGTTTATGTAAAAGAATGACAAGGTTGGACAAGGTCGTACAGATGCACTGACACTGTTTTCTTCTTCTTCTTCTTCTCCTTTTTCCTGCATCTGTTTATCTGTTTAAGTAAGCCTTACTATGCTATTCTGGTCATATTAAAGAAGCACCCGTGGCTGCTATATTTGAATTTTTATGTGGGTGAAATTTGACACTTGGTCTCACTAAAGTTTTGACTCTAAAGCTTATTATACATCTGCTTGCTTTGACAGTTTTGCATGTTTTTTGTGATGTCAACTGGACTAAATGCAAATTTTGCATAATAGATGAGCTCATCACAAGGACATTTTTCTCGAATTTATTGTACTGTAGTTTGTTATCCACAGTTTATAATACTTAACTTATTGGTTCCTATTATTATGTGGCTGCAGAAAGCAAATGACAGTGAGATGGAAGAGCAGCTAAATTTCTTGCCTGTGGAGGAGCATTGCAAGAGAGTTCCGGTAATAGATGTAGATGAGGGTGAAGAGGGCTTTATGGAGCATGTACAGTCGGTGCCATTGAATATGAGACCAGAAGAAGATTATGTCAAAAAGCCATCCTCCTCACCTGAGATAGTAATTGTTGTTAACACGCGAAACTTTGACAAAGAAATGGTAATTTCCAGAAGAAGCACATACCAGAAGATTCTTGCACTAGAGAAAAGAGGGGCACAAGTTGTAGAGCGCGATCTTGATCTTCCAGTTGATATGGTTGTTAATGCTGCCAATTGCCTTGCATGGTATGACCTGAAGAACATTGGGATGAAGGCTTCAGCTTCTGACGAAGCATTTTCATGCTTATCTCTATGTGTAGAGAATATTGCAACCAGTACCCTAACATCCCTGAGTTATGCTTTCAACAGCTGCATCCTGGTAAATATCTTCCATATAAGTTATAATTCACTGTTAATGTGATTCGATGATTAGCCATCTAAAGTGTACAATTGGATACGTAGAGAACTCAAGTTTGACATGATTTATGTCATAATGATTAGTAATCATGATTCTGTTTGTCTTATAAACATCAGTATCTACATTGTCTGGGCCTCTCACATACATAGATGTTTTACTTCAGCTTATTATATAAAATTACGTGGCATCTAAAAATTTTAGGTCTTTCAAAATCTTGCAAGTACACAGGTGTAGTTATAGACCTGTATCCCAGAGTCCATTTGTTTATAGTTTGTGTATGCTCTATTGTGAAGTCAGAGATAATATTTTGTATGGATATACCAAATTTCCTTTCTATCTCAGAAGATAATTTTATATTTAATGCTTTTAGGTCTTTGAAGGGGAAAAGAATTTTCTAGATGCAGTCGTCGAATCATCAGATGAACTCTATGCAGCTGCAGCTAGCCTGGGAATTGATTTTCAAATGTTCTGTTCGTATTCTTCCATTATGACAGATGAAATCATATTATCATGCATTGAAGCTACAATGAAGCGTTCTAGGGGCCTGTTAACCACAATGCCAGATTCAGAAACTCTAGGCGAATCTTTTCTGACTGCTTTCCCTTCGATAAATCCACTCTCAGCTCATGGCATATTGTCCTCCTTGGCTACACTTGGTGAATTTTTAGAGCAGCCACACGACTGTAGGATGGATTTGGTTAAAAATTTAAAAATTCCCGATGTCAGTGTTGCACTGCTTGGTCTGTTGTGCAAGTATGGGGAACGAGAGGATTCTAAATCTGGAATGACTGATAGCTCCTCATCTGCATCATATTCTTCTGACAGATTTCAGATGAAAAGTAATCAAGATGCAGTGAAAGGGAAATGCATTGATGATCTTTCCAGTATCGATATGAATGCATATAATTTAGCTTCTTCTCTCAGTGAGCCCCATCCACTATTTTCTGATGTCCCTTTGAGTCCTCCAAAAGCATTTGGTTCAACAAACTTTTGGATGTCTGATATCCCTGATATTGAAGGGTGCAAGAATCTGGGATTATCCTCTGGCAGTAAAGTGTCACATAGAAAAAGGAATGCAAACATGATGATGAATTCATCCAAAGTATCTTCACTCAATTGTTTTCAAATGGGTGAAAGTTCAATGTCACAAGAGAAAAAGAAAGTGATGAAGCCTTGGGATGATGAATACTTTATGGGAAAGCAGTCAGCAGATATGGCTGCACAAACACATTGGCATGAGCATGATAAATATGGAAACTCAGCTGAAGATATAATTGGTGAAGTCATTGATACTGATCTCTGTGCAACATTTGGAAAAGATATTTCTACCTTAAACTCTTTCAGTTTCTTACCTCATGAAGTGGAGAAGGACTCTGCATCAAGGATTAATAGAGCTACAAACAAATCATCATTTGGTGCCACCAGCTTTGCTACTTTTCCGATCCCTAATGATACTGTCTACCAGTCTGATGCATGGTTTTCTGAGAATAGAAGTGAAAACAGCTCAAAGAAAGTTAAGAATGCTCAAGTTTCCAGTCTCAGTAACTGTGAGTTTCGTTATGAGCAACTAAAAGGGCTATTGCACAGTGATGAACCACAGAAAACTGAACCCTGTTACCAGCCAGTGGAGAAAATTGGTGCCGACCATTCCAGTGGTACACCACTTTGGAATGCTATCCATTCTGGTGGCTCTCAACAACTACGGGAGTCACCTTGGACGATTGAATTCCTTAATAGGATCAAGGAAAAAAGTAGAAGACACCAGCAGTCTCTTCCACGCGGCTTATCTCCTCCTTGTTTTGTGCCCTCTAAAATGAGGTCCAGTGCTAGCAAGAGAAAAAGTCCCTCTATCCTTGAGTATTACAAATATCAAAAGGATGGCAACTCAGAAAAACCAGCTGACCACAAGAGACCAAAGCAATCCGCTAGGCGATCACTTGTGAACAAGCAGCCTAAAGCTTCAAACTCAAATCGCCCCACATGGACGCCTGATGATAAGAGATCAAAGAGGGTATGTTAAATTCCCTATGATAAATTAGTTTCTCCCAATGCATTATTGTTATCTTAACTTGCTTTGTATTGCAGACTCTATCTTTCACATCAAAAGGAATTGGAGGGCAGAGCAAGCTTATTTGGAGTGATGATGGCTCTCATCTTTTCCATGAAAGATTTTTAAGTTAGTTGTGATGATTACAGGTGATCAAAGAATATGTATAGCGTGTTGTTATTATGGACAAAAAAGGCTTTTGATTTTAGGCTGTATATGTTTTCCATGATTCGTTAATGAAAATAATTTTTATACAAAAATATCATGTCTGCTAAGAGTTGGTACATATCATTATTTCTTCATCTAGGATAAACCCATATAGTTCTAAGAGTTGGTAAAGAATAATTTTCTCCTTTTGTTGTATTTCTCTGTCATTCTTTAGAAACTACCAATGCCATAGAAATGAATTTGTACTGAAGCCCTTTGGCTTCATAGTTTCAGAACCAGCAGTGGGTATTAAGCAGCAATCTCATTTATCTACAGACTATGTTAGTGGGGATATATTTGTCTCTCTGTCACTTTGATCATTATTACTGGATTCTTACTTTTTCAGGACTGTTCAGACTTTGTGGCTTTATTGGGTCAAACTCTCCCGATTAAACATACCCTTGTGAAGTTTTGACATATTTATGCATGTTAGGCTGGGATTTGTTTACAAGTAACATATAGTTCTTTTTACAAGCTCACAGTGGCAGGTATTTTTCTTCAGAAAAATTAGTGTTCTTTGCTGTTTGAGATGAGTGGATATCAGAAATGACCAGTGTGAGAATAAAAAACGGCCATCTTATGGATAGATATTCCAGATTCCAGCATCTACAATCTGTCATTTGCTTCACTCAATCATCACTATGTGACGAAACTTAGAGATGGTATACATGGTATTTAGCACAACATTATGTCTTCTTTCCATTTCTCAGGTTGCGAACTGTCATGACTAGTTGTTGTCTTTCGCCTTCTACCTCTGCGAACTTGAGACTCATTTCGGAATATCTTTCTTGCATTTCTTTTAGTTCAACTTCCATATGCGTCTTCCCTTCCTTTAGGGATGCTATTTCATTTACTAATTTGGCGAGTTGAGATGTATGACTTCCAGTTTTCAGTTCCTTTCTTGAATGAGAAACAGTTCTGGTGGGAAAAGCAGCAAAATCAACATGTAATGCACATATGTAAACATAAACAGGGATCTGAGGCATCTCATGGGAAAAAAGGAACTTAAAGCTGGGAATGACAAGCTATTAACAGGTACCTTTTTGATTGTGCGTTGTAAAATTTGATTTCTCCTGCAGGACAAGGGCCATCTGAACTGTCCAAGTCCTCGGTCTGTGCGTTTTCCCCTTCACCCCTTTCTTCAGGTGCTCTACCATTTATGATTTTGTTGTTAAATCCATTTTTCTGCAGATCAAGATTATAATATATTTATTTGCTTCCAGAATCATGATTCCATGCCAAAAGCACTAAACATAGAGTTCTCTAAATTTATCTCTTAATGATCTGTATTATGAATCATGCTTGTTATCAGAAACTAGTGTCAGCTACCCATGAATGCAATTATTTGTGCTTCAAATATACCATTGCTAAAAAAAATGATAATAAATAACCTGTTGGATTGTGTCTATGTATGCATCCTGAATGTGATACTCCTTGGCTCTGCTAATGACATCTTCTTTTTTCTTCTCAAAAATTAAAGGCAGTGTTAGGATGACATTATTTATCGTCTCTCAGTCACAAAGAGATCCATCCATGATATAATATGAAAAAGATGCTAAAACCTTATTAAATGCTGGTATAATATTGGAAATATACTTGCATATTAAAGTCAAGTAATCTTTACTAGGAATGTAATGAGTCCTCAAAACAAATACTGTCAGTCTTCCTTCCTAAGCATGTTCCTTATCTATTGATGATGTCTATGTTTAGTTCTTCTAAAGCTAAAGTAGCTTAGAAAACTAGTCCTTCATAAATTAGTGCCCTGTTGAGTAATAAATTAATAATTTTTTACCTCTATCAGATCAGGGTACGAAAATATATACCGTCTTTGTAAGATAGCTTGTTATCATAGAGATGAATATTGGATACAGTTAGATACGTTAAATTCCTGTTGATAATAGTGCTTACCTGTACATTCTGGAAGACATGTTTCTTCTGGTTCCTATTCTCCATGTTCAAGGCTTCTGAACCACGACTTAGCGAATCACATCGGGTACGGAGATTTTGTAGCTCTTGATGCAAATTCTCTTCTCCTTTCTTCATCTCGTCAGTAATAGTCCTCAAGTTGACATTTTCCTCTTTTAGGCATTCATATTCCCTTTTCAGTGAACAAAGATTGCTTTCCGTTACTTCTTTTTCTTCAGTCCATTTCTTCAGCATCTCTAACTCAGCACACTGTTTCAGTTTCTCTTCCTTGAGATGCTCAATTATTTGGGTTTTACTCCGAATTACATTTCTTAATGCTTCTTCTGCTTGTATGGCCCTTCGCTCCTGCTCCACCTTTGCTTGACCGGCTTCTTTCACCTCATCTTCAAAATCCTCTGCCTGCATTCTCAGCTTCTTCTCCAAGCTCTTAACTTCAGTTTCAAGCTCACTTATTCTGGTTAAAGCCCCTGAGTATAGCAACTCTTGCCTTTTTATTTCTTCCCTATAACTTTCTTCCTGGTGTTCAAGTTGCTTCACTTTGGTCAAGGAATCTGAATAATCTTGTTGGATTTCCATATGTTCGATTTGATTTTGCTGTAAGCTAGTATAGATGTCTACTTTTTCTCTCAGTGCCATATCAAAGTCCAGGGTGAGCTGTTGAATCTGTAGTGCTAGTTCTTCCTTTTCATTTCTGGTGAGCTCAAGCTCATCAGATAAGCCTACCAGCTCCTGCTTCAAGAGTTCTAGTTCTGCTGCTTTTTTCTGCTCCATTACAGTTTCTTCATCGCCTGCTTTTAACTTCTCAGAAAGATGTAACAATTCCTTACCTTTTCGCTCCAATTGATCTTGAAGATCTCTTATAGCAAGAATCAGTTCTGAGTTTGAGTCTTCACTCTTCTGCAGCTGGATTTTTAACTTCTTGTTTAAGTGCTTCTGTTGGCAAAGTTCTTGGTTGGCCTCTTCTGTTGCTTTAAGTGGCTTGCTTTCTGGCGAGGTCTGAAGCTGCTCACATTTTGTCTTAAGTGTATCCCTTTCCTGATTTAGGGAGACGACTTTTCCAGTCAATTCCTGTACTTTCCTGGTTTCTTTTGCTATTTGCCTCCTCAGGGACTGTAATTCCATTTCAGAAACTTCTGCCTGCCTTTCCAATGTTTTAATTTGACTTTTCATCCCAGTAGCATCATTAGTCTCCCCTGGGCTGTTTGTCATTTCAGTTACACTTTTATCTGAAGAGTCTTCAAACGACCAATCTTGGTATCTTTGGTACATATGTCCTGAGCCATCCTCATTCATATTAATGTTGATTTGGGACTGATCATGGAGAGGATTTTGTCTGTTTGGTTCCTCCTGTGAAATAAATGGTACCAAAAAAGAGTGAATAAACAGCTGTAGGCTATGTGCTTTATATATTTCATTTGCAGAAGCCTATTGCTATTTGTCTCTGTTTAAGCTAATATTGCATTCAAAATACTAATCTACGATAACTGCCACTTTTCATTTCATGCATCCAGTAGATTTCGGTTTTTTGAAAAAAAAATCTAAGCAGCAACTTCTTTATTCATACTTTGTAGTGTCATGCATAAGTATGAGAGGAGAACAACTTGAGACCTTACTTGTGTATCACCAAGGGATTTGGTCTCTAGTCTGCCAGATTCATTCAGCTGCCCTTCCATACTTCCATTATAGTAATCATGTGCCGGAGTTTCATCTTCCCCCGTGTATCTGCATATGCCTCACCACCTTACAGTATCATCATCTAAATAGGAAAAAGATTGTATCTGATTATATATGTATTTACCTTTCATCAGAAATTCCTTCCAGCCTTTGAATGGTCACCTGTGATACAAATGTGAGATCGTAAACTTGTTTTTACAATTCAGTTTCACAAGACAATCGAATTTGCTGTTAAAATTGCAGCATTCATTGGTTTCTCACAGGGGTTAGGCAGGACAGAAGAATGCCAAGATAAAGATATGAAATTCTAAGTTTCAGTGCAGATGTGGAAGTGGAATATCTATATCCCTGGTAATATTACATTTGTATAAATATCTATTGTTGCATATCTGTATAGTTGCAGATAGAGAACTTACATGTAAAAAAGCACCTGAAGTTGCTGGTTCTAGAGGTAGATATATCATCACAGGGTTGGAAGCCTCAAGGAAATCCACAAAATCTATTGCTGCTTCTCCGAAGAAACCTGATTTCGATGATCCCTGCAAGAGTCCCAATAAGTTTTTGAAAGTAAATTTGGGAGGGAACTTAATCTCTTAGCTGCCTTGTACGCACCGTTGAGACAACTACATAGTAGAGCTTTCCTTTATACATCCCAGTTTTTGTCTCTTTCACTAACTTCACTGTTTCAAATACTGGATTTTCCCATGAGCAGGTCCCCTCAAGGATTGGAGATTTCCCTAGCTTCACAGTTGGCTTCCCCACATCTGCTGGAACCAATGAAATCATCATGTTCTTCGCTTTCAGCTTCGGCACCTATGATGATCCCCAGAATTCAAGGTTAGAAAAATTGTAAATTTGTATCTTTAAATAATTTAAGTTCCTACTGAACAACAAATAGAACAGTACAAGTGGTACCTGTGTTGCCTGAAAACTCATTTTGAATACAACTTTGGTCTTCTTCTGGCTTTTCCATGATGCAGACTTGAACATTTTCGAGCCGAATTTCGACAAATATGATGGCTTCTTCCCAGATTCAAAATTTGCAGAAAAATTTGGTTATGGTTCCTTCTCAATGAAGGAGAATCATATGCTCTTCCAGGGCTGCAAGTTTGGAATCTTGTCCCAGCTCTCCCACCGCCAACTCAGGAGCCAAATAATTCAAAAAGCTAAGCAGAAGCTTTTAATTCTGAATTATATGGGCGCATTTAAGAAAGCTGGAAAGTTTGTCCAGTGGCTTTTACTGAATTCTGTATGGCACCTATTCTATACTAAAAGTAAATACCACACTGTTTCCTTCATGTGGTAGTACTGCTGGCGATCACTTTTAAATCCTCACAGTGTCAGTAAGTCAACTTTTCTGCTTCGTTTTTTCTAAGGTTTGGATCCGTTGGTCATTAAAGTCGGTTCACTAATTTGGATCTGCTTGTGTGCGTGATACTGATAGGTATGAATTCTTGCTGCAAGAGCATATGAAATGTTCCATTCAGAATTTAATTAAAGGTAATGTTTTGCTTTCACATAACTGCGCCCATTTTGTCGGTTTTAAGATACCAGTTTAGATTAATCAAGGTTTTTGGATCTTGGCCGGCCAGCTGGAATTGTGGTATTTATTGTTGACCCCGCCAATGTACAGCATGTGCGTAAGGATAGAATCCCCGGAGACAGACATGGTTGTGTTTCTAAGGTTTTGGGTCTGCCCTGGCCCCAAATGGGTTGAAGAGTTCATTTCGTGTTCAAAGGTAGCTCTCATCTCCACTTACAAGTGTTCATTTCTTAATGATTTGCTGCAATTGTACCACATAGAAATGGTAGTATATGCATTTGGTTACAGTTTTTAACTAGTATATTTTTATAATCTAGAAAGTCGTATTATGAGACAATTTAACCTTTATTTGTGATTCATGTTGATACTTTTTGATACTTTTTGATATTTTAGTTATAATATATTTATACAGTGATTTTATTAAATTTAACAATTTATTAAGAAGTTTCGTTCGATATTTCGAATACTTATATCTATAATCTAACTATAAATGTGTCACAATACCATATGAAACATGTATAATTGATTGCTGCCAACTCCTAATATATGTCAAAAAAAAAAACATTTTTTGTTCTCAGTAATTATTTGTGTTACTTTCAGTTTGCCGGCGAGGGCACTTCCATACAAGGCAATTGGCAAAACGACATGACTAGATAAGTTTCTTGAATTATTATTTTCACACATGTCATTTTGATTCTTACCTGCCATCATGTGCGGTACATATGTTTATGTTATCTGTCTAAATTGAGATATACTTCTTTGTATCATATACTATCTCTGTGGAGATTCTGTATATTTCTGTTGAGGTTTTATGATAAAATCGCATCAAAGAAACCAGTGCTTTGTTTTTCCAGGTCCTTCATTCTACTATTTTCCAG
Organism: Sherardia arvensis; assembly: GCA_948330725.1. Lineage (NCBI taxonomy): Eukaryota > Viridiplantae > Streptophyta > Magnoliopsida > Gentianales > Rubiaceae > Sherardia > Sherardia arvensis. Next base: position 48,398,063 of record OX415236.1, read on the forward strand.
GCCGTTCCGGATCATAAACGTGGGTCCCGGCCTATTAAAAAGTCATGAATCCCCCGGAACCCGGCACGGCAACGTTGGCAACCCAGTCTTCCAGTTAAGTGAAAAGTTGCTCATTTGTCTGTAGTCTTAGTTAATTTCTTTGTTAATGACTAGTTATCCTCTAGTTGTTATTTTTTGTTGAACAAAGAATTTTCCACTAAAAGGATGATTTGAATCCCTTAAAATATAGATCAAAGTCTTCGGAGATAACATAAAAAAATTCGCTGTCACGGATCAAATGAAAGCAATTAAATGAGCAGCGTAATTTGTAGATGAAATTCTAGAGACTTGTGCCTATTATTGTGAGTAATCACACACAAACACATAGAGAAACTGATTTTTGATAGAAAAGATTAGAAAAATTAGTGAAAAATATTGTGAACCGCACGTCCTACCTTCTCAAGTCCCGGCTCGTGGTGGACATGCTGCCAAGAAGGACAAAATCTGATTATCTGCGATCCCGATAAGCCTAAAACGTATCTCTATCTTAGCCCATTCCTTATAGAGAAGTTTCGGTTGTTGAATTCAATTGCTTCTGGCCCCATCCATTGATATAATAATCATCCTTGAAAACGACTATGGATAAAAGGAGTGAGTGAGCATAGATTTTAGGTTTGCTGGCACAATTCAACTCCTCAAATTTCTCTTCTTATCTATTATCTCTACTTCTGTACTCAATTGTCTGTATTGGAGTTTGGAGGTTCTCCCAAGTAACATATAATTGTGTATTTTTGTGAAGACCGAGGAAACCAATCCAGGAAAATGGCGACTGGGATAAAGGCGCTACCTTTTGCTCTGGTGACACAAGTTCTGGGCGTGGCGGCAATTGCCCTGGTGCTCATATGGTGCATAAGCTTCAGAGGCGGATTAGCATGGGAAGCCACCAACAAAAGCCTTATCTTCAATGTTAGTCATCTCCTCACTTCCATTTCCTTATGTAGTTTGTCCTGTTATATGTGGATTAGTTTAGTGTGTAGCTTCTGTTGTGTCCAGTTTTGTTGGTTGAATGTATTAGTCAGTGAAAGGACATGTTGTTGCTAAGCTCCTTTCTTTGTTTATGATCAAAACTCAAAAGTATTTGTTGAGCAGTTTAGTTGGCCTTAAATTCTTATGCTTTACTGTAGTGGCAATTGGCATAGACTACCAATTTTTTCATGTGGACTGCTTACCTAGTTTTATGCTCTAATTCTTTGTATTAGTGTGTGACATAATCCTAACTTTAGATTATTTTCAGCTCGAAAGTTCCACGTCCGGCAAATGTCATATTTTTCTTTATGTTTATTTCTTTTAATAGTTTGCTTGGTACTGCTGGAGATGTCTAAGCCTCACATGTCTAACTGGTTGTTGTATCTTCACATTGTACACACTTTCTTATATCTAGCTTATGCATTTCTAAATTCATTCGATGACTTGAACATGCGTGAATGTGATGTTAACACTGCTGTTTATTGATTTTCAGTACTTTAAGCTTGAAACCTATGCAATACTAATAGTTTGGTTAGTGCAATGTCGCTTATTGTTCTTATTCCTTTAAAGTGGGAGGTGTATTACTATGACACTGTTAGAATTTCGGCTGCCATATGTATGTTGAACTTGTAATCAGATTCTTATGGCACTTCTTGTGTTCTGGATGCTCCATTTCTTTTCTAGGGATAGCAAGTCATTTTGGAATTTTAGTAAATTTGTAAAACAAGAGATGATACAGCTTAAGAATGGTGAAAGACATCACATAAATCCTATGCAATCATATCATGTCTGCTATGAAATATGGTAACATCTCTAACGGGGAACTTTTGGACCAGTAACTACAAAATATATTGTTTGATTATATACAAGTCTAACCATTTTCAGCATGTTCATAAACTTAATTCTGTTCCTGATGGAAATTTGCATTTTGTTCACTTTCCAGATTCATCCTGTGTTGATGCTCCTTGGCTTAATTGTTATTGGCGGTGAAGGTATTTATTATGCTTATTCATATAATCCCAGTTTGTTTTTATTTACTACTTTACTGAAAAGCCTTTTGTTTTACTCAATGCAGCCATTATAGCATACAAATCTCTTACACTGAAAAAGGAGACAAAGAAACTTATACATCTAATTCTGCACACCACTTCCCTCATACTTGGCATCATCGGGATTTACACAGCATTCAAATTTCACAATGAAAGCAACATTGCCAATCTCTACAGTTTGCATTCTTGGCTTGGAATTGGTATCATTGTTCTCTATGGTATACAGGTACTGTTCTAGATCCTACAGCTACTCCTTTTACTTCTTCCTTTTTTAATATGTTTTTAACATAGTAGAAAGTATACACATTCATATGAGAATTTGAAAGCGTGCTTATTTAGTACTGGACATTTTGTTGCAGTGGATTTTTGGATTTGTAGTGTTCTTCTTTCCTGGTGCTGCGCCAGCATTCAAGCGTGACTCGCTTCCATGGCACGTGATCCTCGGGATTTTTGTATACCTCTTAGCTGTTGCGAACGCTGCATTGGGGTTCCTGGAGAAACTCACATTCCTCGAGAACTCGGGTCTTGCTAAATATGGCACAGAGGCCTTCCTGGTCAACTTCACAGCCATTGTCACCATATTGTTCGGGGCCTTTGTCATTTTAACAGTCATTTCTGAGCCTGCTGCAGTAGATGATAGTGGCGCCTACTCTGCCATTGAATAGTGATGATGCTGTTTGCTTACTATGGGCCTGTTTGTCTCTTGCTGTATATCTCTGTATGCTTAAGCCCAGATACTTACTTGCCCATAGCTTTGTGGACTGATTTACTATAAGCCCAGTAGGGCTATCGTTTTTAAAATTATGTGCATTGTCTATCAAGTTGAGATTTGAGAATAGGCTCGTAAGATAGTTGAATTTTATGATTTGTATATTTTCAAAAGGCTTTTGATTCCGAATGCATATAATCTGAAAGTTTATAAATTTATATGATGCCTTAATAATCTGATAACTTATAAATTTGCATAATACCTTAATAATACTTTAAAATTATGTGAATTTTGATGGAATTAGGGCGATTTTTCACAAGAGATGAATCTATTTTTTCTTCACTTTATTTTTCTAAACATGGAGACGCTCCTAAACGATATATTCTTGACCATCTAAGTTAGGGAAGGGCAGCCACGCCCACTCGACCTCTTCAGTTTCGTCACTAAATTTCATCTTTTTTAAAAAAATTCTTCAAATTTCTGTATGTTTAGTTGAAGGAAGGTTTCTTCTGAATCAAGTAAATGAAGATTAGGGTGAAAAGTAATATCTTCTTTGATTTTTCTTCATTCTAGAATCATTCCTGTTTCCTAAATTCAATCCTAATCTGTTGTGGATTCCTTTAATTAATGACTCATCAACCCCAGCTGGAATTTTGTTTGAAAATTAGGGATATGCCCCCACACTAACGTTATCAATCCACTACCAAAGAATAATCCCTCACCTACAAATATCTTACCGCCAAAACAAAGCTGGATCAAATCTTTATTCGCTTTATTTAATTTAGTAATATATTTTTAATCAAGTTTTAATTTGTTGTTAAATGAGAATCTTAATAACTGGCTGAATAGCCTTTACAGCCACTGTACGTGATCGTCGTCTAATTCACAATTATTAGCTTCGCTCCACACGCATCTATACACACACAACACAGTGAGTGCGTGGGTCAAGGCAGAGCTAATTTAATTAGATTCGATCTGTTTTGGCTTGCTTAGAATCCACTTGTTCGATAATTATAGCAAACTTAACAATACTATTCCAGCAGGTAAGACATATTGCATGAAGAAGGATGCTAGCTGGATCTCAAATGACAGCTTCCTAATTTGCCTTTAATTTTAGCATCCATTGGTGCCAAAATCATACTATCCAAGTATACTTCCATTTGTCAATATGTCAGCTTACTTTAGTTTAGTTTAATTTGTTGTGCGGTGAGAAAATAGCAAATGAAAACGTGAAGAGGAAAATTAAGAACATAAATTTACGTGATTCACCAATTATTGGCTACATCCACGGGAATGAAACATATTGTATTAGATAGGTACCCAGGTTACGGCAAAATAAGGGGCTATTTCACTAAACCCTAGTTAGTGGGTCCGAAACACACATTCAACCCAAGTCACCAACACCCCAATAAAGAGGTAATACATACTGTTGGACTGGGAGGCGGAAACGCCTCCGGACCTCCAAAACCAGGTTGCGCTCCGCCCCTGAATTCCCCGACTTACTGACCAAGCAGTGAGAGCTCGTGCTAACTCGCAGTAGCGGCTAATACGGCATTCAATGCCTATACCGACACAGTTAAAGCTAAATAAAGAGAAAGTTGTTCAGCTACCTTCTTGTGTGAAAATTACCATATTACCCTTGTATATTGTTAAGTTTTCCCATAATCATAATTTGAGAATATTTTCATATTGTATTTTGGATTATAAAAGTACTTGAAGAAACCTTGTACTCTCAAATTATAACTAAAATTGATGGTGTACTTGTTAATTGATGAGTTTGAGACATACATTTCAAGTCATTTGTAATAAATAACAAGGGATACAACATAAAAGAAGACCATTGTTAATGAATCTATGATCTGTTTCTCTAATTCGTGTGGTTGGCGGGTGAGGCCATGAGTTCGAGGCAACAACGCAAATTCGTTGTCAATTGATTTACATGGTCATTCCTCTACTGATGATTAATGATTATCCATCTGGAGTGGTATGCATATCATACCTCGTATGACAATTGTCATCAACTTTATAATTTCCCATAAATGTCATCAGCAATACGTGCCACGAAACCAAAACGATGGTTTAGTGATAATACACTCTTCAATATTGCATAAATAGTTTTTGAAATCGTGATGGATGATATTAGTAGCATAAGTTTGGCGTTGTTCGAGTTGAATGGTGTTACCCTGAACTGTATTTATACTAAATAATATTAAATTATACTGATCAGTGTTGTATTGTGTTATGATGTGATGTGGTGAAAAAATGCATACATATAAGTGATAGTATGAATTGAAATCTGATAAAATGAGTTTACGAGTGATACAATTCACTCATTTTTAGTTTATTACGCACAATGTTCAGTAAAATATATTAATTTAAATATTTAAATAAAAATTGTAATTGTGTTACTACACAACAATTTTTCTTGATCAATATTTGTTTTATTTTGAAAACGATTTAACTTGAAAAGAGATGATTAGTTTTGTTTTGTGATGCAGTATCAACTATTGATGAGTAATGTGTGTACTAATCAGTACTAATATACACCATATTGTGCTGACTAGTGTAATATCATGCTAAATATGAAAAATAAGTTAACTCTAGCTTGGAGTCGATGTCAATTTTGACATTTCTTGCGGTAACTCTAAAGATGCAACGATTCAGCTAAGTAATTTCCACATTTCATTTTGAATGTATGGGAAGCCAAAGCCATCATTTCTTGTAGCCCAACACACGCAAAAGCCACGCAATTTGATTTTGACTTTCTTCATCCTTCCTGCTTTTTACTTTAATTCAAAATTTACTTCATACTATCTTTATGGTATTATTTTATTTCATTTTTTTGAAATAAAGTGTAGTATGTATACAAAATTATACTATTGGTTGATAACAAATATAAAAAGTATTCATCTTTTTTTATCTACAAAGTTGTAACCATGTAGTAAGGAGTACCAAAGCTAGCACCCTTTTATTTAGTAATATTATATGAAAAGAGTTAGTGATGCTAATTTTTGTTCTAAAGCAAAAGTGTTAATCATTACCCATACAATATAATTTAATTTAACATGGGTATTATTGCATCACTATACAAATATATGATGAAAATTGCCAATTTTATTATAACTTTTCCTGGCTCATTTCTTTCTATATTTTTTTTCAAAATCGACATTGGTGTGCAAAAATGAGCATTAATAAATATCATCTTATACGTATCACAAAGTGATTTTTAAATTGAACCGTCACCGACAATTACAAAGGGTATATTTAAACTACATGTCACTAGTAAAAGTTATGAACTGTTAAATAAAGAATTCACATCCGCATCTCAATGACAACAACCCACAAATACGTTGATCCGTGTTATCACATCGAAACACCTTTTCATCCAAAGTATGTTGAAAAAACCGTAGCAAGTAACAAATCAATAAATGTTTATTGATAAGAGTATATATAACAAATTCAAAGAAAATATGAATTTGACCAAATTAAATTGTTGAAAAATAGAAAAGTTGATGGGTAGAGAATCTCATACATATTCAATAACAAAATGCATAAAAATTAATCAACATCACTCATTTTTACATAAGAGAAAGGATGTGAAAATAAATAAACGATTATAATATTTACTAGGGTTTAAAGTGTTATAGAGCGAAATATTGAAATTAAAATAGGTTAAACGATTGATTACAACTTGAAAGTGAGACTTCACAATAGTTAAGATAACATTCATACAACTCACTCTTTTAAAAATATCATAATTTACCACAATAACAATAAATGAAAATACATTATAATTTCATGAAACAAAATGGATGATGAACAACATTGTGGGCGAAATGGTCTTAAAAGGATGAGGGCAGGTAGGGAATTGCCAACTCCAAGGTGGGCCCGAATACCGACGTGAACAAATGGCAAAGGACAGCGTGGCATCCCCCTCCCTACCAGTATTTGTACACACACTTAACTGAACCAACTTCATATCCACACAGATTCCCTCAACCAAACATCTCTCTGCTTTCCTCTTTCCTACATTCCACCTTCCTGTTTCGTTCTACTTCCTCTGTCCTTACCTTAAACTCCGCTAACTCGCCATGGGAGAAGAGGACGTGAAAAAGGTCGAGCCCGAGACTTCCTCCGAGGCTGCTCCGGCCCCACCACCGGCGCCGGTGCCGGAAACTGTTGAGGCACCTAAAGATGAGACCAAAGCTCTGGTTCCAGTTCCAGTTCCAGCTACTGAGGAGAAGCCTGATGACTCCAAGGCTCTTGCTATTGTTGAAAGTATGTTTTTTTTTCAAGAATAATTCTTGTCTTTTTTGTAGTTCTGTTAGTTAGCTGTTTGTTTTTATCCATGTTTTAATGATTTAGCCTTTAGTTCTGCCTAGATTAAGCTTGTTTTTTTTACTTCCATGTATGAAGGTGAAAGATAAATCATGGTAAAGTAACAAGTTTTGCATGAATTTTATGTGAATCTGGTTGTTACTTGTTAGATGCTCCTTTTTGTTTTGTTGATACTTCTTCATACATGGATTCTTTTTTTTTAATCACTTTTTATAATCTCAGTAAGGAATAATTAATAACTTAAATCAGTGGAAATTTTATATGTTTAGATTTAAGAATCTATGATTGAAAGGGAGGTCATATGAAATTCTTGATTTTTTTGTTATACAATTCCTGATTTCTGTTTAAAAATTGTACATGTTTTTGTTGCAGAAGCACCAGAGCCTATTGTTGAAGCTAAACCTGCTGAGGGTTCAGTCAACAGAGGTACATCGAAATCTCATTAACATGCTGATTCGGTTCGACTTTTTGTATCTGAAGATTCTGAGTTTGCTTTTGTTATCAGATGCTGTGCTCGAACGCCTTACAACAGAGAAGAGGCTGGCTTTTATCGCCGCTTGGGAAGATAGTGAGAAATCCAAGGCTGAAAACAAGTAAGAGTCAGTTCTGTTCAGATTCGACAGATGATCTGAACTGAGTTGCATCTTTTGATGTGAGTTATATTCCGTTGGCAGGGCGCAGAAAAAGGCTTCTTCCGTAGGGGCATGGGAAAACAGCAAGAAGGCTGCCATAGAAGCTGAACTTCGCCAGATCGAGGTAACAAGTTTACGATGATCTTTGTGTGATTCTATAGTGTATGTTTTCTGGAAATGGAGATTTCATGTTTTTGTTTTGGTTCAGGAAAAACTCGAGAAAAAGAAGGCGCAGTACATTGAGAAGCAGAAGAACAAGATCGCAGCTCTCCACAAGCTAGCTGAAGAGAAGCGGATCATGATTGAAGCCAAGAAAGGCGAAGAACTGCTCAAAGCAGAAGAATTGGCTGCAAAATACAAAGCCACGGGAACTGGTCCGAAGAAATTCCTTGGACTCTTCTGAATCTGATATACCACTCGATCTTCGACTGTAAAGCTTTTATCTTGGTTGTTTTATTTGTCGATATTATAGATGTGTTGTTTGGAGTGCTACAATTATGATTCAGTGTGCATATGCTAGTGATTTGTTGCAGTAGTAATTTCAGATTCAGAACAATGATGTGCATTTGTTGACAAAATTGTACCAATCAAATTATATTCATTACTTCATAAGCAGAAGCATTGCCATTGCATTTCAGTACCAAGTTAATATACATAGCATCAAAACTGCTTCTACCTAGAGATTAGCTGAATTAGCAGAACTGAGTTTCAAAAGTACCGATTTTACCTTCTCCTAGACTGGTTCTTGAGGATGCGTAGAGACATAATCATCAATCCATTGTTGCATATAGTTCATTTCACCGCCACTCGTGATATCATCCAGTTCACATGACTTGGAGCTCGTATGATGCTCCAATGAGGTCGGAAATAAGGGGCCATCCATGGAAAACTGAGCCACGCGCTCGGGTTTCTGCATCGTACTTCCACATGGTACCATTTGGTCATGGTAACATGATGAGGGTTCCTTTATAACTTCAGGAGAGCCCGAAAGAGGAGATTCCTGCTGCTTGGTACGCATCCTCAGACGCAAAAAGTCCCTGATTCTCTGATCTGTTCTTCCAGGAATATGAGAGGCTATTGTTGCCCACCTGAATATATGTCAAAAAACATGACAAAAGGAGAGCAAAAATGGTCCTACTATGAAATGAGAAGCATTAATCAATTTGAGAGAAAATGTTTACTTGTTTCCAAGGGTACTGAGCAACTGAAAGATGTAAGATTTTTCTGCTTCGGTTAGTGGACTGCGAATTAAATCAGGGCGAAGATGTTTAACCCACCTCTTCCTACAGCTGATGCCGGATCTAAGGAGGCCTAAAATCATACACCAAAATTCAATCAACTTTGCAGGCCTGGAAATGCTAGCTCGTACTCAGAACACGAGACAAGATGATGAACAATCTCTTCATAGCTTGAAAGCGAAAATTGAAAAGAAAAAACTGCCCTGGTCACATAAAAAGAGTCCACTTAACTAAAATTCAGTTTTATTTATAGAGAACATGCTCTTAAAAAAAGGCTGTAAAACCAAAATTGAAGAAAAACCTGCAAGTTTAGGGAGAGAAGTCCAACTACGAGGCAAACCATGCTTGGCGATATAATCAACCAGAATTTTGTCTTCTTCGGATGTCCAAGCTCCTTGCGAGCATTCCTTTGTCACTTCAGGAGACCTCAAGAGAAGAGGAGTTTCCAGGGAGTAACAGACTTCCTTGATTTCATTTAGTGTTCTTTCAGGAAAATAATAAGCTATTTCTGTCCACCTGAATATTTTGTCCATAAACATGACAAAAAGAGAACAATATATATCTTGTGCTTGTCCCATATGAAATGAATAATGAGAAGCATCAATCAATATGAGTGAGAAGTGTACTTGTTTCCCAGAATACTGTGCAACTGAATGATGTAATCTTTTTCCACTTGGCCTAATGGATAGCGAATCAAATCAGGGAGAAGGTGGTTCAGCCACCTGCGTCTACAGCTATCAGCATCTTCAAGGAGGCCTAAAATCATACAACAAAGCTTAAGTCCGCTTTCTAATAAGAACAGCCTAAAGAACTAGAATGGAGTAATCGTGTAAAGCTCAAATTCAAAGAAAAATGGCAAACCTGCAAGAAAATTGTCATAGCCATACTCGGTGATGTAGTCCATAAGAATTCTGTCCTCATCAAGTGTCCAATCCCAATTACTTACTACCTCTCTAGTCCTCGTCTCCGTTCTCTTCTCCTTTCCCCCCTAATCATCCAACAAATCCCAATTCATAAATATATACAACAAGCCAAATGTTCAACTTAGCAGCTAGATAAACACGGGAGAGACAAAATGCACAGAGAAACCCTTCCATGTTGCAAGTGGTAAAAATCTTTAGTGAAAAAGGAACAGACTTTGAACACAAGAATCACTTAACAAGAAAATAATGAAATGAAAGCCATTATACATGTAGGGACAGACAGAGAAAGGAAGAACCACCATTTGTGAATTTGAATTCCTTTGAATTCTGGCCCTAAACCCAGGCATTAGCTGCTACCATTACTCACACACAGACATAATATCGCATGAAAAAGATGGATTCATGTAAGAAATTCCACAAAACAATCCCATTTAAACATAATGCACAAAAATGTGAGCTTTATTTCTGCAAACTTTTATACAATTCAAGTAGTTCAACATCCCATTGCATCATAAAACAGTAAAAATGCGATCTTTGAAGCTCACAAAATCATATTCAGTGCATAAAGCAAGTGTGTGACTCAGAGTGCTCTGTTGGGGTTTTGCCTCCGTGGCCTTTTCCATTGCTCCAACTCAGAAAAGGGTAAACGATTTCAAGGAAGAAGATTTGTTGCATACTCCAGAAAATGACGGCAAAGTACACTTGCAAAGCATTTTCTTGAGTTCATTATCATTAATCGAGTGGTTGAAAGTAGATCAGGATGATTTGAGAGGTAAGAAAAGAAAAAAAATATTTAAAATGAGAAAAAAAGAGACTATTTATTGAAAAATAAAGAGACTTAGGGTAAAACTGTGAAATCAATGCCATATACTTTAGGTAATAAACCTCACAAATACATGAGCTCAGGTTCATCTTATTTTCAAGATGCACATCACATTATATCACTAGATTGGATTCATCATCATTAAACAAAACTAATTTTTCTGATTAGAATAAAAAAGGAAAACTCAATTTATGAGCATTCGTCACAATACAGTTTTATAATATTTTTTCAAGTCAATGAATTTTCGTCATCGTTAGAAGATAACGATGTTGTCTTATGCATTGATAACGTATAATGAGGCGATAATATTAACGATTTAATTTATTATTATTAACGCATTATATTATGTAACTATAGAAATTTAGAATTGAACAAACATATAGAATAACAAACATTAAATTTAATAAATATTAATTGATAAATCCATGAATTACCTTTTTATTGTATCATCACTAATTATAATATTTATATGGTCAATTCATGTCTCTGTATTAAAAAATTAATCCCAAGAAAATGAATTCTTTTTGTTATCTTATCACTTTATCATTTTAGTACACCCCATTAGCATAAAAAACATCTAAAAATTTAATAATGTGTAAAAAATTAACGGCTATTAGCGCAACAAAATCGATTTAATTCTCGTTCTCGCCTCCTTCAGTCTAACTATTCAATTTTATTCAGTGATTTACTGAATATCCTGATTCAGAACAATTATGTGTAATTGTTGGCAGCCAAATCTTGAAAGTAAAACTTAGGAAAAAAGCATCACCATTGCATTTCAGTACCTAGTTGATAAACAGTACATAAATACCAGCAAAACTGTTTCTACCATTCACCTGGCTGTTCCTAGAGTTCAGCAGGACTGAGTTCAAAAAGTACTGATTTTGAACCATCTCCTACATTGGTTCAGAGAAGATACATAGACACATCATCGACGCATTCTTGCAGAAAGTCCATTTCAGCGCCACTCGCGAATTCCAACTTCGGTTGCTTTGCCACACCCGCGGCACCATCCAGCTTGAATGACTTGGAGTTGTCCGAGTCCTTACAGCTCGCACGAGGATGCTCCACCGCCATCTGCTTCTGGTTTCCAGCATCAAAATGATCGGTAACTCCAGAGTTTGATTCATCTTTTGTTGTGGATGACACCTGAGACAATGGACTTAGGCTGGCCCCTCGCTCGCGAAAGGTTTCCCCAACTCCTGAGTTCCAAAGGCGAAGGAAGTAGTCACAATCAGATTTGTTGGGTAATGGCGAGGTCGGGAGAAAGGGGTTATCCATGGGAAACTGAGGCACGCTCTCGGGCATCTGCATCATACTTCCATGTTGCGCCATTTGGTGATGATCTGATGATGAAGGTTCCTTTTTCACTTCAAGAGGCCTCGACAAAAGGGGAGATTGCTGCTGCTTAATACGCTTCTTCAGATGCGAGTTCCAGAAATTCTTGACTTCATTGTCTGTTCTTCCAGGGAAATGAGCAGCTATAGCAGACCACCTGAAAATTTGTACAAAAAAATCAGTGAATTTTGACCTAATATCGAATGAGAACTGTTCATTCATCAGCTTGAGTGAAAAGTATACTTGTTTCCCAGGGTACTCTGCAACTGAACCATCTTAATTTGATCCTCTTCGCTGAATGGACCCCGAACAATATCAGGGCGAAGATAGTTCAACCACCTGAGCCTACAGCTCTTGCCACATCTAAGGAGACCTGAAAACATACACCAAAAATTGAGGCTCTTTACTGTTACATTTCCAGGCCAAGAAATGCTAGCTAGACACAACTAACACAATGAACAACCTCTTCTTATAGCTTGGAAGCAAAATCGAAAAGTAAATTCTATACCACAACAAGCCATAAAATGAGTTAAATTTCTAACACAGTTATCAGACTAGTGAACAAACAGGCTAGAAAGGAGAAATGCAGCAGAATTCGGGATCAAACTCGCTAACGGAAAGGGCTAACCTGCAAGCTTAGGGAGATTGCGCCAATTGCCATGGCCATGCTTGGTGATATATTCGACGAGAATTATGTCCTCCTCAGGTGCCCAAGTCCCTCTCCTCACTACCTCCCTGTCACAGCATGGTGCTCTTCCAACCTTCCTCTTGTTCTCAGCAGCCTCCATCCCTTGATCCTCCTTCTTCTCCACCTCCTTCTCCTCCTTCATTTCACCCTTATCCATCCAACCAAAAACAACAAAAATTTCGATTTCAAAACAGCAAAATGAAGGCTCAAATTGTACCGTTCAAGAAACCAACAAGTGATAAAAGGGACAGACTTTCAAATGATATAACTGCAGGGAAAAGGATAGGTCCTTAAACACAAGAATAGAATCTCAAGAAAAATAAATGCTTTGGGATCACATTTACTCAACAATGAAATGAGACAGGCATTATATCAGGCATACAGGACAACCCCAATTAGTGGTTTTGCATCCCTTTCAACTCCGCCCCCCTAATCCTACGCATTTACTGCTACCATTACACATAGCACACTCAAACTCCACAGTAAAATTCAAAACAATCCAAATCCCATTTCAGAATAATGCAGAAAGATGTAAACTTTATAGCAGCAAACTCAAAAAAAGTACAGAAAACCATTCAATTATTGAGCTTTCTGTACCAAATCAAAATGCATCATAAAGCAGTCAAAAACAGGATCTTTTTAACTGAAAAACAAGTGGAATTCAGTGCAAAAGTAGCTGAAAATGGCCTCACCAGCGAATTATTGGCCTCCTGCTTAACCTTTGCCATGGTTGGAGCTCAGAAAAAGGGGAAGAAACTAGAACAGATGAAAAGGGGGAGAAATCAGAAAAAATGTGTTGCATGCGCCTAACAATGACGGCAAAAAGATTGTGGAACCATTTCTATGCCTCTAGATTTCCTATTTTCAGAAACTTTTGAATTAAATTATTGAAAATGCAATTTTTCTTACGTTTTTTTTTTTTTTGAGAGCAAAAAAGACACTCTAGAAAAGCTGCAATTTTATTTTGCTAATGAGTGAGTAGTCATCTACAAGCTTTTGCGTAAATACTTGGGGTGTGTTTGGTTGGGCAAGTTTTTGCAAAACTTGAACTATCCAAGTCCAGTTTTGTAAAATCTTGTTTGGTTCACCAAGTGTCTCAAAATTTACACTTGTAAAATTCTAAAATCAATCAAAGATTTTGTTTCATACTCACAAAATCCAACCCAACCAAATAAGAATTTTGCAAAACCAGACTCTCAAAATCCCAAATAAAAACCCAAACTTTCAAAATCCCAAAACAAAATCCAGACTCTCAAAAATCTTGCGAACCAAACACTCAAACACACCCTTGGTTTTGGAAATGGAACCCAGATCCACCGAGGCTGAGTTTGACAAGTCAAACGCCACGTGACACGTGTCGATTATATTAAAGGCGTTACACTGCTCATTCACCGACCAACATACAACTAAATTATGGAGTTAGTAGGAGAAATACTTATTTAATGCCATCTTACGTAATGTAATAGTTTAATTTTATATATTTTGAGTTTAAATTAGTGATTAGCTTGATTTTTAAATACATAATTATTCATGACTTATTATAACACCGAATGTCTTGAATATTTATTTAAAAAGAGTTATTGTAGTTTCTATTAAATATAAATACATGAAAATTAGCTTTTTTATAAAAACTCAGCCACAAGATTTTAAAATTTTTTATTCAATTTCATATGTATTCAGTCTAGTTTAACTATAATTGTTTAGTTGGTTTTTCAAAACAAAATCGAGCCAGCTTTGACTAAAAAAAGTGATTGAATCAGCCTATTCTCTCAGTCACATCCAAAACTGTTTGGTTGACTAGTCAATTTTTGACTGATTTATTTATACGTGTACCATATGTCACGTACAAAAATCTTTAGTTATATTTCAAAGTCAAGTTAAGCCAATTTTGACTATAGATAAGTGTTAAAAAACATATCAAAACATCTTATTTTTATAATTCATATGTGTTAAATTCCAACTAAACCGATTTAGTTGATTTTTCAAAAGTAAATTGAGCAAAGTTTAATTATGAATTTTTTATTCAATAATTTACATATGCATTCCCTCAGTCACTTCCGAAAATTACGTAGTTGGTTTTTCTAATTCAATTTGAGCCAATTTTGACTATTAAAAAATATTTAGAGAAAACGTAATATGAAGATTCTGAAATATATACTATAAGTGGACCACGAAAAACAATTAGAAAAGATAGTTTTATGATGAGTCATAACTTGTTGTGTATTTGAAAATAGGTTTAATCACATTTGTACTCAATGCACGTAAAATCAAACATTTGTCTTACCATAAAACGCTTTACACAAGTGTTTCTCTATTATATGCTACATATATTACTACAGTCAAAATTCAGCTCCCTTTTAACTTAGAAAAGTCATCTAAGTAATTTAAGTTTGAACGGAGGGAGTGGATAATTTTTTATGCATCATTTATTAAGGGAAAAAAATGCACATGAATTTCAAAAATGTGGAATCACATCACATTTTAAAATCCCAGTACAACAACATAAGTAGTATGAACTTCTCCTGACTTTAATGACCAAACTGCCCCTATAACTCTTGTTTAGTTTTGTTCCAACTTTTTGTTGCAAAATAATTCATGGAACTACTAGTAGACTGCTAGACAAAAGGATCTTAAATGCTGGTTTCCGCCGGCGCCGGAAGTAGGCAACAAACATTAATACTCCGGCTAAGTACGAACAGCCCGTCGGCGTCGCGTATTCATCAATGAATTGTTTGAGTTGATAGAAAGTGATGATGACCATTTGATATATTTAAACGGTATTTCATCGCAACTCAGTTTAACACATATTTTATTTGATCAAAAATAAAATAAAATAATAATTTAACGTACTGTTTTAGCATGTTCTAACATACTTGTATTTTACTCCATTCCATTCACATCTAGTTCATTATAATTTAAATAAATATAAATTTAAAACATTCTCATCTCTTTATTGTGATTAATCACTCTATCCGTCTCTATCGAAATTACACGTTTTTTAATGATATTATCTTTTTATTTTTCTTCACTCATTTATCCAATTTTTAATCTCCACCGAATACTTAATTATTTTTATTTGAATTTTCATTTTATCTCAGCAATTTAAACTGTGACGGATGAATTATATCATATGTAATGATAAATTAATAAAAAGTTGCATGGGCAAGTCTCTTTGTGCATTAGTTTGGATTACTTTCAAGTTTTAACTTTTTCCACCGCGTAAGGCCACCTTTTCAGTACACTAGGAATAACTTCACCTTCACGTTTCTCTCAACTCTCAACTTTCTTTCTTCTTTCCCTTTCCCACTTTCTCATGCACCATCATCACCATGTTCCCAGCCCATAAAAAGCACTCAAAATCCAGTCAGAAAATACACAGAAATTCAGTAAAAAAGATACATTTTTTTGCAGGTTTTCATAATCATAATTGTTCATTACAAAGAAATGGTGAAACTTACCATAATTGGTAGGGTTAGTGATGGGATGCCTCTTGCCCAAGGTCCAAGATATCTCAATGAGGAAAGAAATGACAGCTTTTCAAGTTACCAGCAACAGGGAGAGTTCATATTGCAGGAAATCTCCAGAAAATCCCTCCCACTTTCCGACATGATCATTCGGATTGATGATCAGCATTGCTTCAAGTATGAAGTTTGATTATATAAACTGTGTACTTATATTATCCTCAAATTTCTGGTCTTGATTATTTTTTCTGGTTTGAAGGTACGTGGTGGAGGATGGAGTTTGTTTCATGGCTCTGTGTGATTCATCGTACCCACAAAAGCTGGTACGATGTTATCTGCAAGATCTGGCCATGGAGTTTCGTAAGTTTGATCGGAGCCTCGCGGAGAGGATAACAAAACCATACAGCTTCGTCGGATTCGGAAGTTTGATCGGAAATATCAGAAGACAGTACGTAGATGCAAGAACACAGACAAATCTGGCAAGGCTCAATTCAAAATGCCTGCAAAATGAGGTTTTCATGACAGATGAATTCTCTCAGATAGTAAAGAGAAGGAAAAGATCAGGTATATAGTTTTGCTTTTCTGTTCAAACAGTTTTTGTCTTATTTCATAGTCATGGATTCATGCTTTCATTTTTGTGAAATGTGATAAGATTTCTTGGAAAGAATATGCGAAACACCAGAGCGCGATTCGGAAGTTTGGGGTTCCAAAAGACTCGAGGTATTTTACGTATTCCAAAATACTATTTTGTTTCATATAAAGAGTCGTGTTTCTATATATAAAATATTATATATAATATATTTATTTATTTATTTATTTATTTATGACATGATCTTCATCATTTTGATGTAGATTATTGCACTGAAATGGACACCTATCACAATCCTCACAGTTTGTGGCACACTACTTATATGGAGCAGCCTGTCTATTAGAGATGAATGGTAGTATATATTAGATTTCATTTCATTTTCCTTTCTCTAAATTCTTAATTGTATGAAAATGGTTCCATTTTCTTGTACAAAAACAAATATATATGACTTATGTATACATTGTATTTCCCACATTTGCAACTTTATATATGTAACTTCACTTGCAATATAAAACAAAGCTGTAATCCAGATAGCTAGTCAGACCAACTAATGCAGTTTGCTAGTCAAAACAGCTCGTACGATCAGTAAAATCTGCTAACATGAGTCCATGATCAAAGCCTTTCTTGGAAGGAACATTTATTATTTGTGTGAAAATAGTTACAAGATGATGTTGATGGAGTATAGTATACAAATTCAAGGGAAAATGAATCCCCAAACTACCAAACCTATTCCTTATGTTCATAGTGAATCAGAATCCTCCATAGCTTGGTTTTCACAACACAAAATCACAAAAACATACCATCATTTACAAAACCAACAAAGTCATGATCAAACATTTGATCCTCAAACTTGAGATCATGCATGAAAGGATCTTGAAGCTCAGAACTGTAGTACTCAGGATGCCTGTTTTCTGCAGTCATGTTGAGCGAGTTCTCGAGGCTGTTCTGATCGCGAAATCTGTCTAATGAAAACCACTCAGCAAAGAGTACTTTGGGTAAGTTGGATTTAGAAGACTGTTGTTCTGTATCAGACATCAATGATCCATCCAAGCGCTCGATTGAATCCGAGGAGGAAAGGGACTTCATGGAAGAAGATGGAGAGGATTCAAGGTTGTTTGATGGGGAGTTTTCTGCAATTCTGGCCTGAGCTTCCTCTGTTTGTTCTGTTTTTGCCACTCTCTTCTTCAGATAAGAATGCCAATGGTTCTTTATCTCATTGTCTGTTCTTCCTTGCAGATGTTGTGCTATTTGTGACCACCTGTAACATTACCATGATCTTGATTAAGAACATGAAATCTTAATTGCAAAACTAAATAAAGTTAATCCTTAAAGCCCTGGTCTCCTGAGTTTGTTCATCAATGAACGAAATTGAACTGGACTGAAATGATTATCATTTAACATATTTCACTGATTTGAACAATTCTACAAATAAGGGCATGAAAATGGTCATCCCTATAATTTTCGGGACCCAGCGCAAAAAATGAAATGGTGACTCCTCAATTCTTCTCAAGCTTAATTTATTTCCCAATTTTCTTAAATTTTGCAAATTGTTTGCAATTATACCTTGTGCATAATGAAATATATACATAATTTCAAAAAATATGAGACCCTCAATTTTTTTCCCAATTTAATTTCTTTTTTGATTGTTTTTAAATTTCTAGAAATATTTTCCGATTATATCTCACGTATAACAAAATATATAAAAACTATACAAATTTGGAGCCCAGTTGGATCACACGGATCACACGTGCCATTAGGTCTCATCTCATATATCAACTTATTATGCCATGTTACTAATGTCACTGCATATATCGAGATATTAACAGTCAAACAAGTATATACGAGACTGTAGGAAAAAATCATGCAGTTTAAATTGAGACGGATAGTACGGTAAGTTTGTTTTTATCTTACTTGTTGCCAAGCATGGCATGAAGGGAGAGGATGAGTTCCTCCTCATCCGCACCAAACACTCCCCGTTTCAGTCCCGGCCGGAGATAATTTATCCACCGCAACCGGCAACTCTTCCCGTTCCTTTGGAGACCTGAAAACCATAATCACTGAAGTCAACTTTATTCCAGAAGATTTTAAATAAAATTAACGACGGACGGCCTGATCACTCTTCAAGTCTTCATTATTGTGTACGGTGTATGCGTGTTTAAATTTTTATTAGAAATAAATTATAAGTCGTTTTCCGGTCGTTATTTATTCATTTTCAGAGTTTTAATCCATCATTCCCGTTGAATATAGTTCCCATAGCAGACTCACACACTAGCTAAGATAATACTTAATTTTAAGTGATATATTTCATTCAGTATCTTATTAATCGCAGTAAAAAATACCAACAAAATGATATGGATTTCATATAATTAATTTTCTAGTTTTTCAAAAATTACAAAATTTAATATAAGGATATTTTCTATACCATATTTTGTCGGAGTAAAAATACCGGACTGTATATAATTAATTATAAATCATATAGAATTGATGATATCATTGAGAAAACTTAGTTCCGTTTTGAAATGCAAATTGATGAACATGAAATTCATACCAGCTTACAGCTAAATAAAACATAATAACAATAAGCATAACTGATATTTAAAAGTTCGTCGGGAAATTATTTACCGGCATTAATCGGGACAGAAGTCCAGCAAGCGTGGCCGTATTTCAGGACGTGGTTTTTGAGCTTCAGGTCTTCGTCCGGCGACCATAAACCCTTCCGGTGCTTCATTTTTGCTCTCTCCGACGACGATTTTCGCGCCATTTTCAGGGTGAAGAAGATGAAGATGAAGATGATGGAGTTTGTGCAGAGGAAGAGAAAAGAGTCGGTGGAAATATATAGCTGGCTAGGAATTTAAAGGTGGGATTAGGTAGCCATTTTGGTGATAAATATATATTAAATATATATTAGCAGCCGGAATTATTATTATTATTATTATCTGATAATTATTATTTAATTTTCACGAAATGATGATTATGATAAACTGGGTCGGAACTGAGAAGTTGGTGCATGGACTTTTGTGAGGTCTTGACCATACTTGTACATTTCTTGTCTTGGAGGAATTACTTTATCCGTCTTAAGAAAGTTGTGGTCTTATTTTAATATTTAACATGTTGTGGTCTTATTAAGAAATAATGCAAGTTGCAACTAATGGATTGTTATTTGTTCCCATATCACAAAATTGTGTTAATTCATGACCATCAAAATTACTTAGTGAAGATGAGTTTAACGTGCATCAATTAATACGCTGAATAGTAATTTAGTATGATTACAATTCAAATTAATTTAAAGTATGATTTATACTGTTAACATCTTGAAGATGAGTTTAACGTGCATCAATTAATATGCTAAATAGTAATTTAGTATAATTAATTACAGTTTTAATTAATTTAAAGTATGATTTATACGGTAAACACCTTGAAATACATAAATTACGAACCGGATCATTATCTTGTATACCAAATCGATAATAAACTTGACATGTAAACTAAATCGATTTATAATGGAGTCGAGAACAAAACTAAAAAGCAAAATCAAGCATGGTGGACAAAATTTAATCGATCAAATTAAAGAACAATGCTAATATGAATAATAAATTATTTAATTCAGCAAAGCAAATGATACTTATTCGATTCTTAAAAATATGCTTGTTCAGATGCTCAATGTGCTTTATTGTCTAAAACTTGCCCTAACAAATACTTATTTTTAGGTAGTAAATTTTTTCCTATAATTATTTCTTAAATTTGAATAAAATGATAATTAATATCTTTAAATTTGAATAAAGTGCAACTTAACTTATCAGATATTCATCAAATTATATGCCTCACTCATCGATACCAATTTCTACATGAGAACTTTTTTAATCTTTTTACTAATTCTTAAAAGAGTGTTCTTCGCTTTGCATGGAGAATTTATTTGAATTCTCAATCTACCATTGAGCATTCTAGACTCCTTACACTAGATGTCTCTCAACTTGCGCCCTATGTTTGGAGGATTGTAGCACGACATTTCACTTGTTTTATGAGTGTAAATATACTTGGAATTCAGTGGGAATCTTGCCGGAGATAATGGAGAAAGATCAGCCGAAATGAGAACTTTGGCTTGGAATATTTTTGAAAGCGAAAAATGATGTGCTCTGTGAGTTTGTGCTGATGATTTGTGATGTCATGTGGTTCCGACCTCACATGCAAATCGCCAACTTATCTCAACTTATCTAATGCTTACATCATCAGAGATGCTTTACAGATAGTGCAAATCATCAGAGTTTATGTGGATTGTCCGACCAACTGTGAGAATGTTTTGAAAAGTTCATTTATGCTAGATAAAAATCTTGTAATAGGACTATTTTGAGTTTCTCAACACCGAACTTTGTAGTACATGATCTAACAAATTTTATGAAGACGAGTCCCTAGAGTTGATGTGGATTGTCCGACCAACTGTGAAGATGTTTTGAAGAGTTAATTTATGCTAGATAGAAATTTTGTAATATGATCATTTTGAGTTTCTCAACACCAAATTTTGTAGTACATGATCTAACAAATTTTATGAAGACGAGTCCCTTATAAATTTACACTTGAAATAATATCTCTGAGTTTCATTCGTTCTTGCGATTTATAGAACCCTGAAAAAAAAATTAACCCATTCCATGTATCCGTGTTACCCATAGTCGGTGGCTTCATCTTCTCATTTCCAAATCCTATCTTCTTAATTTTCTCAGAAATCTAATGTGTAGTACAATATACAGTAATTGTGTCATTAAGCATGCTTAAACTTGTTATATTTTATTTCATGCTCATATGCTTAACAGAAACAATAGAAAAAGGTATGTATGTATCAGCAGCGTTTACTTTTCACTTCATTGCGTGATCATTAGTCAATTTAATAATTTAACAGATAGCTTTCGCCTTATTATTTCCGAAATTTTAAAACCAACAAAAGTATAAACTCAATGAGTATTATTCATTCGTTTTTAATTTATGAAAAACTATAATATAAAATAATTAAGTAGCGTCACAAATCGAATCCTTTGGACCAAGTATGTGTACACGATATTGAGTCAATCATAGTGACCAATTAATTAAAGGTGGTTCTATATGAGGTCCAGTTTACTTCCGCAAATCCAAATTATATCTGAAATGACAATAATGCCCCTATTAAATATGTATTATAATTCATGAAAAGTAATTTTATAATTTGGACACGCGTTAAATTATTATATAGACGGGTTTATGCATTCAACGTTAGGGTTTTAGAAATATATTTGTAAAAACTAATAAACGAATGAAGAATAATTATGTTATTTCCCACTTTTATTGGACTCGTAGAAATATAGTGGAGTGGACCTGCATATAATAAACATCTCTATTAATTCTCATTAAATTGGGAGCTCAATAAGAACAAGGTAACTCGTACATAATTGTCGGTCAATGAGGACAACAAATCAAACCTCGTGATTCTCGTTTGAAGTGCTATGAGAGGTGAATTTTCTCATGTTAAAATTGTGCAAGAGAGGAAACATAATCATCACAAAAACATAATATGATCTCTTATATGATCACACTTGGAGAAATTGATGTATACACTCTTTTCAAGCAGCTTAGACATTATTCTCAAGAAATCAATAAGTTATGTAATTTGTGAGATTACACAGTTATAATTTCCAAATATATGTCTACTACTAAGCATTACATGTACTCGATATGTGTGGGATACATCATACATTTATTTAAGAATATTGCAATGAATAATTTTCTCTATATCTGATGATATCGGTAACCACGTATTCAAAAACTAAACTAAAGAATGATTGAAATGTAGTAGTTTTAACTTGCATCACCTAATTAATATAGGTCTAACTTGCTGAGTGCATATTTATTACAATCTCAACTTTACCCTATCATTGTAAGATCACTCTCCCTGCTTGACATAGTCTAAAAGCCGTAAGAGATTTACCAAATTATTTTTACAATAAGACAATCGTATTTAAATCTTCAGCCTAACATATATTCTTTATTTCATTAACAAATAATCATTTGAGTGAATATTTCTTACCAACTATGAAATTTTCGACCGTGTATAAAAGAGCAATCACTTATTTATTCTCCACCTGGGTGTGACAATTGGATTTCCAAATACGTAGCTAAAAACCGGTACTATTTAACTATTTTACTATTCAGGGTTGAGTAGCCGTTAATAATCCTCCAGTCAGTTTGGATGGTTTTAATTAAAATAAAAAAATAAAAATATTAAAAAAATATTTAACGATTGTCATGTAGATGGGCGTCATCCTAATTATTCTTTTAGCCGCTAATTCGTTATGCTGGAAGGGAGAGAAAAGTGTATACATAAACTACTTAGTATATTTCTTCAACTGCTATATATTATGAATTTAATAAACAGTTGTTTTCAGTTTGAGAATATATGACAGAGTGTCATATCCTTTTATTTTTTTCTAATAATTTCATAGAACTTTCATGTATAAAATATAATATAAAAGGTTAAAAATTATATGAGTCATATGGGGGCCCATATTCAACTCAAGTATTATACGTAGTAGTATTTTACTGATCATAGTTTAGATACCGATCCAAAATATTAATGAATTGAAATGATATTATCATCTTTGTAAATTGGTTGGCTTTTCGAAAATCAAATCAGGGCATGTTTGTCTGAGATTATTTCTTACTGATCTGAACTAAATTTAAATGAACTGAACTAAATGGAAGTGAAATTAATGTATTGACAAATGAAATCAGTATATTAAAATTTATCTATATATGATCAAATTATATTTTGCTGAAGTGAATCGAACTGAACTGTTCTACTTATAAATTCCAGCAAACAGGGTCTTAGTTAACAATACTTTCATATTAGCATACTATTTTTTTGAACTACACAGATAAAATATTGTGTTGTATATAGCAACACTCAATATTCGTGTGAAAAGTCGCAAGGCTGATATTGAATTTGAGCAAGGAAATGATTAGCATTGACAGGTAGCCCAAATCTATTGGAATGTCAAGAATTAACAAAAACCACATGTATTTAAACAATAATAAATTAGTTTATTGACAATTAGTAAGTTAATTAACATGCCAAGACTCAAATAAACAAAAATTGTGATTCAACAAAGACGAAGAATTCTAAACACTACATGATGCAGCTTCAACCACGCCATATGCGTCCCACATTTTAAAATGAAAAAAGTGCCCTCTCTTAACTCGACATTTTGATAAATTTTATTGTGAGTAAATTTTTGAAAAACCACATTATAATATTTGGAGTGCAAAAAAATTACATAATTATTCGTTGACCGATAATAAAAGTGAATTTTGATAATTTTTAACTAAATTGATATACGCAGTCCGATATTTTACTCAAATTAGTTTAATGTACAATTGAAAGTACAAAATTTATTCCTTAAATATTGCTAAGTTTTTCAAAAAATATGATAAATGAAAATATTTTTGTAAATTCTTATTGTATTTTGGATTATAAGAGTAAAATGCTGGATTACGTATATAACTCTTTTTTTTATAAACAAAATACTCAAATACTCCTTAACCAAATTCAAAGCACACATATTTCGACATAAAAATACTCAAATACTCCTTTTAACAAAATTCAAAGTGTTCAGATTTCGGCCTAGCAAGCACATCTCACATAAAAAATGGTTCAAAGTCTAGTCCAACATCACACATCAGAAAACGAAAACGAATTATTGAATTTGTAAGAAGGTGGTTGTTAGTGATTATAGTTAAAAACTAGAGCCATAACGTCAACCGAATGTGAGAGTTACAAACGACAAAAGATGAATTTTGCCATGACACGAGGTCACTAAAATTTTAAGATACTGGGAATTTTTCATTGGCCTCGTACCAGTTGTGGCCAATAGAATAACAAAGGGTTTGTTTTTCACTGAGCAATCTGAAAGAGGAAGCTTCGAATGTCAACAATCCTACTATATGCAAACTATCCTTGTCACACTATGTATCTTCTAACACAATAGACCGAGATCACCATCAACAGCGACTCTCAATTCTTGTTTATAATCAAACCCTAAGGCGAAACTTGTCGGTGAGACCTAAAAGGAAAAAGACAACAAAGAGGTGGATAGACTATATACTAGGCTGCTAGATGCATCAAAACCGTCAGTCTGTCGTGTATTTGATGCATAATAAACCATCTACATTCCTAACCTTTCTGCACTGCATTTCACTATAATACTACAGGTTTTCACCGCTCAGAACCAACTTTTGAATAGCCTAAAAGGTTAGATAACAAGAAGTACCAATACACCAATACGACCTTCACAAAAAATGTCCAGAGATTCATCTCAAAATCTCGGGTATCCCATATTTACAAAAGATCAGCTGTTTGTGGAAAAACCTCCCTGCATACATTGACTAGCCATCGCCAACCTACACCTCATCAGCTGTTCTCATACATTTACAGTTACTAACTAACATACAGATGTTGAGAAAAACCCCTCACATACATTCCATGAACTCACTGCAGCACATTACATTCGCTATACTACAACATTTATAAAACCCTTTGCATCATTTAGAAAATAACTAAGGAGTGCATACATTTACTAGAGAACCAACAAAGTAATACATTCTAATTCAGATCATCGGTAGTGAAGATAGCCAGAAACTGGCGAATAGGACAGACTTTGGAACATAAATCTTCAAGTTTTCACCACACATGTCCTCAACCAAATCCTCACAAATTAAACCAAGCAGCAGGTCAAGATAAGTATTTTGAATTTATAATAATAACTTAAATATCCTTGTGCAATAACGATTAGATATCCCCGCCCACGTACCATATGCTAAACTGGAAGTCAACTTGTAGGATCATAGATCAAGTCTTACAAGTTGGACTTGCTTAATCATGGTAGTTCGTGAGCAACAGTTCTCCAGAATGACCTCATGGATGGATCATGTTGAAACCAAATCTTGAGAGCTGCTGTGGGATGGTGGATATCACAGGCCCATACCTCTGTTACACAGAAGAAAAAACACCAAATTCAATAATCAATTCTAAAATGAAGATAAAAGACATCAGCGATTTGAAAATATGCAAAGCACATCCTGATTCTAACTCTTTGTCATGTAAAAGTTTCCATAAAAGAACTAAAGAAATATAGTAGGAAGTGGTGGACAAGAAACAGGTGCCGATTGCACCGAGCAGTTTGAGCAGCTTAAAACTAAATATATGTAAAATTTTAGAAAGGCGGTGTCTAGCGGAGATAAAAGGGCTACTTATTGCCATTAAACATGCATACCTGAACATTATCATAAAGCTCAAACAATGGAACCGCAAGAAGCTTCAAGTTCTTCGGAACAGCAAAGTACTCTCTTTCAGACAGGTGCACAAGATAGAGTTTTTTGCATTCCTGCAATGACAAACAACAACAATCATTACAATCGATTACTTATGTGGATTGGGAAGAAACACGAGGAAACATATTGTTCTATAAGTACCTTGGGTTTAGTAATATGAGGAGGACAGTACGGATACATGATTGTCTCAAAATTTGGTCTCCACCATACAGCCACACATTCACCAATCTGACATGAAAATATTGCATACATATTAGGCCAAAAAAATCAAGAAAGATATAAAGAGGAGATTTTTCTGCTTCACAATGATCGTTTACTATATGTACAAACCTATAATCAAGCAACAAGCCTGAACACCAATCAATATAATAAATCAAATTAGTACCTGCCAATCTGGTTGAAGATTAGGAGTGTTAGCAGCCAGTTTGCTAGACAGCTTGCGTTTCAAACCCTCAACTTCTGTAATACATGTAAATGAGTATATCAGGTCTCAAAATACCAATAAAAAATATGGAAGTCATGGAAGAGAGCTGTACAGTAATAAAAAAAATTGACGTGCTTAGAAAATACACTAGGCTTAAGAGCATAGGCCAGTGTATTCTTATATCCACATGACTCTGTTTACTCATTAAAGAGATAATTTGAGGAAGATTAGAAAAGAAATGTGAAATAAAACAAACAAAAACAACATACCGTTTTCTCCTGGTTTCAGGCGCCCACCAGGCAGCTTGCAGAAAGTGTTGCCAATTTGCAACAGAAGAATGTGGGGATGATTATGCTCTTGTACCTGTGTGGTGAGAACACAAACATGTAACTAACATTGAAACAAAGTTTACAGCCGGAGGCTAGGAAAGCAACTGTTCAGTGCATCCTCCAGGAGAAGGATACAAAGACAAAAGGATACTAACAAGTAACAACAACCACCACTAATTACACAAAGGATACACAGAATACCTCCAATCCACAAACAGAGTCAATCATCTCATCTTTATCCCAAGTCATTATATGTGAGATTAACTGAACCACACGTCTTTCTAAATAACAAGAGTCTTTTAACGAAATCTGTGAAACACAAGAACACAATTGAACTCGAAGCAAAAGGATACTAACTACAACCACTACTCTGTACACAAAAATACGCGACAACTACATAGACTCCCTCTATTCCACATAAATAATCAACCATCTCATGCAAAGTCCTTGTGTTAACATTATAAATAACAGCTTTAACAGTACGCATAGACTCCCTCAAATCCACATAAAGAGCTACTCATCTCTAATCGCAAAGTCCTCGTTTTTCTTTTACTTAATCCCAAGTCATTAGCCGTGAAGCTAATTAAAAGACACATATCCTACACACATATCTCTAAACAACAAGAGCCTCTTAACGGAAGCTACGAACACAAGAACACAACTGAACTCGAATCGAAAGATTACAACTATCAGGTTAAAAACTCACCAGCAAAATTCCTTCGACGCTGGTCCTCATACCCTCCTTATTATAGCTGCAACATGAAAATCGAAATCAAATTAAATTCCAGCTCTTCATCTAGGGTTCTAATTAATGCACAGTAACAAGGGGTTTATCCGAGCCTAATCTTCAACAATACATCACCATAACACAAAATCGAAACTGAAAAACGAAGAATCAAAAGCTCAATCAGCCGAAAACTCACTTGACTTTCATTCGAGCGAGGCGATCTGCGACGGAGGTGTCCTTCTCCATCTTGGGCTCCTTGGTGCCGAAAGTGTAGCTGGAGAGCGGGTACGTGTTCACAACAGATGACGTCACCATCTCGAAACCTTCGCTACGGTCTTCTTCGTCCTCTTCACTACCTGCGCAGCCGCCGGAAGTTTGCAAATTTTCACTCTCTCAGGAGATCCCGACTCTTCTAGACGACGAGGATCTGCTCACTTGGGTTTTTATATTTTCCCTCCCTCACCTGGGTTTTTTTGTTTTAGGATCCTTTCCATTGAAGGTAAATACAAATACATCCCCTGGGTTTTGCTAAACCTTTCATAAAATCCCTTTTCTTTTTGTTGAAGTATTTACAAAAGGTGTAATATCATAAATTCGACAATAAGTAAGTCCCTTGATAAACTGTGTTACAAAAATAGATCCTTTTTCTTATGAAACTTGCATTCGATTACAATGAAGCTAATGCTAGGCTACTGTTGTTATATGTATATTTTGCATAATCGACTTGTAACTACCTTCTGAATTTGAAAATATTCCAAACCTAATTATTACAAGTTTATTGCATTAATCTGTCTATCATAATTTATTACGGATGGTCCATGGAGGACTAAATTGCAATTACCCAAATAAAATTTTTCAGGTGGATAGGCAGTTTGGTCAGTTTATATATATGGCGTTAATGAGTTGTTGGCGCGAAAGTTCGTTGAAAGCTTTTTGAAATTTTCAAGTGAATGGATAGTTTGGTCAATTCATGTCTAACTGTGACTGCTAATGAGTAGTTGGCGCGAAAATTCGTTGAAAGCTTTCTGGAATTTTTAAGTGAATGGGCAGTTTGGTTAATTCATGTCTAACTGTGACCGTTAATGAGTAGTTGGCGCGAAAGTTCGTTGAAAGTTTTCTGAAATTTTCAAGTGAATGGGTAGTTTGGTCAATTTATGTCTAACTGTGACCGTTAATGAGTAGTTGGCGCGAAAGTTCGTTGAAAGTTTTCTGAAATTTTCAAGTGAATGGGTAGTTTGGTCAATTCATGTCTAACTGTGACCGTTAATGAGTAGTTGGCGCGAAAGTTCGTTGAAACCTTTCTGAATGTGAATGAACTAGGAACTCTCTTACTGGTCACATGGGATCCACACAGTGGAGAATGAGACTGTTTAGGGAGTGATTAAAATGTTGGGGTGTCAGTCTAATATGGAAACTATCATGCACTTGGTTTGTCAGACATTGTTTTAGTAGAAGTTCGAAGTTCTACTAGTTACAACAATAATCCATTACCCATGGATAGAGATAGGTTTAGATATATTATAACCAACATTTTCACATGTGTGAATCCATATATGTGTTATTCTTTGTTAGAGATGGTAAATTAACATGTATAAAAATTCAAACCTTATCATGTTGACGTATATGGACTTACGCAGTTGGAAAAGTATCAAATTAAGAATAACAGTAGAATATTAACAATCAATGTGCCAATCCATATATTTGTTACTCTTTGATAGAGATCGTAAATTAACACCTTATCATGGTGACATATATGGATTCACACATTTGGAAAAGTGGCAAATTAAGAGTAACAATAGAAAATTATGGTTTGAATTTCATTTTTTAAAGTCTCTAGAGTCAAGTCAAGAAGAATATATTCTGGTATTACCTTTTTTTTTTTTTGGAAAAATCTTCATAAATCAAGAGCATGAAAATATATGACAAATAGAATTATATGCCATTCAACGACGTGTCCATTATAATAATCATTAAAAAGAAATCGTACTATAACCTCCAGAATCACACTTACTATTTATGTATAAAATCCAGCAAAAAATCAATAGAAAGGTAAAAATGGATGATGAAGTTAATTTATTAAGTTATAAAAATCTATGCAAATTACATCGTGAATGAATACCGGCGAAAAGCACCAGACAGAGCCCTTACATCGTACTCCAGTGCAGTCCAGTCAATCCGGTTGCCTGTAACAATCAAATCTACATCGTTTCACGTGATCAGTAAATGTAAAATCAACCAGTCAACCTTAAACAAATCCAATTAATCTTAAAATAATATTCATCTTTTATCATCATCATCTTCTCAGTCTAGTTCCCTTGAAAATCTGCAGCACGCCGTCGGAGCCGCCGGCGACGAGCGAGCACTGGTCGTCCCCGAACTGCCGCCAGCACACGCTGCTCACGAATCCATCCCTCTGATCGGAAAACGACGGGTCGAACCTCCGTACCCAGATCGGGTCGGCCCACCTCTTATCGTACACAACCACTTGGTTATCCTCGGACCCGCAGCACAGCAGGCCCCCGGCCCGCCATACCGAAAGCCCAACGAACCTCCGGGTGTTGACGTGGCCGCTGTACGTCCGGATAACCCGCCCGTCTCCGGCGTTCCACGTCTTCAGCGACCCGTCGATCCCTGACGTCACGATCGTGTTCTGATCTAGAAACCTAGTATACGTAACCGCCTTCCGGTGACCAGACAGGATCACGACCGGCTCCGACATCCGCCGCGCATCGTAGCCGTAGACGCGGCTGTCAGCGCATCCTACGGCGATGAGCTCTCCTCGGAATGGATTGAACTCCACGCAGCAGACCGGGCTCTTCCCCACGGTGGGCTGCACCACAGCCAAGCACTCCCCGCCGTCGCCGCATCGCGGGTCCCACATTTGCATGGTGCCGTCGTCTGACCCCGACGCGCCGATCCCCGCAGGCGAGTAGTCCATGCTCCACACGCGCCGTCCCCCGTGCTCGTCACGCTCGAAAACCGGCAACCGTTTCTCCAGGTCGTACTCCATGATAACTCCATCGTAGTCCGCCGACCCGAGAACAGACCCAGAAGACCCGGGCTTCCATCGGAGACTGCTGAGCTTCGCCGGAGTACAAATGTAGAAATCACATGCAGTGGAATGGTCCAAAAGGTTCACCTGTCGGCGGTCGTCGTGTCCACTCAGCAGAGCCCCGGCGCTGTAAATACGGATCTTCCTGGAAATGCCGCCGGTTGCCAGTAGCCTGTTGGAAGGATCGATTTCGACAACTCCGAGGGTGTCGGAACTGGCAGTGCCAGCGCTCGCACCAGACGATATGACGGCCGATAAATTGAAATCCCACTCGCATACCGACTTCTCCTTATTCTGGTCTTCTTCTTCGATACTTTCTTCTTTTTCTGGGAGGAAACTTCCTGAATTGGAAAAGTTGTTCATTTCCCATTCATATGAATTCCCGAAGAATACTAGTGGTTGGAAGAATATTGTTTTGTAGCCAATAAAATGCAGAGAATAAATAATATGTTTCTGGATCGGTATTTTTCGGGATGATAAATATGAAATCTCTTTTAATATGTTTATTATATTCTATATATATATATATAATAGGGTTGTTTTACGCTGTCCATTATTTTACTCTTATAATCCAAAATACGGTGTAAAAGTATGAAAATGATCTCAACTTATTTGAATTTTGTAAAACTAGGCAACTTGGAGGGAACAGTACTGTCATTTCATTGATATTTTGAACTACTCCGAGTAAAATATTGGATTGTGTATAGCATTTCAGACGTAACATGCTTCCCTGCTGCATAGTCCATGATGCAAGTGTTTGGAGGGGTTTATATTGATGGCCCTGGGAATGGTGGTTATTACGACAGCGCCACTATTGGGTGACTTGTGGTGGACGACTGTGCGTTTGGGTTTGCCATGCACAATTCTCCACATCACGCAAGTTTACGCTTTTTAAAGGGGCGCGGTGCCGGTTTTGACAAATTGATTAGGACACCAAGGTTTTCGGTTAACTATGGGTTTAATGGCGGTGGCGAAACGATGCTTCACCGTCCCGTATTAATAACTAGGTTGGTGATCGTTTATATGATGGTATGAGCTACGTGGATGCATATATAGTGTTTAAATTCTTAGAACCCGATTTGTGGTGGCGGAAACATGACATTTCAAAAGACAGAATTAAATACGACTGAAATAAGTTAAGTGGTATAAAAGAAACTCTATCCGATGAATTTTAAGTTTACATTGTCTACTACAACTGAATCTATCACAATATATATAAAATAAGTAAGTCTGATGAAAGCGAGACGAGCGAAATAATTCTTAAAAATCACATTATAGTACTCAATTTGATGTGACACTTCATTGAAACTTACTTGCAAATTACTTGCTTTACCGTCTAATAAATGTGAAATGAATATGTTCATATAAATGAAAATGGTGCGTAATAATATGAACATACCAAAAAAGTTTGGAAGATGAGCTAGATGCATGAAAACCATCCTCGTGTCTGTATTTATATGGATGTGTATATATGAAATCATAACCATGTTGATGAAAATGAGAAAATGAAGAGTGGTGGGGGAAGTGTTTGTTTGCATAGGATTGCAAGTGTCGAATTGATCCAAAACTATACCACTCATAACTCATAATGTTGTTTTTAGTCTGAACTGTTGTATATAATCAGTTCGATGTATTACTGGACAATTACATAAATTCAACTCGTCAAATAAATTCCCGGTTCCGCCACTTTGTCAGGCCCATGAAACAAAGGCTTGGAGGCAGGAGGAACA
The DNA here is from genome assembly GCA_948330725.1 of Sherardia arvensis. Lineage (NCBI taxonomy): Eukaryota > Viridiplantae > Streptophyta > Magnoliopsida > Gentianales > Rubiaceae > Sherardia > Sherardia arvensis. The sequence continues at coordinate 48,430,466 of OX415236.1, forward strand.
AGTTGAAGGAACGGTGGGTTCAGCTGTTGAGGTCGGGAACATGAACATGGCGGTATGGATAAATTAGGGCAAGTGGACAATATAGCTAGGAATAGAAAGACATGGGGTCAAGCCACTAACATAAATGGAAATGCCATTTTTTACTGTTATAGTTGGTTTAATTTAAACCCCCAGCAAACAGTATAATCTGGTGGCTGCCGCTATCAAAACGTGGTTTAAGGAAAGCCTTTCGTCTACCTTCACGCGCTCCACTCTTGTTTGCTTTAGGCCATAATTTTTTTCCAACCTATATTAATGACGAAAATGCCCCATTCTCTTGTAAATGTCAACAATCCATGTTTATTTTTCTCATAAGTTCATGTCAACACAGACCATAAGCATAAACGATCAACATACTTAATTACTTGCCTGAATTGTGTTAATACGCACTCGCGGTTGCGGAATCTGAACAAAATTTATAAAATTATTGAATAAAATTATGTCTCGATGCATCGACGATATAAAAATTGCTCTCCATTACAATTTCATCGTATTATTGCCGGAGGTAATAAAAATTAGTACTTCAACCCTACAATTTGGGGTTGCAGCCGAGACCTCCGACAACCCTCTTGTTCTGTCCATGTATTTACTCACACTAAACTCTAACAGAGATGGAGAAAGTAACCATCTTTAATAATTTTTATTGATTAATAAGTGTGTAATGTTCCATGTAAAATCTTTACATATAAATTTTATTTGTAAGTTAAGCCCACCTTTATGATCGGAATCATGAGTCAATTTGTAATTAGATTGAAACCATTTAAAATTCACGTATCTTAGCCTGATTATTTTTTAATTTGATTATTATTTGTACGATGTTATTTTTATTTAGTGTAATCATTGTTGGGTGATTGTTGAATAAAACTCTTAAAAAACGTGTAAATAATTTTTAAAATTTTAAGAACATTAAAAACCCTTTTAATTTCAGGAAACTCGACGTAACACAAAACACTTTTCCTAATGTGACTACTGTCAAAACATGGTTTTTAGGTTTTACTGAAGTACTACACGAACCGACACACGTCGATGTTATAATAGACATTCCAATATGTCGGAGGTGTGATTATTCTGATATTCATGGCCTGAAATATACACTCCCTCCGCTCATAGCATAATGCCTTAATTTGATCACAAAAATTTTAACATCAATACTTTTAATTACGTATTTTATTTGATCTTAAAATGATATTTTGAAAATACAACCTGGAAACTTTTTAAAAGTATATCATATAATTAGAGTATTGTTATACACAGTTCAATATTTTACTATTGTAATCTAAAATACGGTGTAAAAGTATGAAAATAATCTTAATTTATTTGATTTTTCTAGAAATTAGGCAACTTGCAGGGGACGGTAGTGTCATTTCATTAATATTTTAAACTACGCTGAGTAAAATACTAGCCTGCATATAACACTTAATTATTATTATAATATTATTATTTATACGTATTTCAAATTTATGATTAAAATTACAATAAATTTTGGCCAATGATATTTACAGGTCGTGTTTTACTTTTGCCGTCCGTATTATTTTCAGAAAAGACTAATACACCCTCGATCAAGTGGCTAAAGTTTGAACAAGATAAATCAATAAGGGCAATTTTGTCAGTTTCAATCAAGAAGTTTCAAGCTTGAAGGCAAGTTTTGACTTGTGGATTACTACAGGTAGCACAAAAAGCCTCTTTCCGGCGCATCCCTAGCCATTCTTCCTCTTCTTTATTGCTTTCAAAATACAGACTGCATTAGTAAAAGAAAACCTGTAAATAAGAATTCCGTGAATTTTATATATGATGGATATGAACTGAGTGCCGGGGAGGAAGTATGTGGCTAAGTGTGAGTCATGTATGCCAACAGATCGCGAGAGTACGGTGTGGTTCCCAAACGACAGATATGTGTAAGAGTTATCTTCTCAGATATCTGCTACAAATCAAACTGTGTTATTATGGATAGAGGATCTGCTCTTTTCCAGGACCACGTCACCTTTCAATGCCCAAATTATTATGTAGGCCAATAATGTTCTATCTGTATATTCATATAAACTCTCACTTCAAAATGAAAACAATAATGCTCGGGCAAGCTTTTCATCTCAATTATTCGAACTAAGAGAAGTAAGTTTTGGAAGGACAACTCATAGGGTTTGGTTTAGGACGATAGTGTATTGGGTTTAGGTCCCATTGTCTTCATTTTACCGGCTGGCGACTACGCATTCATATTAAAAATCTTCCATTGAAACGAAGAGAGTATATCTTTTTATCAGACGACAAGAGTATGACATTTTTCTTACGCTTTAAATTAATCAAAATAATTGAAACTTTACTATTAGAATTAGGAGGTTGGTAATAATTAGGTTCAGGTCCATGCTTTCTTCATTTTACCGATTATTCTCTTTTCCGATCAAAGAGTTCTTTTATTGAAGACTGAGTGTGATATTATTATGATATTTTAAATTAATTAAAAAGAGTTGGAATCCTCTGATCTGATATGAAAGGTCCAATTAGATTATACTCTAGCTAGTTTGAAGTAATATAAATAATGAAAAATTTATAATTTATAAAACGATAACGTTTTACTTGAATATCAAGACTTATTACATGTAATCGTAATTTTTTTATAATAAATTATTCACATAATAATGGTGATCTATGATCCTTCTTTTTTCACCTAGTTCTCTTACTCATTGCCATTCGAATTACGTTATCGTTTGAGAGGGATGGAAAAGAAAGATTCCACAATCTATAATAAGCCCATGGGATTGGTCATAAATCCCCGCCATTTCTTACGCATTATAATAAAGAGAAACTCTCCTGAAAGTCCAATTTTCCTAACTTTCCATAAGAGTCTTTATACGTTTTAACTTATACAGTATACCTTTTAATTTGAACTGTAAAATTTGTTATTTGAATTTTATTAATGTTTTAATGTAAATTCATGAATTTTTGCATTAAAACATGTTTTACTATATGTTCACTTTGATACTAACAATATTTTAACACAAAATAGTATCACTTGACCTTAAATATATAGTGGTAGTTCCATAACACTTAGGAAAGTCAGACTTTCTAGAGATTTAAGTGTATCAAAGAGGTGGCGGGGATTTATGACCAATCCCATGGGCTTATTATAGATTGTGGAATCTTTCTTTTCCATCCCTCTCACTACTAAATGAGTGTGAGTGCGAGAGGATGTATGGGTGACGGGACATTTTCATGTAAACAGTTTTGATCTGAAAAATATATCTTGAAAATGTACTAGTTTTAGTAAACAATCACATGATTTAATTATATACTCACGTCGATCATTTTGCAAAACGTTTAAGCTCCAATCCAAGTTAATTTTGGCTCCACTCAAAGCGGTGTAAGCAGAGTCGACGCTAACTATTTGGGGGTTTGAACCGAATAATTTCTTTTAAGGGCCCTAAAAAATAAAAAAGGGTCAAAAGAAAAATAATTAAAATTAGTTAAAATAATAGATTTTTTAAAAAAATAGGGTCCTTATTTTGGTCGATTTCTACAAAATATAGGGGTTTAAAGAACAAAAAAAAAATAAAAGTACGCTACATCAGAATTTGTTTTAATGGGGTCCTATTTTAGCCCATTTTTAAAAAAATGAGGCCCTATTTTAGTCCATTTTTTGGGGGCCTGAAGCGCGGGTTTCACTTGTTTCATGGTTGGGGCCGGGTCTGGGTGTGAGTGGGATTTTCACCCCACTCAAAGCGTTGGTGAGAACCTCAGACCACTCGGCGTACGGATCAGTAGAATGGACTAGATTATGTTTAGTTAGAATCCATGTATGTACTCGATTAGGTCATTGTAATGTAGTATTTTTTTTTTTGGCTCCAAGACTAATTGTAAGGTTCACTTTGTTTTAAAAAAATCTAAAGAAAATGACAGAGATGGTTTTAGGGATTTGGATAATTATTGGCTTAATGCCGTTATTTTATGTCGCCTTAAATGCTATCCAACATGCTTCTACTTATAATGGTATCACACGTGTGAATAAATAATAGCATGTGGTTGCTAGTGACGTCGCATACTGAAGGACATTTGACTATAAAAGAACCCTTATAACTTATCACGGATGCATAATCTAAACGTTATTGTGTTGCATCCTTACTACCATTTGTAGAATTAGAGTCCATGTGCTCATGATCTTGACTTTGTACTGCTCCTACCTTGTTCTAACATATTCGCTCCTCTATTTAATTTATCGTTGAATGAGAATGTCCCTTGTCCATGTGCTCATTTAGTAGTGGCATTCTCAAAGCTCCCTTGTTTCTAGTATGTTTAGATTGCCCATGATACGAATGTAGACTTGTAAAGTTGTCATATGATGATGGATTTACAAACCATTGATATTATTCACATTTCTCTGAAATACCACACAATGTAGAAGAATAAAATGTGTCTCATCCTCCTACCGCACCTCGTAATTGACTCATAATAATAAGTGATTCAGGTTTCTTACGACTTCGTTTACCGTTGTCAAGAGTCCTCTCACTCACACTCTTCACAAAAAATTATCATTTTATATGGAAGTATGCCCATAATTTTTTCCATTGAACACTAACTGTTTGTGTAGTTATCTATATATTGCAACTCTCGCTTTATGACATGTTAAACCTTTTAGTTGCAATGCAAAAGCTGCACTCAACGTATGTAAAAAAACATTTAAATAGAAATTTTTTTTAATTAAGTGATCTCGTCTAACCCACTTGTTCAGAAGTCTTGCCTTGTTTGATGGATGTTAGAAACTCAAATCTCCTTAGCTGCATCATTTCAAATCATTTTTCATTTGATCTCTGCGTCAAAATCTATGGAAGTGCTCCATCAAGACACCGAAAACAGTAATATTAAAAAAAAAAAAAACAAAAATTAGCATTGGCAATTTTTGGGTTCAGAGGTCTTGCCTTATTTGATGGATGTTAGAAACTCAAATCTCCTTAGCTGCATCATTTCAAATCATTTTTCTTTTGATCCCTGCGTCAAAATCTATGAAAGTGCTCCATCAAGACACCGAAAACAGTAATATTAAAAAAAAAAAAAACAAAAATTAGCATTGGCAATTTTCAAGCATCCAAAGTGGTAGTCTGGTACTATATATGAGTCCAGAAACGCATGATTTATGTGGGCTTCAAAATACCCGGCTCGTTACCTCGACGCCCTAAAATTTCCGCATAAATACTCATCAGTGATTGAAGGGGGGAAATTTTCCCGCAATTTTAAAATTCTGGAAGACAAAGAGGCGGCAACGCCACTCCGCCACCGCATCCACTGTAAATTCCGGCGAACACCAGACCGCCAAATACCATGTCGAAACCGAAGCAACAAGTCATTTCCCGCTTCTTCGCGCCAAAACCCAAAACCCTTAGTCCATCATCCTCGCCACCGCAACCACCACCGCCGCTGTCGCCGAAAATATCCACCACCGTCGCATTCTCGCCGGCCAAACGCCTCCGGTCATCCCGCCTCATTTCCGCCTCCACTAAACCCCAATCCAGCCGCCGCGAGTTCCTCAACCTCTCCGATGACGATTCCCCTGCCGCGCCTTCGAAAAAGCCCAAGCCCAGCCCTTCCCTCCACGAGAGGTTTCTGGAGAAGCTTCTGGAACCTCCTCAGGAACTTCTGGAACCTTCCAGAACCCACCTCAAGTACACTCCTCTGGAGCAGCAGGTGGTGGAGCTGAAATCACGGTACCCCGATGTTCTGTTGATGGTTGAAGTTGGGTACAAGTACAGGTTCTTCGGTAAAGATGCTGAAAATGCAGCTAGAGTTTTAGGGATTTATGCACATATGGATCATAGTTTTTTGACTGCCAGTATTCCCACATTTAGGCTGAATGTTCATGTGAGGAGGCTTGTGAGCGCGGGTTATAAAGTCGGGGTTGTGAAACAGACTGAAACTGCAGCTATTAAGGCTCATGGGGCTAATAAAGCAGGTCCCTTTGGCCGCGGTTTGTCGGCATTGTACACCAAGGCCACTGTGGAGGCTGCGGAGGATTTAGGCGGGGAAGAGGAGGGGTGTAGTTCGTGTAATAACTATCTGGTTTGCGTTGTGGAAAAGGAGGGTGTAAATGACAGTGGAGTTGATGTCAAACTTGGGGTTATCGGTGTTGAAACCTCCACTGGTGATGTTGTGTATGGAGAGTTTGAGGATAATTTTATGAGGTCTGCCTTGGAATCTGTGGTTTTGAGCTTGTCACCTGCTGAGTTGCTTCTGGGGACTCCTCTCTCTAAGCCGACAGAAAAGGTATTTTTTTTTTTGCTTATTGATTGTTGAAATAATAAATGCCCACATGCCTATGCTAGTTTAGTTTGCAAGTATGCTACTGTTTTAAAGTTTTTTCTGATTGTGGTTGTGTTGTTCAATTTTAGAATTTTATTTTTCTAAACCTCGTATTATCTGTTTGTAGTTGCTTCTAGCATATGCTGGTCCTGCCTCAAATGTCCGAGTTGAACGTGTCTCAAGAGACTGCTTTGGTGATGATGGTGCTTTGCCTGAAGTTATGTCCCTCTTTGAGGACATGGCTGAAAATAAGCTTGTAGTTGTGGATTCAGAAAATAAGGAAAGTGAAGAATTTGGAGCACGTGGAGGTTCTAGCTCCAGAGTTGAGGTATCTTTTATATGCTTAATAGATTTATGATACTTTTGGACGTTGATGTTTAGGGTAACTGTACTTCTTAGATTGATATTCAGCATGCAAAATCATGGTTTTATGCTTGCATGGCCTTTGTGCTTAATTTTAGACGTTAGTCAATTTGATTCCATCCAATGACATGATCTCACAGTTTTTACTTAAATGCCCAGGGAATCATGTCGCTTCCTGATTTGGCAGTCCAAGCTTTAGGTTTGACCATTCGTCATTTGAAACAATTTGGTCTTGAAAGAATCCTCTGCCTAGAAGCTTCGTTTCGTCCTATATCCGCTAAAATGGAAATGACCCTGTCGGCCAACACACTTCAACAACTAGAGGTAATTGGTGACTTTGGAGATGCAGCTGTGTAGTTCAAAATTTCAAGACTTATAATTCGAACCTAGTGAGCAGTCACTACTGACTGCTTATTGCTCTCTATCTCATTATCGACACAACATTTTGGAAAATGATAGGACCTGTCCTACCGAACTTTATTCTTGGTGACAATAAGACCATCAAGTCAAATTTTTTTTTCTAGATTGAACTGAAGCCAAACTTGTCAACTTGTAGAAATTAGATCGCTTTATTCAAAATTTTGAAGGATGTTAATGGCTTGAAAGCATGTTACCCTTTAGGTGCTGAAGAATAATGCTGATGGCTCAGAGTGCGGCACCTTACTGCAATGTATGAACCATACTATTACCATATTTGGTTCAAGGCTTCTCAGACATTGGGTAAGAAGCCATCTTACTCTCTGTATCACTCAATTGCTTGTGTACCTATTTGTATGCAAGTGTAACATGATTAAAGTTCTCAAATGATACAGGTTTCTCATCCTTTATATGATAGATGCTTGATAAATGCCCGACTTGAAGCAGTTTCTGAGATCATAGAATCAATGGGTTCCGCTAAACCTTTTGGTTCTATAGATATGGACATGGACAGAGAAAGCTCTGGGATCCTTACCATACATCCCGAAGTTCATCAACTACTTTCTTCAGTTTTGATCACATTGAGCAGGTCTCCTGATGTCCAACGAGGGATAACAAGAATATTTCATCGAACAGCTACAGCATCTGAGGTAGAGCTGATTTAGTTGTGATTTTTTTGTCAAATATTTGTGTCTGCTTACATGTGATGTATATATGTGCATTCTTATCTTGTCACATTGGCACGAGCTTGACTGAACAACTTCATTTATGCACATGAGGCTAGATAGAGTTTCATGCTTCTATGTCCTTTGAAGAGTGAGGACTGTGCACTTACTAGCAATAATCTGTTTACATATCTAGCAGCATAAGGGGTTCTTTTGGGATAAGAATGGAGGGTGATACCAGCTAATAATGTTATGATGAAAAATAATAATTCTATAAAGTTCCATTTATCATTATCAGTTGATTGTGGGTTGTGATATAATACTCTATACCAACTCATTTTAGGCTTGAAGAATCTAACCGTCCAATTATTCTTTAGCCATAGCACTTGATGGAATGCATGACTAATGATCATTCTCTTATAAGTATGACTAGGGAGTGTTTACTGCCATCTAATAATTCTTTTGCCATAGCATTTGGTGGAATTTACCGCATGACCAGAAATACAGTTTATTGCAGTCATTCAAGCTATTATACTAGCTGGAAAGCAACTTCAGAAACTTCATGTTCAAGAAGAAGATGATTTTGTAAATTCTCAAACAAAGGCAGTCCGCTCCTCCCTATTGAGGAAGTTAGTTCTTTCTGCTTCATCTCCCAGTCTGATGTCCACAGCTGCAATGTTATTGTCCGGGTTAAACAAAGAAGCTGCTGATCAAAAAGATCTTCATAATTTATTTGTTGTCTGTGATGAGCAGTTTGCAGAGGTCTCCACTAAATTGTCCTTTATCAAATTAAATATTGCAATGTTCCACTTCTATATACATGATTTTAAGATCAGTTGCACATCTCTTTCCATATTTTTTTTAGGTTGCTGAAGCTAGAACAGCAGTTGAGTTGGTAAATCAGGAATTAGAGTCTCTAATCAGCACTTACCGCAAACAAGTAAAAGATAGCAACTTGATGTTCAAGAGTGTGTCTGGTAGCACTCATTTGATAGAGGTAATATACTAAACTGATCTGAGGCCTCTGAGTCTTTTTGAACTTAGTTTGTGAAGAACTCAAGATATTATCTTTCCATTTGTAATCCATGACAAAATTGTCTATGTTCTTTATGTCTCTTTGTTTCGTATTCATGACAATTGTCTCTATTGTTCATCTGGGATTATATTATATTGTGTTGAGTGATTTTGCTCTTTGCCTTTTATCTTCTGCATGATGTTGACTATTGTCACTGCAATGGAAATTTTGGGGTTCTGTGAGTCTGAAATATATTGTGTCTTTTGCACACTCAATTGATGTAATCAAGATGCTTTAACTACAGTTACCAGTAAATGTGAAAGTGCCCTCGAACTGGGTAAAGGTCAATAGTACGAAACAGGCAATTCGGTATCATCCTCCTGAAGTCTTGACAGCCTTGGACCAATTGTCATTGGCAAAGGAGAAGCTAACTCTCATTTGTCAAGCTACTTGGGACAATTTCTTGAAAGACTTTGGTAGGCATTATGCTGAATTCCAAGCTGCTGTCCAAGCTTTAGCTGCTTTGGACTGCCTGCATTCATTTGCCATTCTTTCGAGAAATAAGGTTTGTTTTTCAAGGGAATGTTCTTTTTCTCAAAATCTTGTGAATTGCAGGCATCTAACTTGTTTAACTATTATGTTTTACAGGATTATGTCCGTCCAGTTTTTGTCAATGAGACCGAGCCAGTACAAATACAGATTATATCTGGTCGTCATCCAGTAAGACAATTTACAACTACTGATTTTCATGTTTCACTATGGTTCATTTCTAGTTTTTGTAATTCAACGTTGTTATAATGGTGCCAAGGTGATGGAGACCATGTTGCAAGATAATTTTGTACCCAACGATACAAATCTGCACGCTGAAGGAGAGTGCTGTCAGATCATTACAGGGCCAAACATGGGTGGAAAAAGCTGTTATATCCGCCAAGTTGCCACCATTGCTATCATGGCTCAGGTTGGTTGCTTTGTACCAGCACAGTCAGCGAAACTGCATGTGATAGACTGCATTTACACCAGAATGGGAGCTTCTGATAGCATTCAGCAAGGAAGAAGTACTTTCTTGGAAGAGCTGAGTGAAGCATCTTACATATTACACAACTGTACAGATCGATCTTTGGTAATCATGGATGAGCTTGGGAGAGGGACAAGTACACATGATGGTGTAGCCATTGCCTACGCTACATTACAGTATCTGTTAAAGAATAAGAGATGCATGGTCTTATTCGTCACTCATTATCCTGAGATAGTGGACATAAAGAACGAATTCCCAGGCTCAGTATCAGCTTATCATGTTTCATATTTGACCACGCAGAAAGATGAACAACAAGATTCAGACAGCATGATTGAAAATCAAATTACCTACCTCTACAAAATTGTGCCCGGAGTTTCAGAAAGAAGCTTTGGATTCAAGGTTGCTCAGCTTGCAGAGGTAATGACATTAATATTGTTCCAATGCTTAGAGATGTAATGCAAGTATCTAACAACCTTGTAACTTTCTGTTTCAGCTGCCTTTGTCATGTATACGACGAGCCATTGTAATGGCTGCTAGGTTGGAAGCTACTCTGCGTAACAAGGAGAACGCCAGGTTGGCTATATGTTATAAGGATTCGAGTCTGAACTACAAAGAGGAAGAAAAACACGAAGAAAGAGGAGAGAATATCTCAAATCCGCTTGATTTTGCTGATGCCAGAAGAGCTAATATATTACCAGAGAAATTAGCTGAATGCAGAGAGTTATTTCAGTATATGAACTCTGCAATGTCAGAAGCTACCGAGGATGCGGAAAGATTCAAGAGCTTGAAGCTTGCGAAGAACATTGCAGTGGAGCTGATCAAAGCAATTGACAAGTAAGTCAGTGTTAAAGTGTATTTCCCATGTTTAGCGGGTAAGTTTTAGCCTAAATATAGAGGGGGAAGTAATGCTCTAAATCTTGAATCACATTCTCTAGTTTTGGTCTATAGATTATGTGTTCAAAACTTGGTTCAGAAAGGCAAGATGGAAATGCCATCATTTTTGTACAGAAGGTAGTGATGATACTAATAATATTATCGCACTACAAATTTGCTTCTATCTAATGATATTACAAATCTTTTAAATAGTCAATCATCCTCAACACTAACAACAAGCAGCCATAGCTCCCTATCAAGATCAGCCGATGATTCATTTGCTTAATCGCTCAAGTCGATTATATCTATGCATTCCACTTTGCGCATTCGTTGTTTTAACACAATTCTATCCTTCAGAGGTAAAGGAGTTGATAGATCAATGACTACAGTTTCGGAGGAACTTGACATTGACAAAACTGAATTGCAGTCAAAAGCATAACTCAACTCAGCTTCACTGTACAACTCATCCTTGAGGAGCTCTTGCATTTCAGATGACCATTTAGTAGCAACATCAGTGATTTTGGGATCTTCTTCTATGTCGATGACTTCAGTTTCAGAAGAACTAGACAAAGCTGAATTGCAGTCAAAAGCGTAACTCAATTCAGCTTCACCACACAACTCATCCTTGAGGAGCAGTTCTTGCGTTGCAGTTGACCTTTTAGTAGCAGCTTCAGTGGTTCCGTGATCTTCTTCTATGTCAAGTAGCAGCTTTTGAAGCTTGGAATCAAGCTCTACAACCGATGATGGTGCATTTTCTGATTTCTTTGCCCTTTGTTTTTTTGGAATCCGTTTCTTTGCTTGAGCTTTTCTCTCTTGGAACTCCAATATCTTTTCAGGGCAAGCTCTGAAAGGAGCAGTAAAATTTAACTGTTGGTTTGAAGAAAATGGCGACATGTGAGAAAGAAGTGCGTAGCCATTACCTTTCTACTAGATCAGCGGGTACCACAGATGTTTTTAGTCCATGCATTTCTTCCCATGAAACCTCAAAGCAATCTCTTCCTTGAAGCTTCCTAGGTTTGATAATACTCGATACAGGACATTTTACCGGCATCTGTAGACCACGTTGAAGATGTTACAAAATGGGGATCAGAATACTGCAGACCAACTGATAAAACAATTTGCAGAAAGATGGCTGAAACCCTACATTTTTAATTTAATTATACAATGTAACTGCAATATCAACTAACCCAGTTTTTGAAAGGTAATTCTTCAGGTAAGCCATGAGATGAAGAAGTGAAAGAATAATACCTCATACATAGTGAGTTTTACTCCAGCTTCTGATGAAGTACGCCGTAAATTAGCAAATCGCCTCAATTCCCTTTCAGCAAATTTAGGGAGAATGTACTCATCTGAGAGATAGTTCAATAAATTCAGAGGAAATTTTTAAAAAACCCTTTAAACTCAAAGAGTACACAGGAAATCATTCAGAAATCAGAATCATTCAGGAACAGCACATAAATACATTGACATTACCTGTCTTCTCAGGAGGCCATTCAAAATACTGAGAGCCTATCTGATGAAGTTGGGTTTGAATAAATGGGTAAACAGCCAATGCCCTATATAATGCGAGAGAGAAACAAGCAAACAGATGTTAGAACTTCACTTCATATCAAGCTAGTCCAGCATGCATTAAACACCATTCAAAAGACAACTAAAAGTGCAAAGGGTTATTTATGTATACACACGCGCAGAGAATAATTAAGCATAAACATGGGAATTAGTACCTACGGACGACATCAGAGTCAGCTGGGTGGCACTTAGGCTTCAAATAAGCGTTGATCACTTCCACAAACTCTTTGTTTTCTTGTAAGTTGGTCTCATTCCCTAACAAAAAGTAACTATTAATCAATCAAAATATCTGATAAATGCAGTGATATAAGTTTATTCACTCAATTATTTTTAAGTGATAAGTCTACAAGAAATTGGCTGCAGTTGCACTAAGCAAAACGCTGTTGCAGTTGTTCATAGAAGTAAGGAGAGTTAATGAAGATGTGTAAGCAGCGATTTTTGCTAAAGTAATATTGGTGGGTTAGCCAACAATACAGGCAGAAGCGTTTTTCAATAAGTAAAGACAGGCAATGTAGGAATACGACACAACAAATAGAAGCTTTATTTGACTCACTATTAGTATCCCCTTCGTGATTTAGACTTGAAATGTTGCCCTTTTTCTTTGAACCTTTTCCTTTCTTCAAGAAGGAGAGTCCCTCAGAAGAAATTTGCTGAAGCACAGAGTCATTACCAACAGATTTCACTATCTCAATTGCGGACTCCTGCAGTTCAGCATTAAATTAAGTAATCTTTGCCATATTATGTGTATTCAAAAGGGTTCCTGATTGAAGACTAAAGATTCAGATCCCAACGATAACTAATTTTAAAAGCTTACCCGACCCAGGCCATGTACCCCTTTGGAATAATCACCACCAAGAATGACAGCTAAGGAAATCTGAGCATTACCAATCTTGTAAGTATAGATAAGAATATCAAAGCAAGCCATATTCCAATTTTATAAAAGGCTTAGACTTAATAATATCCATAACCACCAGCTGATAAAATAAAAATCAATTCCTCATCTACAGTCACATGGATTAATTGAAAGAATATAGTTTGTCTAAAATAAAAACATTCATGTAAAAATAAACTTTGAGATCAGGTCCTCATCTACAGTCGCAATTAATCAGATAAAGTATATAGTTTGTCTAAAACAACAAATTTCATGGAAAAAATAAACCATGAATAAAGTGTAATTTTTTAACACAAATGTAAACAAAGCACATACGCATCCTAATTGTAAGAGAAAATCTGAAATATTTACTTTGTGAAAGTTATCCATCAAACTCTATTATTGGCAAGGATATCCTCATTCCCTTCCACATAAAGAGTCGTGTTTCTATTACTGATATAGGCGTAAAAATACAATTCTTTATGTGGAACAGCGAGATTATCCATTTTCCAAATCTCATTTACAAAAGTAGCATGTTTGAATTAAGTAATCACAGGGGGAAATGCATACCAAGGAATTCCTCCCAAAGCCAAGTTTTCTCTCTATATCAGCCATTTCATAGCAAACAACATACCCACCTTCACCTAGTCAGAAGAATCCCAATAGTCTCAGTTACGTGAAAATCTTAAAAATTTAATATTTCAACATAAACAGAAAATAAATGCTTACCAAGACATATATCTCTGTAAATTGTCCGGGCACCAAAGAGGAAAGCATCAGAATCTGAAGTGAAACATCCATCCTGGAAGTCATAAATTGTATCAGTAAATAAGTGAAGACTAAAGATGAGCAAAACAGGTATTGTACAGGAAACACTGTGACTATATTACGATAAAAGGACTCAAAGGCAGATTCCCCGTGCACACAAGTGACACAATATATGGTTTGAAAGAGTACTTACACATAATGATTCTGAGTTTAATAATGCACACTGAGCTTCAGCTTCCTCAACCCTGTATATCAGTGCAAAATCACTTAACATATAAAAATAATGGCTTAAATTTTTTGTCAGTATAATATATATATCAAGAAATGATCATTTCAATAACTACAGCAGGTCATTATCATCACTTGTGTCTTCAATCCACAAGACACAACTCACAGGTGATCAAGAAATCAAACACAAATATGAATTCATTCTCAAATGTAACCTAACAGTCAGATTGCCATCTTGCACAATACACTTATAAGTGCAATGGGAACAAAGACTTACCCATCTAGGCAAGGAATCCCCAAAGCCTTGCCCAACATTTTGGCCTCCTTCACCATACAAGAAAACTCAGACCCCATATTCCTTTTTAGAGAGACTTTTTTAGCTTTCTCCTGATTCATCTGCACATTAGAAAAAAAAAACATCATTCTCAACACTCCTGGGAACAAAAAAAAAAAAAGAATTTTTTCAGGACTAAACGAATCCTGCCTCAGTTCCAACATTCAGTCGCCGTTGATACGCAGCTAATTTGATAGAAGGGATGGACCCATCTGACAGATAAAGCACAGCACCAGAGTTAAACGAAGAACTAGTGATCGAAAACTGAAAAGACTGAACCTTTATGAAAGGGCAAAGAAGCACCTGATACCAAAACGAGCGTGCAATTCAAAGCAATTAGGGCTCTGAGGCGGTGGAAGAGGCACTGAAGGTAGACCTTGCTCTTCTGGGCACAGTGGGTTTTGTTCACATTATGAAACTGTACCATCCAGCACGACAGATCTATGCAGACCCTTTTGTTCCTGAATCAGAGGCAAACTTGGTTATCGAAATTCGAGGTCAATTGAGAAGAAGCAGATTCAGATGCAAGGGAACTTACTGGAGATGGTGGAGAGGTACGGTTTTCTTGCAGCATTCTAGGATGTCCCAGAGGTTTTTCACTCCCATTTCACCCAGGATAAGATTCTTCGACGATGGCGAGGAATTGAACAGTTCAGAGCTCCGACGGATTCACAGATTCCGATGAAATTAGCCGTTCCTTTCAAATTTCTAGAACCGCTACTTTCTGACTGACCAAGTCTACGGAAACGGGGATAAAAAAGGCTCCCTTTTAAGGCAAAATAGGCCTCAACTATTTGAGCATTATTTGTAGGGCTGTTTATAAATACACTACAACTGTTGTTATCTGTGTATCAGCCTATCAGGTAAGCAAATATATAGTTCGATTAAATTCAGCTTAGCTTAATCGCATGGACTATATTTTGGATACAATTTTCACTTCAGTTCGATATGAAATAAGATAGAGAGAACATGGTAGAATCATTTGATAACTTGGAAAACCATGCCCGAATGAGATGTGTTTGGAGCTGTTTGATTCAATCAGATATTAGAGGATTAAAGTCCGGGGGAGAAAAGGGGGCATTGGCACAAGTGAAAAATACGATTATGTTAAACCACTCAAATTCAGCAGACTGGCAGATTATGTTAAACCACTCAAATTCAGCAAGATTTAGTCTCGATACAAAACTGGAAACTGTTAAAGATGCAATCAAATCGTGCAAGTCCAGCACAAGTCTATATTATCGCCTTCTGGAACTCATGTAGATCAACAACACAGAAGTACAATCTTATTCAAGCATTTTACAGGCACTTTCAAAGGGTCACTGAAATTCTGAATCAATTACAAAAAGTAAGCTGATTCATGGAAATGCTGCAGGATGGGACAGCTGCTTCACTATCCAATCACACTTAAGCTTCCTTATCGCCAAAATTTTTGCACCAAAGCTGAGAAGGAATTGGACGAACTGGCTTGTGAGGTCGTTGCTGCAAAAGGAGGATGAGCTAGTGAGTACGTGAAAAGCTAAGATCTATTCACGCAATACAGGTTGTTGTGCAAAATTGCAGAAAGAAAGTAGAGGGGATATTTTGTCGAACAAATAAATAATGAAATGAAATAATTATCTCCACAGTTAGCTTGAGCAGGTACATGGCTTATTGATCGGAAGCTGATTAAGCTCCTCAGTGGCTCAACATCAATATATGGCAACATGCTTTTATGCTAAGCAGGCCTAGGAGATAAATATGAAAGAAAACAAATATACATCTCAGACACGATCACAAGCCATCTGAAACACTTTCACAAGCAAAAAGGTGACACAGAAGAGCATGGGGGATCTCAAACACATTCACAAGCCAAATGGTGACACACAGAAGAGCATGGAGGATCTCAAACACATTCACAAGCCAAATAGTGGCCCGGGAGGGAAGAGTTTAGGACAGATATTATGCTAAGAAGGCCCGGGAGATAAATGGAAAAAAAATTCCATCTCAAACAGGTTCTTAAGCCACTTAAATGCCTACTAAGCCCCAGACAGTATAATTCAAGCAGTTTAAGTATCTTGATGATATAAGAGAAGACCCGCAATCAGAAGAATGTCTCTAACAAAAAGTGGGAAAAAAAAAGAGAGAAGGAAACAACTAATTTTTAGAAGCATAGTAAGTCTCATGAGCAAGTAAAAATTCACCAGCCAAGCTGAAACAAGAAATAAGGAAGCATAGATAACTCCTTTAGTCAGATATGCTACAAAACTCTAATGCTGCAATATGAAGTCCACAATACATCTTTTCAGTGAAACTACAATCTATCGAGTCAGCACAGCCTGCAAGTGCACAAGTGAATAAGGTACATCACAGCATTTTTTATAGTACATACAGAATCGACCATTCAATCACTGAAGAAACCTAGACTAAAAGACAGCTCCTTTGAGCCAGTTCCTTCAAGTCTACATGCACTTGAGCTCAATCCAATATAGACTCTTAAATAAGGCCAGAACCCTATAAGTAGCTTTAGGAAAGTTCATATTGATACATAAATGTGGCCAAAACCGACAAATGCACTCGAGAAATAGCAGACCATACAGCATTTTTTACTGAGATTTTATGCAGCCACCAATAAAATTCAAAGTATTTCTAGTATTAATGAAAGGAGGAAACAAAGAACCCTAATTCCGATTAGGGGAAACCCACAGTTATCCTAAAGGAAGCCGATCAATACCGAATTCACAGCATCCCTACCAAAGCAATTGAACATCAACGCTTAATTCAACCTAATCCACAGTATGATGCAAAGATCAAAAATCAAAATCAAAACACGATTGAGCTGTTTTAGGGGAAATTGGGGAGACGTACCTCGAGCTTGGCGGAAAGCATGGCGATGGGGATACAGGCTAGGAAGATGCCGGTCATGGCAATAGCGGTGTTACGCTTCCAGTGCACGGGCCTGCAGTAAGGGCCGCCGGGCATGCTCCACACCTTGGCCCGGAAGTCACCACCGTGGGATGCATCGACGTGGCCGTGATCTCCTCCGCCCATCTTTCCCTTCTTCTTCTTCTTCTTCTTCGCCGGAGCTGCGATTCAGGTGGGGTACGACTTCAGTGAAGTGAACGAGTGAAATGCAATTACCAATGGCCGCAGACCGATCCAATACGAGCTTGGGCTATCAAAAGCCCCGCTGTTCGCGTGTAATCTCGTTTTTACCCCTATAATAGTATATCCACTAGGCTCTTTTATGAATTTTACCCCTAAACAAATATATATATATATATATATATATATATTTAAGCTTCAACTAAATAGGCTTATATGTATATTTAGTGGTCATCATTTAAATTCTAGATTGTTTCATTTTAGACTTTGTTTTGTATACAAATGTTAATCAAAATAAAAGGAGAGTTGTTTTCAAAAAAAAGTAAAACAGAGAGTTAACCACGTTAATAGTACCATAAGACTATAACATGAGAGTTACACGGAGTTTGAAGTGTTACAAATTTATAGTCTCGAGCCAAAATGTATACCGTGATTCATGAATAGGATCAATGAAAGTCATCTATACTAAGCAGAATCTGCTATTTTTTTCTAGATTTTCAATTACAAAATGTTTATAAAATTACCCATAGAACATGGTGTAATGCGGATTAGGGATTAGAACATGAAAAAAACATGAATCATGTGTTGTGCCAAAAAAATGTGCTAGGAACAAAGTTTTGCCAAAAAAGATATACGAATAGAACACTATTATTTTGAGGGAAAATGCTCAAAAAACCTCAAATAGTACTTGGGAAAAAAAATACGAATAGAACACTACTATGCGGCAATGTTTGTATTTTTATTTTTTTGGCAAGGCAAAAATAAATGGGGTACTTGAAAAAATGGAAAGCTCATATTATTTCCTAAATAAAACTACCTGATCTTTTTGAATTTATAATATTACAAAAACTTCAAATTAAAAACTCTACTTATTATAAAATACAAATATCGGAAAATTATACGGACGGTATAGTATCACAATTGATTTTTAATTGTCGATTTCTCTATCTTTAATTTTTTCCTCTACTTTCTAAAAATTCAGGATAATCTCGAAATACATATTAAATCACGATATGTGATATAAACTTATAAAGTAATAATACTGGAAAACATAATATCAATTAAAATACATAAGAAAATTAACCGACGTTAATAAAATACATAAAATCACAAACAGCAATAACTAAAACATAAATAAAAGAGTATAAAGAAAAACAAGTCTCAGTCTCCAATTCAAAGATAATTTTATTAAATAATGTATTAAACTAAATCAAAATCTAAAATACCATAAAATTATTATTATTATTATTGAATATATATTTTTAAATATGTTACCATTTTTTATTATTCATTTGTAATTTTTTTATCAAATTATTGATTTGTTTGTGATAATACTACATATGAGTAGTAGTAGGTTTTTGGTTGGATTTGGATAAAAAGTAGAACATACGGGGCTATAGGTAGTAGGCCTCTACCCGTCATTTCACCCTAACCCGAATCTCCTTCTCCTTTCTTTCGCCCATCATTCCAGTCGGTTTTCCGGTTTGGGTCCATCCACAGCTATATCCTGAATCCTCTGCAATTCCATAAACAATCCATTTCTCGATTCCCAGCTTTTTGATTCCCCTGTTTTTCCCCATCTGGCTTCGTCCCCAAAGGCCGGATCGCGGTGCCCTTGGTCGACCGAATGTGAGTCCTCTGATCATTCCATCTCCTTTTCTCCTTGGCGATTGATTGATGATTTTGCTTTTTTTGATCGGGATCTAGTGTATATATGTTGAGCAAATTCTGTGCAGTTTTACATGTGATTGTGGATTTTACACTGTATTTCATCATCTGTGAGACTGAACAGAGTTGAATGGAAGGTTTATTGTCCTGGCTATGCTCTAAATTTGTTTGATTTTCGCGGTGTATAGATATTGAGCAAAGTCTGTTAATTTAGGTTTGTGATGCTTTGTAAGTTTACATGTGCTTGTTAGTTCTCTGGATTTTACACTTTATTGCATCTGTGAGACTGTGCAGAGTTGAATGGAAGGTTTATTGTCTTGGCTATGCTTTGAATTTGTTTGATTATTTGACGGTGTTGGAATATATTGGTACTGGTATATAGATATTGAGCAAATTCTGTTTAATTAGGTTTGTGATGCTGTGCAATTTTACATGTGCTTGTTAATTCTCTGGATTTTACACTCTGAGACTGTGCAGAGTTGAATGAAAGGTTTATTGTCTAAATTTGTTCGATTGTCACGGTGTTGGAATATATTTGTACTAGCTGAGTTTGGGTGCCTGTGTAGATAGTAAAGCTAAGTTGAATTTTGTTTTTGCGTTGATAAGGTTATGAGATGGAAGAAGGTGCAGTTGATGAGAGGAGATGGGAGGATCTGGACACAGACATACTGGTCAAGATATTTGAGACGTTCGACATCATGGAGTTGACGGCCGGGATTGGTCATGTCTGCCACAACTGGCGGTTGGCTGCTTCGGACCCGCTGCTATGGAAGACTCTGGATTTGACTATGGTCAGGTCCAACTTCATCAAGATTCCGCTCGAGCCTTATGTCTATGTGGATGGTAGGTCTGATAAGTTACTAACCCGGGTGTTGAAGATAGCTCTCAATCTCAGCTGTGGGCACATTCGGACGCTAATTTTCCATTACAATCTCTATGTCAGTGATGATCAACTTACTTACACTGCTGAGAGGTGTGTTCTTCTTCTCATTATTATGATTAGACATACCCATATTTTATGGTGATGATGAACATGTGCTCTTTACCTACTGTATGCCCTTGACTCCTGGTTAGAAATGTTGAATGCTTGATTGTTGAGCAGTGCAGGGGTCTAGATATGCATAGGAAATTGGTGTAGAGAAGATAACTGGATAAGTATTTTTTGTTTACAGAATAATAGACAAGATGAGGAAAGTAATGAAGAGTAGAGGGTAAAGAACACATCATGAAACTGATTGTGTCTAAACTAATTAGGCAGTCACTAGAAATGTTTGGGTGGAATTTGTTAATTGAAATCATTGTTTAAGCGATCAAACACATTGTCTTTCATTAAAAAAAAGCCTTTTTTTTTTTTCTTAAGGGTATTCAGCGAGTATTGAAATCTTACTCTGTGAGGGGTTTTGGATATGCATTGTATGTGACCTCCTTATTTCATTTGAATAACTTGCACATAGGCGCTGTTCTAATGAATATTTTGACCAGAACAGATTCTAGATCTTGGTAAATCAAAATTTGTGAATGAATTTATGGATCTGATGTGTCCAGTATTGATGTTGCAGGTGTCCGAATCTGAGGCGCCTAGTTATGCCCTCTTGGAACAGAGTAAAGAGGACTGGAATCTGTAAAGCTATTCGTGGGTGGCCAGAACTAGAGTCCATTACTATGCCTAGCATCCCAAATCCCCAGCATGTGATGACGGAGATATACAGGCATTGCCCCAAGTTCTCTGAACTTAAAGTGATGGGTCCCTGTGACAAGCCATTCGCTCTCACACTGGCCAGTTATCTTCCTGGTCTAAAAGTTCTGAGTCTCAGATGCTCTGTGCTGGTGAAGGAGGCTCTAATCCTTATCTTGGATAAGCTGCCATATCTGGAAAGGCTCAACATCGCTCACTGCCTCCTCGTAGAAATGCCACCTCCTCCTGCACCAAAAAAGGTCCTTAATCACTTCGACGACTCTATCCTTCAGAAGGCTTCAAGATTACGCCAGTTTGTGACTTGCATGAGCTTGTCGTGCATCATGTGTCAGCGCACGAGAGTTGACGAAGGGCTGATTAGGTGGTACAGGTACGAAGAAGCCATGTGGAAGACGGATGAGGTGAAATCTCTTGCACTCTGAGCTTGGCCTTCCGAGATGATTTGTTTGCTAATATAGGAGTCGCATAATGTGTTCTTCTTGTAATTGTGTACAACTTCTTTATAGATCATATGCAATAAACTCATGCAAGGCTGGTTTTCTTGAGGAAGATAGGCTCTTGTAATAGGTAAAGGTGTGCTATCTGATATCGTCTACTGTAAATAGGAAAATTGGTTTTTATGTACTTTAAAAGGTTTAATAATCAAGTACTGTATATGTTACTATTATATTGGATTCCTATCAAGTTGGCAGTTTTTATTGTAGCTGAAAATTATGTTTGTTTGACTAGTTGAGCAAAATTTCCCTATAACTAGATATCAAATGCTCAAATTTTTTCTATCATATTCACAGAGATCAAAATGCTATTTGGACATTACGCAATATTATTTTTGATATAATTAATTTGTACGAATTGAATTAGTGAAATACACTTTGTTGTGTACTGAAAATTAACGCAAAACTATTTTGATATAATTAATTTGTATGAATTGAATTATTGAAAAACACGTGTACCGGAAAAAATCCCGCCAATTCGACCGTATATCATGACAGGAGCCCAAAATTTGGAATTGGCTAACCAAGAGATCAATCCCTAGTTTGGCGACCCCATATAGTTATGGTTAGTAACTGATTCAGAAAATATTTTTAGCGGGAGCTGACAGTACACTTAAATAAATTAGTTAGTAAAATTTAGTGTTCATTTTTTTAAAATGTGATAAATTTAGATAAAATATAACTATATTTATAAAAAAATATAAAAATTAATCCTAATTATATGGTAAGTTGGAGTTTGAGCACCCACAAGTCTCTCGTAAATCCACCTGTAGTTATGGTCTTTGTGAATTTCCTATATCAGATCAACCTCTTTGGACTTAAAATGAAAAAAGAAAAAATTGTTATGTGATTAATTTTGAAAAGTTCCCCATTTTAGTTTTAATTTTTGAAAATTTCCTTTTGTGCGTGCGTTCGAAATTTCAATGCCTGACCAGCATATTTGAAACTTGGTTTGACCCCTCTTAAAAACTGGCTAATCAAGATTTGACATAAATTAGCGACCCAATCTAGTCGTGGATCTAAATTCAAATAAACCTATTAGCATAGATCATATGCTCTTGGGGCTTTAGAGAATGATTACTTTAAACAATCTAACTAGTTCTAGGAACTTGTCATGAACAGACTAATTTATCAGAAATTGCAGAAATGATTACAGTACAATTTGGGGGAAAATCCAGCTATTCTGGCAGTTATGCTAGCTAACAAATCAACTATCAAATAACCACAATGATCCACCCAAGGGATGATTCTAACTACTGGAATTCAGCTATATATACTGATCTAAGAAAATGCCGGTAGCTCCATTTCCATTTTCCAGAGAGCTACCCTCCGTCTTGACTTTGATGTGCTTTTGCCCGAATTGCACAAAAGCCCTCCATTGTTCTTGATTTTGCATTTAGAACCCTGGATCATAACAGAATTGAATATTGGGAAAGTACCTTTGTTGTAGGATGAAAATCCCTCCAACCCGTAAAACATGACCAAATCTTGAAAATTGACCAACTATTAGATCCGATCCCACTACACTCAATTTGACAATCCAAATCTAGTTGTGGAGCTCAGCCCTCTTTCGACTTGGTGACCTAACCCAACTTTTTGTAAACCCTAACTGAATTGTTAACTCAGTCATTGTTGACAATCCTTAACAGTTTCTCAACCTAATTACACATGTTCAATCACCTCAAACCCTTATCTACTGACTCATCTTGCCCGTCCTTTAATTTATGCAGATATAACGATTTTGATATCTACTATGACACTTAATATGACGGGTAATTAATTATTACTAGGTCAAATTCTAATATAATCTCATCATTAATTCAATATGTAGTAGTGAGATTTGATAAGTATATTAAGAACTATTTGCTCATTGTCTCCCAATGAGCTAACTCCACATTATTGAGTACCGGCACTAATATAGTTGAATATGTTAGCATGTGAACATGCTGAGAATAATCTATGCTTGCTACTTGGAATGTTCTCCAGCATGTTTGTGATTATGCTTACAATAGAGAGGCGCATGTGAAGAAATCTGACCCGAACTTTTGACTAGTATCCCATTTAAATGTTTTCTCGATTGATCAGGTTGCAGTTCCCTTTTTCTACCTTTCCTGAAAAGAGCCATCAAATTTAATCATCGTATATTTCTATCCATTGTCTGTTTGTTGTGTTCTTTATAGTTGCTCCATGGTGAAATTTTGTCACGAAACGCCTGCATCAGTCTTTCACAGTGCCATGCATTGCTGTGCATGTCAAATTTCAACCCCATTTCTATAATACCTCCAATCAGATATGTATGTCCCCCCTTGCCCCACTTTCTTGCATCTTTGCATCCAAATCCATTCCTGAAATTAGAGATCAAACCGAGACATCTACTAATCCATCCCTGTAAAGCGAATGCAAGATCAAGACCACATTTTCATGGATTTTCTGCATTGAATGTGTAGGTGCATTTCATTATCATCTTGGCATCTGGAACAAATGGGAAATTTAGTAGCTTTAATTTTTTCAAATTCACTGCAGTAGGAGTGAATTGTATTTGCATATCTCTACAAGAATATTTTGATCTTATAAGGAACTTTCAGATTCTAGATATTCAAAAGATTGTTTTCCTTCATAAATTTACTTATATATGTAAGGTTGAAGGAATGTAATATCCTTTTCTAACCATATACGATAGCCATTTTTATTGTCTTCCCATACAGCTTGTCATGCCCCTCGTTGCTTTCTGGGATGTGAACCTATACACGTGAAACCCTTTTTGGTTGGAAACAAAGGACCTAACTAATGTCATTTTTCATTCTTTATGATTTTGTATTAGGTGCTCCACTCTTAAACTAATTTTCTCCTACAACACACTAATTCCTACAAGAGATTTTATATTGTAGGGATCCCTAGTATGGCGATCCTTATATTTCTACCATTTACTATTGTATCTTAGGTGATTTATTATATTTTCAAATGAACCAAATAATATGGAAAATGTTGAGAAAATATATATATTTTTACATAACTATATACTCATTAATTTGTTTCGATACTCCTTACAAAAACAATCAAGTTCAATGGTAAAATATGGGTTTAGGCTACCACAGTTAACTAATAGAGTAGTAATGATCGATAAAGTTTTTACAAATTGCGTAATTACTTAAAATTAAGTTTGAACTAGCGTCGCCTATACTTTTTTTTAATTAACCCACCATGGAGGTGGGGGAGTTAAATTGGATCCCCAATCCATTCCTAGAAGGGAGAATAAAAGGTTTAAAACCAGTTTGTCAAAAGACCCCCCAAATAAGGGGTTATGAGGCACAAAACCCCCAAAAGAAAGAAGAATAGGCCTGTGTAAACTAAATATTTTGTAAACTAAGATTTTGCAAACCCCAGATCGAGGAAGTACACTTTGAAAATGGTTAATGTCAACATTGCGAGGCGAATGAATTTGATCAGTCGTAGAGCTCTTGCCGGAGAATCCGGGATTGACCCCAACCACTTTCAGTAGATAGCCCATTTCCTAGGCCCCTTATGGACAAGGGGTATACTTGCCATTGAGTAAGAAATCCTATAAGCATTATAAAGAAGAAATTTCAAAGATTACGGGATTGAATTCTGCTATGCCGGATAGGTGGAGAGAACAATGTGGAAGTTTGCGCTCGCATTAATGGAAGATTAAAGGTATTTGGTGCCCTTACTTAGTGGTTGATTATTTCGAACATGTTGTGAAGCTTACTTGGAAGGTTAGATTGCATATTATTAGGACTATGTTAGAGCTTGGACTAGGTGCTTGGATGTATGATGAAATCTACAAATGGTTGGGTTTCCAGTGGCAATTAAAATAGTGGAACAGAACAGGAGATTAAGAATCAGAGCCATCAAGTTCTACTTCAATGCTAGAGGGGACATTCTAGACTGTAGAAAGTTAAGATAAGTCCAATTACTCGACGCGGGAGTCCTTTAGATCCTGCAAAGGATCGCGTTTACGTTGATTAAAGAGTGAACTTCATAAGGTGGCAGTGAATGCAATCTTAAATTACAATGTTAGATTTGCCTGGAAAAAAGAAGAAGTAAACTAAGAATATGCCACATCTACTACGAGATTTTCTTGACGAGCAATTTAGTGATCACCAAAAGCGAAGCACAACTTAGCCACCTAAGAACTTGGAAGCCAGGCATACCATAATCTTCATCAGTCATCACAACAAAAGAATTGACTAAATTAGTGAGTGAGAGGTCTTAGTCTTTTCTCCTGTCCTAGCTCAGTTAGTCCAAGAATGTGAACTAAAATTGGATTGTCCTTGGTATTCCAGCAGAAAGGACTACAAAATTGTAGCTCAAGCATACGCAGCTTGGTAAAATTGTAAGCATCTTTGTCCAAAATATTCCAGTTGGTTTGATCCCACTGGTTCAACCCAACAATGATGCTCATTGTGACCTTCAACTTGCAGACATGGAGAGATTCAGCAGTACTAGATCTAAAGAGATCTAAAAGATGGAATGCCAAGTGCACCAACAGAAATACACTCTTTCAGTTTGTCCTGTGCATCACATAGCATCATATATATTTCCAGATTGGTTAGAGGTGACACAATGTTTAGCTAGGCAATCAGCATCACTATTCGCCTCTCTAAACATATGCATGATCCAATTACCAATTCCACTATTATGCATCTTATGGCACACACTAAAGCACTCCCAATGGGCTGTACTAGGAGAATTAATCTCCTGTACAACCATAGTGAAAAAGGAGTTTGATTCAATTCCAATATGGAATCCAAATTCAATAGCCCTCAATTCAGCCATTAGGGGTAGCATACATGGATAGTTTTCATAGATGGCATTATAACTCTCCCCCTGCAGTCCCTCACCACCACCCCTATTCCAGCTCTATTTTTGTTTCCAAAAATGACGCATCAACATTGATATTATATCCAAACTATAGAGATTCCCATTTCACAAGTGTAAACTATTTTGGTTTTTCCTTTTTCAGGTAGGCACCAGTCCAATATTTATTAGTTCTTGGTACTTCCTTGCATTTCCAACAAGTGAAAAAGCACTGAAGACCAGATTTGTCTGGTTAACTATAATCTGAAAAACCAAAAAATCATCATCCCTAATATTATTGAACATGAAATTGTTTCTTCTATTCTAGTTTATGGTCAGACACTCGACCACCAGATAACCAAAAAATGCATGCACGATGCCAGTCTTACACACTTACTAAATATAGTCCAACAAATTTAAACTGTTCACCGACCACAATGCTTACAGTTGCACTTTATAATTTTAAATTAGCTTAAAAATAAATTCTACAACTATATTCAATCTCTTAAAATTCAACTTTCCTAAATTTCTTACTTTCTAATTCAAACAATACTCAAAAATGAAAATTTTAAAATTTCTTATTACTTTACATGTTTACAATGGATGAATACAAAATTTTGGCTAAAATATATATTATTATATCCTTCCGTTGAACTAAAGTAAAGTTAAGTTCCTTTTCAAATTAGTCATATATATTTTGACAGTCAATAAATTCATACATATAACTGAAATGATGAAAAATGATATCATGAAATTAAATGTAAAAAAATATATAAACAATTATAAATTATTATATGCTAATACACACATATATATATATATAACAAATAATAAATATTGATTGAATGCATGTAGATAAGTGTTGTTAGGTTGAAATTTATTAACTTTGACTTGAACCAACATAGAGGCTTTAATATAGAGTAATTTGTGCAACTTGATTCAAAATAAAATCATCACATAGTACAAGAATATGACTAGATGCAAAATGTAAAGATCTTGTAAATCAATTACATTAAAATTAAATTATATAAATCAAATTTTATCATGCCTCCCAACACATATACGTATGGTGCAGCTCAGATTTGTAACGTACGTAATTAAAGCTGCCCGCGATACTAAGGAAAAAAAGTTAACCACCGTTGAATGAAGTAGGAGAGGACAAATATAAAATGACCATGCATACGCCACTTTAGACAGACATAACAACACATCCATTCTGATCTAAATCTGTTCTTGCATCTTCTCCTACCGATCTTCTTAATTACATCTGTTCCATGGATCAAAATCGCAGGGATACTCGATTCTCATCTCATGTGTTCTTGCATCTTCTCGTGCTGATCTTCGTGCATCTGTTCTTTGATCAAAATCTCGGGGATCAATTATCAGCTGTGTTCCTGCATCTTCTCGCACTGATCTTCCTGCATCTGTTCTTCTCGTGTCTGATGGCTGCCTCCCTTGCTGTTCGTCGCCGCAGATGTAAGTTTTCTGATAGATTTCGTTTGTTATATTTATAGTGATTTTATTAAGTTTCGATGTAATTAAGTGATTTTATTCTAGTGATTTCGTTTGTAATTAAGTTTGATTTAGACATGAATGATCCATCCATTATTCCGATGATCGGTAATTTGTATGTAGGATTGTTGCTATATCATCCGATTTGGGTTGAACACCGATCGATGCATAGTGATTGATTGATTTGTAGGCTTGTTTGGTAGCAGTGTTGATGGATTTAGATTTTCTTGACAATGCATATGCTTCTCTCAGATGTACAAGTTGAGTGATTTGTTTTGCTCATAGGTACAAAATTCTAGTGTTTGTTAGTAAAAAGAGTGTTGGTAATTGGTATATGCAGTCTAGTGTTTTACAATTGTAATGGTATGAATTTATTAAAATATTCTCACTTTTTATATTCATTAGGACACCACTTAATTAACAATAATTAGAGGGCGTTATTGTATTTTTAATTATATTTTGGGATAGGATGCGTATCATACCGGACTGCTATGACACTTCAGAGTAAAAATTGTTAATAGGTTTAGTGGACTGTGCAATGTGTATTTGTGTTTGAAATTATCTGGTATTTGTAATTTTTTTTACTTTTTTGGAACAAATTAATTAAATCTAGTATTTGTTAATTAATTAGTGATATATCAAAAACAAATTCGAAATTTGCTAAATTAGGGTTATTTGTCAGTACATTAATTTATTCTTTCTAAATTAGGGTTTTGGACTGTACGCTTGTTTTTTAAACTGTATATTTTTTTTCCAACAGCTGATGCAGGAGATGCGAGCGGGCTTGGTCGTCGGAGCTGGGCAGCGTTTGAGCATGACCTGCTGGTCAGGATTTTCCAGACTTTCGACGCTACCGAGGTCACTACCGGAGCTGCACCGATCAACCAGATCTGCAGCAACTGGAGAGCTGCTGCCACGGATCCCCTGGTTTGGAGGACCCTGGACCTGACCAGGCTGACATCAGCATATATCAGGATCCCGGTCCCTCCATTCGTGTACGTGCGAGCCCGGTCTGACCAGGAGCTGTTCCGGGCCCTCAGGGTATCACTGAGTCTCAGCCGCGGGAGCGTCCGGACGCTGATTTTCCACATCTATTGCTTTATCAGGCAGGACCAGTTCACCTACACCGCTCAGAGGTAAATTTTTTTCTCCTCTAAACCCTAATTGAATTTTTTTTATTAGTAAACTACTTACAGTCCAATATTTTACTCAAAGTGCATTTTTCAACTGTAAGTTGTAAGGACATTTTGTACTTTCATACATCATTTTGGACTACAAGGGTACTTTCATACATCATTTTTCACACATCATATTTCAAAACCCAAAATATTTTAGATATTTTCGTACTTTCATACCGTGTTTTGAACTAAAAGATTAAAATATCTTACTGTTTACTGTGTATCGCAAAACCCTTATATTAATGAACCCTAAAATATATTTTTTATGTTGCAGGTGTCCTGAGATTAGACGCCTTGTCCTACACTACTGGAACAGGATTAGTCCTGATAGAGCATGCGAGGCTATTCGCGGGTGGCCTCATCTCGAGTCACTGACTATCTGCAGCTCCATTCACAGCTTGCCAGATCCCGAGCCTCTCATGGAGGAGATATACAGAAGCTGCCCCAACTTCTCGGAGCTGAAGATAATGGGGCCAGTTTCTGTGGAGTTTGCTGGACTGATAGTCAGGTGTATGCCTGGACTGAGGGTTCTGAGCCTCAGGTGCTCATGCCTGGACAGGCAGGCTCTGATTGTTCTGCTGGATGGGCTGAGATCACTGGAGAGGCTCAACATTGCTCACTGCTTTCTGGTTCATATCCCGCCAGCTTCTGCACCGCAGGTGCTTTTGTATCAGCTCGACAGATCCATTCTTCAGAGAGCTGCGAGGCTGAGGGAGTTCGTGACCTGCATGAGCCATGAGTGCAGGATGTGTCAGCGCATCAGAGCTGACAAGGGGATCGTGCAGTGGTACAGATACGAGGAAGGGCTGTGGAAGGTGGACGAGATCGAGTCTCTAGCTGTTTGATTCATCAGTCTTCATATCAGTCATGTGTTGTTTGTTTGAAAATGTGATGCTGTAATAGGTACTGTTATGTGTGCTAAGACTTAAGAAGATGTTGTTTGAAAGATTTGTGCTGGTTTTACAATCATTTTGGTTTTCCTGATTTTTTCAAAAACTGCCAAGCCTTTTAATATGCTTTGCATAAGGAGAAACAGAAATCCCCAACAGCATATCTATGCTATCATATGTCGTAAATCTGTTAATAGGAATATCGGGTTTTAATGTACCGGAAAAATGTACAGTCAGTGTGTTTCCGGTACATTAAAACACAGTCTCCATCAGCAGTCACAGGTGCAAAACTGGACCAAGGAAACAAACTGCAATAGCAATCTAACCAGTTACAGTGCAGATATAGATACTCGAGTCGTATACAAATTACCATAGAGCATCATGACATGGTTGGACAAGTTCATTAATTACCTGTTTACAAACTATAACTCCTTATCTATACTACTTCCTCCTCGGAAATTTTCTCAGAGATCTCAAGTCTCTAGGCCTTGGTCCAGCATCAACGAGATCAAATCAGTAACAGCTTCACACTCAAAAGGGCTTGAAAGAGGAAAGACTACAGAAAAGTTGTATTGCATAAGTTTCTTTTCAAAAAGTTTGCTAAAAGTGTTGCATCAGAAGAGCCTCCCTAGTGAAACTATTAGCCTGATTTTGGACACACATATGCTAAAATTTTAGCGAGACGATAAATTTGGTTCAGAAAAGAAAAGATTATATTAAAATGCAATGCCAACCGCGTATCAGGTTTTCTGTCATAATTCTCATAAGCCTCTTCACTTTCCATATAAAAAATATGCAATTGCATCTAGAACCAATTGGAATAGGGCAATTAGGTTCCACAGTTGACTCCAAAGTGCAGAATCATCAAACATTGCAATGAGAAGACTCGATGCAAACTCAAAGTCCAGAAAAGATGCATTCCTTGAGCACAAAATTTACACTAAATCCAGGCTAAATTGCTTAGGAAAAATGATTAGATTAAGTCTAGCAATCTCCAAGTTTGCTGAGTACTCTTATAGTTGAAATTTAACAAACTGATACTAGAAGCTAATTAAAAACATACATATCAATTAGAATTTGCTTCAGTGCAGATGAACTCTGTTGATATGCAACAAAACATATATCGATCCTTGAACTTAAGTGTTATAGCTATGTGTTGCCATGCTTCAGATAGGCTATGATAGCTAGTTTTTTCTGCATAATGTTTGTGCCTTATTACCTTCACAGAAAGTGCCTTTTTGTTGAGCATGCAATAATGAAGGCGGTCTTTGATAAGTTTCTATACACAGTTCTTTTTATTGGTGTTATCAGCAAAAATGTGCTATAGTTTTAACAGCTAGTCTGAATCTTTATAAGAGCGCAGAAGTTATGTAGCAAATAAAAATCAACATGAATATGGAATATTAAATATAAGTTACTAAGTTTGCTAGCTGAGGGACCTGAACTATACAGCTAAACAAGTAAATGGAACCATCTTTCTCACTCATTTACTGACAGTAGTTCATGAGCCAATCCACATATTAACAAAGACAACAAAATCTCCGTAAAATTGACTTTAACTGTTGATCTATATGTATCTCAAGACTGACCTAAATTATTTAGCCTCCATATATTCTGCTATTTACAGTTGAGATCAATAAGTGGAACCAGGCAAACCAATCCATCATCTCTACTTTTCTTGCAATGTCAAAATGGAAATGGATAAAAGTTAAATAGGCAATTATTCAAAGAATTGAAGATAAACTTGTAGCTAGAGCTGACATTAGATGGTAAATATTGTGTTACCTTGCATCCCACCAGTGATAGTGATTTCAAATTCTTCAGCCGAACACTCATTATGTGGGAGTTTCAAACATTTAATAACACAGTTGAGCTGTGTCAAGCCTAAGATTGGGTTAAGAACATGCCCGACACATCAAGAAAACACGCTGATATATACTACACAGCTGATTTTCATTACCCTGAAGTCGACAACAAAGGTCAGAAGTAGCCTAAAGTGCATTTCAGTAAAAGCTAAACTTGAATAATCTAAGGGAAAGAAAATGTTGGAAAGGTAGACAGGACAATTATGCAGTAAGGGCTTAACCTCACAAAGAAAATAAAAGCGTTTGGCGCAAGTGAAGGATGTGCAGTTCACAACAAACCCTAGCCAAAACTGGTGATCCAATTACCATCTATCACTAGAACGATCTGAAACCTCAATTACAGCAACGTTCTAATCGCTGTTTCTGTAGTGCACGAAACTAACTCACTTAGAAATGTTCTCCAACAGCTCATTTTCCTAAGCCTGTGACTGTGATGATGACTGCTAAATGTTGGCACAAAGGCGATGCAACTTTCGATGTTTTCAAACATAAAAATGAAAAACAGCATTTCAAGTTTTGTCGGAGTTACCTCAGCTTTGCAGTCTACACAGTCATGGATGCAACAGAACCTGAAACATTGGAAGACATGTAAACTATAAACTGAAGCACAAAAGATCAAACACTTAGAGGGCATGATTCATGTTTTACCTATTTGTACTTCCTAGTGTACGTTGAAAACCAACCTAAGGGGACAATAGCCAACATAACATGATCAAGCATCACATCTACAGCTACTTGCGAAAAATGTTTAAAGCAATCAAAATCCCACAGTTTTTTCTTTTTCACAATCAATCTACAGTACTTTTGAAATAAAATATCGAAGGTAGATAGAGTCGTGCTGCACGTGACATTATAATATTGATCAATAAAACAATTTTTCAAAAAAAATTAATGAGTTATTATTCTGCATAATGAATTTTTAAAACTGTCGATAAAAAAAATCCAAAATTGGATATTGAAGATTTTTTACTTTTATCTTAGTAATGTAGCACTTTCAATTTGATTTTTTTTTCCGTGAAAAATACAGAAAAATTTATTTTAAAATTTTTAAATAATGTTGGATAATTTATTTTGGTTTGGAAACTCGCTAATTTGTCCTAAATTTGGATATAAGTACCTAACTACATTTTTTCCAATATTTATGGATGCTTCTAGAAATAATTAAATACCACCTAAAATCTTACTCAATTCTAACCCATTTATACGTACATAAAATTCAAAATGAAATGCATAACATTTTTAAGATGAAAAAAATATATATAGTTTACAAATATTGTACAATTTCTTTTCCTAATTTTTCGATAAAATTCAGTCTATAAAATTTAGAGGCATCAAAATAATGAATTGATATGTCCAAACACGAACACAAAAGTTTATTTCCTTAAACACCATCAATAAATTAAATGGGTAATCGTTAGTTGGATACATGTGTATTGCGTTATTGTGATGGTGTTGTAATAAATACGACATATTTATTTAAAATAAATATTTCTATTTTAATAATAGAGCTTATTATCTTAATGATTTATAATATGTTCACTTTATCTCTTTGACATATTTTTTTAGATACATTGGTTTTTTGGTTTTTTTTTTTTTTTTGAAAAACATTGGTTTTTTGGTTTTTGGCAAGAAAGAAATTCACAATATGTAAAATAAATTTCGCAAGTAAATACGAAATATTAATAAAATTTAAATTGATTACACAAAGTTGGAATAAATTGTTGCTAGATTGAAATCCCAGTCCATTATGGCAACTTCAACAAATGTATACCGTGCCAATATTCTACCAAACTCAATATTATTAAAAGAAAATCTGCCTACGTATTTGACTAATTTCATTGATTATGTGCTAACATTAATCATTTAGTACTAATCGCCCTATTTATTATTTATTATTTTCATTGAATTTTTCTAGCAATTTTTGTGTGTGTAAATTATATTATTTTTAATCTTATAAAATTCACATAATACAAAATATTAATATTCATAATTTATTATAATTTTTAAGGGTACTGATTCTACTGAATAAATAATAGTCAGACACAAAATCAATATATTTCTAAATTTTGACTTTCAATGATTCAATCAATTTATGTTAATTAATAATAAAATAAAATAAACATTTCTGGCACTCTACAAAAATAAAAGACAACACCGAACAGAAGAGTCCATCATCGTCTTCATCGTCTCTCACTAAAAATAATCTCTCCACACACTCCGATAGCCATGGCTCTGCAACTATGGGAGACTCTGAAGGAATCGATTGTAGCCTACACCGGTCTTTCTCCGGCAACTTTCTTCACCGTCGTAGCTCTCGGTCTCGCCCTCTACTACATGGTTTCCAGCCTGTTCTCATCGCCAGAGCCCGTTCACCGCCCCAGGAACCTCGACGAGCAGGTGGAGCCCCTGCCGCCGCCGGTTCAGCTCGGCGAGATTACTGAGGAGGAGCTCAAGCTCTACGACGGGACCGATCCCAAGAAGCCGCTCCTCATGGCCATCAAGGGTCAGATCTATGATGTTTCTCAGAGCAGGTTAGAATCGAATCGATTAGGGCTGAGATTTGGGGATTTTGACTGTTCTTGAGATGGGGGTTTTGACTTTTTTTTATTCCTTTTGCTGCTGATTGAGATAAAGTTTGAACCTTTGAGGTGATTTTTTGGTGACTGATTGCTTTAGATGTAAATTAGTTGAATCTATAAAGTGTTGATTTTTTAAAAATATCATGGTGTCTAATATAAAATTTTGAAGAGTGATTGCTGTTAGCTTGTTAATGCTAAAGCACTGGTGTTTGAGTGTTAGCCTTTTCAAGTAGTATAATATACTTTGTGATGAAAAAATGAAGTGGAAGAATATTACTCTTGGTTGGAAAGTGAGGTTCTTTTTGAGATTTCTTTACTGGATCAGAGATGTTTTGGTGATCAGTCCCAACTAGTGGATGTCCTGATGTTTTTGATCAAATGATTTTTTTCGATTTTGAATTCTAATTTTATCACTGCTTTGCATCATACTTTCGAACTTGATTGTTTTGTAAACTCTGTCATTTGAATATCCTGTTGTATTCCAGTGCTGTTATATGAGCAATGTATAGATTCTGCAATCATTTGTCTGGCTTCTGAAGATAGAACTGATTAGATTTCTGTTTTTTACAGTAGTAGATTGCTGTAAATCGGAACTTGTACGTGCACAAAACCTACATGTCACATTGTTTGATAACTTGTCAACTAGTATTTCTGCATTTAAGCCTTTTAGTGGCAGCGGCTTCCTTGCTCCTGACCTATTTTTCCTGTGTTCGACTTATATATTTACTCTAGAACTCCTCTTGATTATGGTTGCTACTTTCGATGATCAAAAGAACTATTATATGAATGAGTAGATAATGAATCGGTTGATTTGTGCTGGAGATCTCAAGACTTTTCTCCTTTCTTGGTGGCAGGATGTTCTATGGACCTGGAGGTCCTTACCACCTGTTCTCCGGGAGGGATGCCAGCAGGGCGCTTGCAAAGATGTCTTTCGAAGAGAAAGATCTTACAGGTGACATCTCTGGCCTCGGGGTGTTTGAGCTCGAGGCACTTCAAGACTGGGAGTACAAGTTCATGAGCAAGTACGTCAAGGTGGGAACCCTCAAGACAAGTGTTCCAGTAACCGAAGGTGAGGCTGCTGCCGGAAGTACCAGTGAGGAAGCTAGCAAAAGCGAAGACAAGGCTGTAGAAACCGTCCAGCATGAGGTTGCCGATGCTGGTGAGGATGCTCCATCAGAAGCCAAAGCTGACAAGGAAGAGTAAATATATCGAAGGAGCGATTGCTAGAAGAGAGATGCTGGCTAAACAGATTATGTTGGGGATTTGTGGTCATTTAACGCTTCTCGGTCATGTTTAAATTTTATGTATTAGTAAAAACTTGATGGTAGCTTGTTTTTTGTTGTACTATTTGAAGCAATAAACCAGGTAATATATGCCCCAATTATGCAGTTATAAGTTTTAACTAGCTCTCTATCATATAGATCTGCTCTCTGAGGTGAATATTGATAAGCTTCATCCAAGTACTTTCTTACAACTGCTTGCAGAATTGTTTTCTTAATGAAAATTTAATTCCCATGAAAAAAAATTAATGAGGACTACCTTCTCCGTTTCACTGGAGAAACCTGAGGATGACTCTGTTTTTACAAGTTATTTGAGCTGATAAACTTCTCAGGGCCTGTTATTCTTGTTGATATAAATTAGATTGAAATACACTAAATTGAATTGGACCGATAATAATAAATAAACTAAAAACAATAATAACATGAATGAATAAATCAATTTCTTCAAATTAATTTCATCAAAACTAAAAAAATATTGAACTGGAAATATTCATACAAGTCATAAAAAAATGGCCCAAGTGATCCGACCTTAGTTTTACAATTTTCTCTTGACTTAATTGAAAAATAAAGTGCAAATAAATACAAATTATACCATACACTTGGGGTATGTATCCCCAGATGCATTCTAATATTTAAATATGTGCATTTTAATGTGAATAATTGTGCATTGTAAATCTTTTAACTTATAATTTCTATAAATAGTATATGTAGATTGTTATCAATGAAATGCATAATTATTCAGGTAAAACCCACAGTAAAGATGGGTGTATATGGTATAAGAATTGGCCTTTGATATGTAGTAACAGAAAGTGAGGATATTTATGTCAAAAATAATTTTTCCCAATGGCTTCAAAGGTTGGATTTCAATAGGCTCCTCCATTCGGCCCAAATGAAAATATAGACCCAAAAGCATGTGGCTTCTAGATCTTTCCGTTTGATTCTTTTAAATGTTCAAAGTAAAGTTACTCCATGCTTAGAAAATCAATTAGCTTATGTTAGAAAGTTAACCCACTGGATATAGTGTAGCTGAATTTTATGATATAACTGTGGACCACCTCATATATTGCAAATTGATTTTAGAATGACATATGATTGGATTTGTGTGTGGACCAGTTGGCCTTTTGTGTGTGGACCAGTTGGCCTTTTATGCCTGTGTATATCTTCACTCCTCCGACCTTTATTCATAATGAACTTTTTGTCCATCGGGCTTGTTCCCCCAGCATGAGCTTCTAATATGATATTAGGGTCTGATTTCGGCATGGATCTCTCTGTTTATTTCAAATGCAAGTCTTCCACTTATAATGGGTCTAATGAGTCTTGCACTTGCAGGATGGTGTTGGAAATTAACCCACATCGGAAATGGTGTGGCCGAAATTCAGTATATATAAATTTGGTGGGCTATTCTACATATTGCCAATTGGCTTTATGATGTAATTTTAATGGATTTGTGTGTTGAACCTGTTGGGTTTATATGTCCGTTTATATATCTACACTCTCTGGAACTTTACCCGTGATGAATTTCTTACCCGGCGACCTTGCTCCCCGCATGAGTTTCTAACTCGCAATAGCGGTTATTAAAGCATTCAAGACATATACCAACATATGATGATCTTGTTGGAAAAAATATGGTGTTCTTCATATCCATTGAATTCTTAAGTAGGTTCCGATATCGGAACTAACTAATCTATCTAGGTTTCAATATCAGTACCTATTAACGGCGGTTTCAACAAACGTCGTGGATTCAAACCACCTACCATTGCGTAACCCTGAACGACGGTTAAAAACGCCTTTGTTGGAAAAGGTCCGTTAGTGAGTACATGACCATTTTCTAATTAAAATGAAGGTTACAATTTTGAAAATTTACAAATGAAAATAAAGTAAAGGTAGAGGAAAATTTTAAAAATACAAACAATTTATTACAATAATTGTAACTTGTGATGAAGTACAACCGATTAATATAACTTTGTGCGCACGCGTGACATTTTTATTCTGTGAAATGTAATGACGTTACTGATTGATATATATATATATATATATGTACATCCGTAAGAACAAAGATTAAAATTACTTGTGAAAGCAGGCCTATTTAATTTAAGAAAAAACCCTTCGTGCAAAACTTTAATTGTCTAAATTCCACGTTGGTTATTTCAAATGTTAACGTGTTTTTAAGGAAAAAATAAAATTCATAATTGTCTCTTTTCCCTCTTCAAGAAATTAACGGTTACGTGGATATTGGATTTTTCTCTTAAATTCAGCAATTTTTCAGTTTTCACATATATATCCACCGTCCTTTGATCTCATACTCTTTTGGGAGGATAATCTTCTTGAAAACGCAACAAAAGATCTCAAAAATAAAACTCTTAAATTTTGATTAATTTATTCTTAAATGGAAATAATTTATTCCTCCAATTTATATGTTTTTAAAAAGAAAATTATCATAAATCTATAGGTTACCAAATCCTATTTATCATAAAATCGTCTACATTATATGTGATTGCTTGTATTACTTTATCTATTTGATTCACAAAATACAAACAATTGTATGAGATAGACTTATACTTTAGTACAAGTCACAATGAATAAATTATCATAATCACCAGAGGTGATTCTAATTTTGTTAGTAATGGTGATCATTTTGTTGATTATCTCTCGGACCAATGGCGGAACCGGACAAGAATTTATAGGATTGATGAATAGGTCTATGCCTCGACGTATCAATGGCGTGAATGTTGCTCTCCAGTACAACTTCATCGTACAACCGCTTGAGTTACAGTAAATTAACGCTTAGTCCTAAAATTTAGGGTTGCCGCCGCCACTTCCGACAACCCCTGGTTCAGCCAGTGGGTCTTACAATAAACCTGTTAGAATTCTTTAAAAAATAATGAATACTCCAAAATAATAGAAGTCAATTAATCTGTACTTTTAGTGTAGAGTTGTATCAAATCGATTGGTTAGCATGAAATTCAATTAAGTTCTTGATTAAACTATTGTAGAAGCTAGCTAGGCTTTATGTGGTACTAGATTGTCACTAAACTTGGGGCAGATATCAATATTGTTGACTTTTTTATATTTAAAGGGTTTACTTATGTTCAATTATAGCTGGAAAATATAATTGGACGGCGTTGGTTAATTAACCTGGTCAGAAAAATTACTACCTAGCTGGGTTTATTAACGTGCATGCATCTGGCGATTTAACAGTATTAATTATGTATACATGTTTTCAGTTCACACTAAATACACATTAAAATACATTTTATATACAAAGGACTGGGATTGTACGAAACAGTTGACAGAATAACTGAATTGCGACTTAATGCATTTTAAATATTTTATGTGATTTGTCAACTGAACAATATAAGCAAGAGACCTAATGAAGGATATCAAGAAGCCTGCAGGCTGCAGGACGACATCATCACAAAACTTATTTAAATTCGAAAGGGCTAAATAAGATCATTTCAAACAGTTACACAATAGAGATCTCTAACACGAATTTAGTCAAATATTGATAAAACTGTCTAATTCAATTGATAATTGCAAAATCGAATATATAACTTAATCGATGATTGTAAAACTGGATCTTCATAACATGTGACAATGCATTGTGTGCCAAAACAGGAACCGGAGCATGGCGCACAAAAGAGGATGACGATATTAGTGGCGAAATCAGAATCATGCTTCACAAAAGAGGACGATGACATTAGTGACGGAATCACAATTTTAATTTAGGGTAGAGTCAAATGGTTAAAAAATATTTAGTTGGGCTCGTTTTAGGTCTAAAAACTTCAATTCTTGTCAGAGAATACACCGAAAAACAGTAATTTAAGTTTGAGCGTTGAATTTCAAAGTAGTCACCGACAAGGGCGAATTTACCTTTAGGTTGGGGCAGGCATGCGCCTGCCCTCTTTTCGGGCGGACAGCCGGGAACTACTGTTCCCAGCTAATTTTTTAGTTTCAGTTTAAGGCGCACCTGCCGCCAGAATAGAGAGATCTCCTCCAGACTTCCAAAATCATGTGCCGTCGGATTATTATTTTTTCATATTAACCTATTTCAACCTGGCCTAATATAAATTTCTAAATCCGCCACATGTCACGACCTATCCAGACTCCATGTTTGTCCCTTCAATAACACAATATGTGAGTTTGACTCATTTGTAATGAAATAATTCACAATACTATATAATAAAAATCAAGAAAATGCATGACAATATGCCATGCCACACTCTCTACATGATATATGTGTTTGGAGCCATTGAATGTGATAACCAAGATCCGGAGTTGACCTAAAACAAGTAAACCAATTAAAATCCATCTATACACAATTTCTCGCCATAACGTGGAATCAAATTAGACATATTAGAGGTCAACCTCACATAAATCAATAGCTAAATTCATGTCTCATCACTTGACTTTTTATACCTGAATTATTCCCTAATATCCTCGTTTAAATTATTCATAAACCAACGTTTGTCAACTCAACACGCATGAAATTCAGTTTTTTCCTATAAATACATTCCACCAAATTCATTTCTTCAAACACCAAACACAAATTATTCAACGTCTCCGAACAAAAAAACAAGCCATCAAGATGTTTCAGAGCCGTGATCAAGCCCGCTTCGTCCTCTTCGCCTTCATGGCGATGCTGCTGTTTTCCGGCTGCCGGTGCCGGAAAGATCCAACGTCGAGAGAGGAAGCAGCAGCACCGTCAACGCTTACGTCAGCAACAGATGCTTCGACGTCGTCGCAGGAAGAAAGCGTGAGGAACAACTTCTTCGCATCGTTTTCGCGCCACTTCGGAGAAGTCCCGGAGTCTCTGAAGAAGATCCACGGGGTTTCCCTGCGAGAAGTTCCGACCGGGCCGAACCCTCTGCACCACTGATCGGTGTGTAGAAAAACCTACGAGTTTTCATACTTAATCTATACGTAGTTATTCAGATATATACAATATATATATACGGAGATTAATTAATCATTTACAGGAGTTATATATTATTTACTCTCATGGATGAATTTCTGCTTCTGATTTTGTCGATTTTCTGCAAAAAATGGGTTGATTAGTTGATTGATGCTTGGTTTGAATTTTCAAGACTGTTGTTTTATCTGAGATTTCTGCAGAAACCAGTATGAACACGTTATATAGTTAGTGAAATGAACAAGTAAATAACTGTTTGCAGAAAATAAATGTCGGAATAAGGCCAAGATAAGGATTTGAAACTTTGTCAGGAAACATGCAGAAAATTAAACAACAAATTTTTGCTGAATTTCCAACCTTCATTTATTTTCTTGACATGGGATTTTCTTCCTAATTTAAGTCATATTTTTTGGATTTTTTCTTATATGCAGATACATTTTACATCTGTATATCCAAATTAAACATGAAGTGATAATAATATTCCTCTTAAATATGTATTATAATTTACGAAAAATTAATCTATAATTTGGACACGTGTTCAATCATTACATAGACGGGTTCATGCATTCAAGATTACAGTTTTAGAAATATATTTGTAAAAAATTAATAAACGAATGAAGGATAATTATAAATATTTTCCCATTTCCGTTAGACCTGCATAAATAAACTGCACCTGCATATAACAAAACCCCTTATTTTTTATTTTAAAAAAGTCCTAAATATGGATAGTACTTTGTCTTTTTTCTGAGAAATTTGAAAATGAGATTAGCTTACATTATCAATATGAGGAAATGATGTGGATCACTAGTAGTTTATTTAATTTTTTCCAATGCTTACAAGTTCTAGTACGTACGAATAGTGCTTTTATTCCATTTATATTTATTTAGAATTGAAAAGTTGTGATAGAATAATTTTAGGGTAAGATGGCACAACTATTTCATATTTCAAGTTGTTTTTCCTATTAAGTTTTGAGGAATAATATGACACCACTTTCACTAAAAGTCATATATCCATCATCAACTGTTCGAAAAAAAACTATCATCAAACTAAAACTTTAGTTATTATTACAATTTATACATTAATTTAGATTATTTTAACATGTATATTTTACCACTAAAATTCACTAATGGGATGTTCTTCCCAATTTATTTTGTTTTCAGTTCAGCCGAGTTGAATTTAATTTAATTCTAATAAAATATAATCTAGTAAAATTCAGTTTATTTAGTAATTCTAATATTATTTACAAGACATTGATTTTAGGGTCATATTGGACCTTTAAGCAAGAAATAAGCTATCAAGCCCTTACTAGTAGTCTTCAATTG
This sequence comes from Sherardia arvensis, assembly GCA_948330725.1. Taxonomy (NCBI): domain Eukaryota; kingdom Viridiplantae; phylum Streptophyta; class Magnoliopsida; order Gentianales; family Rubiaceae; genus Sherardia; species Sherardia arvensis. Next base: position 48,472,200 of record OX415236.1, read on the forward strand.
GTGCCAAAACTAAGTAAATCGAAAATTGAGGGTGTTTAAGATAAATAATAGAGAATCAAATCTACTTTGACGTAGAGGTAGCGTGGGTGCGTGACAGGTGTCAGAGGAGCATAATCCTGTCATAAATTCTTGAATTAATTGAAACTTTCCTTTCAAACTCTGTCTGTGAGTGAATTGGGCGCTTAAATCCAGTCCTCAACCCGTTCAAAATAACGTAAAAATAATCACAGTAAATCCAGGAAACCTCAGCTGTCCGGAGAAGACGAAGCAGCTGAAAAAGGCCCCATTTTAGCTCATTTTTATAAGCAAGGAGAAATAAAAGCATTTGGACACTTACTGAAGATTTGGGCAACGTTTTTGTCTTCTTCCCCAATTTCCCCTTCTTCCCGACACCAATCGCCACCGCTGCGCCGCCGCTACTTTACCAGCTTCCGCTGCCCGGGATTGAATCAAGTAAGGAATAAAAAGGACCCATTTCCCCCAAAAGGCTGTGCTTGATTTCATGGTTCTCAGCTTGGACTTCGCGGCTTGTTTTCATGCAGGTCAGAGATGCTTTGCTTTGTGTGTGAGCTTATTTGTTTCTAAAAATTGGGTTTTTTTTGGTGGGTTTTTCATTTGGGGATGTTTTGCAGTCGGAGAATTCGAGGATTCGTTGAATGGGGAAGGAGCAGGAGTCTATTGACTGGCTTCCCGAGGGCTGGAAAGTGGAAGAGAGAAGGCGAAGTACTGGAAGGATAGACAAGGTATCCAATGCTTTTAGCCTTTGAAATGATCTTTGTATTTTGAGATTTGTGTTGAAACATTAGTGGATGTGCTGCTTGAATCTGAGTTAGTGTTTTGAATTAAAGACTATGATGCTGTTTTGGGGTTTTGGTATATATACTGACTAGCATTGCTAGATTTTCCTATGGATTGAAGTTGCACGCGTAAAGAAATATTTTTGCTTAAGTTAAGTTCTCCCCTTATTTGTCGAAAGGGAGGAGGATCAAAGGATATGTTGAGCTAAACACGAATGCCTGTTAATTGTCGAGTGCTCGTCCCTCTGGAAACTTTAAGCCTATAAATGTTTTAACTTGCTTGCTTGGTAGTCTTCTTTTGAAATAAAAAGTGCGTCTTTTTCACCATTAAGAAGAAGTGCTGCAAAGTGTGGGATGTTATCCCTTGGAAAAATCGGTTCTTGAGAGTTTTTGGCATGCTTACAGATTTGATAAGTGAAGTTTACTTTGGATAGAGCTTCAGAATTTTCGGGATGTTATGTATATATTTGCCTTCGTTTCTTTCCTTTCAATATGACAGTTCTCTGTAGTGAATTGCTCTTTTTCTTTCCTCTATAGTATTTTATTGATCCGTCGAATAAGTACAAGTTCAATTCAAAGCCAGAAGTTCTTCGCTTTCTGAAGCATGTCAAAAGTACCAGTCAATCTTCAGCAGTGAGTTTATTTAAACATATATTTTCTCGATTTACGTGCTACTTTTCTCAAGCACATTGATCTTTTTGCACATGAATTATGATTATCTATAGATATTCTTTTGACTGTATCGAAATATTCAGCTTGTAGAAATTAAGGCTAATACTGCAGAATCAACCGTTGATTTGAATAAAGAGTCAGGTGTTACAGATAAGGGCAATAAAAGCAGTGAACACTCGGTAATCCTTTCTAAATTTCTGTACTTTCAATATTAAATGCTCGGGTTGTGTGTCCTGATTTATGATTAATGTCTTTTCTTCGGAACATCAAGTTTAAAATTGCATTATCTACTTCCTTTTTTTGCTTATGGCTTTTTTCAGTGCATGTGATTCTTCCTGTATGCTGCAATGGTGTTATAAGCTTCGTATTATCTGGTAAAATGTTATCTTCTCATTTGTTTACTATGGCGTAAAATGGAGATATGCAGCCACTTGTGACATCTTTATCACCTTCTTTATGCTCCCCTTGCAAATTACTCCATATTATACTTCTTCTTATTGTCTGTTCCTGCTATCATTCTTTATTGCTTCTGTACTATTTGATGTTGATTAATAATGTGGCTTCATTAATGTCTTTTCTGCCATTTATATTACGTATCTTGAGGTAAAACTTTTCGCTTGATGTCTCAGCAGGCCTCTGAAAGTGGAGAGAAGATGGTTGCCGGCAGCCAAATTGAACAGCACACCATAAACAAGCAAATCATGATCAGAGGTGCTAGTCTGATTCACTGTTTGTTTCCAATGTGTGTGCGTGTAGTATATAATAAGCTCGGCTTCTGATTTTTAACGGCCTACACAATATTTTCCCTATGAAGGGTTACATTTAAATAACTTCTTACATTGCTATAGGTTTTGTTGTTCACTTTACTTGCTTTACTTTTGCAGATACTAGTGATATGAAGAATAACAATCAGGAGAGCATGAAAGCAGCCAAACCCAAGAGCCAAAAACGAAAGAATGCTGACTTGCCTCGCCGGGCTTCAAGAAGGATCGCTGGCATTGAAGCCGACCATATCTCACTGGAGCCACCAACAGTACTCACCCGACCTCGCCGCTCTGCTGGAAAAAACCCAAATAATGCTGACGGGGATAACAGCGCCGACAAAGGCAAGAAACCAGCTGATTCAGAAACACCAGCCAATAAACCAATCCCTGAGCATGAAAGTTATAGTCAGAACACAGATTTGGTGGTAGAAAGCAATAAACAGAACACAGAAGAGGTGATAGATGTTCCCTTCAGCGAGCTGCTGAATGATCCATGCATTGAATTTGCTTTCAAGACGCTTACTGGTGAAATGCCGCTGCCAATTGAGGAAGATGAAAAGCCGATGGTCGAGGGATCGTCCTCGACAATGCCGCCTGAGGTAACTGCTAATCAAAAGCCTGAGTTTCCTATGCCTACTGACATTCCCTCAACACTGCCTGAGGTAACTGCTAATCAGGAGCCTGAGTTTTCTATGCCTACTGACATCTGGGCGGACCCGTGCTTTGAGTTTGCTGTGAAAACACTGACAGGTGACCTCCCAGAGGACACCAGCCCTGTCCTGGAGACTGTGTCGAGTCCACTGCCCTCCAATGGTGTCCAGCCACCCCCTCAGGCTAGGAATAAGCAGAAGCAGATCATGAGTTCGACTGGTACTGCCCTTCGCTAGGGCGGTTTAGAGTGTAGGTATCCAGCTCCCTCTTTTGTGTTGTATCATTGTATGCTAGGGTTGATCTTTTGATTGTGATAGAACTGGGAATACAAGTCTAGCAGTTTAGAACTTTAGGGGTGATCTCTATTTTGAGCCATGAAGCAAACATTCAAGGGAGGAATATTTAGGATCAGTTGAAGCTGTATTGACCCCCTTGAGAAATGTTTCAAGTGCTTAACTCTTTATTATTATTTAAAATTAATAATGCAATTTAAGTATTCATCCCTTTGAAGATATACTGTCTACAATGTTCAATGTTGATGATATACTTCATTGACATACTCAAACTGCATAAAATTTCTATTTTAATTATTATTATAAATTAAAAATTCTTGGGATAGCTACAAACACCCCACCTACTGTGGCTCAAAAAAAGAAAAAAAAAAAGCTATAGATTGAAGCAAGGAATACAAAATATTCAGTGATAGTAATAAAACTACAATTCTTATACCATATATCTGGGTGTACGTATATATCCACACCTTTAATCTATAATTTATATTTATAATTTTGTATTTTATTTATAATAATTTGCATATACTATTTCCAGTAAGTATAAATATAAATATTTACAGTTCACAATTATATACATAAAAATACACATGAAAATACATATCTCGATTTATGGTATAATTTGTGATAAAATTATTATAAAATATTCAACCTAAATGGAGTATACTGAGATGGTGAACTTTTATGCAAAATATGATAAATTTGGTGAACCTTAATTGTAGTTTGTACCGTATCCTTTAATAAAACAAAAAAACAATCTTCTCTCATTAATTTCTTTGACTATATATAATTTCCAGCGTCACTCCCTTAAATCAAGTGACTACTATTGACCTACATAAAATTGAAGATATTTTTCCTTTTTATTTTCAGAATTATTTCTATCTTAGTCTAATTTCCAATAATTATTATAAAAGAAAAAAGAAGATCATCTACGGTAGAAAATGGTACGACGTAAAATTAAAGTGAAAACGAGAAGCATCCAGAGGCACCCATTTTTATCAGTAATATATTTTTCATTTTCTCTGAATAATTTAGATAAACACTACTTTAATTAATCAATTTTTATTAATGACGCAGTATAAACTTTGACTGTGCATGCATTGTTATGGAAATTCGGGACACATGAAGCCAAAGTGGTTGGGACGCCATTGCTGATGCAGTGCAGTTTTATAAATAGTGCCATTTTCTCGCCTCACTTCATATCAACCCAAATCCAATTAAGACATAAGGAGAGATGGACTTCGACGGAACCATCAACGCTGTTGGGATCGGCGGTGGAGTGGAGGTGCCCCGCCGGAGACGCGGCCGTCCGGTCGGGTCTAAAAACCGGTCCAAGTCTCCGATCGTGATCGCCGACGGCGGCAGCAGCGAGACCCCGCGGCGTGGGCGTGGAAGGCCGGCGGGGTCCAAAAATAAGCCAAAACCAACACCGATCTGCATAATTGGTATGTTGATTACATGTTAGGTAAATGAAATTTTGTTGACTATTTGTCTGACCTCGCTTGGTGTTTGAATGTAGATCCGTCCGACTCTGATTCGTTGAACGACGGATCAACCCCGCGCCGGACTTCCAAGCGGCTGGCCGGAATGGAAGCTGACCCACCGGCAAGTGTAAAGAAGGAGCGCAGTGAGGTTGAGGTTGTGGACGAGGCTAAGAAAGAAATCCCGATCCCGGCGCCGGAACTTTATGATGTTGCAGGTTTCGATTTTGCGTACAAGATCCTGACAGACGCGATTCCTCTTCCCGACTACCTGAAGGACTTCCCCCCTCAGTGATCGGCGTCAGATCCAAGTCCCATTGATTCGTGTTCCTTCTGATTTTCGTTTTGTCGTTGTCGAGAGTTCATTGCAAAGTACTCATGTTTGGGGCTTGCTTTGAGTTCATTGTTGTTGTTGTTGTTGTTATTTGGACTTGTTTTTGAATAAGGGACTGATAATGTATGAATTATGAGTTTGATAGTGTTTTTGATTTGTCTCTTTAATTCATGTGGATGAATTGACTTTTTTGGAGGTTGGATTGATTTTTTTTATTACTAAATTTCTAGTTTTAGCATAATAATCTATCCTTAATTGTGGAGATCTTGAACCAATTTTACAGGTTATATTAAATCATGTTAAATTTTCAGTAAGTTTGATTACAAATAAAATCTTTAGGGATGCTATAGGATCATACAATCTTTGCTACATTATTTTGGGACATATGCCAATGTCGTATGCAAACTGAATAAGATTTGATTATGACTTTTGGCACATGAATAACAAAAATACTCTCACTTATTGAGATGGGTGATTTCGTTATACCTTTTTTTGAATTTTCATAAAAATTAAAAATAATTAACTTCACATCTTTACTCGATGTTCTTCCTTAGTGTCAGTTTTCAGCACCAAATTCTCATCTTTATGTGATATAACAACCCCAACCCTAATTCAATCACCACCTTGCTACATCTTATGTGTGTGGCACCACCATTTATATATCCACAATAACAATGGTTTGAAATTGGATTAGTTCAAACTTGCTTCCCGAGTAAGGCTCCATTCATTGATTTACGGTGTAATGTGAAACTCAAGATGGTTCTTTCTGTTTGTGCTTTCTCGAAAAAAGTTCAGACAGTCAAAACTTTGTTTTACCTAAAGCGATGGCTCTTGAGGAAGCATTGGTGTTTTTTTTTTATAGATTTGGGATAACGAAATATTGATTTTATTGGAGATGCATTGCACATCATTACCATGGTTAATTAAGGATGAGTGTGATCCTACTTTGGAGTATCAGCTAACCATATCCCGAATTTAATATATATTTGAAGGATTAATGGAGAGACCGGATATCTAGAGATTGTAATCATATAGTTCATTCTCTAGAAATACTCTTCCTGAAAATGAGTGTCTTGTTGTGTAAAACTTGGGTGTCCCATCATAAGTTTTTGTCAATCAATTTTGAAATTTCAAGTAACATGAAAGGAATAAAGAAAAATAAATTCCTTAAAAAAATGGTTTCATTGTTTTTATAATACACCAATTGAATATTCTACCAGGAAATATGTCATTTCATCTCCAAAAATTAATGAACTTGTAAATAGAAAATAGTATTCTTTTATTTATAGGATCAAATTACTTTTGTTGGATCACCAATGACAGTAAATTTCTCTATAATTTTAAAATTAATGGAAGTAATTACTTCACTTGGATTCAAAATTGATTTTGTAGAAAGTAATTTAGTCAAGCAAGTAGAAAACTTGTTAAGTACCACAAATTGATCTTTTTAAATATTAAGTATCATTTTCGCATTGAATTGAGGTGCAACACCACCTTTCCTTATTTAGAAAAAAAGTTTATTGGGACCCATCTAGAAGCAACATTTTATTTTTTTTAAAAAAATAAATTTTTGTCCGATCAAATGTATAATAATTTTTGATAATGTTATTTTTCAATGAGTTATTTTGATTAAGATTCTTATTTTAAAACGTTGGGAATATGAGCTTTTAAGCATAAAATTTTTGTTTTTATCTTTCGAATTTTCTTTGTCATCGTGTGATTAAAAAAAACTAAGATAAATAATAAGATAAGACAAATTTATTGTATATTTAAAAATGAGCCTAATTATTCATTTGAACCCAAATCATAAAGTATTAGACCACTGTCTTACACAAGTGTTTACTAATCGCAATAATCCTTTAATTATTTTAAATAAAGACAATATTTTCATTTTTATCCATTTAAGTATGAGAAAAACATTCATCCGGATGATCCTGATATAGCCCTTATCAGGCACCAATAAGATAATGACACGTGTACAATTGTAATGTTTTAATTGGTTAAGATATTTTTAGTAAAGTTCTAAAACCCTAATTTAGAATGTCTAAACCCGTCTGGGTAATGATTGAACACGTGGCCCAATCATAAATTAGTTAAAAATGATGTGTCGTTATTTAATTGGTGCCTGATATTGCCAATATCAGGATGATCCTGATATATATTAAACTGTTTAAGTATTATACCCAAACATATCGTCTTTATCATTTAAGCATTATAACTAAGGCCCTGTCCAGTTCAACTTATTGCAGCACATTTCAGCACAGCACAACACTGATCAGCACAGCACAGCACTCATCAGCGCAGCACAACACTGGTCAGCACAACACCTATTCAGCTCAACACATTTAAGCTCTAAATGGACACTATTTTTATGTTTTGTAAAAATAATATTAATTAAGTGAACTTTTTAGTTCTTAAGTAATAAACATTGTGTTTTTTCTTCAACTCAAATGAACACTATTCAACACTTTCAATACTATTCAGCACAAGATCAGCACAACACAGCACTGATCAGTACAGCTCAGCACTCATCAGCACAACACAGCACTCATCAGTACAGCACAACACCAAATAAGTTGAACTGGACAGGGCCTAAGAATATCATCTTTATCCTCTACGCATATTACTTTTGCATTTTTTCATCCTTTTAAGGCATGTTAATGAAATGAAAAACACCTCAAATAAACAAAAATGATAAATTACATTAATCAATATCATTATCTGTCATTTAACATAACAAAACAATTATTAATTTTTTTTATTTTTTATGAAATACTCATGTATAACAGCTAGTCAAAACAATTCATTGACAACTAATATAAGCTGACAACTAAGATTTAGTACATCCACTGACAGCTATCAACTAGTTTCTAGACAGGGCCAACGTGAAGGAAAATTGTTATTCATTATTGTTTGTGCTATAAAAAAGTAATTATTAAAAAGATCATAATTTTTGTTTTATTTACTATTAATGGTATGATAATACTTATATTCGTTATTTCATTAAAAAAGGTCAATTACACCTTATATTTTTCTTTTTAAAAATAAAATTGTAATAACTGAATACAATCCGTCGACAACTATCTACTAGTTTCTAGAGAGGATTAATGTGAATGGAAATATTTATCTATAAAAATTAGTCAAAATAGTTAATACAATCTAATAACTATCATTTAATAAATCCGCTGGCAGCTATCAATTAATTTCTAGATATGGCTAATGTGAATGGAAATATTCATTATTTTGTGTGCTATAAAATGTATTATTTAAAAGAGCGTGATTTTATTTTATTTACTATTAAGGGTATGATATTAATTTTGTTCTTTATTTCATCATGAAAAGGTCAATTACACCCTTTAATTTCTTTTAAAAAATAGAAATTTGATTTTTTTCACTCAGTCCTATTCTGCTATTTTATTAGAACTAAATTTTAGTTATTTCACATTGGTCAAAAATAGGGGTTTCAAATCGGTGGGTTTGGGCTGAATTTGATTGAGTTAAAATGAGCCGTCCTTAAATGGACAAATACTCATTTATATAGGTTAATGAGTTTAAATGTGTTGGGTTCAAATGAGTAGGGTTTAAATGGGTATAATACCCAATAAATATCATTATGCCAAAATACAAAAAATATAGTATGCTTTTATCATTACTAAAATTTAAAGCGTGATATAGGTTCTGAGTATACATATGTATTCAATCGCTCTTATTTAATGTCATTGTTTTTTCGAAATTGATAATAGAGTAATTTAGATTAACAACCAGGGCGGTCCTATATCGAGCCCAATATTGATCTCGCCCCAGCCCCAAATACTAAAACAATTTTAAGGGCTCAAATTAAAAAAATTCAAAACTGATTATATATGTAAAATACAGTTTTTTGGGTTGTTTTATCATTTATATTTGTTTGCCAGACTTATATATTCATTTATAATCAGTCTTGTTTGATAGAAAATAGTTTAGTTACACTTTCTATTGAACATTAATCAATTAAAGAGTTTGTTTGATTTGTGAATTTGTTTCTAAGAAAGTAAGTAAAGTTGAACTAATCATTTTTTTGAAAGGAGAGTTGAATTAATCATTGAAATATTGTGTTATATTCTTAAAATTGTTTATTCAAAACTAAAACAATTTTAAGGGCTCAAATTAAAAAAATTCAAAACTGATTATATATGTAAAATACAGTTTTTTGGGTTGTTTTATCATTTATATTTGTTTGCCAGACTTATATATTCATTTATAATCAGTCTTGTTTGATAGAAAATAGTTTAGTTACACTTTCTATTGAACATTAATCAATTAAAGAGTTTGTTTGATTTGTGAATTTGTTTCTAAGAAAGTAAGTAAAGTTGAACTAATCATTTTTTTGAAAGGAGAGTTGAATTAATCATTGAAATATTGTGTTATATTCTTAAAATTGTTTATTCTTTCAAAGTAATCAAAAATAATGTTGGGGGTCTCTCTTTTTTTATTGCCTCAAAGCCTAAATTAGTTAGGCCGACACTTGTACAAACTGGATGGGGTTTAATGGTACTCAATGGGTATCATAAGCCCGCTTGATTTAAGTGTGGGTTAATACCCGCCCGTTTATATTAATGGCAGGTATTTTAGGAAAATTAAAATACGAACTTAGATGGGTAAAAATTTGTGGACCAAATTATCACTCCTGGTCAAAAATAAAATCTGATTAGATTTAGCTTAGTATAATTTGATGGCTCCCAACTTTTAATGTACTTATTTTATTAGTACAATGCAATATAATTTAGCTAAATTGATATAAACACACGTGCATTATAATTAAAATCATCTAGGTGCTACCAACTTTTCATCAATTCAACTAGAGTGAGAGAGTGGGGTCCATGTATTGAATGGGGCCAGACATGCATGCAGGTTTACACGTGTATCTCATTTTTTCTGTAATCGGGTTTAACCTCTCTCTCTGTATCTCTCTCCAGATCTCTTTCCCTCTCTCCAGGTCTCTTTCTCTCTCTCCAAATCTCTTCAGTTTGATATATTTAATATAATGGCGTGAAATGAATAATGCAACTAAATGAAATTAGAACTTGAAATGACGTTTCTTCTTAAATCTATCCAAAGTTCCCAATTATTATCGTAATAATAAAATATCATCTAGCCACTTAATACTCATCGATATTATATTTTAATGAATTTATTACTACTTTAAAATTATATATTATCAAAAAATATATAAGTTTTTGAGAGATTATATATATGTTGGTGTCTATTGAAAATGCGATAGCTAGAAAAAAATTTTATGATAATCCATCCTGTGGATCTTGAATTTTACGGTTTGTGTTGGAAATATATTTAACTTTTATAAGTTTTTTTTGTTTTTGTTTTTGCTTAATAACATCAATTGAGATTTTAAAGGATCATATGCAATCTTACATATATAGCTAGCTAGCTACAATCATATTTTATTTGAAATAACACGTGATCAATCTATCAATCTTACGCTGTTTTTAAATACAAGAGTAGCGAAAAAGAATAAATTCAAGGAAAAAATATTTAATTGGAAGTAAAATAAGAAAGCGACCAGTGCCCGAATATGCCTCAAGGTGGGATTTATTACAGCTGCTAGCCTCCTCCTTAGTCATCTTTTGGTAGAATGTTCAGATAAACCAGGCCAGTCTCTAAATGCTATGATGAAGTTAGATATGTCTAAGGCTTTGATAGGGTCTCATGGCCTATGCTAAATTCTTTGCTTTTACGATATGGGTTTCATGAACACATCGTTGCTTTAATTCTTAGAAATAGAAACTCTCAAGGGTTTTCTGTTCTTATTAATGGTACACCATATGGATATTTTTAGGCCTCCAGAGATCTGAAACAAGGGGATTCATTATCCTCAATCTTGTTTAATTTCATAACTGAGGTTTTGATAGGGCTTAAAATGCATGTTTCAGCTCGGTTATATTAACAGGTTTGCAATGCCAAGTGGTGCAGTTCAGGTAACTCACTTATTCGATGCTGATGTTGTTGTGATACTGTGATACTGCTACATCTTATATGTATGCCACCACCATTTATCCCAACAACAATAGTCTGAAATTGGATTAGTTCAAACTTGCTCCCCGAGTAAGGCTCTATTCATTGCTTTACGGTATACTATGAAACTCAAGATGATTCTTTTTATTTGTACTTTCTCGAGAAGGATTCAGCCATGCAAATCCTTGTTTTACATGAAGCAATGGTTCTTGAGGAAGCATTGGTGTTTTTACGGATTTGGGGCAACAAAATGTTGGTTTTATTGGAGATGCAATGCACATGATTACCATGATTAACTAAGCATGAGTGTGATCCTACTTTGGAGTATCAACTTACCATATCCCGAATTTAATATATACATATTTGAAGGATTAATGGAGAGACCGTTTTGGGTACCTAGAGATTATAATCATAAAGTTCACTCTGTAGCAATACTCTTCCTGAAAACGAGTGTCTTGTTGTGTAAAATTTGGGTGCCTCATCATAGGTTTTAGTCAATCAAGCCTAAAATTTCAAGTAACATGAAAGAAATAAATAAATTATTTTTCCTTAAAAAAATGGTTTCATTGTTTTAATAATACACCAATTGAATATTCTACATGAGTAATTATGTCATTTCATCTCAAAAATTAATGAACTTGTGAATAAAAAATAGTATTTTCTTCTGGGATGCCCTATTTGTAGATCCCAATTCCCTATTTGCAGATCCCAATTCTTAAAAATTTACTAAATTATCCTTCATTAATGATAATTTATCTTAATTAAATTTAGACCCTTTTATATTTATTCAATGCTCAAGTTCATGGTCTCTGTTTTGGGCTCCTCGGAATGCTCAAGATTTTCTCAAATGCCGATCCCACTTTTGTCCCCTTCGCACCCAGGCCCAGCTCCGTGCTCGCAGGTGAACAAAGAATCAACCTTTCCGATGACGCCGATGCCCTACCCTGTGCTCGCAAGTGAACCAATATCAGCCTTTCTGATGACCCACCTCGTTGTCGTTGAAGAAACGACGGCAGCACCAAATTCACGCCGACCGCACCACGAAGGGGAGGCCATGAATTGGTGGGTTTGTTTGATAATTGGGATTTGGAGATTTGGGTTTCAGGTGGGATTATTGGATCTGGGTCTTTCTGTTTGGTTGGGGTTGTGGTGGTGACGCGTTGCGGTGGCGGAGTTCCGATGGCGGCCTTCCCGTGGTGCTGACAGTAAAAAGGTTTTGAGTGAATATGATATTAACCTGAACAAGTGGACCAAAATTAAATAAAATAAATTATTACTAAATTGAGGGTAATTTAGTAATTTTATTGAATTTAGGATCTGTAAATAGGGAATGAGAATCTGCAAATAGGGCGTGTGTTTTCTATTTACGGAACCAAATTATTTTTGCAAGTTCATCAAGTTATAGAGATTAAATGATAGACCTATAATTTTAAAATTAATGGAAGTACTTACGGCATCTGGATTCAAAATTTATTTTGTAAAAAGTAATTTAGTTATGCTTACTGAAAATATTTTTAAGTACCACAATACTGACCAATTTAAATATAAAATATCATTTTGGCATTATAGATAGAATTGAGGTGCAACACCACCTTTCCTTATTTAGAAAAAAAAAGGTTTCATGGGACTCATTTGGAAGCAAACACTTTGTATTTTTTCTTATCAAATAGAATAGATTTTTAGATTTTTGTATGATCAAACATGTATAATTGTTTTTGGTTTTTGATGAGGTTTTTTTTCAATGAATTGTTTTGATTAAAATCCTTTATTTTTTAAATGATGGAAAGAGGAACGTTTATGCATCAAATTTTTGTTTTTATCTTTTCGATTTTTTCCTTATCATTGTGTGATTAACAAAAATATCAAGACAAATAATTAGATTAGACTGACTTATGATAATGCAAAATTTATTGTATATTAAAAGATGAGCCTAATTATTCACTTGAGTCCAAACCATGAAGTATTAGACTATTATCTTACCATAACTCCAACTTACACAAGTATTTTTACTAATCGCTATAATCCTTTTCATTATATTAAATAAATGCAATATTTTCTTTTTTATCCATTTAAAAATTATAACTTAAAAAAATCGTATTTATCACTTAAGCATTATAACTAAAAATATCGTCTTTATCCTTAAGTATTTAACTGTAGCATGATTTCATCCTTTTAAGGCATGTTACCTAAAGAAATATAAAATTTTATATATGCTAATGAAATGAAAAACACCTCAAATAAATAAAAATACAAATATTACACATAATTTTCATCCGCCGACAGCTATTAACTAGTTTCTAAAGAGGTTCAATGTGAACGGAAATACTCACCTATAACAAATAGTCAGAACAGCTGATACAAGCTAACAACTAACATTAAGTAACATTAAGTACATCCGTTGACAACTATCAGCTAGTTTCCAGACATGGTGAATGTGAATGTAAATTGTTATTCATTATTTTTTGTTCTAAAAAAATGTAAATCATTAAAAAGATCATAATTTGATTTTATTTACTATTAATGGTATGAAAATACTTATATTCTTTATTTCCTTAAAACAGTTTAATTACACCCTATATTTTCCTTTTTAAAAATAAAATTATAATAGATGAGTAGAATCCGGTGACATATATCAACTAGTTTCTAGAGAGGGTTAATGTGAATGGAAATACTCATATATAAGAACTAATCAAATCAGCTAATACGAGCTAATAACTAACATTTAATACATCCGCAGACAGCTATCAATTAGTTTTCAGATAGGGTTAATGTGAGTGGAAATGTCCATTATTTTGTGTGCTATAAAATGTATTATTTAAAAGATCATAATTTTATTTTATTTACCATTAAAGGTATGATAATAATTTTATTCTTTACTTCATTACTGATCTTTACATCATTAATTAAAAACAATCATTTAGTTAGTGCTCCTTACGTACCCAAAGAGTTTAATTTTTATTTAACACTCCAATGGAATTGATAAGCAAATATTGGCATATTAAATTATAACTATATTAGTCTTTTTTGACAATTATGGGGTCATTAATATCATAGCATACTATATATAGAAAATATTATGGTGTAGCCCACATTTTCTCTTCGAAATAAATAAACTAAAAAAGTATAATAACGTAAATGAAAAATTGTTATATGTGATAATAAAATTAGAAATCACCTCTTCGGCAACCGACGCAAAACGACAAATGTGCGTGCATAGGTTTCAAAACGGAATTAGTTGGGAGGATAGGTTTCAGCAGTCGGTGGTCTCTGTATATATTTCACTCCCTCTTCCCCTCTCCAAACACTCACTCATAAACTTCATACATACTCTCCTCCCCCTTCATACTCTCTCTCCTCTTCATACTCTCTCTCTATCCAATTTGCTAAGATGAACACTCAAGTTGCAGGTATATATATAAGTCGGCTGGCTCAGATTTTCATTAATCTACAGTTTGATCATCGGTTTAATCCCGTTTTGTTGATTTTGTTTTGATTATTCTTGCAACTAATTATATTGTTCTTGTTGATATGTAGAGAGCAGCTCGTCGAAGAAGGTCCGTCCCGAGATGCCGCCTGTGGCTCGCCGAACCTCGAAGAGGCTAGCTGGGACCGAGCCGGAGCCGATAATGACGCTGCCTCCGAGGAGGAGGGCCACTGGGGTTACCATCCACCCCAGGGCTGAGCAGCCTGTTGCGACTGCTGCGATCCACCCTCCGGCTGTCGTTTATCACCCGAGGGGATACGACGAGTTCGACCTGGGAGATTTCTGGGATGAACCGAGCCTCCAAGAGCCCATCATTGACCTCCCCGCTCTTCCGGCTGAGGGCTCTCTCTACCGCATCTGGAAGAAGACCACCTAGGGCCTCTTTTCCATCTGTTTGCTGCTGCTACCTGTTGTTGTGTGTTGTTTTTTGTTTGTATGTGAAACTTGTGTTTTGAAGCTTAATTTGCGAGACTTTTAACATTTATAACTTTTGTAATAATAAAGCAGCATTTTTTGTTGTAATGAAGTAATTTTAATAAATTTTTATTGTAATATTCTCTCTCTTCTGCCATTTTAGTTCTATCCCTCTGATGTTGTCGGTATTAATTTATGCATAGATAATTAGCATTCATTTCTAATATTATTCATGCTCTTAGCAAAGTGTCATCATACGTATTTATCACCGATGAGCCATTAATGGTATTTCTCACGTCATTTTAATATATCAACAATATTGTCAATTTCTTCTAAACTGTTTCTCCTGTTTTTCGTTATGTTTTCTAGCTCGGAAATTATTCAAATATACATCTTTGAATGACACAAAGATTTGAAAACAATACGGTATTAATTTAAGGGGTAAAAATAGGAGAGAAAGTATCCTGGACGGAATTGTTAATTTCCATAATAAACGACGTCGTTGGGGGAAGGTTTCTGCCCTGGTAATTAGGCATTCTGGAGTTTAATTCATGGTTGGAAATGGTGCCGGAATAAGGGATTAGAAATTGGAAATAAGGGGTATCAGGAAATGAAATATAAATTGAAGTGTAATTGCGGGCGGCAGGGATCAGTTTCCCGGCTGGACCTTACCGAGATCGTCTGCCGCCAATCGGAATCCCTTGCCGATCTTCTTCTCCGGAAAGTCTCCGTCCACCGTCTCCGGTAAGTCTCATCGCTAGTACAAAGGTTTCCCGATTTAATTGTCTTTCTGCTGAACAAGCCCGCTCGGTACTGTTGAAGAAACACAAACATGTCTCCGGCGAGGAGGAAGTTGGGAAGAGTACTGATGGCGCGCGGTGGATAGGATTCTGGATCTAGATCTGGATCCGACCCGAATCTAGATATGTGTGGATCTTGAAATGTTACAGTTTGTGTTGGAAATATATTTTAATTTTTTAAATTTTTTTTTTTTTTTTTGCTTGATAACATCGACTGGGATTTTAAAGGATGTGCAATCTTACATATATAACATGTAATTTTATTTTATTTTATTTAAAATAGATGTGATCAATCTATATATCAATCTTACCATGTTATCTCTCCACCTTGGAAAGTTACTGCTTTTACAAGTTGTATATTGTAAAGCTAGCAGGCAGGTCTTAGATCATCAGGAGCATAAGACCGCTAACGCTCTTTGTTGCACTATTTCTTCTTTACATAATAATTTTATTAAATGAGATTATTACTATCAATGAAAGAGGTGCTTTTCATTCAAGAAAAGGCATAATTGAATAAATCAACTATTTCATTTCGTTGAATTAACTAATCGGTTATATGGCATCTATTTTTAAAATGCAACATGAGTCACACTTTGTCTTATTTAAAAGATGAAATTTGCAAATCAACTAAATATTCATGGACGATAATAGAATTTTAACTAATTCACAAACCTACCCTATAGGGAGATAAATAGAAAAAGACATTTATGAAACAAAAAGTTAATATTTGAAACCATTTGAAAATGAATAGTTCACATAGAATCAAACTTTTGATCGATCCCAACACTCGAGATCCCTTATGCATGAAATCATGTTTTCTTTGGAACTTCATTTAGAGGAAGAACCTTTTAAAAATCGTAATGATTTTTATTAAAGGAAGACGTGATTAACCGGGAATCTTCAAACATTAGAGAACTAAATGGCATTCAAGAATTAGTTACGGTTATAGGCTTAAATTTTATAAGGTAGTATTGGATTAGTATTTGGGGAATATTTTATCCATTTAGTTGAGTACGTTATCAATTTTGATATGAATAGAAAAGATAGAAATTGCTAGCTTATTAATTTGGATTTTCATCCCTATTACATTGAGGGGTAAACTATCTCTCTACCTTGGGAATTTACTATTTTTATATTAGATATTTGTGCTTTACTTTGTATAAGTTGTTGTTTGTAGAGATAGTAGGCAGGTTTTAGATCGGGAGCATGGAACTGCCGATGCTCTTCTTTGCACTGTTTCTTTATGTAATAATTTTATTTAATGAAATTCGTTATTATTAAAAAAAGGTGTTTTTCATTTAAGAAAGGGATATATTTTTCTAGTGATGGGTCACTCTTTGTCTTCTTTGAAAAAGGAAACTTGCGAATCAACTAAATATTCATAGATAATGGTATTTCCGCAATATGTAACATATGGTTATCAAGTTGTGAGGACCCCTTTAAGTGGTTTACAAACCTGCTGTGAGGTCTTGTGGGGAAGTTAGCAAGAGACATTTATGAAAGAAAAAATGAATAGTTCAGATAGAATCAAATTTTTGATCGATCCCAATACTTGGGATCCCTTATGAATGAAAACATGTTTTCTTTGGAACTTCATTCAGAGGAAGATCCCTTTAAAAATCGTTGTGATTTTTATAAAAGGAAGACATGATTAGCTCGGCATGTTCAAACATGCATAGGACAACTAAACGGCATTCCAATAGGGTTATATGCTTATATTTTATAGGATAGTATTAGATCACTAGTCGGGGAAAATTTTACCTATTTAATTGAGTACGTCATCGATTTGGATATGGATAGAAAAGATTGAAATGGCTAGCTTATGGATTTGGTTTCCATCCCTTTGACATTGAGAGGTAGGTTATCATATAGATAGCTAACCACATCTCTGCTTTTATAATATACATACTAGATTACATAAAATCTTTATGGATGCTATAGGATCATACAATCTTTGCTACATTATTTTGGAACATATGCCGATCTCGTATGCAAACTGAACAAGATTTGATTATGACTTTGGCACATGAATAAATTAAAATACCCTCACTTGTTAAGATGAATGTTTTTAGTACACCCTCCTTGAATTTACATGAAAACTGAATATAGTTGACTTCACACCTTTACTCGATCTTCTTCTTTACTGTCAGCTGTCAACACCAAATTCTCATCTTCATGTGATAACAACCACAACCCTAATTCAACCACCACCTTGCTACATCTTATATGTATGCCACCACCATTTATCCACAACAGCAATAGTCCGAAATTGGATTAGTTCAAATTTGCTTCCCGAGTAAGGCTCTATTCATTGCGCTTTACGGTATAATGTGAAATTCAAGATGGTTCTTTTTATTTGTGCTTTCTCAAGATCTTCAAATTGTGGAGATTAAATGATAGAATTTCCCATGTAAAACCTATAATTTTAAAATTAATAGAAGTAATTACAGTACTTGGATTCAAAACTGATTTTGCAAAAACTAATATGGTCATGCAAATAGAAATTTTTTTAAATACCACAATATTAAATGTTAAGTATCATTTTGGCATTATAGATAGAATTGAGGTGCAACACCACCTTTCCTTATTTAGAAAGAAAATGTTTCATGGGACCCATTTGGAAGCAACACTTTTTAAAAAAAATATTTTTTTTTTTATCTGGTCAAACATATATAATTATTTTTGATGAGGTTCTTTTTTCAATGAATTGTTTTGATTAAAATTCTTATTTTAAAACGTTGGAAAGAGGAACGTTTATGCATCAAATTTTTGTTTTTATCCTTTCAAATTTTTCCTTATTATCATGTGATTAACAAAAATACTAAGACAAACAATTAGATTAGATGGGCTTATGGAGAGGCAAGACATATTGTATATTAAAAGATGAGCCTAATTATTCATTTGAGCCCAAATTAACCGTGAAGTATTAGACAATTGTCTTATCATAACACGTCTTATACCAGTATTTACTAATCGCTATAATCCTTTTAATTTTTTAAGCTATGATCCTTTTAATTTTTTTAAATAAAGGATATATTTTCATTTTTATCCATTTAAGTATTATACCTAAAAAAATCGTCTTTATCATTTAAGCATTATAACTAAAAATATCGTCTTTTTCCTTTAAGCATTTTACTGTAGCATATTTTCTTCCTTTTAAGGCATGTTACCTAAAGAAATATAAATTCTTATATAAGCTAATGAAATGAAAAACACCTCAAATAAATAAAAATACAAGTATTACACATATTTTTCGTGGTTCAAAATAGGAGATCACCGACTAACTAAACTAATAATAATGATATAAATAAAAATAAAAATATTAGAAATATTTAAACTTCAAATAAGAAATCACACACTAAAGAAAATGATAAATTAAAATTATCCATTATTTGTTATTCTACCAAATACTCATTTATAACTAGTCAAAACAATCCGTTCACAGCTAATACAAGTTGACAACTAACATTTAATACCCTGCTGACAGCTATCAATTAGTTTCCAGACAGGGCCAATGTAAATGGAAATTGTTATTCATTATTTTTTGTGCAACAAAAATGTAAATTATTAAAAAGATCATAATTTTATTTTATTTACTATTATGGTATGATAATAACCATATTCTTTACTTCATTAAAAAAGGACAATTACACCCTATATTTTTCTTTTAAATTAAAAAATAAAATTGTAATAGATGAGTACAATCCGCTGATAGCTATTAACTAGTTTCTAAATAGAGCCAATGTGAATGGAAATACTCATTTATAACAAATAGTTAAAACAGCTGATACAAGCTAACGACTAATGTATATCTGCTGCCAACTATCAACTACTTTCCTGGCCAATGTAAATGTAAATTGTTATTCATTATTTTTTTGATTAAAAAATATAAATTATTAAAAAGATCATAATTTTATTTTATTTACTATTAATGGTATGATAATGCTTATTTTTTTATTTTGTTAAAACAATTTAATTACACCCTATATTTTTCTTTTTAAAAATAAAATTGTAATAGATGAGTACAATCCGCTGACATATATCAACTAGTTTCTAGAAAGGGTTAATGTGAATGGAAATACTCATATATAAGAACTAATCAAATAAGCTAATACGAGCTAATAACTAACATTTAATACATCCGCAGACAACTATCAATTAGTTTTCTGATAGGGTCAATGTGAGTGGAAATGTCCATTATTTTGTGTGCTATAAAATGTATTATTTAAAGGATCATAATTTTATTTTATTTACTATTAAAGGTATGATAATAATTTTATTATTTACTTCATTACTGATATTTACATTATTAAAAAAATTGTTTAGTTAGTGCTCCTTACGTACCCAAAGAGTTTAATTTTTATTTAACACTCCAATGGAATTGATAAGCAAATATTGGCATATTAAATTATAACTATATTAGTCTTTTTTGACAATTATGGGGTCATTAATATCATAGCATACTATATATAGAAAATATTATGGTGTAGCCCACATTTTCTCTTCGAAATAAATAAACTAAAAAAGTATAATAACGTAAATGAAAAATTGTTATATGTGATAATAAAATTAGAAATCACCTCTTCGGCAACCGACGCAAAACGACAAATGTGCGTGCATAGGTTTCAAAACGGAATTAGTTGGGAGGATAGGTTTCAGCAGTCGGTGGTCTCTGTATATATTTCACTCCCTCTTCCCCTCTCCAAACACTCACTCATAAACTTCATACATACTCTCCTCCCCCTTCATACTCTCTCTCCTCTTCATACTCTCTCTCTATACAATTTGCTAAGATGAACACTCAAGTTGCAGGTATATATAAGTCGGCTGGCTCAGATTTTCATTAATCCATAGTTTGATCATCGGTTTAATCCCGTTTTGTTGATTTTGTTTTGATTATTCTTGCAACTAATTATATTGTTCTTGTTGATATGTAGAGAGCAGCTCGTCGAAGAAGGTCCGTCCCGAGATGCCCGTGGCTCGCCGAATCTCGAAGCGGCTAGCTGGGACCGAGCCGGAGCCGGTAATGCCGCTTCCTCCGAGGAGGAGGGCGGCTGGGGTTACAATATTCCAGCCTAGGGCTGAGCAGCCTGTCGCGGCTGCTGCGATCCACCCTCCGGCTGCTGCGATCCACCCTCCGGCTGCTGCGATCCACCCTCCGGCTGTCGTTTACCACCCGAGGGGATATGATGAGTTCGACCTGGGAGATTTCTGGGACGAACCGATCCTCCAGGAGCCCATCATTGACCTCCCCGCTCTTCCGGCCGAGGGCTCTCTCTACCGCATCTGGAAGAAGACCACCTAGGGCTCTCTTCCATCTGTTTGCTGCTGCTACCTGTTGTTGTGTTGTTTTTTGTTTATGTTTTGAAGCTTTGTGTGATTTCAATCTTTTGTAATAATAAAGCAGCATTTTTTGTTGTTTTTTTTGTAATGAAGTTTTAATAAATTTTTATTGTAATATTCTCTCTCTTCTGCCATTTTAGTTCTATCTTGTCGGTATTAATTTATGCATAGATAATTAGTATTCATTTTATTATTCATGCTCTAAGCAAAGTGTCATACGTATTTAATTATCACCGATCGATGAGCCATTAATGGTATTTCTCACGTCATTTTAGTTCTATCCCTCGGACGTTGTCGGTATTAGTTTATTAATAATATTGATGCTCTTAGAAGTGTGTCATACCAAAGAGCTATATCAAAGAAAACTATGTGAATATTGAAATGGCAATTTTTATCACGTCATATTCCTTTTAATATCAACAATATCTTCTATTTCTTTTGATTTAAAAAATTGTCTTATCATTATATTTCCTAGATCTAGCTCAGAAATTATTCAATTTTTGAGGAAGAAATTATTCAAATGTCTTTGAATGACGAAAAGATTTTAAAACAATATGGTATTAATTTAAGGGAAAAAATAGGAGAGCAGATATCGTGTACGGAATTGAAATTTCCAGAACAAATGACGTCGTTGGGGAAAGGGTTCTGCCCTGGCAAGGCATTCTGGAATCTAATTAATAGTTGGAGATCGGTGCCGGAAATGAAATATAAATTGAAGTGTAATTGCGGGCAGGGGATCAGCTGCCCGGCTGGACCTTTCCGATATCGTCTGCCACCAATCGGAATCCCTTGCCGATCTTCTTCTCCGGTAAGTCTTGATTTAATTGTCTTTCTGCTGAAGAAGCCCGCTCTGGTGTTGAAGAAAAATAAACACGTCTCCGGCGAGAGGAGGAAGAAGGAAATAGTGATGGCGGCGGATAGGGTTCTGGAACTAGATCTGGATCTGACCCAAATGTAGAGATGATCAGAATTATCTATTTGCTAAATTAGGGAGGATTTATTGAAAGATACTGGAAATTAAAATTTATCATAATACATGTGTGGATCTTGAAATTTTACAGTTTGTGTTGGAAATATATTTAACTTTTATTAGTAGTGTTGTTTTTTTTTTTTTTGCTTAATTATGTAACAATCAGGTGCTTTTCATTTTTATATGTTGCGATCGGGTAAAAAGAGTTTATACGATGTTACCTTTGGATTTTGATTTTAGCAGGTGTGCTGATTGATTTTAACAGTTGTTTTGGAAATGGTTAACTGTAGCACCAAATAAGGAAACACTAATACTATCCTTATGTTTGCTCTGAAACATCTGGGAATCGAGGATTAGGTATGTATGTGATGATGTTCTGCAAGATTTGGATCAAACGCTTTGTATGGCTTTGGATGATTACATTTTGTGGCAGGAAAAGTTGAGCTTCAAGACATGGAGGGCCTTCAAAATACTGCTAATATCATGACCAAATGGCATTAATCGACCCTTCTCAATATCCAGTTTTGGCGACTCATCATATTTTCAGGTTTGATGGGCCTTTTTGGAGCATGAATTGTTTATGTCTCTGCATTGTGGATAATATCGCAAGCCTTGTCGAACTCAAGAGTAACCAGTGAGGCACAACATTTTCCAACCACTTCAGTTCTAATTGTTGGACATGGGCGTGCTTTTATGGTTTGACGTACGCGATTAGGCTTGGCATTTCCACATTGCAAGTCTACCCAGATTCCCAAGTGTTAGTTAATCTACTAAATAACTATACTACCTCTCCACCTTGAAAAGTTATTACTCTAATATCAAATATTTGTGTTTTACTCTGTATAAATTGTTGTTTGTAAAGCTAATAGGCAGGTCTTAGATCAGGAGCACGGGATTGTTAGTGCTCTTCGTTATACTATTTCTTTATTTAATAATTTTAATTAACAAAATGCCTTATTATATTTAAAAAAAGAGAGGTGATTTTCATTCAAGAAAGGGCATAATTGAATAAATCAACTTTTTCATTTCATATTTAACTGATCAGCTATATGGCATATATTTTTCAAGTGTAAGATGGGTCACACTTTGTCTTCTTTGAAAGATGAAATTTGCGAATCAACTAAATATTCATGGATAATGTTTTGCGGCCTCTAACACGTGGTTATCAAGCTGTGAGGACCCATCTAACTGATTTCTAAACCTACTGTAAGGAAATGGGGGAAGTTAAATTAGCAAAGACATTTATGAAAGAAAAAATGAATAGTTTTGATAGAATTAAACTTTTGATCAATCCCAACACTTGGGATCCCTTGTGGATGAAAACATGTTTTCTTTGGAATTTCATTCAGGGGAAGTACCCTTTAAAAGTCATATTGATTCTTATTAAATGGGTATGTTCAAACATGCATAGAACAACTAAACGGCATTCTAGTAGTAGTTAAGGTTATGTGCTAGGGTAGTATTGGTTCAGCATTCGAGGAAAATTTTACCCATTTAAGTGAGTACGTTATCGATTTTGATATGGATAGAAATGATGGAAATGGCTAGTTTATGGATTTGGATTTTCATCCTTGTGACATTGAGAGGTAGCTTATCATATAGATAGCCACATCTCTGCTTTCATAATATTTTCTTTTTTTTAATTAAACCACCATTGGTGGGGAATTTATTTGGCACCCCATACCAAATAAAGGTCCCAAAAATTAATCAGAGAGCAAAAATGTAAGTTTAAAGAATGAGCTTTGGTCTTGATGCAATGAATCTTCTAAAACAATAAAGAATAGCCTACTTGTAAAGCCTATTCTATGTGTCGAGATAATGGGTTGGAAGAATTCTTGTATCAAAGCGCAAACGGGGAGTAATTTAGTGATAGAATAAAAAATGGCGTTCCACTAGATATTAGCATATCTATGATTCAACAACAAACCACAAATGATCATAAATGTCTTTTTTTATTATTCAACCTTTGCATCACCATCAGAATAAAGATGTTCAAAATGGCGGATCTAGAGACCTGCAGGTGCCTAGTCCCCAACATCAATTTTTTTCAATTTTTTTTAATGATTTCTCTTTGAGTTATGTGATGTCAACAAATTAAACATTTTGAACTCACCATACACAAAGAAACAATATGGAAGAAGAGTATATCATGTGAATCATGTGAATTACATTTTTTGGTATCTTTAAAGTGTAGTTATTTAGTATTGAAAATATTACTTTTAAAATTATCCAAAGTTGTGACTTCCTCCTAGTTGTCAACGTAATAATAAGTTCTAAAACCTCAAATCTAAAATTCTAAATGTTTAAATAAGTTGTGCAATATTCTTCACATTTACCAAATCAATATTCGTCATCTTGATACTGAATACACCAAAACCCGACTTACATACATAAGCACAGAATACCATTTGACCGAAAGACAACATATCTGGCCACAAAGATCTATGATATACTTGGATTCTAAGCAGATGGGTTCATTATTCTTTCTTTGGACAAAAGACACTACAATGTCAACTATGCTAAGAATGAAGCTAAAATGTAGTTTGATTATAAGAAATATCAGCATAAATTTTCAAAGGTTCTAATAACGAGTATGTAGCAATAAGCACAGACAAGAAATATGTGCTACAACATTTAAAACCTCAAATCTTCATTCTCCTGTGTACTTTGAAAGCAGAACAAACAGGACAAAAGGTTCAACACTATATATTAGTCCGACAATAGCGAGAACATACACTTCCTATGATATCCCTTAGGGCAACAATATTTTTCAAGCAAAATCAAGACAATACAACATTCAAACTCTCAATTTCACAAAATCCCCAACCTAAAAATGTAGAAAAGGAGAAAGATTAACAACCTGGGAAGAAGAAAGCTGAGACTACATGGGTTCTATGTTTCTTCATTATCGTCATCTTCTTCACTTCATCATCTTATGGGCCACTTTCTAGGGTTTCACCAACAGCCATACAAATCTCAACTCTACAAATAATTTCTGATTATCATCAGTTTGATTCCAACTCTACAAACCTTGGTTCCAAGTCGCATGTTCAACGCCTCATTCCAAGTGTTAGCATCATAGGCTGGCTGCAGTTGATCTCAAATGGCCACGACAGAAGCAACCTGTGCAACAACCAATCTTCAGAATCGTTGAAGAGGTCAAGTAACCAACGGATTATTTAGTGCCAGATGAGCATCCAATGGTGGAGGATACTTTTCATCTAAATATCAAATTATGATATCCATAAGGTTGGCCAACTATACTTCGTGCAAACTCCCATGCAGCAGTCTCATTGAACTTTGCCCTGATGTCAGGCTGTAAAGGAAGCACTGCAATATGCGGATTTGCATTATTCCTAGACAAAAATACAAAAAATATGTGTCATTATACAAAGAATATGATAGGGAGTACGCAATTCAAATTTAAAGTGCCAATGTATAGGCTAGAATGAATAATAGTCTTACTGAATGGTTAGGAAAATTGATCTCGGTGTATGATTCGTGTCATTTCTTCCCAAATCAGTTTTGCTCCGTAAGTTCAAGAAAAAATAACATCACATTTTAAGATAGAAGGATTTATTAAACAGAACATAACCAAATAATTTAACCTCTTAAAATACCCAAAGCAAATGATAATAAATCGTAACTTGTTTGAAGAGAGACTAATCCGTGTAGTATGGCGGAGAATGAGAGGGTGGGATTATATAATACTTAGCATCAAAGTAAAATATATTAATATCAAAGTTATACTATATTGTACGTAAACAATATATTGTGTCAGTGTAACAATATAAAATAGAAAGACCTTAATATGAAAATGTTTATTATTGTATAATGAATATGAATGAGTTGTATTTATGCGAGTAATTTATAGTAATTTGTGGTAATATGGAAGGCGGAAAAAAGTTATGATAAATTACGGCTAAACAAAAAAAGAAATAAAAATATATAATACCACAAAAAGTCATACGTAGAGATTATAAATGTAACTTTGCCAAAAATTATGGGGCATGACCATTCACATCAGCGAAGAATGAAATTTAAAGAAATAAAAGATATATATATATAAATTGTAGGCGTCGGAATATGATGCACTTGCGGTGGTTATGTGGTGACTTTAGTCAAAACTACATAATTTCATCCTTTTTATTGCTTTTTATTAATTTATTTATTGAGTGGAGCAATATCTCTTATAATTTCCTTTAGAATTAAGACCATAATGAATTTGCTTTTTAGTCCTTGCAGTGTACGTATTTGTATGCTGTTTGTGAGTTGATGCGTGTCTTTTAAATCTTATAAACATTTTAAATTTAAAGACCATAATAGCTCAATTTAGAATTTCGCACTCTGCCGATGCAAAATAGGTTTTGTATTTTGCTCTATAATGCTCTATTTTTTGGCTATTTATATTTTTGTGCTCAATTTGCTGTAAAGAATGGGTCAAATTAGACTTTTAGAGCAATATGAATCCAATTTTAAATTGTATAAATTACTCCATACTATATTCTATCATTCATAAATTTGTCTTTTTCAACATTTCTAATTTAATTTATTTTATTTTATTTTGTTAATAAAAACTAAAATTGAGTTATGCATACTTAAAACTAAAATGTTATTCTTATGTCAGTTTTCTAAAAATAATTTTGCATATTATTATAAACACTACATTTTCTTTGTTTTACAATGAAATGATAATTTAAGTATGACATCATTAATAAAAAATTGAGGGGGTGGGTGGTATGGGTTTAAGAGATCAATTGTTATATATGAAATTATTTATTCAACATTCGATATTGAAGTTTATTCCTATTTAGGGTAAGGGTGGGATTTTTCTAGGGAGTCCCGGTGATAAATTTTACGGATTCTTATTTAACTTTATTTTTCTTAAGTGAATTGAAATAGATTGATTTATTTAAATAATAATAGTAATACTAAAATAAATTAAATTTAATTAAATTAACTTAAATGAATTGAAGTGAAAAAATTACGGAAGGAGCTAAACTAAAAATACCAATAAGTTAAAAAGCAATAGATAAATCACTTTGTATGTGAGTTTCTTTTGTGTGTGCACCTGTCGGTGTTAAATTTTAAGGATTTTTATATGGGTATGTTTTTCTTAACTTTATTTTTCTTAAGTAAATTGAACTTAACTGAACTGAAATAGAGTAATTTATTTAAATATTAATAGTATCACTAAAATAACTTGAATTTAACTAAATTACTAAAATGAATTGAACTGAAAAAATACTCAAGGAGCTAAACTAAATATACTAATAACTTGGGGAGAATAAGCAAAGATAGTGTTTGACAAAAATTTTGACACGTTAATTTTTAGTATTTGATACACTGCTAAAAACCTATTTATTTCATAAGTAGAATACATTTTTGTCCAAAAATAAAAGTTGATACGATCATTGAAGGTCAAAAACACCCATCCACAACAACACACTCTAACGGCCAGTTTAATACGCCTGAACTAAACTGAACTGAATTGAACTGAACTGAAAAATACATTTGCTTCTTTTATATAACATATTTGTACATTCAAAATTCTTATTAAAAAACAAGCCATTGAAATATATTGAATTGAACTTAATTGAACAAAACTGAATTTAAGAAACAAATCACTGCATCGACATTAGCTAAATTTCATCAAATTTATATTTCATCATTATCCTAGAAGTTAAACATAATTGAACTGAAATATACTGAACTGAACTTTATTGAACTGAAGTATACTGAACTGAACTTTATTGAACTGAATTGATATAGCCAAATTGTGCTATATTTTATCAAGTCAAATTTTATTAGCACCAAACTTAATTAAGTTGAACTTACAAAAGTATGCATTGATACAATTTAATTAGAAACTGTTTATCAAATCATATTTATCAATTCTAAACTGGCTTGAACTGAATCATACTGAACTAAACTTAATTAAATTGAATTGAAGAAAACGATTAATGCATTGATATAACTAAATGAGGTTGTATTTTATCAAGAACATAAAACATAACTGAATTGAACTACATTAAACTAAACTAAACTAAATTGAACCGAGTGAACTGAATTTTACGCTTAACTAAATTCAGTTCAGTTAGTGCCTGTTTAATACAATTCCTGACCATGAATTCCTTTGATTTTCCTCAGCACCAGAAATGGCTTCTTCAGAGGCACCTTCGACCCGGTCAACTCGTGGTACCCGACCGTGAATAAAATCACTTCATATTTTACATTTCTCCTCTAGTGTAATTAATAAACCGGAAGTTTAAAGGATTTTCTCAATATCAAACTAATTACAGTCCAAAGGAGAACAAACCATTAAACACTGATACTTAATGAATCGGTCAAATAATTTTACAAAAAAGTCCGAATTCAAGCACACATTCCATAACTCTAACTCTAAAATATATATCTACAGAAATCTAAAAAACCCACTTGCAAAAATATTAACCTACCTCTGAATTTTTATTTCTTTTGAAAAGATAATCACAAGTTTTGCAATTGAGTATATATTGTTCAGCTACTGTCGGTTAAAGGGGGTCTTTGATAAATATCGATGTCTTACAAATTTTTGCATAATTAGTGTAATTATTTATGGCAGCAAATATTAATTATTGAGAAAAACTCCGCCATATTGCACAAACTAATATGGAATCTGATTAGCTTAACGATTGCCCAGCCCATGGGGGCTTCGTTGAACAACCCTAAATCCAAATTGAACAAGTAATTTAGTCATCTTATGAATCTGATTACCCATCTATTCAGTATCTAGCTCGTCTGTGTGCTGACTGCTGCGGCGGATCTAATTGTGTATCAAGCGGTGGCACCTTAATCTTCATCAAAAAAGTTTGATTTTGTCTTTTGTAAGTATTAATTTATTTACTAAAGTTTGGATTTTGGGTTTCAAGATGCTGTTGTGATTATTGATTTAATTAGTCATCTTATGAATGTTTTTGCCTGTTTTATATGATGATATGTTTCAAAATCTTGGTTATGATGATACTTTGACTGCACAAATTATGAGCTGAAATCTTCTCCTGGATTATTACTCCCAGATGCGGAATTAGGAGTTGCACGGGGCGGCTCCGACAACTCCAGAAATTTATATTATAAGCTATATATCAATGTAGTTCAGGACAAATGTGTAGCGTAATTTTGAATACCGGCCACCCCTGATTCTGTTTAGCAACCCCAAACTTTTTTTGTCTGGTAGTATTCCAAAGCTGTCAATTGCTTGATCAGTAGGCTGTGAACTTGTTAACGGAATGAGTGTCAATTTGCTCTTTTGGTGGCTTTTATGATACTTAAAGAAACTAATTAACCTCCCTTTTGAATCCTTGTATCTAGTTTGTGCCATTAATTGATCCCTTGGAGTTGTGCCATTTATGATAATTTGCAGAGAGCTCCTAGGAGAAGATTAAATATATGTTAAATCTCGATGCTGCCCCAGAAGAGGAAGGCAGATGATGATGCACAGCTGAGGCCTGCTGCAGATCGGCGTGTTCAGATGGCCATTGATGATGATGATATGGGTGATTTCTGGGATGATCCTTGCCTTCAGGAGCCCATTTATATCCTCGAGGACCTTCGTGATGAGGGTGAGCTCTACAGCATCTGGAAGTAGAGCAGCTAAGCCCACCTTTCTTTGTGTTTCAGTTTTGGTGCTTGTCTGCTGTTGTTGTAGCTTTGTATGTAAGCCTTTGCATGGTTGCATATGGTGAAACTTGTGTTTTGAAGCTTGATGTGACTTTAAGCTTGTCAAAATAAGAGCTTCAATGCTGGGATATGATGATTTGGGGATCAATTGGTGCTGTTTTCTGCAATAAATTGCAGTTTCAATAAATCTGGATTGTCATGTGTATTTTATATGTTCTCTTTCTACTGCCATTTAGTTTCAGTCCTTATGCATTGCAAAGATATTTTAGCAAAGGCTTAGAGCAAGGAGTTAACGAGATCTATGTGGATTTAGGATTTAGGTTTCATTTTGGGTTTAAGATTTAGGAAACCTACACGCTTACAGTTGGATTCGGATTGAAGGTGCTACCAAATAAGCCTTTTCGAGTGTTGTGATTTCACTTTATGCATAGGGATAGTTTTGTCTATTCCATCATTTGTCAAAGAGGTTGTCACCGTTGACTCGGCTGAGCGAGTATATTACTCATTCCGGAGCTTCTGTAATAGTTTAGCTATTGAATTGCTATCTTTGCAAATCATAAAAATTACTTTTACGGCTAATCAAAAGTAAACCGGCTTCGTTGAGCCGATCATTCCCAAGAGGTCCTTGGGCTTGATTTGCGTTTAGAACACGTGGTATCAGAGCGAGTTTGTGATTATACTTTTTAAGGTAGCAAAACGAAAGCACTGTGTAAAAATTGTTACTGGTGTTTCTGCTAGTTTGAGCTGCAACTTCCTAAGTTTTGAGATGAACTAGTAACCTTGGTTATTGGAGGAACATTCGATACTGGGGTTAGTTCAAGGCCACTATTTGAACAACGCAGTGCAACAGATGAGGCAGTTCAATTTGTATGGATGTATATATAGAATAAGCCTCCTAGTCTTAAGGAGTACGAAATGCATATTTACAAGCATGATCTTGAAGTTAATTGATCTTCATTTTTATGTGATTTTTCACAAGGTATGTGGGAAATTGATTGGTGAGCAGAAGTTCAGAAACTGTTCTGGTGAAAGCATTGTGACATGTAAGAGTTCAAAGTAGAGTCTGGCAATGATATTAGAAATTGCTTACTCGGTGCATGAAGTTATGAGTGCTGGGTTCTATACTGAATTTATACAAAATCAGTTTTCTAGTTTTTC
The DNA here is from genome assembly GCA_948330725.1 of Sherardia arvensis. Classification (NCBI taxonomy): domain Eukaryota; kingdom Viridiplantae; phylum Streptophyta; class Magnoliopsida; order Gentianales; family Rubiaceae; genus Sherardia; species Sherardia arvensis. Next base: position 48,503,026 of record OX415236.1, read on the forward strand.
AGCTAATTGTGTTTGAGGACAAGCACATTTCAACATGAACATGATAACTCTTTAACGGTGAAATTGGCATGAAAATTGGTATGGAAAATGCTGAATGCCAATTTCTCAGTTGACATATGGTTTCTCAGTGACATACTTGAAACCATCTGTTAAGTGACATACTTGTTTCATGCCAAAATTTCTAGGTTTTGAAGATGCTGAATGCCCCTGAGAAATTGGTTCATGTGCAATTTCTCACAACAAAACCACCAACTGATAGGTTTTGAAGATGGCAGGTTGCATCAGAATTAAGTTTAAACCCTGAATTCGTGGGATCCCACTAGATTGATATAATCATTTTAGGCTTTGGAGTCATAGTTATCTGGAAGTAACCTTGTCTTTCATAGTTTTGCAATTAAAGCTAGGAGTTTGGGTATGAATAGAGAAAATATATGTGGCAAGCTTATGCAATTGGTTTTTCATCCCTCTTTTATTAAGAGGCCTGTTTTCATGTATGAAATTGCATCTTTGCTTCCAGACAATCCATACTAAAATGCTAGGGAGAATGTGGCATGCGTTATTTTTTATTTCGGAAAGTGAGTTTATGGACAGAAACCACGACAAAGCATCAAAAACATGATTGAATAATTTGAAACCTATACCCAGAATATGGTGACTTCTCTCAATGAAAATTGTGGTGCACACATTTCATCAAATAATGGGAAAGTGAGTCATGTGATTCACAAAATGGACACTTTGATGCCAATGAGAATTTCTATGTTCTTAGAATCTCAATAAAGGAAGAAAATAATTAATCAACTTCCATGTGAACATACATATTTCAGGAGGGAGAATTTTGTTACATACCTTGTCCATGTATTGCAACTCAGGCCTTGAATCGCACATAACTAATAGGCTGAAGATAAAGTAAACTTGCCTGAAGTGTGGTTGGGGTCCATATAAGGGATCATCCATATCAAATAGTTGTAGAGGAGTAGCTAGTATGTTTTAAAACATCACTATCCAAACCAGTAGTCATTATTACCAGTAGTCTGTCTTCTTGAAATTCAGCTACAGTCATCTCCTCATGTGAAATATTTTGGAGTTGGCATATATCTGCAAGAAAACATGTAGTGTCGGCCCAAATATTTTACGAGGCTGAAGCAAAAAATAAAAAGAGGCCTATAGTGTGATTTGATTGTAAAAATGAGGCCTTTTTCTTAGTCATTTTTTGACTCATTGTGTGTAATTATTATTTTTTAACAGTTTAATACATACTAAATACACACAAAATTTATAAAAATAAAGCCATTTTTCGACCCAAAATTGGGGGCCAAAAGCGGTGTAGTCACCCATTTCACTGCTTGGGCCGGGTCTGCAAACATGTACCCGTCCAATTGATATTCCAAACATTACAAGCACCTCTTCTAATCTATACTCTACTCTAGTGTGTAGTTCAGCAATGGGATTAATACTTTTATTAACTCTATTCCGAGGATCTGATGACTTTGATGACTATGGCATTGGCCCCATACAATCATAGCCCACAATGTTTGTTCTAATTGTAATTTCCAGTGCAATTTCCATTCGTAAATATATTTCTATCCACATTCTCAGCCAATGTCAGCGCTGGGTATTTAGGGGTTTGAAAAAAATATGTTTTAAAAAAGGGCCCTAATATAGGATCCAGTGAAATTTGAATTGCCTATAACGGTGAAAAATTGAAAATTGATTGCAAAAGAGATTTTAATACGTTAAAGATAAAATGAATGAGATTAATTAAAATGATGGATTTTATTTTCAAAAAATAGGATCTTTGTTTTGGCCCATCTTTTGGGGATAAAAATATAGGGCTTTAAAGAATTTTTTTTTAAGAAATATATACTAAATATGAGTTTTTTAAATTAAAAATGTCCTATTTAGCCTATTTTTTGGGGTCTGAAATGTAGGCTTTATTTTCCTCACTATTGGGCCGGGTCTGCTCATTTGTTAACATATTTTTTAAAAACTGGAATCAGCTACACTTATTTTCGCTTATCATTCAGCCAAGTATTATTTCCAATATATTTACTATACATGCACGAATTTTGCACAAATTATATGAATGAATGCATGATTAGCAAATTATAAATGAAAGTTTGATTCATAATTTACTATTCATGTATGCACGAATCTTGCACAAATTATGCACAAAGTATGAATAAATACATGATTAGTAAATTACAAATGAGCGATTAATTTATAATGCACGAATCTTGCACAAACATATGAATGAAATGCTTGATTAGTCACCAATACTTCATCCTCCATTGATTAAGAAAAGAAACTAATTAGTCTTCCTTAATTTCTTGTACATATAATTAGTTTGTTAAAGTTATATTATTTTGTAGAGTAGCTCCTCCAAGAAGCTTGCCTAGGGCTGTGGTTTATCAGCCGAGGGGCTACGATGAATTCGACTTGGGCGATTTCTGGGACGAACCTTGCCTCCAGGAGCCTATATATTACGAGGAAGACCACCTGGGCTCTTCATCTTCAATATCATCATGCCTTGCAATAATTATATTTTCATTTTGAGTAAATATAATATAGCAAGGATTATTTTTTTTCAAGTTAAAACTGTCGAAATGGACGGGAGGAAATATAGCAAGGATTAGTGAAGAGTTAATGCGTGCAACCTACGTGCACAAAATGGCATGATCGTGCTTATTATGTGCATGTTGATTGCACATTGGTAATTCTAGTAAATTCTTTATAATTTATTTTAATTATTCACGAAAAATATTATTACTCTTTCATTTTTCTAGTAATTATAATAAATTTTTCATTAGTGATCATTTAATAAAAATAATATTTCGTGCAATTTACGTGCAGATATGCTCGCTCTTATTATTATGATAATTATTATTCTAGCATTTATTTTATATTTTGCTTCAACTATTCAAAAAATATTATATTTCTTTCATTTTTTGTTATTAATAATGGCATCTACAATATAATTTACTTTAATTTTTTTGCAAAGGATCATTACTCTTTCATTTCAATTTTATATTGATCAATTATCCATGAGAAAGGGGAAATGAAATTTTATCCTTTTGGCACCATTGAGTTAGGTGTTTGCCATGTTATGTTTACTTCTGCAGGTCTAATAGATATTGAAAAATACCATAATTACCCTTCATTTGTTTACTGGTTGATGCAACTTGTGTTTAAAATTTTTATCAAACAACATTCCAATTAGATTTATTCATTTTATGAACAAGTTGTACTTTTATGTTATGGTATATATATTTACTAAATTGTGTAATTTTGAGCACTACCTATTATAATTATATTGTAATTGTAGAAATGGTTTAAATGAGTAAAATTAAAACAATATATAAATGTAGGGTCGAAAAAGGACAGCAACTATCACGACGGAATTGTAAGGGTGTGTTTGGTTCGCAAGATTTTTGAGAGTTTGGATTTTGTTTTGGGTTTTTGAGAGTTTGGGTTTTTGTTTGGAATTTTGAGAGTCTGGTTTTGCAAAATCCTTGTTTGGTTGGGTTGAGTTTGTGAGTATGAAACCAAAGTTTTTAGGATTTTGCAAGTCTGAATTTTGGAAAACTTGGTGAACCAAACAAGATTTTACAAAACTGAATTTGGATAGTCCAAGTTTTGCAAAAACTTGTCCAACCAAACACACCCTAAAATTCCAGGCCTAAACGCCGTCGTTCCATGAAGGGAATTGTGAGATAAACCCACCCTTGCCGCCAAAAATTCCACACAATTTCCCTCCAAAACATTACCACGCTCTCATCCTAATCTAATTCATAGCTTGAGATCGGCGCCGGAATTAAGGATTCTGGACATGGAAATCAAAGTGAAGTGCAATTGCGGGCAGGGGAGCTGCCCGGAATGGGCGATTGTGGAGCTCCAAGGAGTGCTCGAGGTCCAGCCCCCTTTCCAAGACCGACTCCAGAGTCTCCCTATCGGAATCCTCTGCCGACCTTCTTCTCCGGTAAGTCTCCGTCCACCGTCTCCTCCTTCATTGATTCTACAACTTCTCTGATTGTGTGGGCCGCAGGAAACCTACACGTTCACGGTCGGGTACCACGAGTTGACCGGGTCGAAGGTGCCACTGAAGAAGCCATTTCTGGTGCTGAAGAAAATCAAACACGGCGAGGCTGAGGAAGAGAAGGGCGATGGAGACGGACAGGATTCTGGATCCGGATCCAGATCCGACCCGAATGTGGAGTTGGAGGTCGTCGGAATCATCCGCCACAAGATTCTGTTCAAAACCAGACCCAGGGCTCTCATCTCCGGTAACTAACTCTCGCCTTTCACTTTTCTGGATCGATTAGTTATGAATTCTGTAGCTTAGATTGTGTTTCCCGGTACAGCAGCGCCGCAGCCATCTGGCAAGGGGAAGATGAGCTCCACAGCCCTTTGATGGAGAAGCCAGCTTCTCGACAACAAAGGAATCACAAACCATAGGGTTGTAACTTTTTCAGTTCCTTATATGATCTGTTTCAAAGTTCATTTCAATATATTTTGGCTATGTTTCATTCAGTTCTGCTTAGTACAAATCAGCCGAAAGAAAGAACAAGACTCGATTGTTTGATTTCTGCTGCAATGGTTTAATCAGACTCCGGCAATACATTGTTAACAATCTGCCAAGTAAATAATGTTGTATCTAATCTGATGGAAATTTACTAAGTATACTTTCTGTATATAGAAGTTTGAAAACATCGGTGTAACCTGAACTTCCATTAGGAAGAACCATTACTCGCAAACTGGAAAAGATGCAACAACTGGAAAGGGTCGTCAAGAAACCTCGTGAGACCCCAAACGAATCCCAATTGACCTAAAACTGCAATAGTGTTTGATAGTCTCTTCTATGCTGTGCCAATATATGCTAGACCAGCACGAGTTCTCAGCCTCTCGGTTCTCTTGCTTCTCTCCATAGCGTCTACCAGCCAGTTTATGCTTTCTTTAATTCCAGTCCTGTGATATGGAGAACAAATCAAATGTCAAAACACGAGCGCCCGCTTTACATCGTGGATATCAATTCCTACCAGCATCGAATGCTTACCCTTCATGAGCGGAAACAGATAGGTAAGTATACGCTCGCTCGTCCAACTTCTTCAGATCTAGATATTGACCAACCTCCTCAGCTGTTACAGCTTGAGCCAGATCCTAATATGCACAACCATTATGTACACAGACTCAATTTTTGACAAAAGCACGATCTTGGAGTTTTCAGTTGTTACGATCTACAGAACCAGAAAAATGAGGGTCTCACAAAATACCTGTTTGTTTGCTAATATAAGAAGGGGGGCACCTTCCAGATCTTCGTGCCTAAGAACCTTTTCTGTTTAAACAAAAGGATTTGTTGATGAAATGCCGAAAATTTAATAAATGTTTAAGCTAAGCTTGAACTAGTTAAGGCGAGATTACCAAGTGCCGACTTTGAATCCTCAAATCGTTGTGGACAAGCAGCATCAACAACATATAATACTGCATGCGCCTCCTCATAGTATTTTTCCCAAATCGAGCGAAGGCCAGGCTTTAAAAAAAGAAAACAAGCACACTTCAGTCAAGAGGCGATAAGGAATCAAAGAGCAGCGAAAATTATGCATCTTAAAACATTAAGTTATCACAGTATCGCAAAGCACGCTGATGAATATGAGCGTCCGAGCAGATACTCAAATTACCTGACCTCCCAGGTCCCAGAATACAAGTTTTGAGTTTGCCACTTCAACTCGGCCAATATTGAGTCCAACTGTTGGAACAATTCGATCAGGAGGAAGGCCTTCCAAGTTTGAATATTGGGACTTCAACTTCTCCAATAATGTCTACAAGTTTTATAGATATGTCATCAATAACCGTACTACCATACACAGAATTTTCAGAACACGGGATGCCATTCACAAAAATAAGAAGGGATGACAAGAAATTTCAAACGTATTTGAACACTTGGGACAAAGCAACCTTTGCATTCCCAAGTTATATGGTTCAATATACTAAACAAGTATGGTACTTTTTAGTTAATCTAGCAGAATGTTTATGAATGGACGAAAAGGAACTGTAAAATCATAGCTGGGATCTTACTGTTTTGCCAGCTTTGTCAATACCGAGAATGAGAACATGAAACTCTGTTTTGCTGAACATGTACTTCCATAACCCATAAAACAAAGAAAACATCTCTAACTTGTTACAGTGCCTCTAACATGCATTCTACGATCCCTTTCAGCAGCTTAAAGATAGCTCCTATGATCAGCAAGCCTGTGATGAGAGGCAAATCAGTGTCATCGCATAGCAACTCAAACAGCAACACTAAGACAAGCAACTACGATTTAAACAATAGGAACACAGCCTTCCTTAGCTTAAACCATATCAGTATATCACATCTACCATATGCATATAGGGAGAAAGGTTCATTCTTTGTATCGTGATCTACAAAAGACCCCATAATAAACAATCATTTACTACGATCCAGTCCAGATTAATGAAGCATGGAATCATTCCAGTTGCAGACACAAAAGTGGATGATTATTAGTTTATTACAAATGCAAATTAAACACAACAAACAAAAACAACAATCGCGTAAGAATTCCACTCAGGGATCAAGATCTCGAATCAAAAGCATGCATGTGAGTGTGAATTCGCCGGAAAGGGGGCAGATCAAGGTTTAGCGAAAAGAGGGGAGTTAGTACTTACAGTGAGTTTGAGAAATGGGCGGAACTGAAAGGATTTGAATTGTGTGACTCTATCTTCTTCTTCTCCGATTGAATAGCTGACGGAGAGTGACGACGGAGCCGTCGACGTTTGCCTCCGGCGTGGCGTGGTTCAGACTTCGGATTTTTATGAAGCCTATACTACGTTTTGGTTCTAAAATCGTTTTTCACTTCCAATTATACCCTTTAATGGGGCTTTTAGTGGTTGACCCTGATCCAGATCCAGACCCGCATTCACTCACAGTCAGTCAACACCACTTTTACCCACCACCACCCCTAATTACTCCATGTGTTCATCATATTCAAGCTAATAGTAAATCATAACATGAAGTACTAGCCCAAAATATTGCAAAATATTTTAGGTTAATTCTATTTACAGATTATATTTTACTTTTACAGTCTGTATTATTTTTAAGAAAGACGAATACACCTTCGATTGGGTAGCTAAAGTTTGAACAAGATAATTACCAAGGGCTTGTCAGTTCGAATCAAAATACAAACTACATTACTAAAAAAATCAAATAAGAATTCCGATATTTTATAATATTTAAAAGGTTTTGTAGCAGTAATAAATTAATATACGATCAATTACAGAATCATAAATTAATTTATTACAACTACTGTACTAGCCCAAAATTATCTTTGCAAGCAAGTGTGTGAGAGATGTGGCCAGTTAGGCTTTAAAAAATGGGCATGCTATACGCAGTCCGTATTTTACTTATTTTGCAGTCCAAAATAAAAATACGCCTTCGATATATATGATATAGTCAATAATTATATATATCAGACACATGCATCATATATACTACTTCCATTGCATACACTTGCAGTTCAATTATATATCAGAATCATTGTATATATGATAATTTAAAAAAAATATGGATTGCAAATAAGCAAAATACGAACTGCGTATAGAAGGCCTGTTAAAAAAGTGTAAGGTGTGATTCATAGTTTTACGAAATTACGAGGGGCCGTATTGGAAATAAAAGATCGTGAGCAAAAAGGAACAGCCAATCCCAATCGCCAATTGATATTTAACGTTGAAATTTCGCAGGCAGCACAGGATCCCGACGACGACGAGACTGAATTTGCCTCCAGTTTCCTTGGTAATAATCTCTTATCCTCTTTTCTATTTCACTTTTCAAATTCCATTAATTTTGCTTTTTCCGATCCACTGGATTCTCCGCCGGAGCTTTTTATCCGTTCGCGCGAGATAAAAATCCCCGATCAGTTTAATACTCGCCGGAAAAGCTTTTTTTCCGTTGTCTTTCAATACTTGCAGCTTCTTAATTTGAATTCGCCGTTAAACTGAGTTTTTGGTTCAATTTGTCGCCCTAAACATTGGGGATTTGGCACTGTTTTTGCAAATTAAACCTAATTGGATTATGCTGTTTCATTGGCAGGTTGTTTTAGGTTAACCGCTGAGCCTGCTGCTGAATTTGGTTAACATTTCAGTGCTTTGGAAATGAGGTACTACATATCTAAAGGCCAGTGCTTAATTTTATCTACTGCTTCATTTTATTTGCTGATTGCTGTTAGGGTTTTACAGAGTTGAGTTTTTTGTTACGAGGATAATTGGCTAGGGGGTTTACACGTTTATCCATTAATTTTTGTGCAATTATGTGATGATATTGGCTTTTTGGTGTTAGTCGTAAGGGAAGAGTGCGATGGGATGAAGCTAGTATTGCTGAGATCGAAGCAAATAAACCTGTGAGGCAGAAGATTACTGAGCCGAAGACTCCATACCACCCTATGATTGAGGATGATGGTAATCTCTTCTGTTACTATTGTTTCACATAATGCATGTTTTGTTTGTTCGTGATCATGATTGGGTGTCTACCATTAGGTATTTTAGTTTGTGCAAAATATCTTTCTCATCAGAAAGTGTTGCTTGAATCAATGTGTGAATGGTCGAATGGTGCTGTTTGCTTGCTTAACATGTGATATTGAATGACATTTTTATGAGTATTACCAAGCTCCTCACTTCCATGGAGATTTACAGTCCTAGTTAACCTGAACATGTTAGAATTGTTATGTATGCATATGTTCAACATCTTAGATTCCTGTCAATCGTCAGTGAAATTTGGATCTCTCTGTCCATATAATATGCCGAGTTGTCTAAGAAAGGTTTGCTTGTGATTGTGAATACGTGCAAACCCTTCATGTATCTGGTTTCTTTTACCTTTGCTGTTGTTAGAATTCATTGGCCACTAGCTGTTATCTGTCTTTCTGTTGATGAGTTCTGCTGTCTTGTGTACCATTGAAGTTGAGCAAATGATTCATTTTTGGCTTCTGCTATGAAGGATCTCTGTCCCCGATCAGAGGAGGTAGCTTTGATGCGGGCTCTCCACCTGATGGAGTGAATGCTGAGGACATATACTATGCATTGAATGATGTTGCATCTTCCAGTAAAAGCCCCTCAAGACGCTCGGGATGGACATCTTCAGACGATGAAGGGGAGCCAATGGATCAAGACGAGGATGGTATGTATCTTAATCCTTGTCTATGCCATGTGTTCTTAGATTACAGCATCGTTTTCTTCTGCTATTCCTAACACTTTCTTGCAAAAATGTGGCTACATAAGGTGCATCAGACTCTGGTTTGGAGAGGCGCGAAAGCTTTAGGGAGCACAGGCGTGCTCATTATGATGAGTTCCGCAAAGTCAGGGAACTGCGAAGGTCGGGATCTTTACTTGAAGATGCTTCAGAGGAGGAGCCTGAACATGGCGAAACAAGCAAGCGTGATCCGTCAAAAGCTATAGCTGCTGGAGTTAGTGAGATAGAGATACACAGGGACCAGGGCGGAGGTGCTAAGTCATCCTAGTTCCTATCTTCTTCTCTCGAGGACTTGACAAAACCTGTCTGTGTTGTTTTTGGTGTTTGCTTGGAACTCTGATGTTATATTCTGGTCGTTTCGATACTGGCTAACTTGCAGATCCTCTCTTAAGATGTAAAGTCACTCATGAGTCATGACATATTTTTGCAAACTTAAGCTAATGAGTACTTAGGATTCTATTATCTTTATGTCATTTCTTTTTTTGCATTTTGTGGAAATTATTTGTGTTGTGAACTTGTGATATCTTAATGGTCCCTACCTGTTATAAATATCTAAGCTGAAAAAGTTTCAGAGCTGTGCTGTTTCAATGGCGGAGTCCACAACGCCTGTGTCAGCTCTAGCTTCTCGTATTTGTGATCAGATAGGTTCTGTGTTCAGTAAACCAACCGCCGGCGCCTCTGCTTTGGATGTGCTAGTGGAAGAGGTGGCCGGCGCCGCCGTACGCGGCGGCAAGATCTTCGTCTACGGTGTGGGGAGAGAAGGGCTGATGATGAAGGCTCTATGCATGAGGCTCTTCCATCTTGGCCTCTCGGCACACTGCGTGTTCGATATGACCACGCCGCCGATTGCTTCACCGGACCTCCTGATCGCCTCCGCCGGGCCGGGGGGATTCGCCACCGTGGACGCTGTGTGCTCGGTGGCGAAGTCGAGTGGCGCTAGGGTGGTGTTGGTGACTGCTCAGCCTGAGTCGGGGTCGTCTGTGAAGTACGCCAGCGTGGTTGCGGTGGTTCCGGCGCAGACCATGGCGGATGATGGTGGAGGAGCGGCGGCGGAGGAGGGATCGAGGGCGTTGCTTCCGATGGGGAGTCTGTACGAAGGTGCCATGTTCGTGTTGTTTGAGATGGTGGTTTATAAACTAGGTGAGGTTCTGGGCGAGGATCCTGAGGCTGTCCGAGCACGCCATACCAATCTTGAATGAAGTTTTAAGTTGATCGTGTACCAGATTGTGGTCTGTACTCATCTAATTACAACTTTGTTGTTGTGAATTTGCTATTACTTCATATGCAATATGATCACTCAAAAGTCAAAAATATTTCTTGGTTTAAAAAAAAAAAAAAATCAGATTTCTTGGTTTGGATAAGCTCAAGGACTGATGTTTGGGATCATCTTCTATCCTTTCAGAAATGACACTGTCGTTTGTTGCCTTTAGAACAGTACCGCCGTTGCTGATGAACGCTCTTTGTCCATTTCTCTTCCAGAAAAAGGAAAACAAACAAACAACACAAACAGTCAAACACAACCAAGCAGTGTGTTGTGGATCTAGATCTTGATTTTAAGTACTCCCTCCTGTTCAGAGAAACTGGCACACTTTCCTTTTTTGGATGATTCAATAACAATGTCACTTTTCTTTTTTGATAAGTTTTAGCTTAATCTCAACCACACAATTTACTTTTCTCTCTCTACACTCAATCTCCACCACCCATTTCCCATTTTCTTAAAATTTGTGTCATTATTCTTATACAGTTGTTTTAGACTCGGAGGGAGTAGTATCTTAAAAATACGTTATCATAGACTATTTGCTCTCCTTTGAAAGTATTATTTTCATCAATTTTATACTACTTTTATATCATCAGATGATTAGTGTACTCGACTCTCATGTCAAATTACAGTATAATGGACATACTATAGTAATTTATGTATAGTAAAAGATGATTTGCTCGCCTTTAATCGCCCCACTCGTCCGACACTTTAGACTTCGATAGATATATAAGTCACGGCATTCCAGAGTTATGATCCACTGAACGTCATTTATCTCAGTGCGTATAAAAAACCTTGCAAGCAAGAAATTTTCACATTGCCGCTGCTGATACTCGAATCTTGAATTATAGAGTAATAAACTGAATATTCCTACAGTTGGGATACATTTGTGAGTGTACTATACCAATTTATGTGAACCCAAATGATATACTCACTAACTCACTATTGTTTGGGATTACTCACCTTATTTTTTATGTCATTGAATACTATCTTTTTGATTTCGAATGCTTATGAGCATTGTTGGGTCATGTCCACTTCAGCTGAACTGAGCTGAAAGTTGTTAAACTAAACTGAACTGAAAGATGCTGAAAATATTGAGTATGTGACAGAATAAATTACTAAACTAAATTAAACCGACCTAAATAGTATTGAAATTGTTGAGAATAAGTTGAAGTGAACACGAGTTCGTTTACTTTCACAACCAATTAGGTGGAACTACGGACCGTTCTCGGCCCACTAGAAAATTTTCCGGGCCCTTGAGTTGAACCAGGCCCCTTACTACATGCTCTCCTAGTTCTAGGATTGCATGGGATGTTCCACAAAAATGACAACACCCGTAGCACGGCATCAGCCACGAGAGGCCCTCCTCTAACACACAGAAAAGACTGCAACTTTCATAATGCTGCTAAGATAACGCCCAGAACCTTCTAATACTTATCTCTAACCAGAGCTTAATTCGAAGAGATATTTGGTTAAGGGATGGCCATTCATTACATGATATGAGGTGACAAGTGAACAACCAGAGACATGCATGAACCAGTCGTATCACGAAAGAGCTAAGAAACAGCGTGAAAAAACACAAACTTTGTTCTGCTACATCAATCCATCCATCAGACAACTAAAATTGTGATTAGTTCTTAATTGAATTACACTTAGTCATACAGATCTTCCTTAAACCAACTCTCATCTTCATCCTCACTGACACTGTTTCTGATATTTATCATCCTGAAAGTGATTCTTGGTCTTGCTCTCAAACTCAGGGACCACCTGCACCATTCAAATTCCTCTCATCATTCTTGCTCACATGTAAATCTCGTTAACTTAACTTAACTGATCTACACAGTCCAGTATTTTACTCAGCGGTGAACTGATCTACACAGTCCAGTATTTTACTCAGCGTAATCCAAAATACCATTAGAATTACAACATCACCTATAAATATTGCTGAATTTTCTATAACGAACCTAATAAATGAAGATATTTTCATAAAACCGAACGGTATTTTGAATTATAAGAGTAAAATACTGACTAATTATGCGCTTTTAACTTATGCATATTATTAAGTATTGTGTTTATGATAAAAACGTCCTTCTTAGAAATAGTGAACATACACGCAATCAAAAGTGTTAGAAAAAAAATCATATGTTTATTATTGGCCCCCTTCATGCTTTCCTCGGCTTCTATATTAAAATATCAGTGCTCAGTCTCATCACACAATTTGTATGGATATGGTCATATGGATAGCATTGACATTATAAAACACAACAATAATCTCACAATTAAATATAGAGGTAAATTGAAGGATTTTATTAATGAAGTTTGCAAATATCATATTGTAAAAACATGTTGAAATTTTTTATTTACATTCAATTCTCACCAACAAATGAAACTGAAATAAATAAGTAGATGTGTATTTTGCTGAATTTATATACAAATAAAAATAAAATATAAAATTAAAAAGTGGTGGAATTTTAAGCTAACCTGATCACGATGATGTGAAGAAGTGGATTTTTTGCTATTTTTGTCCGCCCTGCCGCTGGAGTATTCAGCTGCACCTTATCACAATTGACATAATCAACATATAGTTTTAATTAATAATACATATCCGTTACGCTATTATTATACTAAGCATTAAAATAATAATAAAATAATAAAAATGTAGATAAAGATCTATGGGAGATCTTTTGTTGCGCAACAGTAAAAAGGACTTTAAAGTCAAAACACACAACAAAATATCTTCAAACATTTAGTATAGCCTGGAACAAACACCAGACACTCATCACATTCACATCCGTGCATTAAACAAAAACTCTACCATTTCTTGTCAATTACAATAATTTTATGCTCTTTAATAAAAATTATTTAATATTAATTTCAATTCAATTCAGATCGACAATAATAAACGAAGTATTACTCATAAAATAAAACAATATTATAGTTCTTATATATATTTTCAAACCAGATGTTTGAGCTTGCACATGATGATCTATATAATATATATAACAGATCATTATAGTTTTTCCAACAATATTAAATCAGCTCTGTTATAGCAAATCTAAGCTAGGGAAAATATCTTGAAGGATCTAAGAAAATAATCAAAATATCTATTTAAAATCTATCGGTGTGAATGTAAGCTGACTATAGCTCATCAAACGATGGATCGGAGGTAGCAGTAAGAGTATTACCAGAGGTGGCAGAGCGGCGGCTCCGGCGATCCTTGGACAGATCGAGGGTTGACTCCTGGCTGTCAGGCAGCTGACGATCGAGCGGCAGAGCGGCGACGTCGAAGCTCTCGAACATACCGCGGACGAAGGTCGCTTCGATGGAGTTGAGAAAATGCACGTGCCTCTCGTTTGTCCAGAACCTGCTCGATCCGCCGCCGTTCTTGTTAACATCCATTTAATTCAGGCGGTTTGGATTCCGGTGAAGATGGCCGGAGCGAGGGATCAATCAGAGGGGTAGGGTTTCGGAGGTTTGGGGATTTTGGTGGTCGGAATTGGGGGTGTTATCATTTATGATCGAGACTCGTGTGTGGTGGTGCAAAATGAGAATGGTTGCGTTTGATTTATAGTGCAACCTGAAGACGGTGCCGTTTTCATCTTAGCTGTTGTGGGTCACCACCTTCTCTACTTCACCGCCATCATATATTTTGCTCTCTATTTTTTACTTTTCCTAAACAAAATATCACAACAATTGAAATAGTTTATTTTCCTCAAAAAAAATTTGAAATAGTTTATGTTAAAAGTGAAATTTGGTGAACATGATTAAAGAGTATCTAATGTTATTAAACTGAATCGAAGAAAATTGAAAGTTGCTGAGTAAGATATTGACATATATATTAGTGAAGTGAAAGCATTTTAATTGAACTGAATAATTAAAGATAGTGAAATATGATGCGTAATCTTATAAACTTAATTAAAACTGATGAAAATACTAAAATAATCTAAACTAAACATTACTATTGTTTGTGAAAGTTTCATTATAAGTTTCAAATCAACTGAAATGACTGGTAGTTTTAATAGTTTTATGTTCATGTTATCATTAGTACTTTGTTTGCTTAAATATTATTTATAATTGAAATGTGTTAAATTGTGATGTATCAATCGCAGTTATTTTATGATGATCAGTATTGTAATATTATGAAAAATAATGTACTTTCTCTATCCAATTTGAACTTACACACTTTTCTTGCATGGTAATGATATTTCATTTTTATCCACTCATTTCATTTATTTATTTTTTAATTTAATTTTCACTATACATTTCATAATCTAAATTTCAACTTTCATTTTCACTGTGCCGTCCTCAATGAGTGACGTATTTTGGAGAACAAGCCTTTGTAAAATAATTTGATTTGAAAATTTTAAAAAGTAAAAGAAGAAAAATAAAGGTCGGTATGGGGAGGAGAGAGAAACATCTCGTTTATGATGAGAGAGAAAAAGATCTAGCGAAGATATTTATCGGGAGAGCATGAAATAATAAAAGTGACATTCGGATCTCGATTTCTGAGAATCTTAGCCGAGTCGGGTCGATGTGGAAATGGGAATTGGTTAGACCCACTTTCAAAGCTAAAGTACAAAAAATCTCATCGCTTTATGACTCTCTTTATTATCCTACTTGTATCAAAATATCCCTCTCTTTTTTCTTTTTCTTTTTCTTTTTTTTCTGTTTTTCATTCTCCACTTTTGTGCTTTTGCATGGCTTTTGGTTCTCCCGGCGACCACGTTTTATCGTTCCAATTTACACACAATTGTTGCTTCAGTGTCATGGAATTGTAATGAAGAGAGAAACCGTTTGAGGCCTTCCAAGAAGTTGTTGTTTGATACAAAAGAAACTGTGGTCTGAAAATGTGGTTTTGTACAAAAACTATGGTTTGAATCGGGTAACATTTCGCATTTGAAGTTTCGTGTAATATAGAATCTCGTTAAATGAATAATTTTTCATGTAAATTAGTATGTGACATTGAGTAGACATCTTAACTATCATGCATGTACACAGTATTCTCAGTGCATATTGCATGATACTATGCACTTTATCTGCTATGTGCATGATACTGTGCACTTTACTCGTGAGTTGTTTAACTTTTGTAACAGTGAATGAAAATTTGTCAAAATAAATCTATATTTAGTCATATCAATTCCCCCTCTTACGCATCCCGGACTAGCACTTGCGAGTCTCCTCTTATTTGAGTCAGTTGAAAATTGTATTCCATGCACACGCTTAAAGCATACCTTAGTGATAAGATTTCCGATGTCTGGCCATTATATGCATGATGTAGTTGTAGAGACTCACCATATATCCAAGTATTCCCACAACATTTTAAAAAACATCCCAAGAACGTATTTATTGGTGTAATTGCGGCATAAAAATAGCATGTTCCCCTCAGTTGGGAGTTCAAGGTCTTGTTCCGAGAGATTTCCAAATTCATATCGCTGCCTTTCCTCTCTTTACATTAAATTATCCACTTGATTTAGTGAATATTGGACAATGTGGGATACATTATATTTACTTGCAACACTGCTTAGTGCAACACACATCACAACATTATAATCAACACATTAAGTCACATATAATGGTGGCCAGGCCTGGCCCGACCATGAGACAAGTGAAACACGCGCTTCCGACCCTAAGAAATGGGCTAAGACCCTGTCAAGTTCAGCTTCTTGCAAGCAGCTCCAAGCAGCCCCAAGCAGTTCCAAGCAGTTCCAAGCAGACTCAAGCAACCCCTAGCAGCTCAAGCAGCTCCAAGCAGCTCAACCAGCTTACTTCATCCGGCTTGATTTTTTTCGAAAAGAAATAAAATGTTTTGAAATTTAGGTACTAAAGAGATTATTTTAATTGTTGTTAATGAAATATTGTCCATTTGAACTTGTCTAATTACATTTAAACCACATACGAATATTTATCTATAAATAATAAAATAATCCAAGCAGCTCAAGCAGCTCCAAGCAGCACCAAGCAGCTCCAAGCAGCACCAAGCAGTTCCAAGCAGATGAACTTGACAGGGCCTAAATAGGACCCCATTTTTTAAAGAAAACTCAGATGTAGTGTACTCTTTGAAAAAAATTATACTTTAAACCCTTATCTTTTTTAGATTTTGGCTAAATAAGGGCTCAATTTTTTTAAAAAAATCAATTATTTTAACTAATCTCAATTATTTTTCTTTGGACCCTCTATTAAGATTCTTAAAAAAATATTATTCAGTTCAAACCTTTTCAGATAGTCAGGGCCAGCAACAATGGTGGCCAATAATATATCAAAGAAACAACATATGTATGGAGCATGTACGTATGCGACATGAATTTTGATATATATATATATATATATATATATATATATATATATATGTGTGAAAGTTTATTGACGGAATAGAAAATAAAACAAACTTTCTTTAATCAAACATACTACAAAACCATATGCATGTTTTGAGAACAAAGCGTGCGTGACCTTTGCTTTATTTTTGCATGAAGAATCATGATGTTTTTTTATGACGAATCAAGCTGTTTGATCATGGCATTTTTGTATCGTCTTCTGCTTCTGAGATTGCATTTAAACAACTACAGTATCTTGATTAGTCAATTTCTTGAATTAGTTTTTAAGGATAATTATGTCTTTAAACTATAAGCTGTTTCAAATTTAGGCCTTTTTTGTTTTTGTTTAGCTTAGAACTGCTCCATGAATGCTGAATCTGTAGCAGCAATGCAGCATTATCTGAAGATTCTGTATCAGTGTTCTACTGCCATGGATTCTTTCACATGTTATATATGCTTTAAGACATCTGGTAAAAGCATTTAACCATTCGATCATCCTTTTGGCTAAAAAATCTTGTCACTTTATCTCAGTGACGGAAATATACCAGAGCTCACGGATTACTTAATACTTATGTTTCGACACATCGGTGTCATGGAGGTTACTCTCTATTAGAATTCCATCGTACTATCACCTGAGTTACAGTAAATTAACCTTTCAACACTAAAATTTGGGGATTGCCGCCGCCACCTCCGACAACCCCTGGTTCCGCCCTTGCTTTACCCCAAAGACAAAGAAGACGTTCTTTTGGCGAAAGAAGAAGCGAGATCATTAGAATATGGTTATATGATGGCAACTGTAGAATATGTGTACTCGATTAAGTCGGTAAAAGTGTAATGTTATAAAAGAAAAATTAGTAATGATATAAATATAAAAATGTACATGCTAAAAAGGTTGGGCTTCATTTAAGCCATTAAGCATTTGGACCCAAGCCCAGATCTAGCCAGCTATCTGAATTCGAGGTCTCACAGTTCCGGCATTCAATACTTGGATTCCCTAATCGGCAACCTAGCTATAATCGCCGTCACTATTCCTTCTCGCCGGAGTATTAAATCTTCTCCGATCATGTACATCTGAGATCTCGCCGGAATCAAAAACAGTTTCATCATGCTCGAATTACCCCTCCTGTTCTCCTCCAGCAATCTGATTCTCCACGCGACGCTCTGCCTCTGCCTCACTGTTTTACTCTCCTTCCTTAAGATCCCCGGACTCATTTTCTACGGCATCCACACATACGTTCATCCTGATGACGTCACTCCGAACAACAATTCTCGCGGCGGCCTGAAGACGGCGATCCGGCGGCCGGGGGCGGCGGATACCGATGTCAAGGTGCGGAAGAAGTCGAAGGATAAATTCGAGTTTGACGAGAATAAAGCTCAGATTTTCAGGTTGAAGCTCAATTTCCCCCAGCTGGAATCTCGGGTTTATTTCTCTCAGTTTTGCGGTGTTTTTAATTCTACTGTTGTAGCTCTTTCTTCTGTTTTGCTTCATGCTTATCTGAAGGTTGATTTGGATTCCGGGATTGTGAAGAATGGGACTGTGATTCCTGTTCTGTTAGGGATTGTAGCGTTTTGTAGATTACTGTATTTGATGGGCAAGGTTTGTTTCGAGACCTCTGCGTCTAAGAGGTCTGAGAAGCTGCTGAGTGTTGTGTTTGGGGTGGTAGGGTTCTTCTGGGGCATGGCCATTGTATTAGAACTGGTTCCCAGGTGGATTTTTAGCTTCGATTTCGGTTCATTGGATGGTTTTGGGAGGTTCTGTATTGCTGTTTTGATGGGATGCATTTCAGGCCTGTTCTACATTCCTGCATTGAGAAATGCTCGCGCTTTCTGGCTAGGAACTGATCAGGTTCGAAGCAAACTGTTAATGGTCTCGTGCGGTGGCTTTGCAAGAATGCTCCTTTTTGTCAGCTTTGCATTTTCCGTCTTCACTTCCATGCTGTGGATCGGTCCATTCGCAGAGGCGATGGTCATTACAGACAACGGTGGAAAGAAAGCGACTCGTAGGAACGAGCTGGTGGGCAGATTGGGCATGCCACAACCCGACTTTGAGATATTTAGGTTTTGGTGCTTGCTGATTTCAGGCATTCTGCAAGTACTATCTTTGCGTCCTAACGTGCAGATGTTCTTGAACGAAGCCGTTCTGTGCTGGTATCAGCGTCTGCACGGGAGCAGGGTCCCAGAGCTGGAGTACAGCAGGGCTAAGGTTTTCTTACACAACCATTACATGTTCCTCGTGGTGCTGCAGTTTTTCGCCCCTGCTGCAATGGTGCTTCTGTTAACAGGTTCTTCGCGTATGAAGTTCGATTGGCTGTGTGCTTTGTCGCCGCACTGTGGTGTGGTTAAGGAAGTGGCATTGCTCCTGGCTTGGTGGATTGTCATCGTATGGTCTGCATTTACGTCGTTCAGCCTCACTTTGTATCGAAGGGGTTTGATGTTTATTTCTTGACGATTCTGTGTCGGTTTTGGATGATGAAAGTAGGAAATGTAACGTTTTTCGGGACAGTTTTGATGAGTGCATTATTAATCAGGTTTTTCACATGTTTTTGGTTTATTGATCTTTTCTGCCATCTATGTTGATCATCTATATTGAAATGGTTGTCGAATTACTATCTCATTAAAACCACTTGAAAATTGTCTGGTTGATTGATTTCATTTTCATCTCATCTGATGAGATCTGGGCACGTTCTTGGAGCTGGAGTGTGGACAACATAGGATATGCTTGTGTTTCTGCCATTAAAGATTGATGTTGAATTTGGGATGTGAAATGGTGTGAGATTGTGGCTGTGAAAACGCAATGGAGTCTGGATAACATAAAGATGTGATGTTGGGGGACCATTGTGCCATGGCTAACGGCTGGATGATAATGAGTTGTGGTGGTTACCGTCCATAAACTAACACTGCAAATTATTGCTCCTCACTCCATCTTCCTCATCACTCATCGACGCTCGACATTCGAGGTGGAGTTAGAAACTCAAAAATAAGATAGCAAATATTTAAAGATTATTAAGGATATTAGCAGTGCCGCCGGTCCATGAATTTTGCCGGCATCAAGTAAAAATAAAAAGAGACCTATATTTTGATTTTATTATAAAATGAGATCTTTTTCTTAGTTTTTTTAAATTCATTATGTGTAAATTATTATTTTAAACGGTCTACATATATACTAAATACACATGAAATTTTAAAAAACGGAGTCTTTTTTCCGGTCCAAAATTGAGGGCGTAATCACTGCTTGGATCGGACCTGGATATTAGCATTGAAGTTTTTTAAAATGAATAGCATTTGCTATCCTTACTCGAACGCAACCTCGTCTCCGTTAGACACTTCCCCTCCAAACTCTTGTAAAAATTAATTATTAAATAATGTACTACTATAATAAATAAGATTAAAAAGAGGAGAATAACATTTATCCAGATGATCCTGATATATGCCTTATCAGGCACCAATATGATAATGACACGTGTACAATTATAATGTTTTAATTGGTTAAGATATTTTTAGTAAATTTCTAAAACCCTAATTTAGAATGCCTAAACCCGTCTGGGTAATGATTGAACACGTGGCCCAATCATAAATTAGCTAAATATGATGTGTCGTTATTTAAATGGTGCCTGATATTGCCAATATCAGGATGATCCTGATATATATTAAACTGTAAAAAGAGATTGAAAGTTGCTTGATTTTAAAAGAGCGGAAATAGATGTAAAGATAAATGATTGAGTAATTTTGAGAAGCAATTTTGTAATCAAGTGGGCTAGCCCACTTGAATAGAGGATAAGTCTTGCTCAACAGAGGTTAGATACTCGAATCCCCTCCAACGCATCATTTCAAATCATTTATCTTTTAACCTCCTGAGTCAAGTCTTACGAAATGCTCAATCAAGAGATGAGAGCTGCATCACCAGAGTAGGGGAGCATTAAAACCGGTGTAAGTAACATCTTCACCCCACTGTAATTAATAATCAAGTATCAGGGTGAGGACCTCGGCCACTCAACGTACGAGATCAATATAATAAAGTAGAATATGATTAGATTAGAATAGATGTAAGATTCTTGTAGTATAGTAGGTCTGAAAAAAAAAAAAAAAAGACAATCTTGTAAGTGCATAAGCCATCCTATACAGTGTTTGATCTTAGACTCAACAAATTATCAAATAAAATCAACGTCAAACTTATGGAATATTAAGTATTATACTACTCATTACTCCCTCCATTCCAATAAAAGGCTCTCCGGGAACGTGGCTCAATCCTTAAGAAAAAAATGATATGACAGTAGGACAAATGAGCAAACTAATGACAAAAGAAAATTTTCACATCCATAGGCACGGGGGCCATTTAATTTTTAGAAATTCATTAAGGGTAAAATGGACAGTTTACTTTATTTTTTTGCCAGATGAAATATTAAAAGTAAAACTTTTTGATTTGGACATCCCAAAATAAAAAATGAGAACCTTTGATTTGGACGGAAGGAGTATAAAATTATGAAATATTGATTATCGTAGTACTTATTCTAGTCTAAAATACTATTCTCCACGTCACCTCTAACCGCATATTATGATCAATAATGTCACTTTAATTTAAACATTCTCAATTTTAACTAAATAAATATAAATATGTGCAGTTTAATCTGACACAGGAGGATAGTCTACTGCTTATATGAAATCTATCTATACTATTAAAATAGCAACTCCTTGAAAAGTCAAATACCCCATCCTCACGCCACATCAGTTTTCAAAGCCCTCCTAAAAACACGCCACATCAGCCTTTAGAGCCCTCCTAAAATTAACACGTATTTCCTATTTTTTGTTTTTCTTTTGCAGAGCTTTTAATTACCACTTTAATTACTATCCGTCTCTGCAATTCAGCTCTCCTTTCAAAAAAAATCTTTCATATTCCCAATCTTCTTGAAGAAGCTATTTGTGTTTCCCAATCCATCTTCTCGAGTTTTTCTGAATCAAAAATACTTTGCAAATACATTCTAACCTTTTCTATTCTTCCTGACCTGATTAGCCTCCCCTCTCTCCAAGAACGTCTGATTTCGACTGCTCAGCCCTCACGCACAACAGTTATGTCTCCTCTAAGCGGTGGTAGACTGGCCCTCGCCGATCCAGTCGAGACCAATGAAAAGATACCTTCAAAATCCGGCATTTTTAGGTCTTCCGAGAAAATCAATCCAATTTCAAGACTGGGTTAAACGGCTGCTGCACTGCGCCACCATCTCCCGTCTCTTCTTATGCCACTACGCCACAACTCTACTCGGTAAGCCCTCTCCTGACCTCTTTATAAATTTCTTTCAACTATTAATAATTGAGCAATGTGTTTTGGGGAACATTTTTTTGTGCATCTGAGTCATTGGTATAAAGTCCATCATTTGGGACTTAGTAATTGTAATATATATGAAGTCTTGATTTGTTGTTGATTGCAGATTATCCATTTGATCTGGAAAGCATATGCTTGAAACACAAAACCGGAGCAAAGATCATCCTAATACCGAAGCAATGCATAGATGTAAGTGTTGATGAACCAGTCAACGTATCAAGTCAGTTCTCTTAAAAAGTTATCTATATTCTGATAATTTTGGTTGTTTGAGATTTTGATTTCAAAATTTTGTCTTTGGTTTATAAATTTAAGGAAAATGTAGCTCGGAGTTAAGGATCATCGGTTTTTACTTTTTTTCCCTTTTGAACATTCAGAGAAAGACTGCAACAAATTTGCTTATCATCGTAAGAAAATTAGTCTTTTATTGATGTTTTTGATTATCCCATCAGTTAATGTATCTATTTATAAATTTTATGATTATTAAGTTTTAGCTGGTCTTAATTGATTAGAACTGATTGTACAGTTGAGCTGGATTGTTTTTCACATTTCCTGATGAAGTGATGTCTGAAATGGTGCTTGGTGTAAACATAGCTCTTGCTACTCTATGCAGTGATGGTTGCTTTCATGTTTGATGTTTGTAGGTGAATGCTTTTACAGTCATCATAACCAAATCAGCTTCAGAAGATTGAAGGATTACTATGTTAGAATATCTGATTGTAAGTATTTTTTTATGTTTTTTGCATTTTCCTTTCTGCATAATAACTTAAAATGGTGTTGTTTGATTTGTTTTTATCGATAGTTTTAGAATAAATCTTGACTGCGTGGTTTTATATGGGGCTTGCTATTTAAAGGCCGTTTTAACTGTGTGCAGATCAAGCCAGATTTAAGAAGATCACTTCAAACCACTTTTCAATTTGCAAACAGCTCTGGAAATTGGGTGTTTTGATTCTGCAGTTGATATGCGGGCATCAGTTCAAATTTCAGTCAATTTTGTTTTGGAGGGATTAGAGATTCGGCGTGTAGAATGGATTGGAAGCTGAGCAGAATGGATTGGATCCAAGTTATGACCTTATGGTTGAGATTTTATGGTTTTATCTCATTTGTTATCAGTTTTTAATTTTTAATTTAATTTTTATATCTGATATTGCTCCCTTTCTCATCCTCTCTCATGGATCAAATCTTCTAACCAAACTCTTTATGTTTTTCAGAATCTGAGGATGATTTGAGGCCGGAAGTTGAGCAGAAAATGGTTGTTTCATTGCAGTGTACTGCTTATTCTCCATGGTTTTGACAGGTACATATATTGTTTGATGACGGTATTCAACACTTTCTACAGTAATTTGCCATACTCTTATGGATTTTGTATCAAATTTTCTTGCTATAGCAAATCTCTGCTTCCATTATAGTCATTGTTATCTATTACCATTATATATGCAATATATGTGAATGCTTGCAAATGTTGCATTTTGTTGCTTTTCAGAAGTTTGATATAATATCATGGGATTGATAGTCGGATATGGTATGGTTTAATATTTGCATATTTTTCAGCCTTCTGCATATTTGTTTGCGTGTGTGCAGATTTTCTGTGGATAACTACTTACTTACTTAACTATGGTGTCTGCTGTGACAAGTGATTGACAGCAGTTGCAGCTGCTAAAATGAATGCTGGTAGCAGTATTCAGGTACAGACTGGGTGGTTTTTATATGATTTACATGGTTTGTGTTATCATGTCTTGAACATGCAATTACACCCCCTTGCTGACAAGCATTTGACAGTTTTTTTCCTTATTTTGGTAGTTGGGCTGGTAAAGTATTTTTTGGTACCTAAGTGATCATTTCCTCTCATGCCAGATCTTGAGATTGAGGTCATTGGACAGTCTGGCTTGGTATTACCTCTGCATTTCTTTTCTTTTTCTTTTTTTTGTTAGAAATTTTCTCAAATTAACTCTGCGAGGATTTCTCTTTTCCATGTGCATAATCAAAACTTTTGAAGGACCATGCTGAGAAAGGAGCTGCAGCAAAGGAAGCAAATAGTGTCTTGGTGGGGAAATTAAAATTGTTTGGGAAGCTAAAATGGCTATAAAGCTAATAAAGGTATAATTTTCAACACAGTAGATTACTTTCATTGACACAAAGCAGAGGTATCAAAGGCTCTTCAACAGGTTTTTTTGCAGAAGCAGGTTTCCAAGGTGTGCCGATGGGTGATTTGATATGAATCGGGATAGGTGCCCATTTCAGCCCCTAAAGTGACCTTTGTCACGCCTATTTATCATCTCAACATCGACACCGGTGGTCGCATTTGCTTAGATATCCTTAATCTTCCTCCCAAGGTCTGCTTCTATTCACCAGCACTTCACTTGGTTTTTAAAATTACTCCAACTTGTATTTTTTCCAAGTTCTGTTTAGCACTTATTGAAATGGTTGCATCTACTGAAAATCTGCAAATGTCATTGTGCATAAAGGCGGTTTGGTATCCATGCTGTCTGGTGTACAATTCGCGAGTTCGAAACTCCCAATTAATGAGGGAGGAGAGCTGTTTAAAAAAGATAAGTAATACTATTTGAGCCTAAATGTTGAATATGCTACTTACTAAATACATGAATTACCCGGTAAGCAGGTCGATATTGAATACATGACACAGAATGTTGCTGACTTAGTGCCCAAGTTTTGAATTTGTTGCTCTGTGAGGGTTAATTTGATTAACAGTTGAACCACTTATAATTTTATATTTACATGGAGCATGGCAACCATCTATAAATATTTCGACAATCTGAACAAGCATAAGACTATTGCTCAGTGAACAGAATCCTGACAATTGCCTAATGCAAGAGCTGTGAGTGCGTTTGGTCTTGGTTATATACTAATTAATGTGCAGGACTATAGGTGTAGTCAAGACAGTGAATTTAAATGATATGTGCAAAGCTAGGAATTCAAATACATTAGGCAAGTTTTCGACCAGAAGGCAAGGTCCATGACTGAAAAACTTGCAAGGATCGGAGCATGTGAAGTTGCTGCTTCTGTTGCTGGGCAAGACTGTCAGAGAATCTAGAGCAAGGTTAATGCTAAAAAGGAGTCGTTCTTGAAGGAAGATTATACTTAGAAGTGCTGACTATTATTGTCCAAGAGATAGGAAGTTGATTATTAACATGCTCTTGCCAATGATCTTGAACATTCAAGAGAAAATCCTAAACTATGTACATATTTGAAGTGTTGGTTAGCAGATGATTATCTATTTTGAATGTTTTTTCTTGAACATTTCTTTATTTTTCTTAAAAATATTTTTTCTTGCTTGGAATTATATCGTTTCAACTTTAATCGGTTTTAATATGCTCTAAAAAAATTAGTACACACGCATGAATTGATATTAAAAATGATTTTTAAATAACCATCGTGCATCGACACGGGTATCATCTAATTATAAAATAAGACTCCAAAGGTTACGCAACTTTGAAAATACGGGAAGATAAGATTTACGGGGTGTAACGCAATTGCATGTTATACTTATTTCTTCATCTAGCAGTATTACTTAAAGTATATATGTTGATATCAGCATCAAATCATCCCATATTGAATGGTTATCAGCAAAAGGAAAATATCAGAGATTGTGAGAAAGTTCCAAATACTGCTTGAAGAACGTGATGGAATTCTAAAGTTGCTTTCGGCTCAAGTTTGCCTTATTCATGAATACTCTATTTAAAATCATTTTAGTTTAATTTAGAAAAGTAAACTATAGATAGCAAGATTTATTGGAAAAAGAAGTGAATTATGATTATATGAACTCATTCTAAAAGTGTAAATGTGTCAATAATACAAAATTAGAGGTATAAATAGGGTTCTACATGCATGTCCAATTTACTTCAGGTCCAAATTAATAATAATGTCCCTTTTAAATGAGTATTATAATTCACGAAAAAGTAATTTATGATTTGGACATATATTAAATCATTATATAGACGGGTATATGCATTCAACGTTAGAGTTTCAGAAATATATTTGTAAAGACTAATAAACGAATGAATGATAGTTATGATATATTCCCACATTCATTAGACATGCAGAAGTAAACTGGACCTGCATATAGCAACCACCAGCAGCGGAGCCAATATAGGTGCAAAGGGTGGCAGCTGCCACCATGGAAAAAAATAATTTTTAGTTTATATGGTTAAACTTTTAAAAATTATAAATATTGACCCACTACTTTTTGAAAATTGTTATAGTTCCATAAAAATTTTAATAATTTTCATTAATTTCAAACCTTATAAATTAAAAACCCCAAATATTAAACATAAATTTTCCATCTCTTTCCTGTTATAACTTATTTTTTACAAGAATTATTGTATGTATGCAAAAAAAAAAAATTGAATTATTACAAGTATGAAAAAAAATTAACGTAAACTACGACCCAACTCATAAAATCCTGGTACAATCACATATAAATAAATAAAATAAGGGGCGAGGAACGTCACATATTTGAAATTTCTAGTGTGAGCCTCCGGGTTTCTACAAATACTATTATTAGTATGCGCCTTATCTGGCATAAACAATAGTCAAAATATGGACATGAAGGATAAGTATCAAATTCCCTTTATTTTTTTTAGAATCAAATTCTTTATAATACATTTTAAATCTATCGAGCCATAATGTAGTGTATTATTTAAAAGCTGTATGTTATTTATTATATTATATTTATTTGCAAATGTCCCGTAGCTTCTGCTTGATCCATCCAGCTCGAGAAAGCGGGCTCGAAGTTCTCGAGAAATATGGAAATATTTCTTACTATAATTAGATGGACCCCATTCCTATTCTCCATCCATCTTTTTGCAAAACTCCAGCCCACAGAATGAGCACAATTATTTAGGTGAAATGATTTTTTTAATGAAATAAAAGAAGTGCAAAATAATTGATTTGATAATATCTCCTCTTTTTATTTTCATTTTAATTATTTAACCAGCTTTTAAGATTTTTTTTTTTTGAAAAATGATGGGTAATTTTATATTTAATTGAGTCATTAATTGGACCTTAAACATGATTTTGACAGTAATGTTATTGAAACAAATATAAAAATGTCCTAGACATTCAGACCCCGAAACTTCTCGAAAAGCCGTAACGTACCTTCTCGTTCTTTCCTACACTTGCTTCAAACTTTCCTTTTTTTCTCATTTCTCATTTTATCCCTCTTTCTCTCTCCTCCCTCTCTCTATCCCTCCACCACCTCCCCCGTCGGAACCTTCTAGAACCGCCCAGTCACCCTCTCCGGCGAATCCTCCGGTCAGATCCATCGCCGCACCTCTGCTCCGATCACCGTACGTACAGCTGCACCACCGTTTTAATTATACTGTTTTTTACTTTGATTTGATTGACTTGAATGCTCAGGCGGAGACCGCTATGACTCCGCCGCCGGTGGAGCGAAACGGCGTCGTACCACCACCACCACCATCCCCGGCTGATGCGTCGAGATCTCTGCCGACGCCGTTCCTGACCAAGACTTACCAGCTCGTGGATGACCGCTCCATCAATGACGTCATCTCCTGGAATGAGGATGGATCTAGCTTCATCGTCTGGAATCCGACTGAGTTCGCTAGGGATTTGCTTCCAAAGTATTTCAAGCACAATAACTTCTCCAGCTTCGTTCGTCAGCTCAACACTTATGTATGCATCGATTCCCTTTCCAGATTTACGCCTAATTTTGCTGAGTTTGTGGTTCTATGAATTCTATCTGGAATTCGCAGGGATTCCGTAAAGTGGTGCCTGATCGGTGGGAATTCGCTAATGAGGGTTTTAAGAGAGGGGAGAAGAGTCTCCTCTGTGATATACAGCGCCGGAAAGTCTCCGCGTCTACATCTCCGGCCACTCCGGCCACCGCAATTCCGGCAGTCACGATAGCAGCAGTCCAGGCTCCTGTTCATAATCCTATTCCGCTACTACAGCAGCAGCGGGCGAGGTCGTCGTCTATGTCTCCGTGCGGCAGTGAAGAACAGGTGGTGTCCTCAACATCTTCTCCGGCGGCTGCTCGAGAAAGTGCCGCCTCTGGAAGCAACGCGGAGATCATGGGCGAGAACGAGCGGCTGCGGAAGGAGAACTTGCAGCTGAACAAGGAGCTGAGCCATATGAAGAGCATGTGCAGCAACATCTACATGATGATGTCCAACTTCTCACACACCAATAATAACACCAATAGCACCGCCAGCAGCGACGACAACCAGCACTGCAGCAATAACAACAACAGCAACAACAATTCAGCGCCGATCGCCATGGATTTCCTCCCGGTCAACTCCGATTCCGGTGGAAACTCTGATTCCGGTGGTGGTGATGGCGGCCGCGGAGTACACCCTAGAGAAATCGCAGAGGCCAGCGCAAGGCTGTTCGGAGTTTCCATCGGACTAAAGCGTGCGAGGGAGAACGGATGTTTCCGCAACGCTTCCGGGTCGGGTTCTGGTTCGGGTTCAGGTTCTGGCAATACTACTGAGCTCCGGCTTCAGCAACCGCACCAGCAGGTGGAGACCACCGTGAAAACAGAGCCGTCGGATGAGGGCGGCGATGACCGGGAAGCGTCGTGGCTGAGGCATTGCCAGCTGCAGAATCAGAACCAAAGGGTTTTGTAAAAGAAGTGAACGGGCGGAGGCGGAGGAAGGGCGGTGGGGCTGGTTTCCGGAAACTTCTTAAATTGATGGTTGTAGATGGTTCCTTTTACTTTTGATTTTAATGTTATTATTGGTAGAGTTTCTGTAGGGGGAAAAGTGTAAACTTAAATGTAACTTTAGGGGCATGGAAAGCAACTACCATTATGTGATATCGGATCATTATGAATCGTTTTTTTTTGTTGTATAATTGGTGCTCAACAAAAGAGCCACTATCAAAGATTCCAGCAGCATGAGTTTTTGGGCAAGATTTTCATTTCATAATTTCTGATAATTGAAGTCTGTGATTGTGATGTTGGGTTATCGTCAATTTATTATCATATCAAGAAATGAAATAGATGTTGTAACATCAAATTTGGAATACTAATTTTCAAGATTTTATCTAATTTCAAGAAATGAAATTGAAGCCCTTCATTGATAAATATAGAAGAATATATTTCATCTTAGCCAATTGGGATGGTGATAGTTGTATTCTTTGTATCCATTAGATTATGTGTAGAGTTTTTAAAATAAAATGGATAAGGAGGGAATTTAAATGTGTGAGATGATAGATACATGGTACCGAATTATACAAGGAAAGACACGTTGGGAGAAATGATTGCGAAAATAGAATATAACTCTACATTTAGAGATGATCTTTTTACGCATATTCAACCATTAAGGTCAAACCTCTCGCCTCCTCTTGCCCCCAAACGCTCCCAAACAACAGTACCTCCGAATCCCAGCCCTCGCCGGCTGGGATGTGACCTCCCCACCCCATACCTTAGATTATATCTTAGCCTCCCAGCCCCACCCCCATAAAACCCGGCCCAACCTCTCATCCGTCGTTGATCAGATCGGTGCCGATCTGGAGCGTCCATACCACCGCCGACTTGGGGTGAGTTCGATCGACAGATCCAGCTCGACCCTACCCTGGAATACCAATCTGGTGGCTCTGACGGAGTTTCGCCGGAAAAGTTAGGAGTAGGCAACGATCGGGACTCATCGGAGTGACGGGGTGGCCGTTATCCGCGTCGCCACGCGCCGCCTCCACCGTTACGCGCCACCGGTCAGAGAGTTAAGCGCATCGGCAACGCACCTCTCTGACAGGGCGTGTTCTCACACGCACTGCCAGCGCATGCAGGCCACGCGCCTCATGCGCCAGAGGCCTCTCTGGATCCTACCACTTGTCGTTTGAGATGAGTTGTTTCTAATTTTCCTTTTTTTAAAGTAGTTTTAGGAATCTGTTTTTTGGCTTTCAAGGGTATAATTTAAAAATTGGGTTGCTTTTGGTATGGTTTTGTTGAGTCTGCCAGTTTGCCAATTCTTGATTTTTTTCCGATGAGTCAGTCCTATTGCTCGATAAAATCCTTGTTGACCTCCTATCGGTTTGATTAAGTTGGACAGGAGAAATTCGAGTCAAACTATTTGATTACTTACCTGATGGCGATTATCTCTGAATCAGATTTGTAGATCGTATTGCGTTTGGACTGACTTTCGCATGCCCTAATTTTGTGACATTGTCTAGGAATTCTCTTACTTGAGTGGGTGATAAGTTAGCATGTGACATGGATTTCTCTTACTAGGGGTACTGAGTTATTACCAGTACTGATTTTCTGTTACTTGAGGGATTTTAGCTAGTACTGAATGAAATTGAAGGTTTAGGGAGCAGGTCCAATATTGATAATCGATTTGTACTCAACTTGTCAGATTCGGATTAGTGGAGAAATTGTTGATTATACAACCACTACACTTATATATATATATATATATATATCCATTTTTCTCTATTTTAGTTTAGGACTACATACAGAACTGGAAAAAAAAAATCAGTAACAATACCAAATGGAAGTAAAGAGGGAGAACCAGTGGAAACACCATAACTCATTAGCAAGTTAAGAGGTTATCAACTAAGACAAAGAAAGGCAAGGCTAACATTATTTATCAACAGAGTTCTCAGAGACTAGGCTTTGCCATGGCACTTCTTCAAGAACTGCACCACCTCAAGCATATCAGGCCGCTTCGATGGCTTCTCCGAGAGGCACAGCAACGCCACCTGCAGAACCTTAAGCATCATCTCCTTCGTGTCAGCATCCAGCACCAAAGGATCAAGAGCATCAACTGCGTACCGACCCTTGACCTTTGACACAACCCAACCAATCAAGTTCCCGCCTTCCACTTCCCTGAATTCTGCCCCGGTTGGCTCCCGGCCGGTAACCAGCTCCAGCAAGATGACACCGAAGCTGAACACGTCGCCCTTCAGAGTCATCTTCATCGTCTGCCCGTACTCGGGTGCAATGTAGCCATAAGTCCCTGCAACAATGGTGCTCACATGAGTCTGATAAGCACTCATCAGCCTCGCCATCCCAAAATCAGCTACTTTCGGCTCAAACTCCTCATCCAACAGAATGTTGCTGGCCTTTATGTCTCTATGGATTATGTGCGGGGCAAAACCGTGATGCAGAAAAGCCAGCCCTTTTGCAGTCCCGATCGCGATCTTCAGCCTTTTCTCCCAGCTCAGAATGTCGCCATTGCTGTTTCTCAGCCACATATCCAAGCTGCCATTCGTCATGTACTCGTAGACAAGCACCTTTTCGCTACCAAACGAGCAGTAGCCGAGGAGGGGTACGAGGTTTCTATGCTTCACCTTCCCTAGAGTCTCCATTTCAGCTAGGAACTCTCTCGGCCCCTGAGTCTGGTCGTGGTTGAGCTTCTTCATCGCCACTTTCTTCCCATCTGGCATGGTGGCGCTGTAGACCTTGCCAAATCCACCTTCTCCGATTATCTTTGCCTCGCTGAAGTTGTTGGTGGCTTTCAAAACATCGGCTATCACGAGTCTTAGTAATGGCTGCTGCTCGAAAATCCCTGAGTTGGCGCTCAGTGGCTCCTTAGACTTGAGAAGGTAGAGATGAGGATCCATGGAGCTGTTGGATTTCCCCAGCCTGAATTCTCCGTCATCGTCATTCCTGTTCTTGTGAGTCCATATGAACCTGAGAATCACCGCAATGAGAACCATGGCTACAGCTCCCAATACAGAAGCAACCAGCAGCCAGATATTTCTCCATGTCATTCTCTTCTCCGCGCCACTTTTGAAGCTGCATTTCTGGTTCACAATCTCTCCACATAAACCTGTGTTCCCCTGAAGGGAAACCGTTGAGGCATTCTTGCACGCTCCGTATTCAGGGATGGAGCCTGAGAGCTGGTTGAAGGCGAGATTCAGGGAAATTAGATCAGATAAGGCACAAATGGACTGAGGAATTCGCCCTGTAAGCTGGTTGTTGGAGAGATCCAGCACCTCCAGCTCAGCTACATTCCCGATATCAGCCGGGATTTGGCCGGAGAATCTGTTTCCTTGACCATGGAACTCTAACAGGTAACTCGAAAGCCCTATTGATTTTGGCAACACCCCTTCGAAATAGTTGTCACTCAAATCCAGGACTGTAATTCTCCACACCATGGAAGGTGAGAAAAGATCATCTAAAGAACCTGAAAGTCTGTTTCCCTGAACATATAAACCAGAAAGCTTAAGCATTCCTGAGAGGGAATAAGGGATAGAGCCATTCAACTCATTATGGCTCACATCCAGGTGAGTAAGCCCACTCAGATCACCAAAGCTGGGCGGAATCAAACCAGAAAACTTG
This sequence comes from Sherardia arvensis, assembly GCA_948330725.1. Classification (NCBI taxonomy): domain Eukaryota; kingdom Viridiplantae; phylum Streptophyta; class Magnoliopsida; order Gentianales; family Rubiaceae; genus Sherardia; species Sherardia arvensis. The sequence goes on from OX415236.1 coordinate 48,535,420, forward strand.
TTACCAGTCACATTTAGCTTCACCAGGCTATTTATTCCACCAAGCCTTTCAGGGAGCTTCCCTGAGAGCTGGTTATTTGCCAGAAAGAATCCCTGCAAGCTAGGCGAATCACCGAATTCCTCAGGAATACCACCAGTGAGCAAGTTCCCAGAAAGATCCAATGTTGTGAGATTCTGTAAACCAGCAATGGATGCTGGAATCCCACCAGAGAACAAGTTATTATTCAGCAAAAGATCTACAATGATCAAACAGTTCCCCAACTCTTCAGGAATGGAGCCAGAGAGCCTGTTGTGGGAAAGATCGTATAATCCTCGATGCTGAGTAAAGCTGGAATCAGGTAAGCTACTCTGCCTGAAATAGCTCGAATTCCTGCTCGGAATCACACCAGAGAGATCATTATTAGAGAGATCCAAATTCTGCAGCAGTGGCAAGTCTAGTAGCCCTTCTGGGATTGATCCATGAAGCATGTTATCACCAAGAATCAGTGTGTACAGGTTAGTGCAGCTAGCTAGCTCACTAGGGATCCTTCCCTCAAGAAGATTGGAGTGAAGATCCAATGCAGTAAGGGCAGTTAAACTAGCAATCTCCCTAGGAATGAACCCCAAAAACCGATTATTAGCAAGAGAAAGCCTCTGCAGGTTAACAGCCTTAGAAATTTCCACTGGAATGCTGCCCTCCAGATAGTTATTGGATATGCTAAACTCCATCAAAGACTCTACACTCCACAGACTCTTAGGAATGTTACCGGTGAAATTATTCGAATCCAAATCAAGAATCACCAGAGGAAGGGCTGAGAGATACTCAGGAACAGGACCAGCAAGATCATTTCCCACAGCAGTCAGCATGGAGAGACTAGAACACTTCTCAAAAGTATGCTCGATATCGCCGGAAAACATATTGCCGTCGAGATGAATCTCTTGTAAAGAAGGTGCATTGCAGAGTTCAGGTGGGATTTTACCTGTCAGCATGTTGTTACTGAGACCAATGCGGGTGAGCGTGGTAGCATTCCCAATCTCCGGCGGAATTACGCCGGTGAATCGATTATCCGACAGCAGAATGGAGTCTGTGTTAGTCCAATTCCCGAGCCAGGCAGGTAGAGGACCAGAAAGCTGATTCTTTTCAACAGAAAACGTGACGAAATTCATCTCTGCAAACTCATCAGGCAAGGTTCCGGTGAGGGAGTTGAAAGAGAGCATCAGCACGTTCAGATTAGGACATTGTCGTAGGTTCGACGGAATCACACCGGCTAAACCACCGAACGAAAGAGAGAGTGACCTCAGATTCGTGAGCTTCGATATGAACTCCGGGAAAGCACAGTTCAAGGGGTTGAAAGAGAGGTCAAGGCTCACCAGGGAAGTTAGGTTCGCCATGGATTCGGGCAAAGGGCCCCGCAGAGAGCACTGGGCTGCCGCGAACGTTTCAAGCTTGGTGAGTTTTCCGATCTCCGGCGGGATCTGGCCGGAGAATTGATTGGATGAGACGATGAACGAGGTAAGGTTGGTCATCAGCCCAATTTCTTGCGGTAATTGGCCGTCGAGGGAATTAGCTTGGGCATCAAATGAGGTTAAGGATAAAAGGTTTGAAAAAATCTCCGGCGATATTTCGCCGGATAATCCATTGCTCCCGAGGCTTATAACTCTAAGTTGGGTAAGTTTTTGAATTTCAGCCGGAATATCGCCGGATAACATATTCTCAGAGAGGTCCAGATGGCGGAGGTTCACCAAATTACCAATCTCCGGCGGCACAGCTCCGGCGAAGGTATTACCCCCGAGCGTGAGATTCTGCAGAGCAGCCAACCCGAAAATCTCCGCCGGCAGCTCGCCGGAGATATTATTCTTCCCCAGGCTCAAAACCCTCAGCCTATCCAATGCGGATATTCCAGCCGGAATCTCCCCGGAAATCGAATTGTACGCCAAATCAAGCTTGACGAGGTTGGTCAGAGCATAAACCGCCGGCGGGAGGGCTCCCCGGAGCTCCAGAAAATTAAGAGCCAGTGAGACAACTTTACCGTTCTTGCAGAGCACTCCCCGCCACTGGCAATGCGGAGTATTCGGGTTCCAGAAACTCAGATTCTCTGGGTTTTTGAACGAATTCCTGAACAAAATCAACGCTTCCTTCTCCGGTGCAGTCTGGTTCTGATTCTGACCCGAAACTGGACCCGGAAAACACAGAAACAGGAACAGAACGAAGGCAAAGGCAAAAACCCTCATCACTGCCATTGTAAGAGTTACATGAAAGAGAGTTGCAGAGCTATTTTAGAGAGAGAAATATGGGGAAGAAGAAGATGAAGAGAGAGAGAAACGGAATGGTCAAATTCTCTTTTTCCGATCAAAATTTCTGTGAGTTCCAATTCGGCCTAGTGTTACGTGGCATGCAACGTACTAAACGAAGAGGCTGGTACGACGTCGTGTTGAGCTGTGACGAGCTACTACTACTAAATGAATTGACTAAAAGAACCCTGTCAAAGTTCAGCCAGCAATTCCATCACCCTTCGGCACATTTAAAATTTTTTTTTTTTTTGAGGAAGGCACATTTCAATTTAATTCACGAGATAAACATTTGGGTTATCTTTCAAGAGAAAAACATTCATCCGGATGATCCTGATATATGCCTTATCAGGCACCAATAAAATAATGACACGTGTACAATTGTAATGTTTTAATTGGTTAAGATAATTTTAGTAAAGTTCTAAAACCCTAATTTAGAATACCTAAACCTGTCTGGGTAATGATTGAACACGTGGCCCAATCATAAATTAGTTAAAGATGATGTGTCGTTATTTAATTGGTGCCTGATATTGCCAATATCAGGATGATCCTGATATATATTAAACTGATCTTTCAATACATTTTAGTTCAGTTTAGCATATTTTCAACTTTAGAGCAAATTACTTTCTCACAGTTTAGCAACTTTTAAATTGGGTAAAATGCATAAATACCTCTGAATTCTTGGTTAAATGCAAATATAACCCTTAGATCTTAGAATGTGCTATCATAATTCTGAATTGGTTTTGATTTCAAAAAGTTATAATTTTGCAATGATTGACTGATGATTACAGTAATTTATGACTATTTAATCACTTGAAATGACAAAATTGCTCTCAATATTAGTCTTTGATTTTGCTCTCGGCACTTTGATTGCTCTTCTCTCTGCTTGGTTAAGTTGATTGCTTTGTTGCCAGTCGCCATGCCCGTGAATGAAGGTCACGTTTGAGAGACGTGAAGAGCAGTGATGGAAAAAGAGGGAGGAGAGACCTTTGAAGAAAGTGATCCATAAGAGCTGTAGCGTCTTTTTATATTTTAATATATTTTTTTGCTATAAAATTTAATCAAAATAATAATTAGGGTTATAATAGTCCTTTTTGAGAATTGGACATTATATTTGCACATAACATAGAACTGAAGGTTATATAACTACTTTTCTCTTTTAAAATTTTAACACATTTCACTTTAATTCATTAGTTTTGAACTCAATGTAGCACTACTCATATTCAACCGTTATTATACTTATTATACGTATTTTACTATTTATTTTTATAGTTCAAATTACTATATGAATTTATAAAAATATGTTTATTTATTATGCTAATTGAAAAACTTAAAAATATTCATAAACAATAGTTTATTAATTCCAATAATATTTGGAACTATACATTCAGCGTACAAAACTTGAGAGGAACGACTGAGGGTAGGAATGGAACGGAGTTGCGCGGGGCCCCCGATAGTACGAGTCATACACTTTCTGTTTACATTTTACCAACTTACCAAATAAAACAAGTTTGATGTGTCATGTGCAAGTACTCCCAAACAATAAAAATAAATAAAAAGGTTGGGTAAATATTTTTCCCGCCGTGATGGAACGTAACGTATTTGAGATCTAGTAGAAATGAGTATAATTATTTTTAAAACAAAATTATAAAATTTTCCTAAATGATCACACACATACAGATAACAAAATATTTACTTAAAGTTGGAATTTTGAATTCTTGTACATTCACTCATCAGTTAATGCATTTTATACTTTCGAAATTCTACCTCCATTTCCAATATTCAACTGTTTGTTTTTCAAAAAAAATAATAATATTTGTTTACCATCTTAAATGATTCTGATTTGATGTTTCAAAATATGTATTACAAAAAAACCAAAATTTCATGAAATGATACTTTTATTCTGAAAATTCTTGAGTTAAAGTGGCAATTTTTGAGTCAAGAAACGCGTGTAAGATCATAGATATCTCACATTTGACATAACGTGGTTAGCACTCTAAACGATTTTTTTGTCCGTGATTGAACGTATATCATTTCTCAGACTTGACAGTTAACACGAGTTACTCACTCTAAATAATTTTCTTGTCTGTGATTGAACGTGAATATATATCATTTATCAGACTTGACAGTTAACATGAGTTATTCGATACATGATGTTACGAGAATTTAATTACATTTCACGTGATCATATTATTATCTCTATTGTAGAATAAATTCATGCTCCAAAATGAATGAAAACGTTTTAAAAAATTGTGATACTAGCTAGAAAGAGTAATTTAAGATGCTTGTTGTTGAGGCAGTGAAAATGAGAGAGTTGAGTGAAAGTACAGCAGTTTCGTCAGCAAACTACTACCACCAAATATCAAGTCTGCACTGAAAATCACAAACTCTGCAACATTTAATGAACCCCGGTCCCATAGATATGTTACAATTATTGCACAGACGCTTCAATTTCACCAAATTGCAGAAGATTTCTTGTTCATATGGAGTTCACATTTAATTTCTCCTTTTTGCTGATCGTTTTATACACACTACAACCTCATAGCTCCCCGCCGGTCGAAATTAAACACTTTCACTTTTTACGGGTGTTTTTATGATAATATTCAGGCCCGGCCCGGACATGAAACCAGTGAAGCCTGCACTTCAAACCTCCAAAAAATTGATTAAAATAGGGCATTATTTTAAAAAAAAGGGCTAAAATAGGTCCCCATTAAAAAAAATCAGATGCAAGTGGACTTTAAATTTTTTATTCTTTAAACCCCTATATTTTTTAGAAATTGGACAAAATAAAGACTCAATTTTAAAAAGAATTCATTATTTTAACTAATTTTAATTATTTTTCTTTGAACCCTATATTAGGTCCCTTAAAAAAGTTTATTCAGTTAAGCCCCAAATATCTAGGGCCGGCGCTGATAATATTCCTTCATTTTCGTTCATTCATTTACCAACAAAAATTTCTCAAATTCAATTTCCATAATACACTTTACCATCCTTAATTGATTCAACGTTCATTTTCTCTCTCTCCAGTTTTTACTGGGACGGAGGGAGTAAAGATGATAAGCTGAGAATAGTAAGGTTCACTGCACTTCATTCACCACTGGTTTTCACAGTGACTACTAATAGTAATAAGATGAGAGGTCCATACTACGCCTGCTTCATCATTGCAGAGAGTACAGTATTCTCTTCTTTGAGTGATTGATATGGAAAGCCTTGGGAGAAGAGAGATGGGAATCTATATCTTGAGCTTGTTTCGTTTTCAAGAAGTTTCAGTGGTTAAAGTTGAACCAAATTATAGGTGAAAGAGGAATACCTTATCTGAAAATACCATTATTTTTCTGCTTTTCTGCAGTTTTAATTTGGATGATATTTCTTGTGTTTTCGTCATCTATCTTAACATGCGGAGGTTCACATGATTGATTCCTATTTTTATTTATTTTCACATTCATGATTATTACTACCATCTTATTCAAACATTCAATAATATTCGAATTTGATATATTTTGATGTAATTTCAATACCGTAAATATTCAACTAAAATTAAGTGGGCCAACCCACTTGCCCAAGGTCTTGGCTAGGAGGAGCTCCAGTGTTCAAACCCCCACTCCCACGCCCCCTGTGACTTTCTCCTAGTCTCAAAGTCTCTAGTCCCGCAACGGTGTGCTCATCTCAAAGCAGTGAGTAACGGGAGCCATCAGCTGGCGCATGAAGTGCAAAGAAGTGAAGTGTATCAGAGGGTGTCAACTGGGACCTTCACACCATTCACAGCATAAAGTGGAGGACTAAGTAGAGGATCAGTAGATTAGGCTAGATTAGAATAGTTGTAGGAGATCCTTATACTTGTAATCATATATGTTCAACTAGATTACTTTTAGACATTTTAGAAATAAGAATTAGAAATACACGAACACTTTATCAAAATTCGTGAATATATGAATACATAGATTTCGTTTGGGAATTAACTGTTAACTGTTAGCGGATTGCAATAACTGTTTTGACTAACTGTTTGTAAATGAGTGTTTGGTAATTAATGAATAGCTGATAGTTGTTTTATCAGGTTAAATGACAGAAATAGACAATAGTCTAATTTATTTTATTCTTTATAGTGTGCTTAATTATTTTGAAGTATATATATAATTATTCTTTTACTTATTTTATTTATTTGTATTTAATATTAACACAAACATATTATCCTAAAAACTAAATTTGCAATATATTGCAGAGGTGATAAGGCCCAAAACAATGGGATAATCTGGGCCAAATTAATGAAAATAAAATGATTTAAAACATTTCTTGGCGGGCTCTGATTTATCCTTCCTTAAATGATGGAAATTGGAATACTGACACAGTAGTACAGTTTCGTAGTCTGTTTGTCTACACTGCTCTAGTCCAGAAAAAGTGTGTAGGCCTGGTACCTAGTATAATTATTTTGCAGAGGAAAATATATAAATAAATCAAATTATTTAAAAAGGAAAAGATCAAATTATTTAAAAAGGAAAAGAAAAGAAAGATGAAAATTGGATTAATAATTGGCACCAAACAAGAAATAACACGAGTACAAGACAAACGAATAAAGAGGATTCTTCAGAATAATCCACATTATCCTTGACAATTTATGAAGCATCATTTCATAGAGTGCTCTCAATATTCTAATTAAATAGAAAAATGTCCTAAAGATATTGATAAATAAAAGTTATTGTGCATACGTGTCGACTAGTGAAAGGAAGGGTCATTTAAACCTAGGTAGTATGTACAATTCTTATACCATATTAACGGTGTATGTACATCCATATTTAGTGTGTGTTTTATCTTAATAATTATGTATTCACACATTATACCATGCATTCGGGGTACGTATCCCCAAGTGCATTTTAATATTAAAAAATGTACATTCCAATATATGTGATTGTGCATTATAATCGTTTAACTTACAATTCCTATAAATAGTATATAAATAATTGAACATGTAAGTTGAGTGTAGTGACACATACACCCGGTGTATAATATACCAACTGCTATGTATTCTATCAATAGCAATTTACATATACTATTTATAGAAATTATAAGTAAAAAGATTAACAATGCACAACTATATACATCAAAATACACATATAAATGTTAGAATGCACCTGGGGATACATACCCTATGTGTATGGTATAATTTGTGTAGTACGTATATCCACGTGTATAATATAATTGTTGGGATATTGATTAAACAGGTCGTATCTCATGTTCAATTCTAGCAACGGTATTGTGAATTTACTTGTTTTAAGTGCGCACCAAAAATTATCCATGAACACTGATTCTAAATTAGTGTAATCAATTCTCCATCAAAATATGCGATGTTAGGTGAGTGGATTGTCGCAGACGAGCGTTATCATCTTTTGGTCACATTTAAATCTAATATATCTTGTTCAACTGAGTTGAAATGATTATACTGAACTAAAACATATATCAATGTCTAGCGTGATGAACTTATCAATATTAGTCTTGTGCTTCAAAGTGCTAATATATGCTTAGGGTTTTGATAGTGTTGGTCTATGACCCTGTCACCTCATCTTATTCTAAGTACTTTCAGTACATTTCAACTCTATTCAATTTAACAATTTTAGTTTATTTTTATATCACATGTTCAATAGATTTGAGTGGATTTCAACAACTTCCAACTCCGTTCAGGTGAACAGAGCCTAAGTTAGAAGTGAATAAATGGATTAAAAACAATTCTAAAATGGATTCCACTTCTTTGACTCAAAAGTGAAAACCAGAAAAGGGAGTGAGAAATGAAACGCAAAGTCAAAATATTATGATCTGTCCAAATGAACCAAAAAATTAGAGTTGTGTAGATCAAATCACGAGAGTATAATTTATGAATAGAGAGCATCAAGAACTCGTGTCCGGCCCTTATTAACGTTGTAGATTCGAAGCCGATGCACGATTCTTCTGGATAAAGGCTTGTGCTTATTTGACTGTGAATGAATTGAACCTATAACATAATCAAATGTTTTTCAAACACAACAATAAAATATCTAATGCATGGACTAGAGAGATATTGAGATATGAGGAATTGAATAAAGATATTTCGAAATATTTTTAAGTAAATTTCCTTTTTTTAAAGTTGAAACTAGTTGTCGGCAGAGATATTTATTAGAATTTCCACACCTATAAACATGTCTCCAAATGGAATCGAGTAGTACATGATAAGTTCTAGAAATGAGTCAAGATGTGAGTTTCCAAAAGGGTTTTAATGAATCTTCTCAGGAACTGTAGTTAAGAGTTCTAAATGACGGTAATAGCATATCTAAAATCTAAACTAGAAATGTAAAAAGAGGTATAATAAGTGATATAGTCAGCCGCACTTCCAATCAGTCCGGATCGCACCACTTAATACCGTGCTCACTCCCTAGTATGTCTCATTAAACATTATTCGGATTCCCCCGAATTTCGGGGCCAGTAAGAGACATTCTATATTGTTTACTAATATTGTTAAGTAAAAAATAGCATATTTGCGGTAATAATGTAAAATTTTAAAGACACGTTAACCATCATTGTGAAAATAAGATAGCAAGGCACCCTATAATTGCCTCAAAACGGCACAACCATCATCGCAATATGAAACCACTTAATCTCTGTCCACTTCAACTTATTACACCACAATATTTATTAGCACTAATCAACACATCACTCACAACACATCACGCATTAATATAGTATTGTTCAGTTATGCACATTTAACTTCCAATGGACACTATTTTTATGGTTTATAAAGAATAATATTAATTAAGTAAAATTATTATTACTTGAGTAATAAATATTACGTGTTTTCTTCAACTCAAATGAACACTATTCAGCACAAGATCAGCACAGCATATCAGTAATCAGCACAGCACATCTCAGCACACCACCAAATGAGTTGAGCTGGACAGGATCTTACTGATTACCACACTGTAAAATTTTGCTTTAACTACAATGTAATAAAGTCCGACAGTATATGACAGTCATCATCAGTAAATTTTTGATAATTACCTTTAAACTTATATTTTAAATCTTCTATTAATCTTCTTTATTCAATCACTTATTGATATGCTTAAACTTATTTATTTATTTGTTACAAAACCTGAGATCTGAGATGATTGTCAACTATGCCTTAAGAAATGTAAGTAAATATTGTCGGTCCGGCCAAATGCAAGCTGCCCGAGGTGATGAGATCGATGAACCCCCACTTGTCATGTTATTCGATTGGATATTGCATGCCATCAGTATTATTAAACACGATTATTTACAATAATAAGGCCTTAAAAAAATTAAACTCGTGACTAATTAAGAGATTTGGCATGCCTAATTGAGTTATTAACGTATCTTCATTAACACACATTTTCATACAGATTTTCAAATCTCTGCAACCGCACGACCATTTATCCGGGAGGATAATGATAAAAATAATTACAGTGGTTGGACTCCAATTTCAAATCATAATTTAATGAGAAGGTAAAAAACAGCGTTTAAAAGTTGTAGATGTATGTCGATTATTATTTCATTCAGGCGAGGAGTTATATATTACTTCGTGCTCATTCTGAATGATTTACTGAAGAAATTTTTATATTATAACTTTCGGTTCAACCTTAACTTTGAAAGATTATTCATGCATTTAACCACTTGATCGATTACATTGATGCATATAAGAATTTTATTTAATACATGTGATGATTGACGACTCTCATCACTCACTTAACCACGCTTCGTACACATGAAAATGGAGATTTAAGAGAAATATATGATCAGGTCCGGCCTTAAGATGAGGCAAGTGAGTTCTGCGCTCCAAATCCCAAAAAATGATTCAAATATAGTCATTTATTTTTAAGAAATCGAATTACATAATCTTAAAAAATTCTTTTAAAGTTCCAGAATAAGTCAAATAAAGATCCAATTTTTTTTAAAAAACTAATATTTTAATTCATCTTAAGTTTTTTTTTGCGTGATTGAATTTTTACTTATATTGAATTTCACCGCCATTAACAAATCGAACTCTATTAGACCATCCATTAATGATTTTTTTTTATATTCGCCTCAGTTTTCAAAAACTTAGAACTGACACTGATTACGATTCATGAATTATTATACGATGTGTTAAATGTCTAAAACAAATGCGAAGATCCGATCCAGGCACTCGTGCATCAAAAGAAGCACCTCGTAAAGATGATCGATTGAACAATTTGAGCATTTTTTAAAATCAATTTGTTGATGAGATATTGTTAAAAATAAACAAAGTTAATTCAAGGATTCTTCATTTCTTCGTCCCGACCAGCCAATCAGCTAAAGCCACCATATATTCTGTGCGATGAAACTTCAAATCATTATATGTTTCATATCTTCCATTCAAATAGGTTTAGAATAAATTGTCACAAATTCGGTGAAATTATGTTGTCATAAATTATGTTTACTTTTGCATGATCGAAAAGTTCTTAAAAATAAATGGATTTTTAAAATATATCATCCCTAACATAGATCTTAATATCATTTAGATACTTTATTTTGTGAGTCATATATATATATATATATATATACTACTAATGTTAGTATAATGAGAAGATATGCTATTATATATATAAAAAAATACATATGATAATATTTTAACATATTTGTAGCATTTTAACTTGCACCTAAAGATGTAGTTTATGATTAAATTGTTGGATTAGAATTTAGAACTAGCTTCAATTTTTCGAATGAAATTTTTTTCTCGTAACACATAACTTATAATAAGACATGAGTTATATTATATTTACCGATCATTGCCATTTTAAAAAATATCAATATCATAAGCAACATGATCTTTCTTTTTTTTTCAAAAATAAAAATATGTCTAAGTTAATCTTGCGAATTGGGTCGCTTTTTCGATCGGTGTTCATTTTTGTGTGCATTTTTTGGTTTTATATTCCTATTCATTCCTTTAATTCAAGTTGCAAAATTCGTACAGACTCAAGGAATCAATCCTTAATTAGACTATATTGTTTTAACCACGTATAACAAAATTTACTTAAGCAAGTTACAAAATCACTGCAAGCATATTAGAGACCTATTTACGCACGGGGTAGTTTAGTGGTCGGGATATTGGTTCAATTGGTTAATGGTCCAAGTTCTGAGTTCCGACAACGATAGTAGTAGAAGTTTTTGCATAACAAGGACTCCTGTTCTCATCGGGCAAAAGACACCAAATGATTCCTGAATTTAAATTACCGTGATTTACCTCCACATCAATACCTTACTTCCTCATTAATATCTGTAATGTCGAACGGGTGGAACACTGCAGGCAACCTCGCTTTTTTTAACTCAGTATATAAAGAACTTTTTTAGGTATATGTTTCTCTAGATAACGAAAAGTTGTACTACTGCATTAAGATAGTACAGCTCTAAAAACAAAATTAAAACTCCAAAATTGAACAAAAGGCATTCCACATAAGTTTATGCCGTTACCAAAAATGGAAGAGACACAACTATTCAAAGCATGCTCAAGTGTCCAAAAAGAATCTTGAAATTTTAACTTGCCAGCCAAGCCCTCACCATCCCCATGAACGTACTCATCTTCTATAAAAACCTCTCAAATCTCTCTCATTTCCATGTATCAGATCCTTCAAATCAGCATTTTATTTCTTTACATTTACAGCTGAGTTGAGGAATGGCAAGGGCAGTTATGGAGCCGCTCGCGGTCGGAAGAGTGATCGGAGAGGTGGTTGATAGCTTCACCCCGACTGTGCCGATGAATGTCACGTACAACTCTAACAAGCAAGTTAGCAATGGTCATGAACTTATGCCTGCCATCGTTGCTGCTAAACCTCGGGTTGAGATTGGTGGTGGAGACATGCGTTCCGCTTATACCCTAGTAAGTACTTCATCCGTGCTGTGTTTGTTAGATATGTACTTATATATGGAAGTTGATTTTTTCAACTTCTACTTTCGGAAGGAAAATATATTCTACTTATGAGTTATACTGTTTTTTTTAAACAATTTATTCAACTCTACAATATGTTGTACTATTAGGTACAACAATTGATAAGTCATGTCAAGCACAACTCATAAGTCAAACTGACTTATTTTGTTAGATATGTACTTACATAAATAAGTTTCTACTTTTGAGAAAAAAAACACCTTCTACTTGTGAGTTATGCCGTTTTTCAACAGTTTACTTTTAACATTACAAAATATTGTACTAATAAGTGAAACAGTTGATAGGTTCTGTCAAGCACAACTCATAAGTCAAACTGACTTATTTTGAAAACCGAGAGAAAACCAACTGCTAAGTTCTGTCAAACACAACAACTGTCTTAATTTGAAAGCCGAGATAAAACTAGCTTCTACTTTCTTTAAAAATGCCCACCCCACTGCATTTGATTCATAATTTTCTGGGATTGAAATCTTGATTTGTGATGAAATGTTTTTATTGTTGTAGATCATGACTGATCCGGATGCTCCGGGGCCCAGTGATCCTTACCTGAGGGAACATCTTCATTGGTATGAAATTATTCGAACCCTCATCTTTGAAATAGTGACGCAAACCTAGATTTATGTATACTTATAATTCTATTTCTGTAACTTTTAGGATTGTGACTGATATCCCTGGAACAACTGATGCTTCATTTGGTACGTTTATAGTTTAAAATGTCACTGATTTTCACTAAAAAATGAATCAATTATTAGATGTATAAGTTTATATGCCTGCATTTGTTGCAGGGAGAGAAATAGTGGGGTATGAAACGCCACGGCCGGTGATCGGAATCCACCGCTATGTGTTCGTGTTATTCAAGCAGAAGCGGAGGCACACTGTGAAGCCGCCGGCGACAAGAGACTACTTCAATACGAGGAACTTCGCCCTCGAGTTCGACCTCGGATCTCCGGTGGCCGTCGCTTATTTCAACGCCCAGAGAGAAACCGCCGCCAGAAGAAGATCATGAACTTGCTACCTCGTAATAATGTTATTTTTCGTCAGTTCGATTGTTTTCTTGTATTTTTCTGGTATTTTCTGTCACTTTTAGAACGTGGGATCCGCCAATAAACATGAATTGGTCGATCACGGTTTGTTTCTGAAGTTAGATTGAACTCATGACATGACAGAGTCCGTCCATGTTAGCATTCCAGAATCTGTGTATCATATTATCAACGTCTATCACTGTCTGCATTACATTCCCCATCACATCCAAACCTAACTAAAACCTATATGTATTCGGCATACTTTCCATTTTAGTCATCTGTATTTTTAGCAACTTCTATTTATGGCATTTTGCAATAACATTTTACTTAAACCACCAAAAATGTGGACCATGGAACATATAAATGCCATAAAATTTCATCAAAAATAATAAGATGAAGAAGGTAGACTGGTGAAATATAGGTATATTTCACCCTGCTAACTTTTCCAACCATACTCAACTAAATAGTGAGCATTTATAATCACCAAGATGATAACTGTTCTCCTACGCAGCCTACGACAATAGGTCTCAAGTATAACTCAGCTATGGCAGTTAACCAGGCTTCAATCACACGCGAACGGAAAAGGCAGATAGCTAGCTAATATGATAGGCCACATTCACAAACAATGGACGTATATCATCACTAAATATGACAATGGACCTCCATAAATAATCTGCATCTCAGCTTTCTTGACTCCAAAGCCGATGGATGGAAACAGATAAGTAATCAGGCGTTTATTTCTGCATTGCATTGATTCTCCCTGCTGCAGCTTCTTCTGCCCCAAAACATGTTTGAACAGGTGGTTCTCTGCAATCGCATGCCCTCCCCTTTCTCTGGATCGCCCGAGTTGGACTGCGAGTGATGAGGGGACCCTCCTTCAGTATGACCCTCCCTGGCTTCAAAGTTAGGGCAGGAGCCCTCATTGCACGTGCAGAGAGGCATGGAAACTGAAGGAAATGGGCTGCAAGTTACAGGGCACAGAAGCTCTGATGAAACAGCAGCAACACGGTTTCTTCTGATCTCCTGTGAGCAAGATGGCGATGATTGATGTTGCTCTCTAGGATGAAGCATGCACGGTGTGCACATACCTAGAGAGAGAGGTAGTTTACTTTCCTTTGTTGGATAACCGGGCAATTTTGCAAACGACACAATTCCATGCCTGCAGAGAGGGCAAGGAATGGAGCCAGGGGGGCCTTGCATTTCAGAAGGGATGTTGCTTGTTGAGCAGAGGTAGAGTGCACATCTTACACAAAGCTCATGACCGCAACCTAAAAAAACACACATACACACAATAAGCATACGTTCAATCAACTTGAACAATTAATATGCCTTGAAATCAGATTGGATATTTGATATTAGTAATATTCTACAAGATGAGATTTTTAACATGGACATACTTGCAATTCACGGGTAGGATGCTTAGATCAAGAATGTTCAAATGATAAAGACTAAATATAACTACAAAGTGGCATTTTATTTTTACTGTTTCCAATATTAAAAGGATATTATAACTCATAAGGAGGAAAGAAGATGCGGACCTTCGGCAGCTACTGAACAAGCCCTTTCAAGGCAAACAGCACAGGTATCAGCATCGTCAGAAGATGTTGCTGACAGTTGTAACCCGCAATCTCTGCATAGAGTTTCAATACATTTAGCACGGACACGAGAGATGTTGCTAATTTTGGTTTCAAATTCTTAGATCACGAGTGTTTATATTTTTTATAGGACAAGTCAAGGATATTTAAGAAGAAAAAAACTATGTCGATTAAAGAAATGAGAGTAAAAGAAAAGCAAAAACTAAAGATTTTCTTCACTCATGACAGACGAGGACTGTGACTGGTATAAATGTCACCACATGAACTGGAGACAAATCAACTCATTTACATTCAACCGGCCCAACCCTTTCCCGGATCTAACTACCATTTAGACAATAAAAATGCCATGAATCATGCAAACTCCAAGCAGTTTACCTTGCAATGTTAAGTACACTCAGCAGAGGGAGAGATAAATAATAAGAAGGTTGAAAAACTGGGATTGCTGTATCTGACTGTGGAACCAAAAGAGATTCAAGCCAATGACGACTCCACATCCGAGCAACATCAACAGGGAGCCACCTAAAATAATTTACGTTTTTGTCAAATAGGGGCCAGAAAAGAAACAGGACGTTGTGAAATGATCAATAATCTGAAACAAGAATAAAAGACACGATGAATTACCCATTGCAATTTAATGTCATCCTACTAGCACCCCTGGCAAGGAGAATCTGCAGCAACAAAAGATCATCTTTATTAAAAAGCCAGCGCAGCAAAAAAGATGGTTAAAGGAAGAGTAAATCCTAACCTGGCAACACTTTAAATTCCCCCCACACGCAGCATAGTGCAGAGGAGTGCTTCCAGCTCCTACAAGAAGGATAGTTTTCAGAAAGGCAAGCATAAGCAACTAGGAGAAAATATAAAATTTCTGCACATAAGAGGCCCGCGACAGATCTGAGTGTAGCAACCTACCAATTAAATCCATGGAGGTCCCATAGTGGAATGTCACAGCAGCAACATTTGCATGAAGATCGAGAAGCAACTGTACACAATCAAAGTATCCATTCAATGCAGCCATATGCAGAGCAGTTATCCCACCATCAGCAGCCTTATTTACAAATTTTGACAGAGCACTGAAAAAAATTACTTCACATATTAGCCACCACATTTCTTTCACTATAGTGCAACAGTTTAAAATTTCAATGTAGGATCAATACCGGTATACGCCAATGTTCCTCATTATTAAGGGAAAACAGTTGCAAAGAACCTTACATATTTGTAACTCTAGATCATTTTGACCATTTCTACTCAATCTTGTTTATTTTTATCTTCCCTATATTCATGACTACTTATACTCAATCAGAAAAAATGGTAATATGGCATCTAAATGTAAGCTTATAAAAAACAGAAAACAGAAGCACACGAAGTTCACAATCACAAACCTCTGCTCATGCTTGCATTTCACAACCGACTCGTCATCTCTATCACCATTCTGGTTCTCCAAGGATCCAAAAGGAGCGCTCGGAACAAAATCGGCTAGGACAAGCCTCATACATCTTACATGCCCATTCACTGCCGCAAAATGGAGAGCAGTCCTCCCACTAAGATAATCAGCCCTTGTTACCTAAAATTTTTGAAGCACAGACGACAAGAATTAAGTTCAAAATTTTAAATGCAAAAATCTGAACCAAATCATGATTTTGCCATTTCTCAACACTCACATTGCATTTAAAGAGAAGAAGAGTCTGTACAGCTTCCCAGTGACCATATCGACACGCTTGCATCAACGCCGTCTGAAGCAAATTAATCAGTCAACAAATGTACAGATCCAACATTTACCATGATCATCTCAACTACACAGTTAGCTAAAAATAGCAGAAAGTCCAAATTAAATGGAAAAAAAAAAATCACCTGCCCACAGTAATTCCTCGAATTCACATCAGCGCCATTTTCTAGCAACAATGCAACAATCTGAAAGATCCCCCAACAAAAAGATCAATCAAAACCCGAATTCGCATACAAAAACATCAACTGAACAGATTAATCAACAGCAAACAAAAAACCAACCTCGTTGTGGCCTTTGGCGGCAGCAAAATGGAGAGGCGAGTTGAGCCCACCAAAAGTAGAGTACTTAGCGAGGCACGGGTTGCAATCAAGCAGCATCTTCGCCTCCACAAAGTCGCCGTCCCTCGCTGCCGACACCAGCCGCTCGCCGGAGGCCGAGCACCCGAAAGAATTCCCCATCTCCTCCCGACACCCAAAATCCAGGTTTCAAAGTTAGCTGTACCAACTCCCAAACTGGTGATCCTTAATTTGTAATGAAAAGGTGGGAAATTAGGTCAACTGATTTATTCAAATTGGAGAACGAAACAGAAAGATGGTGACTTGCAAATGATAGAAATGGGGAAACAGAGAAAGATGGTTGCTTTATAAACTAACAGCACAGAATTTGATGATCTGCAGGAATTTTTTTTTGCAGCATTTGAAGTTTGAGTGAGACTCAGAGTTGTTTGTCTGCAAATTTTCTTGATTTTGAAGTATGGAATGAGAGGAGGGGCCGGGGGAGGGAGAGATTTGTGGAGTGTGAAATAAAAATGCTGCCTTTCCTTGTGTGGCCGTGGGTGACAATATTATATGGGGATTAATTATGATTTTTGCAAGATTTTGAGGGGCTCTCTTTTGTTTTCTTGTTGCCAATATTTGGTAGACAATATTTTTTTATTATTATTTTATATAAAATTGTAGTGAGTCTAAGGTTATCTTGTTTTGGATTTGAATATGAAGTAGTTCAGTTCAATTTTTACTAAAAAAATATGAATTTGTTAGATCAGATTCGATGCAAATGTAATCTAATGCACTCGATCTGATCAATTCAGATAAGATTCATTCGATTCGCTCTATTTTTGTCAGTATAAATACTAAACGGATCTCGTTCGAATCTGATGCATTCGATTCGCTATATTTTGGTCAGTTTAAATACTAAACGGATCTCGTTCGAATTTGATGCATTCGGTTCGCTTTATTTTAGTGTATGGAAATATTTGGAAATGTTACACTTCATTATTTATCTCATTCGTACAAGATTATGGTATATGCACTCGATTCGATATTGTATTTAATTTATATAGTATGATAAAAGTTCAAATAAGATGAATTTGACTCGGTTCAGTGGAAATATTAAATAATATTACATTTCATTTATTTATCTCAAATTTCAACTGATAATGTAACACGATACTTAATCACGATACTTGACAATATAACAGCATGCTTATAGAGCAAGATTGAAGTAAATAGTGATTTGTGGATTTGAAGAAATAGATGAATATAACAAAATGGTGTAGGGCTACGGAGAATTCATAAGGCTAACATATTTACACGATTGTAGCATTTCATTATCAAGTTTTCCATGTTCAGTGACCTGATATTTCTGGCTATTTCCTCACAAGATTAATGTGCTATAACTTTCATTCATGAAGTAGGGCATGCATTTATCTTTATCTTTTGCTTTTGCTTTGGTTTTATTTTTTCGTCCTTGTGATGGGCAAGTGGTCAATTTGACTCGTCCTCTGTGCTTGTCTTCCCCTTTGATATATCCCCTGTGGCCCGGCACTTTGAAATTCCAACACTCAAACTTGATACTTTGATCAATGTTCAATACAACAGTATTAGTTGAATCGGTCTTCGAATTCTATTCTATCATGTCACAAGTCAGAACAGAATATCTGTTCTGTTGTCAGGAGCTCCATCTTCGGGCCCTGATGAAACCTAGGACAGTTTATGGAATGAAGCATGAACAAGTGCTGGATTTTCACTTGTTTAATCTTGATAATATAGCTGAAACGTGTGCAATCAATAAAGAAGTCGAAAGTAGGTAAGAGTAGCTGGGTTCGGTTGTGATATTTCTACCAGTGATGAAGGGGGGATCAACCCCATTCTAACAAATGGAACATTAATATCATTTTCAATTACCCTAGCAACCCCAAATTCATTCCAACTCATATTTTCATTCTAAAAAATACCAGAAAAACTAGGCTTTTTAGCCAACTTTCAAAGGTATGAATCAGGCCAGATGAACAGTTGATAAACTAAAGCGTCGACACTTTACACCAAAGTGGTTGGAAAACTAATGGGAATGGAGAATAAGATAAACTAACATTTCTCTTAAGATGTGATGATGAGATCCAGGAATTCTATCCTCTCCTACCAAAAGTTGTTCAAAAGTACTAACAGGACAAACAAAACATTCTTCACTTGTAATCTAGTTTAGTTTGACCAAATGGAAAACAGCAAGCTGTGCATCAGTACAAAAATAATCATGTATATTTTGCATAGGCTGTGTGAGTGATGACAAATTGAAAAACATGTTTTCAATGAATTCTGATAGACAATTTATGAGCTGCAAAAATTAGCGTTACCACAACAAAGACATTTGCCAGATTCATTGAAAGACACGTGATGCTTGACATATAACTGATTTGAGAGAATGTTCAACAAACCTATACACGATGCCGACAAGATGTAAGTGGAAAGATGCATCATCAACCCTATACTGTCAGATGTAGGATATTGTTCTCCCCTGTCTAAATTTGCTGCAAACGGAACCATAATTCACGTAATTCGATAAAGAGTCAAGAGACTAAACTAAATCACAAAGCCTGGAGGAGATTTCAAAATGCAAAGATTAAGGACATGATTTGAAACTAGTTACATCCTAATAATGCCTCGATTCTTATTAAAAGTGTACATTTAGTATACAAGAGTGTTTCCATTTTTCAACCGAGCCAGTTCATGACAAAAGAATCTTCTCTATGAGCCCTATGACAATAAATATTGCACAAATACCCTCAAAATTTAGACTAGTATCATTTCCTGAGTTAGCAATATAATGTTTACCGATCTTTGTTAGCCATGCACTGTCAGAAAGCTTCCTGTGAATTAGTCACATGCTTATTGAGAAGACTTCAGCCATCCACTTTCTTTTCAAAGCTTCCCCTAAGTGCATCTGTTATAAAGACATCAAGAAAAATGCAAGTTGTTATACAAAGAATTATCGAAATTCTAGCACTAAATGTTTAAAACAAAACATCGTACCAAAAGATTGATGCTTCATTAGTTACCTACCAAAATCTCTAATAGCAGGTGAAAAGCTTAACAACACTGATTAACTACAAAGCCAAATTCCATTGTACCTTAGTGAAGCTCACTCTGAAGCATTCTCAATGGTTTGAATGGTCGGAGAATGTTCCAACTAATTTTACTCAGACACGTATTCATCCTGGTCAAAGTAATCGGAGCAGCCACCATTATCCGAATCAGGATCAGTATCAACATCTCGTTCACCAACATTCACTCTATTTCCCCTCCGAGGCCTATCCACTCCATGATCATCCCTGTCCCTCCTATAAGTAACCAATGTTGTATCGACTTTTGCAGTTTTAGGACTAGTGAGCACCAGCTCAGCCAGCTTCCTCCTCGCCAAATACAAATCATTAGGCTGAACCAGCTCCCCCCTCTTATAACCCTCTCTAAGAAACACAGTGTGCAGCTTTCCATGATTCCCCCGAGTAGAAATGTAAAAAATCCCCTGGTGCTGGAGCAGGAAATCCTTCAGCTTCTTTGGTAAATCCATAGCCATTCGAAAGTGCGCAATCCTCTCCAAAGTAATCTTCTTCTCCACCGTCAGTGACAGCAGCTCATGAATGGTGGCCACAGCCCTCTTTTCCATCCTGTTCTGCGCCTCGAGCGAGCGCAGATCGTACCCCGAACAATCCTCATAAGGAGACCAGTAAGGCAGCCTCTGCCACTTCCAAACAGCAATCTTGTAATACTTCCCAATCTTAAATCCTGGCGGGAAATTAACTATGAATGAAAACCTAATATTCTCAGCATCAGCCCCCTTCTCTCTGTACTCCCTTTCCCTCGCAATCTCAATAGCACACCGGGTCAATCCCGGGTCGGATTCATCATTCTTCACAATCTCAATGTACTTGTTCCTGGTCTCATCTGCATCGAATAACCGGAAAAACTCCGGGTGCTTGAGCACAACTGAAACCTCGAAGTCATCGGGTAAACCGAACTCCCTCCGAGCAATCCGAACGTGTTCCAACCGGAGCCGGCCGGTGTTGGAAAGTAGCAAAAGCTTCCGGAGCCGGGTCACGGATTCGGGTAATTGGGCCAGGAGAGCTTGATTTTCGAGCTGCATCTGCTGGATGGCTTTCCGGGAGAGGCGGCAGTAGAGGATTCTCTGAACTGGGTGCTCAAAAACGTCGAAGACGTGGGGGAATTTGAGGATGAACCGGCCGGATTCGAACTGCTTGAACCCGATTCGGCGGGTGAGCTGGTCGAGCCGGGAGATGGGGACCATGGAGCTGGGCTGGGAGGTGATGAGGTCCTGGAACTTGAGGACCTTGCGGACCTTCTTCTCCACCTCCATGTAGTTGTCGTAGCCGTGGTCGCGCACGCGCTGCTGCTTCTTCGGGATTCCGGTCGACTGCGACATGGACCTTCTAGAAGCTTCGCGGAAGCCATTGGAGAGGAGGTTGAGCTTCGATTTCAGCAGTTGTTCGACCAGAATACGCATTCTGGAAGGTTTGATTTTGATTGCAGGGTTTAAGGGTTTATGGAGGAAGAAGAAGATGGGGCATTTCTGGTTCATTTTGCAATGAAGGCGTGATTGAAGGAACGAAGCGTGAATCATCATCAATTGGGCTTTCTCTGCTCAGCCCAAGGGAAATGTTTGGGCTTTGTTACCACATAGTATGGGCTTTAAAGTACAAATATTTAATTGGGAATCTTTTTCCAAATTATTAATGAATAATAGATACTCCCTCGGTCCTAGTGAAAGTTGTAGAGATAGAAAATATAAGTTGAAATTTGGATTGTGATATGTATAGTGGAGATTGAATTTAAGAAGAAAATTGTTGAAATAAACAGATTAAAATAAAGTTACGTTACCATAAAAGGAAAATGTACAATTTCAATTGGGACATCAAAAAAGAAAAGTGTGTAATTTCGATGGGGACGAAGAGAGTATCACAATTTATGTGATATTTAACAATATTCAGATTATTATTGTAATTTCAATATTATTTTGGACTGCGTTGAGTAAAATGACGGATTGAATATATCACTTGAGTAATAAATCGCATACTTTATGTAAAATACAGCATTTCACTATTTATTTTAGTGCGTGCAAAATGTGTGCACATTTATTAAACATTTTGGACTATATTAAATAAAATGACGGATTGAATATATCACTTGAGATAATAAATCGCATAATGCAGCATTTCACTATTTATTTTAGGTGCGTGCAAAATGCGTGCACGTATATTTGTTTATTTCTTGAACTTAATTATATTAATTTTGGATTCCGGGCTACTGTGCTCGACCACATGATAATTCCCCGTTACAATCTCTGCACCTTTTAATTGTTTCATTCCATGTTTGTTGCGAGATTGCGAACAAGGAGTTTGTCCGATCTCTCCAGGTTTTGTTCTCAGAATCCAGCTGCCATCAAATTCTGTGATATTGCAGGGTTCAGATGTGGCCCAACTGAAGATGGATCTGATGAAATTCACCACAGAACACGGAGTTCCTTCTCAAACCTTAAATCCTTAGACCAGCGCTTCTGTACAAATTTTTTAATTGGGTATTATAAGTTGAATCACTCAATCAAACAAAGACGACAATTATAGAGCTCAAAGTTGCACTCGTCTCAGACCCAAAATTCAGGTAGTTGAGGCGTAAATTTTAAAAAATTCATAACTGATATATATAAATTTTCAGCATTTTGAGCTCTTTTTAAATTCAAAATCCAAGCATTTTTGTGCTTAATTTTTTTTATTGATCTTGATTGAATATTTATAATTCGTATTGAAGTTGACCATGAATATTATGCACGTATGCGTGTGCGGTGTATTTTTTCTATAGAAACACATCAAGATTAAAAATATTATAGACTAAAAACCAGTTTATATCTCACTCAAATAAGAGTACCACAAAAAAGAAAAACAACATCCAGCACCAACGCACGGTGCATGTACACATAAACACACACGCACGCACAATCAAGGGGCCATCCAAGTCACTACCCGAACCCCTATCATCTTCCCGATAGGTGCCGGGAGATAATAACACCCGGCACCTGCTTGGAAGATTCGCCCGGTTCGCTCTTGACTTGAAAACCGACCCCTCTTTCAGGCCCGGCCCACTACCTGAGGCATGTGAGGCTTGCGCCTCAGACCCCCCAAAAATGGAGCAAAATAGGGCCCCTTTTTTATAAAAAATAGGCTAAAACAGGACCCAATTTTTATTAAAAAATTCAGATTTAGTATTTAAAAATTTATTCTTTAAAAATAGGCTCAAATAAGAGCTCAATTTTGTTTAAAAAAATCAATAATTTTAATTAAATTTCTCCCTTATGTATTAAATTTTTTTTGAAATTTATTTTATAAAAAAAGTCGTCTCGCCTCTTTTATGCAAAAAACATAATAGCATACCCAAAAAATATGATAAAACCCAGTTTATATGTCACTCAAACAAGCAAAAAATATCATCCAGCACCAACGCACGGTGCATGTACACATAAACACACACGCACGCACAATCAAGGGGCCATCCAAGTCACTACCCGAACCCCTATCATCTTCCCGATAGGTGCCGGGAGATAATAACACCCGGCACCAGCTTGGAAGATTAGCCCTGTTTGCTCTTGACTTGAAAACCGACCCCTCTTTCAGGCCCGGCCCACTACCTGAGGCATGTGAGGCCTGCGTCTCAGGCCCCCCAAAAATGGAGCAAAATAGGGCCCCTTTTTTTATAAAAAATGGGCTAAAATAGGGCCCAATTTTTATTAAAAAATTCAGATTTAGTATTTAAAATTTTATTCTTTAAAAATAGGCCCAAATAAGAGCTCAATTTTGTAAAAAAATCAATAATTTTAATTAATTTTCTCCCTTATGTATTAATTTTTTTTTGAAATTTTTTTTATAAAAAAAGTCGTCTCGGGCCCCCAAAAACCTAGGGCCGGCCCTGCCCTCTCTTTTGCAAAATACGTAATAGCATACCCAAAAAATATGATAAAACCCAGTTTATATGTCACTCAAACAAGCAAAAAATATCATCCAGCACCAACGCACGGTGCATGTACACATAAACACACACGCACAATGAAGGGGCCATCCAAGTCACTACCCGAACCGCTATCATCTTCCCGATAGGTGCCGGGAGATAATAACACCCGGCACCTGCTTGGAAGATTCCCCCGGTTCGCTCTTGACTTGAAAACCGACCCCTCTTTCAGGCCCGGCCCACTACCTGAGGCATGTGAGCCCTGCGCCTCAGGCCCCCCAAAAATGGAGCAAAATAGGGCCCCTTTTTTATAAAAAATGGACTAAAATAGGGCCCAATTTTTATTAAAAAATTCAGATTTAGTATTTAAAATTTTATTCTTTAAAAATAGGCCCAAATAAGAGCTCAATTTTGTAAAAAAATCAATAATTTTAATTAATTTTCTCCCTTATGTATTAAATTTTTTTTGAAATTTATTTTATAAAAAAAGTCGTCTCGGGCCCCCAAAAACCCAGGGCCGGCCCTGCCCTCTTTTATGCAAAAAACGTAATAGCATATCCAAAAAATATGATAAAACTCAGTTTATATGTCACTCAAACAAGCAAAAAATATCATCCAGCACCAACGCACGGTGCATGTACACATAAACACACACGCACAATGAAGGGGCCATCCAAGTCACTACCCGAACCGCTATCATCTTCCCAATAGGTGCCGGGAGATAATAACACTCGGCACCTGCTTGGAAGATTCCCCCGGTTCGCTCTTGACTTGAAAACCGACCCCTCTTTCAGGCCCGGCCCACTACCTGAGCCCTGCGCCTCAGACCCCCTAAAAATTGAGCAAAATAGGGCCCCTTTTTTATAAAATAGGGCCCAATTTTTATTAAAAAATTCAGATTTAGTATTTAAAATTTTATTCTTTAAAAATAGGCCCAAATAAGAGCTCAATTTTGTAAAAAAATCAATAATTTTAATTAATTTTCTCCCTTATGTATTAATTTTTTTTTGAAATTTATTTTATAAAAAAAGTTGTCTCGGGCCCGCAAAAACCTAGGGCCGGCCCCTGCCCTCTTTTATGCAAAAAACGTAATAGCATACCCAAAAAATATGATAAAACCCAATTTATATGTCACTCAAACAAGCAAAAAATATCATCCAGCACCAACGCACGGTGCATGTACACATAAACACACACGCACGCACAATGAAGGGGCCATCCAAGTCAATACCCGAACCGCTATCATCTTCCCGACAGGTGCCGGAGATAACACCCGGCCGGCACCTATTTGGAAGATTCACCCGGTTCGCTCTTGACTCGAGAACCGACCCCTCTTTTGTGCAAAAATGAGGAGATCACCATCATCCTCTCCTATATGTCCTTTTTTTTATGAGTACATGAAATAAAGATGTTTTTTATGCTATCATTTCCCAAGACACAAACTCCAAAAGTATAAACTCAGTTGCACTGAAATGCAGCCTTGAGCCTCTGAATGGTGCGAGTAACCAAGGTGTTGACAGTCCCCACAGACTCATTTGTCAGCTTGGATGTTGGCAGGTTGTTCACCAGGATCTGGAACCCAACTGTCATCAGTGACCCGCTGCCGCCAGTAGTACCAACTTCTGCCGCCACCGATGAGTTGCCCGCCGGGCTGTTCTGGTTGGCCGACTCCACCTGACAGTCGGGT
This sequence comes from Sherardia arvensis, assembly GCA_948330725.1. Lineage (NCBI taxonomy): Eukaryota > Viridiplantae > Streptophyta > Magnoliopsida > Gentianales > Rubiaceae > Sherardia > Sherardia arvensis. The sequence goes on from OX415236.1 coordinate 48,560,937, forward strand.
AGTATAGCAAAACCAGATGGCAGCAGAACCACAACCGATGAATCACCACCGCTCATCACCACATTCATTGCAGGGACATCAACTGAAGCATACACCAACAATGATCCTGTCGCATCAGTGGAAGCCTCTTGCAATATCAGCATGGTACTCGGATTAGAAACCTGCATAAATGATCAAGAAAAGCCACATTTCATTATTATACTAATGCTAAATTCTTAAAAATAGCATTACAAACATAATAGAGTGACTTACATTTGAACGAAGAAGTGAGATGCTGTTGCCAATGTCCTGGCCCTTAGCGATGTGGAGCATTTGCTGGATGGGGCTGTTGTTGGAAAGGACATCCCACTGGTCTCTAGTCTGCTCATTTCTCAGGTAATCGAAGATGCGCTCCTGTGGCACGGGCAACCAGATGGTGAGAGTGGCACTCAGAACCATGCCAGGAGGCTCCCCGGGATTTCCAGTGCTCTTCCTAATCATCAGCTTGGGCTCATCAGCATTTCCCACCTGGACAATGTCCCATTTGTAGATTGTTGAGCAGACTCCAGCACAGAAGTTGCGAGTCATACGCTGCGCCAGCTTTGCAAGGCTCTTCCTACCAGTCGGGCTAATAACTGTCACAAAACATAGCGATGTTAGATGAAATCAAAAGAGACAGTTAGAGAGGAATGGATATAGAATCAAACCTGCTTGATCTCCACCAGGAACGGTGGATGACATCATAACAGCGAGGAACTCGCATTGGCGTTCTAGAGTGGCGATCCATTTCTGTGCACCAATGCCCAAGCCTGACCTCAGCAAAGGCCGGAAAGATTCATGAACAGTGATTCCATCATATTCCATGTGCTCAATCCATATGACCTGAAACAGTTCAAAAAAAGGTTCAAAACATATAGTTAGGAGACCTTTGCATGAATAGAAAATCAAGGAATCTTGTTGAAATGGTGAAAACATACAAGAAATGGATAATTCAAATCACTCATATGAAACACTTAGCCAATGTGCCAAAGTATGAAAAAAATAAATAGTTTCTTTTCATTATTGATATAAAACTTGCCAAGTTTGTGCAAAGTTTCAAACTCTATCTTTTGAGTATTCATATAAAATTGCATGCCGAATTTGTGCAAAGTATGAAAAACTATCTAGCTTCTTCTTATTGTTCATAGATAAAATTTACGTGCATAGTTTGTGATAAGCATGTGCTAAATTTATTCTAATTGTGCCTAGTTTGTGCCAAGTGCCTGCCAACTATTAAAAATGCAAAATTAAGCAACACAGTGAGTACCTAGAGTATATGATAGTCCAAACTCTTAAATCAAGATCCATTGTGTCTCGCTATATGTGTGTGGTATACTAATTTATATTTCAAAAGAGATGAAAGCTTCGATGCACTGTTTAATAGCATTATAATATCAAGAGAACTGAAATAGAAGCAAAGCTAACCATCACTATATCCTGATCAGATAGTCCAAATTCACAAATTCCAAAACTGAACAAGTGCTGTGTCACTATTAAACTCTTTTTTTCTTTTTTTGCAGAAACATGAGTAGATAGCAAAGAATTAGTGAAGAAGAGCGTACCTTAGAATAACCGTTGGGCAAATCTTGCAAGATACAGCCTGAAGGGAGCCTCCTGCAATCAGAGTACGCGTGTCCAAGGGAACTATCTTGAGATGGATCGACAGAGATATCAACCACAGCCCAACAACCTTCCGTCTGCTGCTTACAGAATCTAAGAAACTTCACTTGGCGGACCCCAACCAACGGGGAAAGTACTTGGAACTCAGCTTGCATCTGCAAACACAAATCCCAAATTAAGCTTCAGAAATGAACAAGAAAATAAAGATTGAATAAACGCTAGATTTTTTACATTCTCGAGACTAGCACCATAAATATAGAAAACAACTTACCAGATGTAAAGTGCCATTTCTTGTACCCCCAACACCGTTAGAAATCACTTCAGCAATGGACGTTTCGCCAAGCAGACATCCAAACATCTCAGTCATTCGGTGCTGCATTGCAAAAAACATGAAACGCGTTATTCATATACAAGTTCGTACTAAAGGTACTAATAAGGATTTTTAAGAATCAAAGACTAACCGCATCCAGGAGCACCTCCACAAGAGAAGCAGCATTGATAATCACAGTTCCAGTTGCCCTGGTTGCTTCTGATACAAAATTATTAGGCTTCATCCCAATACAAGGAGGGAACGATCTAGCATACTCCTCTAAGTTTAAGACCTCGCTGTTTCCATCACTGCCCTTTATCCAGAGAGGGGCATCAACTTGGCCAAGCTTCATCAACTCATCCATGGCAGCCATTGCAAGGTCAAGATACCATTGTTTATCGATCGAGAAATCAAGACTGCCTGTGCCAATCCCCATTCCCATCCCCAAGCCTGATGAAGATCTTGGCGTAGGGATACCTGGCAAAGGACTGGACATCCCACCAGCACCAAAATCAAATCCCATTGGCATTGAGTTCATACCCCCTAAACCAAGGCCACTTCTCCCAACAGCAAGATCCAGGTCAGAGCCTCCTTGTGGCATGTTTTGAGACATCGGGCGCCCGAGAAACCTGTTTGCCAACAGACAAGCCCGGTTGAGCTCATCTTTCAGCCTGGCATTCTCGATCCTTAAATGATGCTCCTCAACAGAGACATCACCAAGAGCACCAGGACTGCCACAGTGGCTGCACACGGGGTTCCTCATAGCTTCTTTCATTGCAGCGTTTTCTATTCGCAGTCTATCATTATCATTCTTGAGGATTGAATTCTCATGCCTCTCCATTTGAGTCTGGTAAAATACATTAGTGAATTTCAGTCATACATCTATGAAATCACAAACCAAACTACAAAACACAAGATCCTCAAAATTACCTTCATTTGAGTTCTCCTGTTCTGGAACCAAAATTTAACCTGCTTGCTTTCCAGATTCAGCCTCCTCCCCAATTCCAATCTTGCCTTCTCATCAGGATGGGGGTTATCCTTGAATGAACTGAAATTTAAAACATTAAATTACAATCCCAAAAACACCCAAAGAAATGCTAAAGAATGCACAAACACCGTTGAGATGAACATTACAATGAGATGAACTCATGATTCCAACGACATCACAGAAATGCTAAACTATCAAGAAACATACATCAGAAAAAAAAATGCTACACTGTCAAGAAACAAGCATCAAAAACAACACTGCCATTGAAATGAACTTACGCTTCCAATTCCTGAATCTGAAGAGGAGTGTGCCTGTGATACTTTTTCCTCCTAGCAGATGAGCTGCTCCCAGTGCCACCCACAGACGGCTCGGGATCATCCCCGGATGCTCCCTCATTGTTGTCACTGCTTTCATTATCCTCATTAGCCACTGCTCCAAAAACAAAATGATCCCCAAGCCCCATGTCACCACCAACCCCACCAGCGCCCGAGCCAGAACCTAGGCCTTCCATCTTAGGCTTCTGCAAGCAGCCACGATGACAAAGATACAAACTTTATAAATCAATCAATCAAAACACAGAATATCAAGTAGCAAAAAAACAAAAAAGACCCTTCAAGTCAACATAAGCATTAACGAATTCAGACATATAAGATGATCATCATTCAATCATTCATCAACACTCCATATAGAACATGCAAGGTAAAAAAAACAAAGGGATGAGATTAGATTACACGAAAAAGTGGCATACAATGGCAAATGAGTTGAAGATAGGCTGCAAACCGGGATTAATGGCGTTGCTGTACAGATTGTTATCCATCATTCTTGCATCCCCAACACCACTACTGAACCCCCCAAAACTCATGAAATCAGATTTTAACCTTTAAAAAAGCCAACCTTTTTATTACTATTGTCTATTTCACATAAACTCGGTTGACCATATGATCTCAGACCAGACCAGCGCCATAGAAATGAGCAGTGACTTGTTCTTGAGGTGAAAAAAAACGTTAAGCCATGTTTGGACCACGTTCTACGGGTTCACAACTTACAACATAAAAACTCAATCCCCACCAACCAAAACCCACAAAATTTATGAACAGCCAAACGGGTTGGTACAAGACAACCAAGATGCCTTATTGCACCTTCTTCAAACTTCCTACTCCTACAGCTATGCTACAGTACCTCACCCTCCTTTACTTCTTTTACCAATGCCAAGATCTTTAATTTCCTTTAAAACCCTAGCAATTGGTGAACAAGGAAATGAAATGTGGCTATGAAAATAGAGAAAATAAGAGGCTTTTAAAGGTGGCAGCAAACAACAACAGCGGTGGATTTGGGAAAAAGCAAATGCGGACTTTTCGGTCCCCTTCTCAAAATCAGCCAAAAATTCAAACCAGTCCCCAGTTGACTCTTATGCCTTTCTCTCTCTCACTGACTAAAAAAAGGTTTGATTTTTCAACTTCCACTTACACTGACAAAATCTGATTAAAAAACCAAAACAAAATGGAGTTGAGTCGCTCACGAGTTAAAGGCGAGTCCAAAACTCGTGAGCAACTCGCTCGGAATTTGGATGCACACGTTGTGATTAGAAAAGAAGGCATAAACAAAGGAGAGTATCCTTACAAGTAGACTGGCGATGCTCCTCGCCGGCGAATGTGGGAAATGTTATTCTATTCAGGGAAGATTCGACAGAATCAAGCCGGGATATGGATTTGGGAGCGGAAGAGGAATTGTTTAATTTGTTTGCAAATGAGGTTTTGGTGTTGCACTTAACATTGATTTTGAAGGCTTTAATAAGTAACAAGATTATACGTTATTAATGCTGTTCATATTTGGAGGTAATCAAATCTTTTGATGTAATTCGATTACATCCCTTAATTTGAACATATTTTACACTCTTGTTTTTACTCCATATTAGGGTAAGGTGCATAAACACTATTTAATTAGTCAAAATTAAATAACGTTTAAATTAAATTAATATTATTGATGAAATATTATCACTTGATATTTTGTTGGATTTGTTATAAAGTGTATTTTTATAATATCGAATCTTCATCACATGTAATTACATTTGAATAATGTTTAATGGCCAGTAAATTTTTTTGGCCGGTCTGAAAAGTCAAATTGTGTAGGTTTAAGATGATGCATACAGTATGGGTAACAATTGTTTATCAAATAATTCAATTATCGATGATTTATCTCCATACTAGTGTGACTCGACTTAGTACATTTGACTTTTCAGAGTCAAATTAATGGACAACAAAACAATTGTTTATCAAACCATTCAATTATCAATGAATTATCTCCAACCTAATTTGTCTCGGTCTAATCTGTACTGACTGTACATTTGATTTTTCAGAGTCAAATTAATGGACAACAAAACAATTGTTTATCAAACCATTCGATTACCAATTAATTATCTCCATACTAATCTGTCTCAACTTAATCTGTAAATTTGATTTTTCAGATTCAAATTAATTGACAACAAAACAATTGTTTATCAAAACCATTCAATTACCGATGAATTATCTCAACACTAATCTGTCTCAACTTAATCTGTAAATTTGATTTTTCATAATCAAATTAATGGACAGCAAAACAATTGTTTATCAAACCATTCAATTACCAATGAATTTTCTCCATACTAATTTGTCTCAACCTAATCTGTACATTTGATTTTTCAAAGTCAAATTTGGTAAAGTTTGACCGTAAATTAAACTAATATACTACCGTGAACTTAACATATTGGATATTTTTAAGTTAGTTGTAACATATATATTTCAAAAAATAATTCTATATATTTCATTATCACATATAAAATATCAATAATCAAATGGAATACAGTCATGAAAAACTATAAAAAAAAATCTGCAGTCTTATAATATTTAAATTGAAATGAACTGAGGCCCTTAATTTTAGTACAGTTCAAATCAACATATACAGTAATAACACTAATTCCTTGATATTTAAAGAAATTGTTATGCATCAATATAAAAATCACTGTTATATCACGAATTCGCTTTATTTAAAAATTTGTATTCCACCAATGACCAACCTGAGGAATTTTTAATTTTAATTTTATTTTTATATTTTGATTTCCATTTGCAAGCTATCATGGTCAACCACGGGACCCCAGCAAAAGACAGAGGGGGGTTGTACGTTAAATAATGGTACAGTCCAGCTTGTTATTCTTCTGGATCTTGGTCAACGGTTTGTTGAATTAAAAACAATATAATGTACAAATAAAATTGATATAAATTAGTATTAAACTGTATTGAGAAGAATATTGTTGGTTTAAATTATATTTGACTGAAATAAATTGAAATAATTAAAATGAGGAACCAGGTATAAATTCATAATGTTAATTTCATTTTTAATTTCTTTCTTGATTTTAGTTTATTTAGACCAGAATAAAATGCTGGCTAAACCTTTACCTATACAGTATCAATAACCGACAGTTCGGGCAATGTCTACGGTATCAATTTCTCAATCTACCCGTTTCTACCAACCCTAAAATAAACGTTAGTTATGCCTTAATCGGTAAAACATATTATTCAAACAAAATAGGTTACTTTTTATTGTATTTTATTTATTTTTAGTTTAGCTGAATTCAACGACTAAAGTTAGAGAGCATATTCTTTGTGTATTAGGCAAAACAAACTGAACTTTGGATAATATTGTCATGCATTGATTTTTATTTCAGTTTATTATATTTTTATATTTATATCAGTTCAGTAAAATAAAGTTAGAGTAAATATGTCATTTATCCTAAATTATGAGGCATAATGATGTAGTTACTCTCTTTTTTTATTCCAAATTCCCAACAAGGTGTCATAGATAATTTATTATGTAAATTTAATTACTCTTTTTTATCCCAAGTTCGAACAAAGTTTCATAAATGACAAGATACATCCTCCTATGGTATGACAAAATACACCCTCCTAGTTTGTCACCAACAACACTTCCACCAACAACACTTCCAATACACAAGTTTCACATCCTGAAAGGGGCTGAAGTTGAATACAAGATACATCCTCCTAATTTGCCACCAACAACACTCCCAATACACAAATTTCACATCATGAAAGAGGCGGAAGTTGAAGAGGAACGCGTTATCGGTATACTAACCTTCAACTTCGTAAATATTATATTTGAAAAGTTGGGACTACCAAAATCTGCTGATACAATCCGTGATTTCAAAGCAGGCGGGTAGAGTGCGGTAGGCGGGCAGAGTGCTGGCATTTCCAATTTCATTGACTACCGCGATTCTGAATGTTCATTTTCAGTACGTTTGTTAACTTTTGAATTGATTGATGGGTTTAATTTAGTCAAATTTAATTTGTACGAGGGAGTAACTGTTAATAAAATGTATTAAAATCTATAACAAAATATCATCACCTCATTTGAATCAAAATCGGATGAATAAATAAAATCTCATTTGGAATATGTTACTACCAATATTTATATATTTGTAGTTTGTATCAGTCCCACATTTTTTATCATTCATTACAAATTCTTCTTTCATTTGTTAAATATATTTATACTTGAAAAATTAAATTATTAAAGAGAGTATGATGTAAAGAATTTTTAAAATTTTACTATGCTTTAAAATGTAGGTAAAAAAAAACCGTGAAAATTATCTTTTGCGTATAGAAAAGGGATTAACACATATAGCACTTGGTGGAGTAGTAAAGCAATTGTATTCGCGATATCACTGTAATGGTAAATATGCCGATTAACAATTTTGGATATTTACAAGCAAGTTCTAAAATAACACCATTGCAGGTGATGAACTTGCTTTTTATATTAAAAATATTAGTTTCAAATTACTGATGATAAACGATGGGATAATATCTCATGTGCTGTAACATTTTTAAATTTTTACCAATTTACTATTTGTTTTTAAAGAATCATTATATCAAATTTACAAATTCAATCGAATGGAGTTTTTAAAAATATCTCTCTTGATGCATAATCATCCATGTGAATGTTATGGATAACTTGATATTGATGATAACAACAACTTACAAATGAAAAGTCATCGAGCAGATATCTATCTTGATCATTAATAAAATCATATACAGATGATCACATAATTATTAAGGTGGATATTCTACATTTATTCATTTTATGTCACGATTTTGTTCAAGTGATGATACATTGTAACTAATCAAATTAGTTAAATGCAGCCAGTTTCTGAATTCAAAATTGTTGAAATAACTTAACCATGGAGTCGATTATAAACATGATCAATCTGAGTACAATTATATTCATTCAATTACATAAACTACATATGACATTGACAAGACGATCTAAATCAACATCTATCTCCATTAAGAATGACGAATGAGTTTTAATTAGACTTAAAACAACTATTGTATGACATGTGACAGTCACCATTTTTTATATAAAGTAAAATAATAAAAATCTTTCTGTGTTAAAAATTCAAGCTCACTTAAGTTAGCGGTGCTTAATGACTTAAAAAAACCATGAAAAATATGCCTCCAAAGTTATAGTTACACAATGAGATTATAGCAAAGAAATGAAATAACAAAGTATTAAAGACCCGATAAACCGGTACACAAACAAACAGGGCACAAGGCCCCATACAATTTCAGCATCTATTCCATCGAAATTTCATCATAAAACTAATTATAATATGTGAAATAGTCCATCAAATTTATATATTAAACATCGATCACTTCGTTTTTCGATGTGATATTTTAGCATAAAAAGTTTCATCCTTGCCTTCACTTTGAAATTATATGTTAGTATCCGGAATCATGTAGTGATTTGATCTTATTATTTTGGAAGAAAGATCGTTATCATTTTCACCGCTCCCTTATTAGAATTGAGATGCTATCCATCGTACTCCAACTTTTGTAGATGTAAGACAATGAAAAGACTAATAGTACTTTGTTTTCATGCGCTAATTGATGCAACTCACATCATAATACTCCAACTTTTGTAGATGTAAGACAATGAATAGAGTAATAGTACTTGGTTTTTATACGCCGGTTGACGCAACTCCCATCATACTCCAACTTTTGTAGATGTAAGACAGTGAATAGAGTAACAGTACTTTGTTTTCATGCGCCAGTTGATGCAACTCCCATCATACTCCAACTTTTGTAGATGTAAGACAATGAATAGAGTAATAATACTTTGTTTTCATGCGCCAGTTGATGCAACTCCCGTCACTCATTTGAGCACGACTCTTGCTGATGGAGGGAATGGAGACTTGGAGACTAGGAGCACGACTCTTGCAGATGGAGGGAATTGAGACTTTGGATACTAGGAGAAAGTTCAGGGACTGAATTGATGGAAGGGGAATTGAACCCCGGACCTCTCGCTAACCAATGCAATATGTCTCTAACCAAGTGGGTTAGGTCACTTGGTTCAGATTTAAGTCAAATAAACTAAATTATTTATTTTTACTGATAAATATATATCATTTTTTACAATGATCCTAAAAATATAGATCCCTTATCCCATAACACTTTGCTGTCCATTTCAAATTGAACATCCAAGAATTCCATTGAAATATGATGATTTAAGGCCTATGGCCAATGTTTAACTCTTAAAAATGTCAAACATTTTATTTTCAAGCTGAACTACTCATACATCCTAAAATCCGAAATAGTACGTTGACTATGAAATTAATAATAATCCAACATGACTTTTAAAATAGACTACTTTGTGGTACGTAAACTGTACTGTGCCAACTGTTAAACTTATTTATTTATTAATAAACTCTCGGTGCAAGATGAGATAGACTGACGGGAGCTCTAAATTCAAGCTACAGCGACTTTAGTTATCCCGGAGCTACGAGTAGTTCGTAAACGCGCTATTAGGAAAACGCTTTCAGTCTTTCACCAGTTTTGGCGGTTTCACGTTTACCGCCAACACAAACTTAATCCACTGGGCTGACCCACACGGCACCACTCACGATCGCCCAATCACGCCTCGCCACGCGTCCCGCATTCCCACGAAAACCTCCCACGTGGCAGCTCCTCCGCACCCAGCCGACTTTGTCAGTGTAGTCCCCACGAAGAACCCGCGCACAGGCGATCACAGCTCAGCCTCTATCAACGACTCCACTTCTGGCGCCTTCCATCAATTTCCAGCATATCTGCGTCGCGATCGATTAATTTCAGATTGAAGGTTGAAAATCCTCTATAATTATGCGGAGAAATGATGTGGAAACGGGGCGGCCGGCGCCGGAGAAGAACCCCGCCGGCGGGAGCTTCGCAGTGTACGACGAGAGGGACACCCAGTGGATCTCGTGGCTGATTCCGGTGTTTATCGTGGCGAACATCGCCGTGTTCGTGATCGAGATGTATGTCAACGATTGCCCTAAGCAGAGCAGGCGAGCACTTGGAGGTGATTATGATAAGTGCGTTGCAAGGTTTCTCGGCCGGTTTTCGTTTCAGCCGCTGTCAGAAAATCCGCTCTTCGGCCCTTCTGCTGAGACGTAAGATTCGAAGTTCAAGTTCAAGATTGAATTTTGTGTTTGATTAATGAAATTTGCTGTTTTATGTATGTATGCACATGCTTCATATGGTGATATATCATTGTATATCTTAGATTTTAAAGGTTGTATTGTCGTGTTGGTATTTACAATCTTGTGTTTTTTTGAGGCAATTTTGATTTTGAAGGTTTTGACTTTTGTGTGTGTTTTTGGTTTCTTATGTTTATTGTTTTTTATCGTTTATGTTAGGCTGCAGAAGATGGGAGCTCTTGCTTGGTCAAAGATTGTGCATGATCACCAAGCATGGAGGCTGATCTCAGCTGTATGGTTACATGCTGGCATCATACATTTGGTTTCAAACATGCTGTGTTTGGCACTCATCGGAATTCGCCTGGAGCAACAGTGTGGTTTCGGTATGTTAATGTCATGTTTTATCGTAGATGCATCTGTTAAAACCATCATCAGATACTAACAGTGGTTCTGAATTCACCCTGCAGTCAGAATTGGGATCATTTATCTGCTATCAGGATTTGGCGGCAGCATACTTTCCTCTTTGTTTATTCAGGATAACATATCTGTGGGTGCATCTGGTGCTCTTTTCGGGCTTCTTGGAGCTATGCTGTCGGAGCTGATCACTAACTGGAGCATATACACCAACAAGGTCTTAATGCGCTTTTATGGCTTTTCTCCTTCTGTGCTATAGGGTTTAGGATGTTAAACAGTCATAAATTTGATAGGATTAAACAGTCACATGCCTATCTATGACCTGGATCTTTATATGTTTTCCTTTGTTAGAGCAATGATAGGGTTTTATAATCTTATCACATGCCTATGAATGACCTAGATATGTATGTTTCCTTTGTTAAAAACAGGTAGCAGCACTCCTGACGATAGTGGTGATTGTTGTCATCAATCTGGCAGTTGGGATTTTGCCCCATGTTGATAACTTTGCTCATATCGGTGGATTCTTGAGTGGCTTCCTCCTTGGATTTGTTCTGCTGCCTCGTCCCCAGCTTGGTTGGGTGGAACGTCGTAACAGCCTGCCAGCTGATGTTCGTGTCAAATCTAAATACAAGGCTTATCAGTACCTGTTGTGGGTGGTTTCCCTGGTTTTAGTGATTGCAGGGTAAGTTTTCTGATCAATTTTGGTTTATCACTTGGTAGGAAAATATATGCCTATATGATTAAATGTTCATTGATTGCAGGTTTGCAGTGGGACTTGTAATGCTGTTTCGTGGAGAGAATGGATACAAGCGTTGCCATTGGTGCCGTTATTTGAGCTGTGTTCCAACCTCTAAGTGGAAATGTGATAATACATAATCACACCTTCAAGACTCCATCGCGTGCTTTAATTTCCTCCATACTGAGACATGGCTTGTGAATACAATGATGGTAGATCAATAGGCTGTTTATACTTTTTTTTCTTCAGAACGAATCAAGAACAGATCTTTATACTTTCTTTTCGAGGATATTCCCTAAATAGAAGTGATAATCGTGTTTCATCATGTTATTTCCATTCATGGTAGTAATGTCATGTGAAGTTGATGAGAGCTGCACGCGGTGCACATTGCGCACCAAATGCGGTTTACCATCACTGTGTGACTATGTGAAATGTGGTTATATAGCAGGAAGGGGAAGAAGAAGATGGTAGAATATTATTTAGGGATGGATATCATGAAAATGATGCTTGTAATTCTAGCAGTAGTGTTGCTCCAACAAATTTTAGCTGCTGAAGAATCAGCAGAGTGTAGTACAGTCACAGACCTTCTTTCAGCCTGTTATGGTTTCATCAGGAACGGCTCGCCAGATCCATTGCCCGACTCCCCGTGCTGTTCGGCAATCTCTACCCTGAATACGCTATCTGGCCTTTCTGATAATCACCACATTGTCTGTAAATGCTTGATGGAGATCATCACCTCGAACAATCCTAACGCCACCGCCATTGCCACTCTGCCTGGTTTCTGTGGTGTCAACGTCGGCTTCACCATTGAGCCCAACACCGACTGCGAATAGTAAGAACAGCAAACATTATCTATATATCTACATTCCAAAAGTAGAATGTTAACATTCTGATATTTTGGAATCATTTTTTGCAGTATACAATGATCATCATCAGGGTGGAGTCCAAATCTGGCAACCATAAGGGGAAAGGCTAATAACTATAGTTTCTTCTGATACGCTGTGTTTCTGGATCCAGTGTTTAATAAAAAAAGCTTTTGTGATTACGCGAATCGAGTTTAACTTGCATCATTTCATAGAAATTCATTAAAAATTGAATCAAAATATGTTTAAGCTCAAACTTTGCTGGATATGAATTCAACGACAAAGTAACGAAAAATTCCATATTCAGAAGGAAGTTGCTCTAAGACATGAAGGAGTACCTTGTCATGGTAGGAAAGGCCCGAGAATCGCGCTCACCAAACCAAAGTAAACATCACGGCGCAATCCTGAAATGTAGAACAAAGCATGGCAATATTAAACACCGTTTGTTATCATAGCACCGAACTGAATCAACCTTTCCTAAGAAGTATTATCAGAATGAATAAGAAAGAAGTCGAAAACTTACCGTGTTATATTATCTTAACATCAACATTTGAGCGACCAAAAATCCTGGACCACTCAGAACTAGTCTTGTGAGCCCAGTTTTGTTTAAAAAGAGGACACTGGATGATGAGTAATTTTTTCAAACTGCTCAGGCGCGCCACAGCTTGTTCAGAGGGTAGATATCGAAGCTTAGGAAAGTCGGATAAACAAAGACTTTGCAAATTGGCAAGATTCCCGAACCAATCAGGTAAAGCTTCAACCGATTCAAAGCCGCAAAGACACAAGACTGTTAAGGAAGCCAAGTGTTGGAGGTGTTGTGGCATGAGAGAATGCTGCACACCAGACGCGTCCAGCTCCAGTGATCGGAGTGTAGATGAGCAACCGGTGACCAATCCAGACCAGTCAAAGAGTTTTATGGTGTCATCCGAGAAGGGACCAACCGCCAACTCCTTCAATCTGGTAAGATGACTGAGTCCTCCTGGCATAACAGCATCTGCAATGAACAAACTTGGGCAGAAGTGGAAGCTAAGAATTGAGAGACAAGGAGTTTGTTGTGCATTCAATGGACAGGACACCAGATTCGAGCATGAATATACTCTAAACGACTCCAGGGATCTGCAACGCTCAAAAGCCGAGCTAGGTATATTAACCAAGCCCTGACATTCATGTATTTCAAGCTTCTCAAGGACGGTGAGATGAGTCGCAATCACTTCAGCAAGATTGGTCAGGCCACTTATGGAGTTCAGTTCTAAAGTCTTGAGAGAATCAGCGTTGTTACCAATAATATCTCTGACCACGGAAACTTGTATATCTCCTCCTACTTGCAATTTATTAAGACTTGGAAAGCGAGTCGGGGTGATGGCTAGACGGGAACAATGATGGATCTCCAGGTGCACTAGGTTTGGAAACATAGCAACGCCATCGTCTACTTCCTTCCATTCCGTCAAATTCTGCATATATGATGTTAGCACTAGCCTCTTAAGAGCTGGGAAGACTCCATCACAATAGAATGAATGGCCAATACAACCAACATTGTTTGCATATCTAATCTCAAGTATCTCAAGATGTGGCAAGTGTCCGAGAGTTGGAAGTTGTGTGCAGTTTTTGGTATCAAACAGTTCCAACTTAACCAACGCCGACAACTTTACAAACCATTGAGGGAACCTAACACCTTCAAACCTTGCCAGTACTAATTCCCGCAGGTTAGGGTGTGGTTCGAGACCTTCCAACACACTATCACAGTTATTAATGTCGTGACAGTCAGCATAACCCCACAACAATTTTAACACAAACAAACTTTTCTTTTCAAACAAATCTGCCAATTTTGCTACCTCTTTACCCTTGACCAATTCAAGATTACTAATCTCGAGACTGCCTGCAAGGAATTTCATGAATCCGAGCTCTTCTATTCCATGACCATTATCCTCCCCGACATTGAAATACTTGAGAGTTTGGAGACATGTTAGTAGTCCCATCTTTGGTGGCATTTGAGGTCCACAATCTCCGCGGTAAAAGTGAAGATGCCTCAGATTAATCAACTTATTCAACCCTTGCGGGAGACGCCATAGAAGATGGCATTCATCCAACCTTAAAGTTTGCAAGTTATACAACTCACAAACACATTCTGGTAGAATCTTCATTTTAGTATGCGAAAGGACTAAATAGCGTAAATGTTTGAGCTTGCTAACAGCCCATGCTATACTCTCTATTTCTAAACCACGCGTGTTCAGAATATACAGGTACCTGAACTTCAGTAACTCTTCATTATCCTTCACAATTCTAATCGACGAAGACCTTGCATTCCAGGTTTTATTTACTGATGCCGTTACACTGAATGCAAGATGTCTAACCTGATAGCTGTTGTGCAATGTGGACTGTTTTGGGTTTGAAACCGACTCTGCAAGGTCATGAACAAGATCATGCATTTTATAAGTCTTTAACCAATAATGTCCATCCCACACTGTCTCCAGCAAGCAACTCAGCAATAAAATTACAAGATAGTTACGACCAACAGCTTCCTGTTGGATAAGGCCCTCCGCCAACCAAAGTTGAACCAATTCCTCTCCGTCCATTCTCAATTTCAGGATCGGCATTATACCATCTCTAATCTCATCACTAACTTTGAGAACCTTATCCTCCACGATCGATAGCCAGTCCTCTCTCCTCTGCAAACTCAGGAGACCTCCAATGACATTCGCAGCTAGGGGTAGACCTTGACATTGTCGCAACATCTGGTCCCTATGGATCTTCAATTCATCGGCAGTATCCTCGCCTTTAGTTTCCCTTTTTGCAAGAATAGACCAACAGCCATCATCTGAAAGTTTTCCGAGTACATAGGGACTGTGAGTAGAAACAAGGTTCCCCGTTGTTTGAAGACGAGTGGTCAAAAGGCAACGACTTCCACAAGCTGAGCTGAGTGAGACCAGAGAAGTGAAGAAATCATCCCACAAATTAGCATCCTCATTCCACACGTCATCAAGAACGAGCAGAAACCTCTCTCCTCCAACCTCCTTCTGAATTTGCTGAACAATAGCATCCCGGCCTGATGCCTCAACCTTTCCTCCTTTCTTTAAAGACTCTAAAATTCCCCTAAATATTTCGGTAACATCAAAAGTATCAGACACACAAATCCAACACTTCTTACCAAAATGACCGTTAACTTTTGTATGATTGTACACTGATTTGGCCAAAGTAGTTTTCCCTAAGCCACCCATACCGACTATAGGAAGAACAAACACACGCTGACCAGATGCACCCGATAACAACAATTTCACTATCTCAGATTCTTCATTTCCCCTTCCAACAACACTCAAGAGAGGAAGAGAGTCGGTTTGTCGCTTTCTAACATCAACTATGGGTACCAGTGAGTCTCCTAACCTGATTAGTCCCATATCCACGACTTCCCCATTGAACTTACTCAACTTTTCATTGATATCTCTGACTTTAGATCCCATTCTCCAACGAAAAGAAATATCATGTTTAGATAGCGAGAAGAACAGGCATACCTTTGAAGAACCCCTGGTTTGATCCCTGGACTTGACCTGTCGGCGAAAACTTTCATACACAAGCTCATCTAAAACATTGTTGGCCTCAAAAGCTGCTGCTTCAACCTTGTGGAGCCAACGAAGCACGATCGGGTTATCAGACTGCTTAGCCTCAGCATCAGCTAACACAGCTTGAATATCTACAGCATATTCCTGCAGTGCCTGCAAATCCCTCTTGAATCCCAGCACCAGGTTGACCCTGTCAGCAGCAAGCAAAACCGCCTTCTCCAGTAAAACTTGAACCGTCGCAGCGATGATCTCTTCCGCCATTTTCCTTCTCAGCTGCCTGAAAGCAAATGTTTTTCGAGGACGATAAAAAAGTTGGTCAGATGGTCTTTTAAAAACATTTTAAGGGTGGCTCCATTCTTAAAGTTGCAAATATAATGACATCCGGAATATTTGGTTTGTTAGTGCGTTCACATCCAACACAGTAGTAAAATAATCTGCAGGATTACTTTGACTGAAAAAGAAAAAGACTGGATTACAAACTCACAACAGCTGCATGATTTGCATCTTACATTAACAGAGGGAGCTGCAGATACTGATCCCTTTTCATCAACTCGACCTCGTACAATACCGATGCAAAGCAATGTGTATAATCTACATTCCAAAATCAGGGTTTTGTTTTTTATCGTTGCATTAATTTTTGCAGACAAAGATTACAGGGAAAGCTCATAATTGTATCTCAATCCAATTTGCTGTGTTTATAGATTCAGTGTTTAAATAAAAGGAGGTTCTTGGATTACAAATCATATCTATAATGCTCAACTAGTGCAAACAAACTATAACAGCAAAGTGAGTTTCAAACTAAAAGACTTACTATCATGCTATGATATCTCAACACAAACGTTGTGGCGGCCAAAAATCTTAGACCACTCAGAACTGGTCTTGCTACACAAATTCTCTTTAAGAAGAGGACAGCCCTCTGTGACCAATCTTTCCATACTGGTCAGGCGTGCCATGGCCCGTGCAGAGGGTAAATGCTGAAGTTTAGGGAAGTCCAGTAGAAAAAGAATCTGCAACGATGCAAAGTTTCCGAACCACTCGGGTAAAGCCTCCACAGATCCAAAGCCATGAAGAGATAAACTCTTAAGCGAAGTCAAGTGTTGGAGCTGTTGTGGCAAGAAAGAATGGTTTACGCCCGACCCGTCCACCTGCAGACTTTGGAGAATAGATGAACAACCAACCACTAATCCAAACCAGTCAAACATTTTCAAACTATCATCTGAGAAGGGACCAACTGACAACTCCCTCAATCTGGCTAGATGACTGAGTCCTGTTGGCATTGTAGCGTCTGATGTGAACAAACTTGGGCAAAACGTCACGCAAATGTTTAAGAGACATGGAGTTTCTTTTGAATTCAATGGACATGACTCCAGATTCAAGCAATCACACACGGAAAACGACTTCAGGGATTTACAACGACCTAAAGTCAAACTTGGTATTTCAGCCAAGCCATCACAGTTACTTATATCAAGTTCCTCAAGGACGGTGAGATGATTCGGAATCACATCAGCAAGATTACTCAGTCCACTTATGGACCGTAGTATTAAAGTCTTGAGAGAATCAGCATTGCCACCAATAATATCTCTAACCACGGAAACCTCCATATCTCCCTTTACTACCAATCTATTAAGACTTGGAAAGTGAGTCGGGGTGATGGCTAGCCGGGAGCACTTATGTATTACCAACTGCGTCAGTTTTGGAAACACGACACTATCATCATTACTCGCTGTATCTAATTCCTTCCATTCCAACAGATTCTCCATACCTATTAGCACGAGACGTTTCAGAGCTGGGAAGACATTTCCTTCTATTCTCGAACCTTCTTCACAGTAGAATGAATGGCCTATGCAAGCAACATTTTTAAGACAGTTGATTTCAAGTGTCTCGAGAAATGGTAGGTGGCCGAGAGTCGGGAGTTCTGTGCAGTTCTTGCTAAAACCGAACCGCAACTTAACCAATGCTGACAACTTTCCAAACCATTGAGGGAATCGAACACCTCCAAAACTCCATATTCCCAATTCCCGTAGGTTTGGATGAGGTTCGAGACCTTCCAACACATCATCACAGTTATCAATGTCACAGACATCATGGCTCCAAATAAGTTTTAACTGTAGCAGGTTTTTCTTCTCAAGCAAATTTGCCAATTTGGCTGCCTCTTTACCCTTAACTATTTCAAGATTGCGGATCTCAAGACCGCCTTCAAGAAAATTCATGAATTCAAGCTCTTCTATTCCATGACCATTCTCTTCCCCAACATTGAAATACTTAAGAGTTTGCAGACAAGTTAGCGCTCCCATTTTTGGCGGCATCCGAGCACCATAATCTCCGGTGATATAGTGAAGGTGCCTCAAATTAATCAGATTGCTCAATCCCCGTGGGAGATACCTTAAGTTCCCACAATAATCCAACCTCAAAGTTTGCAAATTATACAGATCACACAGACATTCTGGTAGAGCCTTTATTTCACTATGCAAAAGGACTAGATAGCGTAAATGTTTGAGCTTGCTAACAGACTGTGCCAAACTCAATATTTCCGAACCTGATAAATCCAGAATAAACAGATATTTATATTTCAATAACATCTCGTTCGACACCTTATCCTTCACAATCTGAACCAGAGGAGACCTTGCATTCAAAGAATATCTTACGTTGCTTAGTGCAAGATGCCGAGCTTGATAGCTGTTCTCCAGATTAGACTCTTTTAGGTTCGAAACTGACTCAGCAAGGTCATGAACAAGATCATGCATTTTATAATATTCTCCCTCATATTCATCATCCCCTTTCTCCAGCAAGGAACTCAACAGTAAAACTGCAAGATAGTTACGACCGACAACATCCTCCTGGAAAAAGCCCTCCGCCAGCCAGAGTTGAACCAAAACCTCTTCTTTCATTTTCATGTCCTTGGAAAATATGGAACAATAAGCAAAGCATTTTTTGATGGATGGAGATGGCAAATAGTCGAAGCTCAGTTTGAGTATCGGCATAATCCCAGCTTCAATCTCATCACTAACTTTGAGAACCTTATTCTGCACTATTGAAAGCCAGTCCTCTCTCCTCTGCAAACTTAGCAAACTTCCGATGACAATTGCAGCTAGAGGTAGACCTTGAACTCTCCTCAAAATCTGATTCTTATGGACCTTCAATTCATCAGCGAAATCCTCACCTTTAGTAGCCCTTTGAATAAGAATAGACCAACAATCGTCATCTGAAAGTTTTTCCAGTATATAGGGACTGCGAGTAGAAACAAGGTTTGCTGTTGTGTGGAGACGGGTGGTCAAGAGACAACAACTTCCACTGGCCGAGCTTATTGCGACCAAAGATGTGAAGAAATCATCCCACAAATTAAAATTCTCGTTCCACACATCATCAAGAACAAACAGAAACCTTTTCCCTTTAAGCTCCTTTTCAATCTCTCGAACAATGGCATCTCGCTCAGATACTTCAACCTTACCAAAATTCCTCAAAGACTCCAAAATTCTCCTGAACATTTCTGTCACATCAAAGGTGTCAGGCACACAAATCCAACATTTCTTAGCAAAATGGCCATCAAATCTTTCATGATTGTAAACTGATTTAGCCAAAGTAGTCTTCCCTAATCCACCCATACCGACTATAGGAAGAACAAACACACAGTGATCAGAAGCACCCGACAACAACATTTCCACTATCTCAGATTCTTCTTTACCTCTTCCAGCAACACTGAATAGAGGAAGAGAGTCGGTTTGTCGCTTTCTAACTTCAACTCTTGGGATAAATGAGTCTGTGATCCTGATTAATCCCATATTCATGACTTCCCCATTGAATTTCCTCAACTTTTCATTGATATCTCTAACTTTAGAGCCCATTCTCCACCGGAAAGAAATATCATGTTTAGATTCTGAGAAGAATAAGCATACCTTTGAAGAACTCCTGGATTTGACCTGCCGGCGAACACTTTCATAAACAAGCTCATCTAAGATATTGCTGGCTTCAAAGGCTGCTGCTTCAAACTTCTGGAGCCAACGCAGCACGATCGGGTTATCAGATTGCTTAACCTCAGCATCAGCTAAAACAGCTTGAATATCTGCAGCATGTTCTTGCAGTGACTTCAAATCTTTGTTGGATCCCAGCACCAAACCGATCCTGCTGGCTGCAAGGGAAACCGCCTTCTCCAGTAAAACTCGAACGGTGGCAGCGATAAGTGCTTCCGCCATTTTCCTTCTCAGCTAGCTGAAATCAAATGTTCTTCGAGGAATATAATAAAGTTCTTGACATACTGTATGGTTATGTCAACCTCTCTGTCTCTATTCTAAAAGTTAAAAACATAGTAACTAACGGAATAATTTGCTTTATTAGTACCTTGCAGGCTGGAAGACAAATATGGCACATAAACAATATTATTAGAGTTCATAAAAGGGAAGGATCATGAGTGTGATTTGGTCTAAAACTTAAGATTGTATCTTAAGTTTTACAAATCTAAAGTCTAAAACTTAAGATCCAACTCCTGATCGTTGTACTGTAAGTCTAAAGTTTGTATCATTCACTCTGGGAGATCTTTGAGATCAAACCTTAGCCAGATAAGATCCATTGCCGGGCTCTCGTGCTGTGTGGCCACAACCATCCTGAATTGCTTGTGGAGATCAAAGCCTCCCTCCCAGTTTCCGTCGTGTTAAGCTTGGCCGAACACTATCTGCACATCTGCAGAAGTTACATTCCAAAATTAGGGGTTGCTTTTTTGAGAACATTATTTAGATTCCAATAGAGGGAAGCTCATGACTGTATTTCATTTGCCGTGTTTCTAGGTTCAGTGTTTAAAAGAAGCTTCTTTGATTACAAACCTGAGTTCTTAAATCATATCCATAAAGCTCAACAAGTGCATCATTTCTCATAGATATTCTTTAAAATGAAAAATTAAACGCTTTACACAATGGTTGGATCAAAAACTCACATCAGCCTTAACTTCGTGATCCAACTTTGCTTGATATAATTTGGCATTAGTAATGTGTTTATTGATCATGCTGCTCTGGAAACCAATATTCACCTACTGAATCAACCTTTCCTAAACAGTGGGAATGTTTAGATACAGTCCATATTGTAGAAGCATCAAATCCACGGTTGAAAGGGAAAAAACATGTTATTCAAGTGAGAACTTAAAAACCATATTATCACCACAAATGAGAGCTTGATATCTCAAAGTATGTTTTCGAGGAATTAGGGAAAAAGAAAGAAAGAGAAGGTACTTAGAGACTTACTGCGTGTTAGAATATCGTAACACCAACATTTGGGCGGCCAAAAATGTCAGAACTAGTCTTGTGAGCCAAAAGTTCTTTAAGAAGAGGACAGCCGATGATCTCCAATCTTTCCATGTTGCTCAGGCGTGCCACAGCTTGGTCGGAGGGTAGATATTGAAGTTTATGAAATTTAGCTAGAATAAGATATTGTAAGGAGGAAAGATTTCCTAACCAATCTGGTAAAGCTTCTACTGAGCCAAAGCCATCAAGAAATAAAATTTCTAATGAAGCCAGGTGTTGGAGCTATTCTGGCAGGAGAGAATGCTGTACACCAGACCCGTCCAAGTTCAGTCTTCGGAGTGTGGATGAACAACCAGCCACTAATCCAGACCAGTCAAACAGGTTTACAGTATCGTCTGAGAAGGGACCAACTGACAACTCCCTCAATTTGGTAAGATGACTGAATCCTCTTGGCATGACAGCATCTGTGATGAACAAACGCGGGCAGAACTGGAAGCTAACAATTGAGAGACAAGGAGTTTGTTGTGCATTCAATGGGCAGGACACCAGATTCGAGCATCTATCCACACTAAACGACTTGAGGGATTTGCAACAATCAAACCATCACACTCACTGATTGTAAACTCCTTAAGGACTGTGAGATGATTCGTAATCACGTCAGCAGCATTATGTAGGCCACCAATGGACCTCAGTATTAAAGTCTTGAGGGAATTGACATTATTACCAATAATATCTCTGACCACAGAAACTTCTACATCTCCCTGTACTCTCAATCTGTTAAGACTTGGAAAGTGAGTTGGAGTGATGGCTAGCCGGGAACATTCATCGATCACCAAGTGCCTTAGGTTTGGAAACACAACAACACTAACATTATCAACTGTTTTAAATTCCTCCCATATGGTCAAATTTTTCATACCTTCTAGTACCAGACGTTTAAGAGCTGGGAAGACCTTTCCTTTCCATCCTGGAATTTCATCAGTGTAGAATGATTGCCCAATACAACCAACATTCTTTAGGCCTTCAAATTCAAGTATTTCAAGAAACGGTAGGTGTCCAAGACTTGGAAGCTCTGTGCAGCTGTTGCTACCCCTCACCACCAACTCAACCAATGCCGACAACTTTCCGAACCATCCAGGGAACCCGGCACCTCCAAACCTCGTTATTACTAATTTCCGTAGGTTTGGATGTGGTTCGAGTCCTTCCAACACATCATCACAATTATCAATGTCATAACACTCATCAGTACCCCATGTTAATTCTAACTCCAACAATTTTTTATTTTCAAATAAATTTGCCAATTTCGCTGCCTCTTTACCCTTAACCAATTCGAGATTACGTACCTCAAGGCTGCCTTCGAGATATTTCATGAATCCGAGCTCTTCTATTCCACAACCACTCTCTTCCCCCACATTGAAAAACTTGAGAGTTTGAAGAAGGGGTAGTAGTCTCATCCTTGCCGGCATTTGAACACTAGCATCACCATGGATAAAGTGAAGATGCCTTAGATTAATTAATTTGTTTAACCCTCGTGGGAGACGCTTTAAATGAAAGCATCCATCCAACCTGAGTGTCTGCAAATTATACAACTTACAAAGAGATTCTGGTATACTTTCGATTTCATCATGCATAAGAAATAGATAGCGTAGATGTTTGAGCTTGCTAACCGCACATGCCAAATTCTCTATCTCTAAACCAGACAAATGCAGAATATACAAATACTCGAATTTCAGTAAAACTTCTTCAGATAGCTTATCCTTCACAATTCGAACCAATGATGACCTTCCATTCCATGATCTCCTATCAAACATATTTGAATATGAAGAATTTTCAAAGCTTTCGCTATAAAATGCAAGATGTCTAACCTGATAGTTCTCAAATTTAGATTGTTTTAGGTTCGAAAGTGACTCGGCAAGGTCATGAACAAGATCATGCATTTTATAGGCCTGTCTCCCATATTTATCTTCCACTTTCTCCAGCAAGGAACTCAGCAATAAAATTGCAAGATAGTTACAACCAACAACATCCTCTTGGATAAAGCCCTCCGCCAGCCAGAGTTGAACCAATTCCTCCCCAAACAATTTCTCGTCCTTGGCAAATACGGAACAATAGGCAAAGCATTTCTTGATGGATGGAGATGGCAAATAGTCGAAGCTCAATTTGAGTATCGGCATAATCCCGCCTCCAATCTCATCACTAACTTTGAGAACCTTATTCTCCACAATTGATAGCCAGTCCTCTCTTCTCTGCAAGCTCAAGAGACCTCCAATGACATTCGCAGCTAAAGGTAGACCTTGACATCGCCGCAGAATCTGGCTCTTATGAACCTCTAATTCATTGGCAACATCCTCCCCTTTACTTGCCCTTTGAGTAATAATAGACCAACAACCCTCATCCGAGAGTTTTCCCAGCATAAAATGACTGCGTGTGGACACAAGATTCGATGTTGCTTGAAGGCGAGTGGTCACAAGACAACAACTACCACTAGCTGAGCTAAGTGCAACCAAAGAAGTTAAGAAATCGCCCCACAAATTAGCATCTTCATTCCACACATCATCAAGAACGAACATAAACCTTTCTCCTTTAAGCTCCTTTTGAATCTGTTGAACAATAGCATCTCGGCCTGATGCCTCAACCTTTCCTCCTTCCTTTATAGACTCTAAAATTCCCCTAAACAGCTCGGTCACATCAAAAGTATCTGACACACAAATCCAACACTTCTTCCCAAAACGACTCTTAATTTTTTCATGATTGTAAACCGATTTAGCCAACGTAGTTTTCCCTAATCCACCCATACCGACTATAGGAAGAACAAACACACGCTGACCAGATGCACCCGACAACAACAATTCCACTATTTCAGATTCTTCTTTCCCTCTTCCAGCAATACTCAATAGAGGAAGCGAGTCAGTTTGTCTCTTTCTAACATCAAGTGTGGGGATCAGTGAGTCTCTCAACCTGATTAATCCCATATCCAGTACTTCCCCGTTGAACTTCCTCAACTTTTCATTGATATCTCTAACTTTAGAGCCCATTCTCCAACGAAAAGAAATATCATGTTTAGATAGTGAGAAGAACAGGCATACCTTTGAAGAGCCCCTGGATTTGACCTGCCGGCGAACACTTTCATACACAAGCTCATCTAGAACATTGTTGGCCTCAGAAGCTGCTGCTTCAACCTTCTGGAGCCAACGCAGCACGATCGGGTTATCAGATTGCTTAGCCTCAGCATCAGCTAACACAGCTTGAATATCTACAGCATATTCTTGCAGTACCTTCAGATCCCCCTTGAATCCCACCACCAGATTGACCCTGTCAGCCGCAAGGGAAACCGCCTTCTCCAGTAAAACCTGTACAGTCGCAGCAATAAGTCCTTCCGCCATTTTCCTTCTCAACTGTCTGAAATCAAACGTTGTGAGGAAGATGATAAACTTGGTCCATGTCTGTAGGACATTTGGTGAAGGTCTTTTAAAATCATATTCTTACAGACAAGGTTTCTTTAAGGTTCTAACAAGTTGCTAATATAATATGGAACACAAGCAGGATATTATTAAAATCCACAAAATGGAAAGATCATAACTGTATTTCCCTCTGATTTGAAATTACAAATCACATCCTCTCCACAATACAACAATCTGCTAGTATCAGAGTCATTTCACCAAGAAACAAGTTTTTTTCTTTTAAAATGGTTTCAGAGACTACTACACCTGAGAACAACAACATATGACAGGGTTACAAACACACAACAACATTAGCGTTGATAACGGGCGGGGGTTCCTACTCGGTTCATACCAGAGCTGCGATATTTGCTTCTAACATGAGAGGGAGTTGCAGATCCCTTTTCAGACAGGCTCTCGTGGTCCCACGTCCCTGGAATTGAGCTCCGGTTCGTGCCATCATCCTGAATTCTCTGTTTTGGAGCACTTTGAGATCGAACCTTAGCCAGGTAAGACTCGGTGCTAGCCATGTAGCTCGGGTGGCTCATATATTCAGCAAAGACGCTCCTCGAGCACTCACTCCGGGTAGGCGTAAATGGACCTCTCCTGGTGCTAGGAATCGAAGATGCAGAGTGCAGATGAGGGCTGTTGTCAGCAGTCCAAGCTAGAGCCTGCTCTTCCTGAGGATGGAACTTGAGTGATCTCAAGGAAGGGGCGTCGCCAGAAGATACGCTCGGGTTTGCTTTTTCATGGCCTGATAATGGATCGAACGTGCCAGCTCTGTGCCTGTTCTCGTGCTGAGCCTGGTAAACTTGGGTAGTCCTGATGTGCCTCTCGCGGAGTCTTTGGTTGCGGGTAGGATTCCAGGTGTCGCATTCGATCATCTTCACATTTCTTTCTTCTTCTCTGATCAGCGCTTCTTTCCGGCTGCTCCATGCACATTCTTCCATCCAGCTATCCAGCCAGCTCTCGGGATTCGGCCTTGGCATCCGCCTCTGCATTAACAGGGAAACATAGAGTATCGATGAGATTAACTGACCTTCCAAAGTAGAAAATTGTTTAGTATCAAAGTAGTTACCTTATGATCATGTTTGTTGCCGTAGAAACGCTGTGGACTGTCATTTCTTCCTCGTGATGGAGACCCCTAAGCATGATTAAACCACGAGTTAGAATAAGAACTGATCTTACATGCTCAACAAGTAAGAATATACAGACGACTAAATGAGATAGATTCCAATCATACAAATTACTGGCTAATATACAGCAAGATTTCATCTTTATGGAAGAAAGATTACATTCATAAAAAGTTCATCCTATTTGGAATCATTCAGTTCAGGTTAACATGCCTGCAACCTCATTACAAACATAACCAAAACTAGCCACAGTGAATCACATAAAAGTTTGCAACCGTTCAATTAAGGTACTGTAATTGCAGCCTTGCCAGAAACATAACCTAAACTAGCCTCAATCAATCACACAAAAGTTATGGAACCAATCAATTAAGCCTCGGGGAACCACAAAAGTATGGAATAAGGCCCTATGCTTGCAGCCTTGTCAGAAACATAACCTAAACTAGCCTAAGTGAATCACACGAAAGTTATAAAGCCATTCAATTGAGGTTATATGCTTGCAATCTCATCAGAAACATAGCCTAAACTAGCCTTAGAGAACCAAGCAGAAGTTACTTACAGCACGGCGATGCTGTGCAGAGCTCATTAGCCGATGAGGGGTTTCCAACACAGCTCGATTAGAGCATGCTCGAGCCTGGATTCTATCCACTGCCTGCAATCGCCTCAGCGTCTCTGCCGTGATCTTTCTCACAATCCGACCCCTGACTATGGCCTGAAGCTTCACCAATCCTCTCAGCGCTCTCAGCGCTCTCTTAGCCTACCATGACCACAATCATTACTCAGTACTCATAAAAACATGTAAAGACAGTAACTTTCCAGCAAAAAAAAGTCCAATTTTCAGCAAATTAAGAATCTCACTCGAATTGATGACAGAATTCAGAAAGAGAGGCTTTTACCAGGTAGGCTCTGAATGCTGACTGGATTCTTATAGCTGCCAATTCCCGCCGGCGATCTCTGCCGGTGGATGCAGACGGATTTCTGGTCGCTGGCGTGCTGGTGAGTCTGACTACCTCGGCAGCAGCCTGAGCGGCGGCGAGGGCGGCCTCAGCCACGGCGGCGGTGGCGGCGGCTACAGCTATGGCGTGCTTATTTGCATCCCTATCCGAATATGGACTCGACGGCGGAGCGCCGCCGCCGACAGAAACGTCGTTGGAATTCCGTGATTTCGGATTCTTGTGGCCGAGAAGGGCCCGAAACCATCGAGTGGCTTTGCCCATACTTCCTCGTTCTCAAATTCACAGCATTTGTCGGGAAAATGAAAGTACATTAAACTCAGCACTCACATACAGTCACATGTTCAATTTCTCTCTCGCTCTCTCTTTTTATTTCGGTTTTTGATTTTACTGGTGGTGGTATGGTGGTATGGTGGTGGAGTAATGGAGGTGAATTTGGTCGGAGTTCAGCCGGCGGAGAAAAGGTGGCGGCCGGAGGTGGCGGTTGGTTGGTGGAGGGACCGTGGTTTTTAAAGGCCACGGTTTTAGGACAGACTGTAAACTGGTCCTGGTTCTATCTCTTTTTATAGGCTCTTTCCCTGGATTTCATCAATCTACGTTTTTATTTATTTTTTTATTCCTGAAAAACATTAACAACCGCATCTATTTAATGAGAATATATTACACTTATTGAGAGTTGTGACTATTCTTGAAATTTTATATTTTTATGCTATTTTTGGTACAACATGTATCTCGTTTTGAATGGAATTTTTTTTTTCATTTGATAAGAAGGTGGAATTTTCAAAATTAACAAAATCATAAGTGGGTGTGGATTTGGCAGTTTTTTGGTGCATTAAAGGTTTGGGGAGCCCTATTTGCAGAGCCACATTCCCTATTTGCAGAGCCCAAATCTAACAAAAATACAAAATTGTCCTTAATCAATAATAGTATTTTTTTTTTAATTTTGACCCACTTGTTCCACTTAATTTCATTTGGGAGAAATTTTCAGAGGGCACCACAGGGCTGATCATGAGCCCGTTTTTCAGACTGTTTCTCCTCTCGTAAAACTTAAACCCTTGCTTCTTATTCTGGCCGGTTCTGATCAGAGGTATGCTGGCCTTCGACGAGTTCCCGGCGCCGAGAGTCGGATCCCGATCCGCTGACGTCACGTGCTCCGTCGATCCCGTCAGCATCTGCACCACCTGCTTGAAACTACTGGTATCCGCCTGAACGAACGTCGTCGGGTACGGGTTGGCCGGCTCGGATCGGGAGACGGGCTTCGGCGTCGCCGGCGAGAACAGCCCTCCTCCATTGTTGTTGCTGCAGCTTCCATTGCTGCGCGGGGAGGAGTTGTTGTTACTGTCTCTTTCTTGTAGCTGCTTGGATGCAATCTCCATTTTCTCCGATGAAGAATTCTGGTGAAGATGATAATGAAGATGGATAATTTGGAGAAATCTTGTTGCTCTGGGTGGGATATTTGTTGATGAAATTAAGTGGAACAAGTGGGTCAAAATTAAAGAAAATGTACTATTATTTATTGAGGGCAATTTTGTATTTTTATTGGATTTGGGCTCTGCAAATAGGGAATGTGGCTCTGCAAAAAGGGCCTGTGTAAAATATAATAGTCAAACAATGTTTATTGAGAATTAAGATGATATATTCACATAATTTAAATTTAAATATTTAAAATGGTACATTTTGATTTGATACTATTATTAGTCATGGTTAGGTGCCAGCATTTATCTCATTTTGATTGAACTTAGTGGTACAAGGGTATTAAATTTAAATTTCAAATTTAAAGGATAAAGATTTAGTATATTGAATAAAACAAAGAGAAAAAATATAGCAATCAAACAATATTTATATATAATAGTATACAGCCATTAACAATATATATGAATAGTGGGTTAAACCGGCCAAATAAATAGCTAAAAATTAAAGAGATTAAGATTTAGTATATTGAAGATGAACGGGAAAATATTATATCAAACAATATTAACATTTAGTAGTCAAACATGCAACATAAACGGCTAATATGAATAACTGGTCAAATCAATCAAAGAACCAGTTAATAGCCAATATCCAACCGCCAACACTCATTTGCTTAACATGACCAAAATTTTATGTATACATAACGTTCAAAGTCTTCTCAATTAACCAACGTGTAAAATTACGCTAAGATAATTTTATTATCAATTACTCGCATGTAATTTTGGATTTTATAATACTTTTATTTAAAGTTAGGTACCAATATTTATCTCATTCTGACTGGAACTTAGTTGGGTACCAATATGTAGGCAAAAGATAATACTTCCTTTGTCCTACTCAAAACGTCTGATTTGACTTTTCAAAATCAAAATAAGGCGAATTTAACCATAAATATTTTTTCAAAATTGTTTCTATTTAATTTTGAAAAGTCAAGAATATGCTTTGGTTGGGACAGAGTGAACATGAATAAAACTTAAATAATTAGTACTGCGATTAGATAATATTCGTTGAGGGTGGTATTACACTTTTATAACTCTCTTTTTATAATTTAATTCAGTTCAATTCAATTCAATTTAGTTTAATCTTGAAAAAAGTGCTGTTGTACCCCCAAGTATTCAAAAAAGTGCTAACGTACCCCTAAGTTTTTCAAAAGTGCCACTATACCCTCAAATGTATAATTTGGGCAGATTTTTCTTTTGCCAAGTGTAAAATGTCAAGAATACCCTCACTATTATTTTTGGTAAAAAAAAAAATTATAGCGAAAATGCCCCAACCAAATCAATGAATAATCCTCCCCTACCTAATTATTCATCTAATTCTCGCTTCCCTTTTTACATTCAACCCAGTTAAGAAAGGCAATCCAAATCCATACCACCAGTCACCGTTACTTTATCGGATGAAAGTGTTTGAAATCGAGGGGACCAAAACCACTGTAACCAGAAATTAGTGTGAGCCGGGGGACCGAAACCGCCACACCCAGTAATAATTAGCGTGACTAACTCAAGGTGGCGAGATTATGGTAATTTCACCAATGTTTTCAGTTTGTTGAATTTTTGGATAAAAATGTTAACTTTTTTTAATACTGGCCTGCTAGATTTAGTCAGATTTTTGTTTATTTACAGTCCGTATTTTTGTTATATAATCATATATACAATAATTATGATATATAACTGATTTGCAAGTGTATGCAATAGAAGTAATATATACATACATATATATATATATATATATGATGCATGTGTCTGACATTCTTAATAATTGATCATATCATATATATTAAAAACGTATTTTTTTGGACTATAAAATAAGCAAAATATGGACTGCGTCTAGAATTGCCCCTTTCAATAATATTGTGCATTTATTTTATAATTCGGTGATATTAATTTCTTGAATTTTTTTTCTTACCCATGAGCATTTGGGTCAAGGGAAAAAAAATCCAACAAGTGAGGGTAAATTTGTCTTTTAATTCAAAATGGTGTTGAAAATGAGTTTTAGAGGTACACTTCTTTATTCAATATAATAATAGGGGTACATCAGCACTTTTAAATTACTCGGGATACATATGCACTTTCTTATAAACTTGGGGGTACATGAGCTTTTAACCCTTTAATCTTCTTTTAAACTAAAATTACTAAAGCTGTCCTGTCTACTTAAAAGTACGTCTCCATCATCATTACCTATCTCTTCTTCCATCATGTATACCGTTAAGCATAGGCAATATGAATTATGATAATTCCATTAAACATTTAAAAAAGTTGAGTTTTGAGGAGTAGAAGATGACCGGGTGTCAAACCCGGCCCGGGTATATGGTCCCAAATCATGGTCCGATATCCTTCACTGGTCAATTTTTTGGTTGGAGTTCGTTTCTTCTGCCTAATTTTGGACCATGCTTATGATGATGCCTGACAATTTCTTCTAAATTCTTGCCTTCTCAAATTCATATATTGCTTGTTGGGCCTTTCTCTACAAAAGCATGGCTGACAATTTCTTCTAATGCATGCCTTTTCATAATTGGGCCATCTTGTTGCGTCTAGGACTGAAATGCATACACTAAAACCCAAAAATCCAAAAAATTTAATTTCAGGATTAGTCGTTGGTTGTTAAATGAAAATAAACACATTTGTGTTCTTTGATGCAGGAATCCTGTCGAGCAGTGTAGGGTTTGGTATGGTGTCTCTAGACGATGGAAGTGCTTTCATAAAGGCATTGGCGAGGAAAATAAATGGTGTTACTGATCCACCAGTGACAGGATCTCTGGAAGCGAGGGAAGTAATACTTTTCGCTCAGAATCTTCCATCCCAACCTATATTTGTGGGGGACTCTTTGAAACTTATCCAGATGATCCGGGGTGATGTCTCTTGCTCCATGGAGATAATCTCGATTGTTGATGATATTCGAAGTCTACTACATTATTCGGGTTCTCAGATGCCTTTTTGAGTTTCTCGTTCTGAAAATGTTAAGGCAAACATGATTGCTCGCTTTGCTAAACATAATGCAGTCTCTTCCACTTTTTGGGCTCTCCCCCAATGTTTCTTGTATCAAACGATTTTGGATGTTTTCTAGGAGAATGAAATTATAATTTGATATTTTGGTTTTTTTTAAAAAAAAAAATATACGCAATTGTGAACATTGCATTCAGGAAATTGTACGGCGAAGGAAAAGTAGTCTGAAAATGCACCAAAATAGAATAAGACTAGAAAAGTAGTAACATGGAAAGGATAAAAGTGTTAAGCAATGCAACAAGTGTAATAGAATCCGTGAAAATACTTATCTTTTCAATGTTTTGAAAATTAGCTAATTAAAAAGTATATTTCTATTTTCTCTTCACCAAACATCAAAATTAGCACTTTCACAGACAAAAAATTTGAGGTAAAAGTATCTTCGCCAAACATTCACACTATACTATACTAAGCCAGTGCAATGGACTCTAATCGAATTCAATCAGTTATGAATTTTAAAAATATACGTGAACAAAAATTCATCCATGTAAAGTTGAGTTCAATATTAACCTGGATGTTTTGTTACCCATTTAAATTAAATAAACCGAACTAAAATATTTCAACTTATATAGAAAGGCTGGTACGTACATAATGTGAGCATCTACTAGTTAACCTAAAGAATGTTGTGAATTATACTCAAAATAACTTTTTTTTTAAAAAAAATTGAGATATTGTGTCCCATGAAAAAAGTCTACTCATAGTTTATTGGTAGTTCAAACAGTACGCACTCCCCAACCGCGCGCCATGGATTTCACAATACATATTGTCGCCATCAGGAAACCATGCAATCATTCAGCTAAGTAGTATAATATATATATATATATATATATATATATATATATATATATATATAATTATTGCAGATGATAAATATGAAACCTAAAAGATCCAAGAAGTAGAGCCAAATATAATGCGTTTTTATTGATATAAAATAGAAGTTCCTTGCCACATTACACTCATCTGTGTCCCAACTCTGACCTACACTACATGCAACAACAAAAGATGAATTATTGATCTTAATTCATAGCAAGACCGACGTGCAGACTACTTCGCATTATTATTATTATTCTTCCGATAATTCCCTCTCCACCGATCAATTCGACGCTGTCATGATAACAACAAACACAAAACCAATCATTAAAAACAACGAACATTGTAATAATTAACACAGTGAATAAAATGACTGAGAAGAAAAACTTACAGCAGCTGATGGCGGGGAGGTTGCAGCGAGAGGGGAGGCGAGCCGCGATGCGGACGGTGTTGCAGACGCACTCGTGCGGCACGGCCTGAAGGGCGGTGCAGCATTCCGGCGTCGGATTAGTGATGTCGCCGCCGGGGTTGCCCGGAATGATGGAGGAGGCGCAGACGTTGAGATTGTTCAGGGCTCGGGGGCAGTCGTCTTGGCCGTTCCCGATCTGGGATTGCAGAAGGATTGCCAGGAACAGCAATGGGAGGACGGATTTCTTCATCATTGATGCAGTCGACGCCATTGATGGAGATAATTACTTGCTGTGTATATTATATGTTTATGTTATGGATATGGAAGATTGCTGCGATTTTTTTATTGTTTTGTTGCTGTATTTATACACGTGATGATGAACGCTTGCAGAGATGGAGATGATGATCTGCATGAATGAACTAACTGGGTTTGGTTATCAACACATTTGGTGTCCATTTCTGAATCCCTCGCCATTTTCATGTTTTCATTCGATTTTTGCAGAAATGAAAGTAAAAAAATTTGGTTAAAAAGAAGATTTACAGATGGATGAAGTGAAATTAACGCAACTAATTCTTTAAAACAGGAGCTTAAATTTAGTTGGGATTAGTATGAAGATTTGTCATTTCAAAACTTTGAGTATAGTTCCCTATCTAGTTAATTAAAATAAGTAGCATTTATTTAATATTCACACTTGCCTATTATTATTAATTTATTATCTCCATCTTAGAAGCTCATTGAGGCAAGTTTCCATGTGGTGGTGGTGATCGGTGAGCAACCAAGTACGTGCGTTTTGCTCACATTCATGATCCAATGTGGTAATGATATAAGTTGGATGAATTTCATTTTAAAAAATAAATAATGACGGGATCTTGAGAGTCTACAACTCTTTTATAAATGATCTCGTTGATAAATTACAATTTACTATTCGCTCCGGTCTTTATACAATGGTTTAATTCTTATGATAAAATTTGCTACAATTTTGACCATAAATTTGAGATATTGTATGAATAAACAAATGTGTTAGGCCATTTCCAGTTCAATATATTATCATCACTTTCAACATCTTTCCGTTTTGCAGACAATTCTCTCATATCTGGAAACTATTTCAGCACAATTCCGTTCAGTTGGTTATTCTCTCACATTTAGACACAATTTAAGCACATTTCAGTTCATCTGATTATTCTCTCACATGCATTAAGTTAGTCACAAATCAACATGTTATCGCTTATTTGATTAAGACTAAAGTGCTAAAACTAGACCAAACATTGGTCAAAATACCCAATTTCTAAACCCAACATTCAAAGTGCTCAATTTCTAGTACCCTACATTCTAAAAACACTACTGGAAAGCAAGGCTACAACGGCGCCCGAAAACGGCGTTTTTCCATAAACGCCGTTCTTCTTAACGTTCCGATATCGGAACGTTGGTGATGATGAGGGCCAACCAGAATTTACAGCGTATGGCTTATAAACGCCGCACAATTTACGGCGGAACTTGTTAACGGCGCTTGTGTGACGGCGGAATTCCAAGAACGCCGTTCTCTGTGTAGATTCCGCAGTCGGAACTAATCAGAATCTGTGTTTGTGTTGAGCGGGTCTCACTTGCGAAGTCATAATATTTAAGGTGGAACAAGAAAGCTCGTGTTATATGGTTGAACATAATGTGGTTCCGGTTCAGGAACACAACTTGATATATAATCTCAGTTAGCGGATTAGATGCTATCTTTCTACCCACAATCTTATCTTCTCACATTCATCCCCAATTCTCCCAACTTTCTCCCAAATTTATTTCTATCTTTGATTCTACTCAAAATCTCAATCCTAATCACTCTCTTCTCTAAATGTTAAATATTTTCCTTGATCTCTTAACTCTTTTCATGGAGATTCAATCATAAAGAGGTAATTTGTAATTTTCATTGATGTTTTTGTGAATCTTAGTTTCTTGATTTTGATTGCATCGGAACCCATTTCGAATTTATGTATCTAATCGATGAATTTGTTGTTGTTGAAGTGTTAGAATATAATGTTATTGATGGATCTCTATAAATGTGTTGTTGTTGATGAATTTACATAAAGACTAGTTTTTTGTGATTGATTTGAGGATGAAGTTTTTTTTGGTTGATGAATCTAATGTTGATGAATGTGTTTTGAGTATGAAGTTGTTAGTGTGATTTCTAGGTAAATTTCTTGATGTTAGGATGAATATATTCTTTGGTGTTGTTAGGATGGATTTGTTCTTGACATTCTTCATGTGTTCTTCATGTTCATCTGAGTTTTTTTTGTGTTCATCTGGGTTTGTTCTTCGTGTTTTTCGTATTCATATGGGTTTTCCAATTTCGATCGGAAAGCCCAGACTTTTTTTGTTGAATTCTTAACTAGTTCCGATATCGGAACACCTAATCTAGTTAGGTTCCGATATCGGAACCTATAAATGGCGGTTCCATGAAACGCCGCTAACGGGTGAACCCCTACGACGTCGCAGCCACCGACGGCGGTCGGAAACGCCGTCATAGGGGTGGGTCTTGCGCCGTGATAGCTATATGCGTCCAGTAGTGAAACACCCAATTTCTAGATCTTGGTTAATTTCTTCCGTTAGTTCAGTTAGTTTGAGGGGTATTTTAGTAATTTATATTCTAAAAAAATCATATTTCACATTTTTTCTTCGTATCTCCACAAAAAAAATAACTGGGTTGACCCGGGAAAAACCGGGTTTGACCCAAACCGACCCGGAACCTGGAAAGTCAAACCCGGAAAGTGAAAAAAGTGTTGTCCGGGATCCGGCACGTAATACTAAAAATCTGAGTTCGGGTCAAAAAATCCGGGTCTGGCCGGATCAATTTTCTGGGTTGGCACAATACCCATGTCGGGCGCTTGTGAGTTACAGAGCGAAAGAGAAATTGGTGATTTTCATGCGGGATATAAAGAAAAAAAAAGTGAAGTGTGATTTTTTTTAGAATATAAATTACTAAAATACCCCTCAAACTAACTGAACTAACGGTGAAAATTAACCAAGGTCTAGAAATTAGGTATTTTTAGAATGTAGGGTACTAGAAATTGAGCACTTTGAATGTTGGGTCTAGAAATTAGGTATTTTGACCAATGTTTGGTCTAATTTTTGCACTTTAGTCTTTGATTAATCTCTCGCGTTTAGGCACAATTTCAGCACATTACCGTTGAGCTGATTACTCTCTCACATTTCAATATTGTTTGAGCGCATTTCATTTCAGCTAAACTTGACGGTTTTGCTAGTGGTATGGGATGGAAATGAGTGAAAATTGGGTGCACCATTGACTAGGGTTGTAGAAGTGTGACCACTCGACGGCCAATTGGCCATACCCATCTTCTGCAAATGCTCGCATTTGGTATGTTTGTGTTCATTAAAGGCAACCACTTGCCACATTAATGGGGGCTCCGGTTTCCATTTACGTAGTTCACGCTTTCCTAAACGTACATGGACAAACTAGGAAACCCCAGCGCACGATGCGAATCTCAGATCCCCACCTACTCCCTCCCTCCTTTGGATCATCTTTCTTCAATCTTTTCATGCAACAATTTATTCCGTTTTAATTCATTTCGTAAAATTTTATGAATCAAAGTTGATAAGAAGGATGCATTGTAGGCAGGTGCACACTTGCGAATCTAAAAAACGTATCGACGTATGCGTGAATGCCACTATCGACGGTGATAGTGACAGATTAATAGAATAAAGTAGGTTAAAAATTTTTCAAAACTCATTAAACATTGGTATTCTATAAATTTTTCGGTATGGTTATGTGACAAATTAATAAGGTGAAATAGTTAAAAAATTCATAATTCAATAATAACTGGTTACTCCGTCAAATTTTGGTGTGACTGAAATTTTAGAGTGGTGATACATGTAGGTCCATGTTTACTAATGCAGGTCCGAAATATAATATTTTGGATGCACTAGCACAATTCAGTGCCATATATTGTGTTTTTCAGACCTGCATTTAGTAAACATATAGATCTGCATGTATAATTTCTCAAATTTGATCACATAGATCCGTCCATGCAGGAGCAGAACAAAACAAACATATTTGAGATTGATAGGAGATTGCCGAAAATCAAAAGCGTAATGTATATTTTTCTGAATTATAAAAATATAGAGTATAATATATATTTTGGAATTGTCGGCGCCCGCGTCCCGTACCGCTACCGATTGCATGTATGGGAGCGTCGATCTGATTTTGGATGGCTATGCATTCACGTCCGAGCTGTAATTGCTTGGATGGAGGTGAAAGTGAGGTTTGACAAACTATAAAGTTTCCAAGGAAACTAACCTTGGATTTACTCCATCGTAGACAATATTTTATTTTCCCAAAACTATTGTTGTACCAATAGATCCAAAATATAATAACTACAACACAAATACTAATACTAATATCAATGCATCCATTTTAATAAATATATAATCATATCATACATTTTATTATAAATACAATTCAAACATGGATCATATATAGTATGACCAGCAATATACGAATTGTACAATCAAATCATGAGAGAATTATTAGATTAGATAGGGTATATTGATTCTCGTAAGATCTTATCATAATATTTAGATGGATATTTTTATAGAATGAAGAGATATAAAGAGATGAAAATATGTACCGAAATCGACCAAAATATACACCATTAATTTCAATTAAAATTACTAATCTAACTTTTAAAAGTCAGCCTAACCGACTTGATTATTAGGTATTACAAGCTTTTAATATATATGATATGATAAATCCAAAAATTATTAAATACCTAATTGTATATTGATTCAGTGTGATAGTGAAAGTCGGATTGATTTAATTAGAATCAGACAGTTTTAGATTGGACGGATGGAGAAACTAAAACCCTACATGATGAATGAATTTAATTGCACTTTAATTCGTTGATACGATTTCCTATGATTCTAAATCCCGTGAAAGCAGAGAATGCACGATCCTTGTGAACTTCTATCAATCTTCTACGCGCATTGACACTGTACACAACGGCTATTTAAATTCAAAAAAACAATACCAACTAAGCAAAACAAAATCCTTGAACAATAATGCACCATATCTGACTTGTAATTAAAGACTAAAGAATGAAAACAATCGGCAGTAAAAATTTGATCTTTCTGCCAAAATACTATAGGAATTAATATCATCGTATTTCTTGTCATCATCATCTTTCTTGATCCTCGGACTCCGGTGAAGCAGGGGCAGTCCAGTAGGTTTTGACTGCAAAAAGAAGCTTCTCCCTCTCCATTGGACCATCTTCATGATCCACTATCTGGCTCTCCCACTGCAACGCATCTGCTATTCTCTTCACTCTTACCAGAACATCGACATCGTCCCGGATGATCACGCTTCCTTCCGGCCTCAAGATCCTGTCCATCTCCAGCATTATGTCCTCCATCTCGCATCTGCGGACACAAAACATCATGACATTAAAATCCCCGAACTGTAATTGTAACATCAGACAAAATGAAGATTGATATTTACCTGTTCTTGTACAGAGTGAAAATGGAGTCGGCGTGGAGGAGATCGTAGGTTCTAGGATAAGTAGACATGGCCTCGCACCAGCTTTGATAAGTGCCGATGAGGCCACGCTCGAAGATCACGCCGAGGGTGTTGACCTTGGCTTCGACGGGTACGATGTTCATCACCCAGACAGGATCCTTAACCAAGCTCGCTGCGAATCCTCCCAAGTGAGCGTTCATGTCCAGAAGGTTTCTGTACCTGCCGGCTTGGCCTAATTGAGTGTTCACCGACTTGTAATAAGACATCCTCTTCTTCCAAAGCTCGGAGTTTTGTTCGAAAACATCGTTTGTCACTCCGTCGATGGTTCCCCTGCTGATCCTCGGAGGAATTGCGGTTAACCGCTTAGGCCATTTCTCCACTTTCCCGCCGGCGACGTATTGATCGTCAGAAACCTCCGGCAATGGAGTCAGGCAGGTTTCTATCTTGGTATACCTGAAAACAAAAATGTCAGAACTCATGAATTTCCGACATATATTAAAGAAAGGGTGATGAATAAGTACCAGGCTTTGTCAGTGTCTTCTTGAGCAGGGCAAAAGGAGGGATTTTTATGAAGCTTCTTGAGTTTCTTACATTGCAGATGATTCGCAGGTTTCTGCCAAATTGCAATGTCATCTTTCTCGACAATTTTTTTCCAGCAGAGACTCTTGGCAACGTTTTCAATCCCAGTTTGCTCCTCGTTCAAATCGTCCCTCGTTCTCTCCCACCCTCTCCAGTACTTCCTCCACCGGATCGGCGGTCCCGACAGAATCCAGTATCCTCCCGGCCTCAGAATCCGATCAACCTCCGTCAAGAACACCCCGTCTGTCCAATTCATCCAGACACAGATTCAGTACAACGTTACACTTCTCAATCATAGAAAGAAAACAGAGGAATTTGTCTGGATTCTTACCATACTGGCCCCAGGGAATGAGGCATCGTGAACAATGAGCCATGTCGAAAGCTCGGGAAGGATAAGGAAGCCTCTTCGATGCAAGAACTCCGATGAGAGCCGGAACTCCTCTCTCCAGAGCGAACTGAACCTGCGCCTCGTGAGTATCTCTCGGCGCAAACGACATTGCAAGAATGTTTCTCGACATTAGATAAGCTCCCCAACTCGCGACCTGTAATAACAATCGAAATTAATCACGATTCACATTCAAACGTTGTCAAAAAGAATGGATATTTTTTAGCATAATTGGAATTGACGGAAGTTTACCCCACAGCCGGTGTCGATGGCAGTTCTGATTGAG
This sequence comes from Sherardia arvensis, assembly GCA_948330725.1. NCBI lineage: Eukaryota > Viridiplantae > Streptophyta > Magnoliopsida > Gentianales > Rubiaceae > Sherardia > Sherardia arvensis. Next base: position 48,600,133 of record OX415236.1, read on the forward strand.
CCGTCTTTGAGGTTGATTAGCTTTCCGATGTCGTCGATGTATGCGTCTGCGCCGTTAGGGAACATGGTCCCGCCGCCGGGGAATCTGAACCGGTCCTCCTCGTACCTAATCCAGTTCTGTACGGCTTTCTCCACGGTGAGCTCCTTGTGGGGAACATTAGCGTACCAGGCGAGGTCCCTGCTCTGCGGCCACCGGAACGGAGTTTTGTAGCCGGGCGGCGCCGGAATCCGGCACTTCAAAAGCTCCGACTTCGCCGGACAGTGACGCTCCCTGTACATCAGCCGCTCCCGAGGAAACTTCAGCGACCGCTTCTGGTCCTCGCACGGGGTATACTCGCTGTACTTCACGTCACACGCCGGGAAACCCCTCTCCGCAACCGCTCCGCCGCCGTCCACGGCGGCGTGGTGCGAGCTGAAGTCCAGCGTCTTCTTGCTCCCGTCGCCGGATTTCGACACCTTAGAACTGGTGGCGTTCGGTGAGATGACGACGCAGGGGACGACGGAAATCGCGGCGGAGTTGGTGGTGGCGCCGCCGTGCTGCCAGGCGCCGATGAAGTAGAAGATGGTACAGAGGAGGGTGACGGCGGCGAGGGGGAAGATTCCGACGGCGGCGCGCTTGTTGGGCTTGGAGAGAGGGGTGTAGAAGGGTGGGGCCGGGCCGGCCATTGTTTAGGGGTGATGAAATAGTGTACTCTGAACGGCAACGAGGGAGTACTGGAAATATGAGTGTGTCTTTATAGTAGCGGAGTGTGTGAGTGTGTGAGAGAGAAAGTGAAAGAGAGAGATCTGAGTAAGGTTAGAAACAACAGAGGTTAAGAATCAAGTTGAACATGTGGATGTCGGTAAAGATAATTCTGCATCCAAATGTGATATTATTCCGCCATTTTTCCATTATCTTTTTCCAACGTCACGGAGGCGGTGGCGGAGGGGTGGTGGTGGTGGTGGCGGAGTGGATTTATTTTTAATTATTTATTTATTTTTCCATTGGATTGGGAATGTGAATGAAATGGTGAAATGATTGGTCTTTTTTAACAAATAAAGAAAAAGATTGGTAAAATTAATGGTGATGTGATGGATTAATTTATGATGGATGAATAATTGTTCTGCAAAAGGCTAAAAGATGATTCTTTACTCTGTTGTGGAACTATCCCCTTTGCTTATATTACTTTATTAAATCATCACTAGTGATTTTCCACACTAGAATATTCAAAATATTTATAAGATCATTAGTAATAAATACCCGGTTATAAAACATGTAAATGCTCCATTTATATCACTTGAATGGAGTATGTAATTTAGTAAAATTTACTCAATATTGATGGAAAATTTTAGAAAACGGTTTGCATTTGTCGACTTTCACGTGTGACTGTTTATTATTGCATTGCATGTAGACAATTATTTTATTAAATGGTTTGCATTTGTCGACCTTCACGTGTGATTGTTTATTATTGCACGTAGATAATTATTTTATTAAACGTATAATACTTTTCTGTCTATGCCTGAGTGACAGCAAAGACTTGCCTCAATTTCTGTTCCATCTTTGACTGGTAATTTGTACTAGTGTTTGAAATAATGATATCGTATAATATAATTTTGAATTCTCCGAAAAATATATATCCTAAATATAAATTTTTAGAGTTGGTTGATTTATATAATTAAACTGATTGATGTTCAAATATATAATAAAAAGGCTGGCACTATTTTAAATGCCAATTAAAGTGAAACAAGAAAAGTAGATCTTTTTGTCAAAGGATCAACACATCCTTTGACATTTGACCTTAAAACGATCTTTGATTATTACAGAATTTGCAATCTTTAGTATTTTTTAATTTTTATAACTTGTTTCTTCACGTAATTAGAACAAATTAATTATCAAATATTTTTTGTCATAAATGACAAAAATCAAAATACGTAAATTCAATGATTAGAGTAGATGATGAATACCCATTACAATTAGTGTCAACGTGCCATTTTTTTCAAAAAAAAAACATTTACTTCAACAAAATCATCATGAAATATAAAAGATGATATTTTTAAATTGAGGACAATAACCAATTACTGCGGTAACATTTTCATTTTGTAAGTTGTCTGATATTGACTTAAAATCTCGTTGGTCTGTGAAATGTTGAATTCGGTTTGGAGTATATATAATAATAAAAAACAATTTTTTTTAATCTTGTAAAATTAAATTGTCAGTGCACCTATCGACAACATAAATTTGTTCGAGACATTTGACTTGCAAGGTAGCACATTTGTAGAGAAACCTAATGAAAATCATTTTCATGGCTTGTGGATCTACTAAGACCTTGATCCAAGCTGATATAAATGTCCTACTTTGCTGTAATCTGTCGCTGCCATGTTATCCAGATTGGTAAGAACTTTATCAGTGATGGCTGAATTGGAAATGAAATAGTAATGGCAGTGATGGATGCAAATTACCTTTCTTAGTGACCTTTTTAAAAGGCTATTTCGCAAAAATACTAATTAGCTTAGCCTGCATTTCTTTCCCTCCCTCAACCACGACCTTAACTTTTCCTTTAATCCTTTACTCCATTATTCATGAATCATATGATATTCTTGAATGAGTGTGAAATTTTCGTTCATTGTACTTTATTATTCTCGAGTTATTCATATTAATGTATTGTTTGCGATCTATTATAGAAATCGACTTCTGTAATTTAAATTGTATATCACTCGATTGTAGTGATTTTAATAAAATGCTATCATTTACAGTCAAATATGTTAGTGTGTCATTTAGATTTGAAATTTTTTAGATTATTGTACTTATTACTTTCAAAGAAAAGATAATAATTCTCGTGTTAACCTAAATGAACTTTCAATTCCAGTATCACGGTTTGATGAGAAAGTGGAGATAATTCTATAATAAGAAAGTGGAGATAATTTTATAAAACTTGGAACAAAAATTGAGTTGCATTTCGGTAATGGACAAATTTTGAATTAAGTATGATACTGTATATTTTTTAGCTTTTAGCTAGCTAGCACTTAATTAGGGACTGAAATGGGCTAACTGGCTAAGGGCTTAACTAGGGAAAGCTTGTTGCCAGTCTTCATTCATCAACTTAGGAGTATCTGAGGTGGGTTGAGTGGTTTATTTATATTTAAAGAATTTTGCTATATGTAATTTAATATTTTACTTTTAAATTCTAAAAAACGGTTCGAAAATAGGATGAATTTATATAATTTTATTTTTTAAAAACTAACCATATTACGGAAATATAGTAATATCATCGGTATTTTGAATTGTTTTTTTTGATATATTACAACGACCTATTCTAGTACATCATACATCTATCTACTGATCCCGTGCATTGAATGTCCGAGATTCTCACCCTGATGTTTTGAGTGGTGTAAAGATCTCACTTACACCGGTTTTTGGTGCTCCCGTGTTCAAGACATCGTCAGTGCAGATCTTGACTCGTTGATTGAACACTTTGGAAGACTTGACCCAGGGAAGTTAGAGGAGAAATGATGTGCTAGAGGGAATTCGAGCCTCTTATTCTGCAAGACTTGACCTCTGATCAAATGAGATGTTATTGGACTGCATATATCACCATAATATTATAGTAATGTCACCTTAATCCCTCAGTTTTGGAGATGATAGATTCATGGATACAACGAGGAAAGGAGTGATACACACACATGTGTTTGACTTTGGGGGCTGCAAATTGCATTTGTTAAGTACGCAAATCCAATGGTAATTTGTAGATTAATTTATGTGGATCTGCATTTACAGGGAACATCCCGACATTTGCCCCCTCATCTGTACGCATTTCTTCATCGGTTCCTCAGTTCTGCACGTGAGACTTCCATACAACAATGAACTTCATACGCCAGTATGATCACCACTTATGAAATTTACGTGCATCCATGAAGGCAGATGGAATGTCAACATGCACCTAAACTCCGTCTCAACAGTCTGACGTGCACTCTAAACTTTTCATACTATTTAATTTTTAAACTTTGATCACTTATTCAATAGGTATGTAATCATGAATATTATCATATTTAGTATCGATCGTTAGATTAATTGTAATATAGAGTATTCAAATATCAAATTTTCATTTTTCGATGATATGAATAAATAAAGATACGAGTGGTAAAAAATGTGTGTTGGATAGTGTGAAAAATTAACTGTGCTGATTTGGCTGATGAAGATGTAGTACAACAATTGGCATAGGGAATAGTGCAATTTAATTTATTGAACTACTGATTGATCATTTTAGTTTTATATATTTGAAAACTTATATTTTAAAAGTTGGTTAGGTATCAAAATTATGGAACATGTTAGACCGTATTTTGCTTATTTTGCGGTCTAAAATAAAAATACGTATTTGATATATATGATATGGTCAATAATTATGTATATCAGACATATGCATCATATATATTACTTATATTGCATACACTTGCAAATCAGTTACATATCATAATCATTGCATATATAATTATATGATAAAAATACGGACGGTAAATAAACAAAATACGGACTACATCTACCATATCAGAAATTAAAATGCACAATAATACTACTACTTGTAATACTAATATAAATTATTGTTCAACCATACAACAACTTTTTGGCATAGTCACTTGTCCAGAATAGATTTCTATGGTCTACCTTGTATACCAATTCAATTTAGTTAGAAAATATTAAAATATAGGGATTTAGGGTTTATGAATGGTGTCTTCAAACCCCATTTCTTTTATGACGATTTTCCGGCCCTCCACCTTGCTGTGGCGGTCCTCCTCTGGTGGCTTCTTCACGGCGACGAGGGTAGTGGTAGTCTTTCGATTGGGTCTACATGAGAAAAAGAAATTGACTTAAATAAGTGGATTAAAATAAGATTACAAAAGTAACCATTAATTTAGAATATGTTAGTAAATTTTCAAAATTTAAGATATACAAATAGGGTCCGTGATAAATAATAATCATCATTTTAGATCTTGTTGTACATTTTTTCAGGGTGAACTCGTTCTCAATTGAATTATTTATTCATTATTTTTCAATTTAATTCATTCCAATAATAATAAAAAAAGTGTGTATGGTAAAAATTCAAAATTTAGAAATGTTCTCTTGTACTCATCCGTACACAAGTCCAATTTAAGTCAGAAATTTGATAAAATTCAGCTAAATTTAGTCATTCGAATTATATTTTTAAATACATTAGCTTTTATTTTAGTTCCATTCAAAAAAAAATCAAGATAACAAGGCCTAATTGATCGAAGTGCTTAATAATGACTGAAAAAGAAATTATAGTTATTTCTATTTATAGTTATTTCAAATATATTTAAATTTGGATAAGATGAATGAAGTTGAATTCATATGGGTTTCAGTCTAAATGACAGCCTAAGTATAATTGGAATCGGAAAACTAATGGAGCCTATATATATTGGGCTTAAAAGTATAATTAGGCCTTCCAACTTCTTGTAATCAATTTCGAACTCTGATTTCCCCAAACCGAATCCCATCACAATCGCTGCAGAATCTTGATTCTTTCATCCATCTCCTACTCTGAATCAAACTCCATAAACCCTATATACTTCCCTTCCCATCCCCAGTCGTCTTCTACAAAATCCCATCAAAAATTCTTAAATCATGTCGAATGAAGAAACCTCAATTCAGACCATGAATTTCTTCCTCTGCGATTTTCGATTCCACTCCAAAGTTGATGTTTTTGACAACGCCACCGAAGCCTTCACTGAAAAGCTTTATTGATCGCCGATCAAATTCAAAACCCCCTTCTTCTTCTCCCCCTTTCTTGATTTCTACTGACTTTTGTGACAAGACTGATTCGATGATGGCGGCGGTGACGGCGGAGGAAGAAGGCGTTTCGGAGACCTCGCTGGACGGCCGGTTTGTGAGGTACGACGAGGAAATTGGTAGAGGCGCGTTTAAGGTTGTGTACAAAGGGTTCGACCAGGACAGCGGGTACGACGTCGCATGGTGCCAGATCAAGATTTCCGACACGATTGTATCGTCGGGGCTGGCGGAGCAGCTACTGACAGAAGCAGGACTGCTGAAATCCCTGCAGCATAAGAGCATAATCAAGTGCCTTTCATGGTGGATTGATGACGTCAAGATGAACGTCAACATGATAACGGAGCTATTCACCTCCGGCACGCTCCGGCAGTACCGGAGCAAGCACAAGTCGGTGAACATGAAGGCGATCAAGAACTGGTGCGAGAAGATCCTTAAAGGGCTCAATTATCTCCACTCTCACGATCCTCCGATCGTCCACCGGGATCTCAAGTGCGACAACATATTCGTCAACGGCAACACCGGCCAGGTCAAGATCGGCGACCTAGGGCTCGCCGCACTGCTGCAGGAGCACCGCCGCCTCGCCAGCGTCCTCGGCACGCCGGAATTCATGGCGCCGGAGCTCTACGACGAGGACTACGACGAACTCGTGGACGTCTACTCCTTTGGGATGTGTATGCTGGAGTTGATCACCTGCGAGTATCCTTACAGCGAATGCAGCAACGTGGCACAGATTTACAAGAAGGTCTCCACCGGAGTCAAGCCGCTCGCCCTGAATCGCGTCAACGATCCTCAGGCGAAGGAGCTGATAGAGAAGTGCCTGCTCCCTGCTTCGAGCAGACCTAGCGCCGCTGACCTGTTAAAGGATCCGTTCTTCGTGAACTCCGGTGATGACATCAGCAAGCCGCCGGTGAGCAAGAATCAGGCTAATAAGCCTGTTTCTGTGATCCAGGGCCCGGTTTCGACGGCGGAGTCTTCGAGGACGACGGCTCGGGTGGCCTTCTTCTTGAAGGGGCGGAGGGTGGACGGTGATACCGTGTCGTTTAATCTGTACATGGTGGACAGGTTTAGCCAGGCGGCCAAGTGTTTCGAGTTCACGTTCGATCTGAAGAGCGACGATGCGCTGAAAGTGGCGCTGGAGATGGTGGACGGGAATGATCTGAGCTTCCCGGAGGTGCCGGTGGCGGTGGAGCTGATGGACGGAGTTCTTATGGAGCTTGAGCCCAGCTGGACGCCCTGCCCTGCGTTCAGCCATCAGCCTCTTGTTTCTCCTGCATGCAGTAGCAGGGGACTGAGTTCGTCTTTGCAGATTAGGGCTGTCGCGTATTAGAGACAACGTAGTTTCTGCAATTCAACTGTAAATAGCTAAAGCAGGTTTCTTGTTTTTAATGTAATTGTTTTTTTATATAATTTTTCATGATTTTTGTCCGTTGTTTTCGAAAGTTCTACTGCATTTTCATCTTTTGATTGTTTGTGCATCGCCTAAAATAATCCCGACGAACTCAAAATCACTACAAAAGTGGTCATATTTTGTCATGAAACTATTCTCTAGGCAAGTGAATGCCCAATTTCCTGGTTAAAGCATTGGTGGTAATTTGAGCTTTTACCCCGGTGGTACAACTTGTCACGTTATCCAAATTCAATACACATCATTATTTTTATTAAAAATACATATTATTATTATAAATTTTAAATAAATACTAAACTTTGATAAATATTACTTGTTATTAAATTAACATAATTAAATTATGTGTGAGTAATTTACTCTATTATGCACATGATTAAATAATGTTTGAGGAATTAATAGTGCTAGAGGGTGATAAATTAATTTTCCAACGGGTTTCAAATTCCATACGACACATTATAGTTGGAAAGAATGATGTTGAATCGGAGAATATGGGCTGAGAATGCTAAACCTAAAGATCAACGAAAATCTCTCAAAATATGAAAAACATCCCAACAACTCTCAAAAACTTTCATCATAGCATTTATGCATTTAAAAGTTCGTTGAAAAATCTCCACTACAAGTGCTATCATTTTGGTGTGTTAGCCAAAGCATCTTGTTTATTAATTTATTTTCTTTGCTTTGTAGCTGAGGTTGTGTTATCACATATTATGTGCATACAGGCTCGGCCCAACAAGTACATGGACTGACATCAATGCTTCAGGCTCTCAATTTTGGGCCGAAAAAAGGTCAAATTTTTATAAATTTTAAGTGTATTTAGTATGTATTTTTACTATTAAAAATAATAATTATATATAATAAATTAAAAAATAATTATACTAAGGCCCAATTTTAACAATCAAATTAAAATATAGGCTTTTTTTTTTTTGCTTCAAGCCCCCAAAATTCTTAGGCCGGCACTATACGCATATAACATCCAATATAATATTAAACACAACTCTTCAATTGATAGTTAAAGTGATTGATTTTTGTAATTATATAATATTAATGTTAGGTAAAGCTGATTTAATTATATGGTAAATGTAGAAATTGGTTCCATCAACTTTTATTAGTAAAAAAGTATTAACACAACCACATAAGAGTGTAAATGAGTCGAGTCGATACCGAATAGGGGTATGCTCAAACTCGACTCATTAAATATTTTTCGAACTCGAGCTCGAGATCGAACTCTTTCGAACATAAAAAATTGTGCTCATGACTCGACTCATTAAATATTTGTGAGTTCGAGTCCGACTCGCGAGTTTAACGAAATTCGAGTTCGAATTCGATCCAAGTGAGCTCGTTTAACTCAAAAGGCTCGATTTCAAATCAATTTAAATAATATAACTAAATAAATTTTAATAACATAAAATACAACAATTAAAAAATCCATAAACACATGAAATGTATTCATTTATTTAATGGTTAGCGTGTATACAGTTTATACACAAGATGTATTACATTCACACATACCCTAATACTTAATATAATTTTATATTTTTAATTACTTCCAAAAAAAACCCATATATTACCAATATATATAATTATATATATTTGCTCAATAAACTCGTCGAGCTTATCGAAATAAAATTTAAAAGCTCAGACTCGACTCGTTACATATTCGAACGAGTTCGAGTTCGAGATCGAGATTGGTCAACCCGAGTTCAAGATCGAGTTTTGACCAAGTTTCTCGAAATTTTCTCACGACTCAATTCATTTACACCCCCAAAGACTGCGTATAGCACGTCACTTAAAAAACCAACAAAACGTTGATTTCTACACAAAAATGTTGATGCTGACCTGCGGAGTTTGAGCCATTGGTTTATATTCATAGAACCAAAGTTCAAACAAACACGCATCAAGAACATTTCCAGTTCTGTTTCTCTGTCTTTTGTTTGTGGGATTTCGTTTTTACACATGAACTTAACGACCTTAGCTAACATGGCCTCCCTGCGGCTTCATTACACGGCCATTTCAAAGTACCAACAGAGAACAATCGTTGCTCATGGTATTATAGGTAGTTGCAGAAAGACTCCAGAAATTCCCTCGAAGTCTTCTTCTAGTAACAATCTCAAGCTTGCTATCTTGGCCAATGGTGTTGCAGGTTTTCTTCAATCCTTTCTGGGTTTTGCTTATGAAGGCTTAAAGTTCCAATCTTTTGCTTCAGATGTTTAATATTTCCTCAGTTTATTTACTTTTAATGTAATGTTTTTTTCAGCAGCGAATTTGATTACAGGCCAAGCTGCTACTGCTTTAACTGATGGAAGTATCTTGGTGAGGGTCCTTTTTTTTCCTTCCTAACTTCATTTCTTAGTTCTTTTATTTTCAATCAATCATATGGCACAAGTGCTAGTTAGCTATACTCTTTTGGTGTTCTTTTTTATGCCATTTTGTGAATACTTAGATGGGGGAAAAAATATGAGGGGAACTCGTCTAAGATGGTTTGATGATGAATATAAGAGACCGCTAGATCGTAATATAGGAAATGGAGAAACATGAAACAGGCTTTGGCTAAAACCTAGAAAGAAGCAAAGGGAACCACTGATAGTGAGATGAGGCAATCATATTTGATGATTCGTGTATGGAATTTTTTGATTGTGTGGAGCTGTTTGGGAACAGGAGAAAAGTACTTCTCTTTATACAATTGAGCATGTCTGATGATTTGTGTATGAAAGTTGTTGATGTTCAATGTGTAAAGCTGTTTAGGGTGGGGAGAAAAGTACTCCCCTTTATACATTTTAGCGCGTTTAATATTCATGTATGAGAGTTTTTGATATTCAATGTGTGGAGCTTATGCCTGTAGTACCTGTTTTGTGATCAGGAGAAAAGTACTTGTCTTTATACTCTAGCTGAAGGTGGTGCTGGAGATTGGTTTGGTGGCCTGTTATATTCATCTAGTCAAATGGCCAATGAAGCCGTCTTAGTTTCACAAGGTGTGTTATGATTTGGCATATCCAATGTTGGATTGGGATCAAGTTCTTCATTGATTTTATTCGACTACTGTTATCTTTGTCAACAGTTTGGCTGTTATCTCCTTGTACACTGAGTGTTCTGCCACTCACCCTTGGCTACATTGGTTAGTGACTAAGTCCAGAAATCTCGCATGTGATGGAAGCTAAGCCGGGTGGTATTTTTCAGGAGCGTATGGTTCAGGAAGAAGTAGAGCCGAGGTATTTTACCATTTGAGTCCGCTCTGTATATATAAGCCATGATACATAATCTGTAAATTCTGGAGCTCTTATTTTCTTCCCATGTTATATTACCAGATTGTCGGAGATTCAATTGCATTTGCAACCACATTGGTCAGGTTGCTGGAAAAGCTTATGGTCAGGTTGGACAGGGTTTGCCAATTGGTGCTTCTTGAATTGTGCTATTATAATGGGTTTTAATCTGCTAGAGGTAATTATTTATGATGCAAATTCCATTTCAAATTGCTTTTACTTTGTAAATATTTGTCATCAATTTTTCGAGCAAATGTTATCATGGTAAGATTCAAAAAAAAGAAAATTCCGGATTTGACAATAAACATCGTTGACTGTGAAATTCTTCATTTTTACCAACCAAAAGATTCTCCCAACGCTCCAAATTAATTACCCCAGCTACTAACAACAAAATTCCAACCAAAAAGAAATAAATAAAAATCAAATCTTTCCTCAAATTTTCCAAATTAATCCAACTGGAACAATCTCTCCTCTTCTGGTTCATACCAAATTCAATGTATCGGACAAGAAAGTGTTCCATGTGTTATAAAAACCCCTGAAAACCTGTTGGAAATAAATTCATTGTACTAAGATTTTTACAACCTTTACCTTAAAACCTCTGTTCACACTGTCCTCTTGCTCTCACTTTGTTCAAGTACTGTTTTGGCTCTGCAGAATTTTTTCCCTCTCCTTAAATCTCTGTCCAAGGCCGATTTCTGAGCCAAAATCGAAATGGGTTCTACTTCAGGGTCGAGAATTTCATGCTTTCAGTGCCGGGAATCGAGCTCCAATTCCGACCATTTCAAAAATGGTTGGCGCCTCCGCAACGGCGAGTTTGCAAAGCTCTGCTTCCGCTGTGCGTGAGTCCTTTCTCTTTCTCCTGCTTTTTCTTACACGCATAGAAGAATTCACATTGATTTTTGGGTCTTTTGTTTGATTTTCATGTGAATTTTGTAAATGAGGTTAAAAAAAATGCAATCTTTTTTGAGTTTGTTTGTTTGGTGTGGATGGTTTGTGAAAGGATGGTTATGTTTGAGATTTAGGGGTTTTTAGGTGTAAAGATGTGTTTTTTCTGTGCATAGATTTTATTTCCTTGTTCTTGAAGCAGTCTTTTGGTGATTCTTGATTTATTTTACTTTTGATTTGTTTTTTGGGTCTTTTATTTGTTTTTCATGTGAATTTTGGAAACGAGGTTAAAAAAAATGCAATCTTTTTTGAGTTTGTTTGTTTGGTGTGGATGGTTTGTGAAACGATGGTTATGTTTGAGATTTAGGGGTTTTTAGGTGTAAAGATGTGTTTTTTCTGTGCATGGATTTTATTTCCTTGTTGTTGAAGCAATCTTTTGGTGATTCTTGATTTGTTTCAATTTTGAATCTCTAATGATGTGTGATAATTTTGTTTGTAGTTGTATTTATAACGATGGGAGGTTCTGCGAGACCTTCCATTTGCAGGAAGATGGCTGGAGACACTGTGAATCCTGTGGAAAGGTAAAGATTAGTCCTTTCTGAATTTCGCTTAACAAGATTAGTTTTTTTAAATTAGTCGGAATATTAATTTTCTGTTGTATTCTGAGTGTTGGGTTTCTGTTGAAGTAGTAGTGTTTTCGAACTGCCTAGTAACCATATCGTTTGAGAATGGTTTGAAATCTTATTTGGGAAAAACTTCTTGCTAATTTCGTTTGAAAAACTTCTTTATGATTGTAGATTTTGGCTAATTTCGTCGATCCTCTTGTTGCAGTTGGTCCATTGTGGATGCATCGCATCATTTAATACACACATGCTGTTGGATTTGGGCGGAGTTATCTGCATGCAATGCACAAGAATAAATCTTATCCAGGTGAGCGAGGATACTTTAGGCTATATTTTTACTTATCTGCTTTTACGAGCAAAATATGTGATTAGTGTATGTGTTTATATGTGTCACACCCAAATATCTCTGGTTAGGTTCCATTGCCTAGAAAGCAACGATCTTTGATTGTCATCCTATGTTTTACTTTTTACTAAGATTATATGGAAGATTATTCGATGAAGTCTCATAATGTGTTGCAAGAGAATCCAAAAAATGAGTTCTTGTGTACGTACTTGTGGCTGGTTTGTTTGGTTTTTTCTTCACTCGGCGAATTTTGACCAGATTCTAGGATGTCTAAGGATATAAAATGTTGGTTCATTGTGTTTCCAGGCGCGACATCAAAGCCTCCCCGTGGAAATGCTGCATGTCATGTCTGATAGAGCTCCCATTGAGCCGCAATACTTGCCTCACTGCACTGCTGCCGAAATCCAGGCGATATCAAGGAAGTATCCTTCTGTATATCCTTCTGCTGAACTTTTCTTTGTGTTTATGCAGTTACCTTTTATAGAATTGATCCACCAGGCAGCTTTGTCATTGGATTGCGGAAGAATAAGGATTGATTTCTACAAATAATAACTTTATGGTACAATTTAGATCAAATAAAAAAATGATGAACCAAAAATGTATTATTTTCTTCATTTTTTTTGCTTGCACGAACATTGCACGCACTGTCAGTTTTATTATTTTCCGCTTGCACAAACACTGCACGAACAAATTAATTTCAATAAATTATATTAGAATTTTTCTACAATTGTGAGATAAAATAATGTTTGATTTCTACAAAAACTATTATGTACAATTAAGATAATATAAAAGCAAAAATATGTTGAACCAAATCAACAGTTATTTTAAGACTAAATTGATATTTATGGTCCCAACAAATGTTAAAATGTCAATCTTTAGCCCCAACATATATATTCAAAATTTATAGCCAAAACATTTAAATTTGATCAATTTATAGCCCCAGATCCAATATTCAAATATTTGTAAGGGTATTTTGTAATTTTCAAAAAAGAATTCAAAATTATATCTGATTTTTTAAAAAAACATAAATAATGTTAGAAAAATGAGTTGGTCTCTTCAGTGAGGGTCACTATATAGTGACGAAGGACTATATTGGAATATGGAAGGAAGGAGGTCCTTATTTGTAATTTTGGCAAAAATGCACAATTCGCTCACGCGCATTGTACACTCAATCTAAAAAACAAGCATTTTATTCTAAAAAACAACCCGTTAAGCGTGAAATACAAGCATGTTCTAAAAAACTACCTGTTTGGTCTAAAAAACAAGCATTAAAGGGTGAAATTCAAACACACTCCATAAAACTATATTTTTTTGCTTCAAAATACATGAACTCTAAAAAGCAACCTGTTAAGTGTGAAATTCAAACATTCTCTAAAAAACAACATGTTAAGTGTGAAATGTAAACATGTTCTAAAAAACAACCTATTTGGTCTAAAAAACAAACATTCAAGTGTGAAATTCAAGCATCGTGAATGCGATTTGCATAAATTGCAGAAAACCCCCGTCCCAAACTTCTTTACATATAAACCCCGTCACTATATAGTGACCGTCACTTCCAATACTAATTAATATATCTTTAGGGCCATAAATTGATCAAATTTATATGTTAAGCCTATAGTTTGTTGGACCAGAAAATTTATATGTTATTTTTTTTAGATGAAACCATCATGAGATGGGGGATTATTTTTATTGGCTTCCCACACCATTCAAAAACCACCAAGGTGGCAAAAATTACAGTAGCCCAATGTGGGCTATAGGCATAAAAATGCTTCCAAAAAAGGTGCAAATTGCTAACTAGACCTAGCTAAGTAGTAAGTATCACTTCCTGTACTGACTTCACCAAAACAGCAAGGAGCTTATAGGCGAATCGCAAGCGAAACACTAAGCAGCCACCTGCTAGCTGGAAGAAAGTAGGAAGGAAAAAATTTCAGAAAGAGCTAAGTCCAAACTTTGGTTCCTTGTTCAGATATCTGGAGGGGCAGGAGGAACTCTGAGTGAGGGAACATCCATTGCATCCAGATTCAGTAAGCCTTGTAGATCCCCAGGGAGAGATGACCAGCAAAAACTTGTATGAAAATTTATATGTTAAGCCTATAAATACAAAGAAAATATGAAAGGTTTATTTTAGGGTTAAAAGCTCATGTACCCCCAAGTTTATAAGAAAGTGCCAATGTACCCCCGAGTAATTCAAAAGTGCTGATGTACCCCTATTATTATATTGAATAAAGAAGTGTACCTCTAAAACCCATTTTCAACACCATTTTGAATTAAAAGACAAATTTACCCTCACTTGTTGGATTTTTTTCCCTTGACCCAAATGTTCACGGGCACGAAAAAAAATTCAAGAAATCAATATTACTGAATTACAAAATAAATGCACAATATTATTGAAAGCTACAATTCTAGATGCAGTCCATATTTTGCTTATTTTATAGTCCCAAAAAAATACGTCTTTGATATATATGATATGATCAATAATTAAGTATATCAGACATATGCATCATATATATATATATATATATATATATTACTTCTATTGCATACACTTGCAAATCAGTTATATATCATAATTATTGTATATATGATTATATAACAAAAATACAGACTGCAAATAAGTAAAAAACGGACTAAATCTAGTAGATCAGTATTTAAAATACAGACCAGTAACGGTGACTGGTGATATGAATTCGGATTGCCTTTCTTAACTGGGTGTGAATGTAAAAAGGGAAGCGAGAATTAGATGAATAATTAGGTAGAGGAGAATTATTCATTGATTTGGTTGGGGCATTTTCGTCATAAATTATTTCTTTTTTACCATTAAATAATAGTGAGGGTATTCTTGTCATTTTACACTTGGCAAAAGAAAATTCTGCCCAAATTATACATTTAAGGGTATAGTAGCACTTTTGAAAAACTTAAGGGTACATTAGCACTTTTTTAAATATTTGGGGGTACAACATCACTTTTTTCTTTATTTTATAATCTAACAAACTATAAGGTCTATTGTATAAAGAATCTAACATATAAGGGTGGTTCTGCAAATTTGTAAGTGGATACCCGACCCGATAGAAAGCCCTAGAAGCGGAGCCCAAGGTCCAGACTATAAATACCACAACAACGCCACAGTTTTCATTCTTTCTTCCCCCAAACACCAACGCAGCCCGCGCGACTCCCCGAAGCTGAATCATCTCCAGTGAGCTAGACCAGCTAAAATGGCCGACGACGATTTCGATATGGATGGAGGGTACGTCGTCTCCGCCCTGATTTCCTGTTAATTTTATCACTTTTTCCTGCAACTTTTCTGTTAGGGTTTTCGCCATGAATTTGAGCTTCTCTTCTTTGATTGCGGTGTTGGCAAATAGCCTTTTGTTTGTGGTTATTGTAAGAGGAAGAAACAATGTTTTATGTGTTTAATTGTGCCTGTAGATTGATGTATGTTCTTTGTTCCTCATGAATTATCATACATGTAGAATGATTCTGTTTCTGTGGAATGCCATTAAAGTTTAAAGCTTTGATTCTGTTTCTGTGGAATGCCGTTGAAGTTTAGAGCTGATTGTTTATTGCGAATTAATCTGCAAATTTTGTGTAATTAGTGTTATTGTCCATACTTATCTTTGGTTCTATGGATCTCTGTTTAGTGTTGTATGTTATTTTGTACCTTACTCACATGCTTTTCATCCTCAGATACAATGATGAGGAGCCGCTGGACCCAGAGTTGGAAGTAAGAGCTTTTCTCGTTTACTATTTGGGTAAAAGTCTCTCACGGTGTTGGATTTGTTTATTGAGCTGTTGTTTTGTGATTGGCAGGAAGGGGCTGAGATCGAGGAAGAAAACAATGAAGAGGATCCCGACCCAGTTGTTGGTGAAGAAGAGGACAAGCAAGAGGAGGTTCCAGTTAATCGTGCTCGGAAAACTTCAAAGTATATGACAAAGTACGAGCGGGCTAGGATCTTGGGCACTCGTGCTTTGCAGATCAGGTGACACTTTGTTTTGAAATGTTGTTTATACTGTGGGCTGATTCTTTCATAGGTGACTGGTCTAACTTTTATAATGTGTCGAACAGCATGAATGCCCCTGTGATGGTTGAGCTTGAAGGCGAGACTGATCCTCTTGAGGTAATCTTTCTTCTACATGTATACTATGTTTCTCGACAGGCACACCAGTTCTACCCCTGTGCCCCGTTCCTTGGTTGTTTATGTAAAGGCTACAAGGCTTTTGGCTGTTAATCGAACCATTAAACTATGCTATGATTATATTTCTCATTCCTTAAATCTGTCTTTAGTTGAAGGCTATATGGATTTGAATCTGTTTATTGAATCATTAGTGCCATGATAATATTTGTCATGCACTCTTTAGGTGAAAGCTATAGTATACGGCTCCTGGTAACCTTTAGTGTGTCATGATATGACTGTATTTTCATGTACTGTACTCTTACCATTTTGTGTCATCGATTATTATTAGTCTTTTAACTTTTAGTGGTCTTTTAACTTTTAGTGGATCGGTATTGAATCTTTTCTAGCATGGATTATGCAACTCATATGCATATATACTTCTAACTAGAGGATCCTATTAGCTATTATATGCGTCTCTTTTTCACTGCAATCCATTCACATCTTGTTTGTTGCAGATTGCCATGAAGGAGCTCACTGCTCGCAAGATTCCCTTCACCATTCGCCGCTACCTGCCTGATGGCAGGTGAGTTCATGCATATAACTGCTTTTGGTTTGTACTAGGTAGTTTCAACAGTTTTAACTGACGTATTGTTTGTTTCATACGACTTTTGCAGCTATGAGGACTGGGGGGTGGATGAGCTGATCGTGGAGGACTCATGGAAGAGACAGGTCGGAGGCGATTGAGAGCATATAGCCCAGTCGTGTTTCGCATCTGTTTAATGTTAGTGTAGTGCGAGCGTTCTTGGATTGTACATTCAGACAATGCTGCCGTTCTCGTTTTGTGCTCAGATTTCAAACTTCTATTCGAACTATGTGGTGAATGAATGTCGTGTCGGGTCTGAATTCTAAACTCTATCCTGTTGCTGACTGATTGATTGCTAAGTCTATGTTTAACGTTCTTGTTAATTGTCTTATTTCATATGGTCCGTTGCTAGTTGTCATCTGGTCTGTCCCATTCAGAGCAGTTTAATTATTGGCTTAAACTGAGATTGATTTGTTAAGATGTCTTATTCAATAGTTTACGTGGGACATCGTGAGTTTCTGGCCACTGTTAAATTTACCGCAGGGTAAAAATTTCCAGATATTTGTATACCGCTGACTGCTGTCACGTGTTATTTATGCATGCGGTCCTTTCAAGATAAAACAAGAGGCAAAGAACATTGTAATGTCCGCAGCATAGATGGTAACCAGTCTGAATAGAATGAGATAATTTGTACTTGTGACAGTAACCGTTGTCCTGATCTTGTTTTAATCCGAGACATATCTAATTTCAGAGAAGATTCAGAGTGATAAAGGTCAAGATGCTCATAATAGTCTATTGAAAAAAAAATGAGTTTTGAATAACTCGTGGATCTTAGGATGCTTAAAATTCATGCATGATAAAATATAGTTCGTGTTGTGAAATGTGATATATCGATATTTTATAAATAAAAATTTACATTTTAGCAAAATATTATCTAACAAAAAATACAGTCCATTCTTTAATCAACTGTAATTTAACTATTTACTTAGTTAAAATTATCTAATTTTAATCTTAAAATTGAGTTGCTAAATAAGTTCTAAATTATAACATAAAACTGATAAATCGCTTATATTTTTAAATATATATTTTTAAAAACTGACGAAAGTCAAGTCAGATAATATATGACGTTCTAGTCATTCAAAACGTATTTTTTTCGTTGTCATGTCTTATGAAAATAAGGAACTAGTAAATTCTATCAATTTGGTGCAGAATCGAAGAACTAGAATATAGTCAAATTTGGCGTTCAAAAAAAATTATAGTCAAATTTCAATACCATTTCTACATCTCATTACTACCAGTTTCCCTTTAAGGTAAGTTAAAGAATAATTGTTGGGTGAAATTGTGCAAAAAAAAAGTAGCCTTGGACCCATGCTGCTTTTTTCCACCTTATTTACAGCGAAATTACCATTGAAAAGATTGCTCTGCATTTATAATCCCTTGTTGTTTACCTCCTTATTCTTTTCTTTAGTTGGATTTCTTGTCCGTTTCTTTTTGGTCTTAGCCTCTGATTTGTTTCTTTGCGATTATTTTAACGGTGGAACCATTATCTTTACCATGGTAGTAAACCAAAGCACAGTCCTTTTTGTTGTGTGTAGTTGGAGGCCGACTCTACTGTCTGTCTACATTCACGTTTTCAACTTCATCTTGAAGGCCCTCCCATTTTCTCCCCCAAAGGTACCTCCTTTCTGCATTTTTTAACCTTAATTGGTACTTTTTTAACCTTAATCTCTGCAAAACTGTGTCTGAAATGTTGATTAAACCATCCCTGTTCTCAGTGTTCTGTGTATGAGGATCCCTTTTGTTGTTTTTCACTGGATGTGCCTAAAGGCTACAACTTTGAAGTTCTGATTCGCTCATTTCCCTAATTTCCCCCCATTGGTGCTTACAGTGATTTGATGATGATAAAAATACTTTCTTTCCTATTAGAATAGAGTTGCTAGTGAATGTTGAGCATTGTTCAGATCTTTACTGCTTTTGCTGAGCTGTTTTGGTTAATTTAGCTCTGTCCCATTAATCTACTTTCTCAGTTTAATGTCTAGCATAATTGGATGGATGCATAAAAGGGTTCTGTTTCTGAACTTGTTTTCGCCTCCACATTTTCATCCAAATTATTGATATGTGTTTCTTCAATTAGAGTTCTTATTTGTTGTTCAATAGTTTAGCAAGGTAGATGGTTTATGAAGTGAATACAGTAAGTGGTTTATTACAGAAAAATGACTCTGTATGGAAGCAGTGTGGGGTTTCGCTTAATGCTTATAGATTAGCATGCCTAATATTCTGGCCTAGGCTTTTGGCTCGTGTTTATGTTTTTTCCTTCTTGTTTTGGATGGATAAACGCCCAACAGTAGAGGTGAGCATATGAAGTTATGAACCCTTTAATTTGACATCATAGCCGGCATTGCATTAGGTGATTCTTAACTGTAACCTACATGAACTTGAAAGCTACATGACACCGTAGCTGGCATTTCATTTGAGTCAGTCTTAAATATAGAGTGTCTGTTCCAAATATTATGAAACCTTTTTGAGGATGTAACCAGTAACAAAATTGTAACTTGTTTCTATGCATCCAAACTGGAAATGGACTAGTAGCTTTCACAAACCAGAAATAAAAGTTCAGAATAATATTTAGAGAATGCCTGACAAAACAGCTTTGTTCTACTTGATCCCTTAGTGATTACTGATCCAGAATTGTGCTTTCGTGTAATTATTCCACAGGAGAGCTCTGAGAACTAAAGAAACTTGCTCCTCTCTAGCCACTCGGTGACAATGTCTGGAGCCTATGTGATGGATAACAGCGAGTTGCACAATCTTTATGTGCATGGTGATATCCCGGCAGAAATAGCTGAAAATATGAAGGAGTTTTTCCCTGAGCATGGAGATCTTAGTTATGAAGAAGTTCTGTTACGACAGGTACTTTGGATTTCACTGTCTCCGTTTGCCTGAGGTTAATGTGGCTATAAGTCTCCTGTGTGTGGTGATGCTGTGAGTCTTTGTATTGTAGGAAAGTGCATATCTGTTTATTCAATCAAACATGAAAAACAGGGAAAATACTCCTTCTAGCAGTGGAACTAGTACCAGGAATTCATCACTAGTGCCGCAAAGTGAATCGTCGCATGGCGCAAATGTTGAAGCACAGTTGGCCATGGACGAAGCTTTGGCTAGATCCTTGCAGGAAATAGATGAAGACTTTGAGAATTTATGCTTGTCGGACCAAAGTGGTCATACAACTGGTAATGTCTACATGTCTACTGATGTCAAGGTTTATTTGGCTGTGGACAGCATGCTCTTAGATCTTGTTTGCAACTGTTTCTCTCATTTTTCAGTTTCAACCGTTCAACTTCACTATTTGGAATTAGTTTCAATATTTGATCTATAATATGTACTTCTGGGAATGTTTTTGGGCGATTGCTTCAAGAATATTTAAATTGATGCTGGAAAATATTTTCAAAAGGGAGTTGTACATAGTCCATTGGTTCACTTCTAAAGTGCTAAACAAAGTTCCCCATCTCGTTCTTTACTTTAATCTGATAATATATTCTTGTGGAAAATTGTGCATACCGCTTATAATGTATATTTCCTGTATTGTAATACTTTGACACTGTTATGGTGACTTTACTCCATCCACAGAAAGCAGAGAGTCCACCCCTATTGTAATGACACCTGCTAGGGTATGTAGTTAATTTTTCTCTCATCGTTCGTGTTTCTTGCATCATGTTATCATACTTAAAGCATTACATAATATCCATGGAACAATGCAGGCTACAAGTCATAACTCAAGGCAGGATGATATTGATCCAGATACCATGACTTATGAGGTAAATGTCGTCCTTTGTTTACTATACTTGTGCTTCATTTTTGTTTCTGTAGCGATCTTGTATAGACATATCAGGTATTGTTTGCTGACTAAACATTCAGAAGATATGGCTAACCTTATTTAAGCAAACTAATGTGGATTAGCAATGACTAAACTTGACATTTTATAAATGTTGAATTGTTATACATTTGGTTCTTGGTGAGGAATTAAAAGTATATTGTGTTACAACGTTTAAGCTTTTTTTTTCCCCGATAAGAAGTATATTCTTGCTCAGTGTTCCATGTTTTACTGTATTAGGAACTGCAATCATTAGGAGAGGCCGTTGGTCATGAGAGCAAAGGCCTTTCTGAAGATCTTATCTCCCGTCTTCCAACCTTTGTGCACAAGATAGGGTTTTTCTCCAAGAAAAAGAGAAAGGAAGAGTATGAAGCTTTTCCTCCTCCTCTTCATCTTCTTCTACTATTGCTTATGCATGAGAAGTAGTTAGCAATACCAAATGCCCGACTCTAACTTTTTGTTCTATGTTTGCATCTTAGCTGTGTAATATGTTACTCGGAGTACAAAAATGGGTCCCGGCTGGTAACTCTTCCTTGTGCACACCAGTATCATGCCGGGTGCATCAAGCGTTGGCTGAGGATGAACAAAGTAAGAGACTTCTCTCACTTTTGTTTTGCTTATGTAATGCTTAAGTCTCCCAAAGTTGTGACATTAGTGGTTTCTTGTCGTGGCAGACCTGCCCCGTTTGTCAAGTGGAGGTCCGAGAGGACTGATCTTTGGAAGCCCCGACATTCGTGGAACTGAGAACGCCAGTTACGCCACTAGCTGTAATGGGGGAATGAATTAGCTTTTGACTCTTGCCGGAGAAAATTGTGTGTAAAGTATGAAGCAACAGAAGCATGACCACCCAAGTCTTGCAATGTAAAGGACTTGTGGATGTAATCTTGTACTGCTTTGTTGTAGATAGATGAAAATAGGATATGAGTGAAGAGAATTTGATCTTTTTTCCTTTTGACAATTTATATGTAGTGGCTTTCTAAGGATGGATTATATGGAGTTTGTCAGTTTGGAATAAAGTACTAGAGGCCATAGCTGTTGCTGTCTTTTCTATACCAATTTGAATCAAGCAATGGTATTTTCATTTTTGAAGGATGTAGTTGTTAAAAATTAGAATTTTCTAAACTCAAGAAAGATTTTGTTTGCTTATCATGTAAATTCAATTAAAAATACGGCAAATTACTACCAATGCAAATACTCTCGTACCCTGGCAATGCATGCGAAAAATATTTGAGAAATTCACTTATTTGCTATTATTAATTTAATTTATATTTTACTACTTAGAAGTGGACTGTGACGGTAGACTGTTCATTTATTATTGAATAATTGCACGGTATTTGCATGATATTTATGTTTATGGTGATTTGTTTCCAATTTCATCCTCTTATAATCTTATTCATGAGATTACCGAACGCTTAACTTGTTTTTGATTCAATACCATAAAAGAAAACGTTTCATGTCACGAGATTAATAATACACCCATCACACTCTTTTCAACTGAAATTACTATAATAAACTCATTTTTACTATACAACTTACAAGAAGATTGTGACGTTCAGTAATGACACGATGTATCCATAACATATGTGTTTATGATAATTTGTTAACGACATATTTTATTTCACGAGACTGAAGAGACTCTCGTCTGTCATTAATTCAATATAGTAACGGTTGCGTGTCACAAGTTTAACCATACTCTCATCACACTCTTTTTGAATTGAAGTTTTTATATTAATTTTATTTGAATTTTAAAATTTGCAAGTAGATTGTAAAGATAGACTATTCATTTATTATTGAATAATCGCACGGTATTTGCATGACATGCACGTTTATGATGACGTGTCTCCAATTTCATCCTCTTATAATCTCATCTCACAATCTCATATCACGAGATTAACGAGAGCTTCATATACGTTTCATTCAATGCAATAACTTAAAACGCTGCATGTCACGAGATTAATAATACTCCCATCACACTGTTTTTCAATTGAAGTTGCTATAATAACTTCATTTACACTATATAACTTACAAGTATAATATGATGATACATTATTCACTAATTTATTAATAGATAATTACACAACATATCCATGACATGCTTGTTCATGATGATTTCTTTATGATTTTATCCATCTATAATTTTGTTTCACGAGATTAATGAGCATTTTTCTTCCTTTATAAATTGTATAAATACGATATAAACAGCTGCACATCACGAGATAAATATGATTATAGCGCACGGTATAAGCAACTGCACTTCACGAGATTAATAATCCTTCCATCACTCTCTTTTTAACCGAAGTTTCTATTGTTATATTAGTACAAAACAAGGTAGGTTACATCATGTTTAATTAATAATTATTTCAGTGACAATTAACTAGAAACACGCATTTCACGTTCATATATTGTTCCAACTCTTCCCTCCATGTTCACACAATATTTCTTCACTATCCTTTTCCCTTCTCACACAATTTAATGCTCCCATTTTCAAAGCTGCTGTTTCATTCATTAATATCATGCACTGGATATTCCGGCAACAGTGATCATTACTGCATGGGGGCTTCTGTCTCATCAGCATCATCGTCAGAATATGGCGGCGCCGATCACCGGAGACTGGAGGACTTGCCGGAAAGCTGCGTGGCCTTGATTCTCTCGCGGCTCGAGCCGCCGGAGATCTGCAGATTGGCGCTTGTGAACCGGACGTTTCGGCTGGCTTCTTCAGCTGACTGTGTTTGGGTTCAGAAGCTGCCTTCAAACCATGAGATCCTCATCCACAAGCTCTGTAATAAAGATAATCCAGGGATTTTGAGGAAGAAGGAGATTTATGCTAGGTTGTGCTGTCCTAATCGACTCGCCGGTCATGATTTCATGGTTAGTAGATTTTTCTCTCTCATAACATTAAAGATCGGTTAACTACTGTGCCATTTCCGTGCGATAAATTGTTTATATATCGCACGAAAATGGCACAACGGTTAATTATGAGATCTAATTAATTGAGTTGCAGGAATTTTGGATGGACAAGGTTGGAGGAGGTTTCTGCGTTGCAATTTCATGGAAGGGTTTGAAGATTACCGGCATCTCTGATCGGAGAAACTGGGACACCAATGTCACCACCGACGAATCCAGGTCTGAATTCGTTCCATTTCCGGCATTCTTGTTGTGTATCTAATTAAATTAAACAGCGTGTCAATTTTCAATTATTATTCAAACAGTTTTTTTTCTAAATTAATGATTGTTTCATTATTGATTTGCAAGAAATTAATAATATAATAAGAGAGAAGATATTTGCAACAAAATATCAAAAACTTAATATATATTTGCATAAAAATATATAGGACTTTTAAAATCACTTTCTATCATTTCAAATATGAAATTTTGGCTACTTGATAGAATGATGATATAATGGTCGGTGGGGTATATGACATTTCCTCTTCTTTAATCTATTGTCAATACTTTCCTTTGGCGTGGGAGATATTAAAACACATATTTATTATTTTCTTGATCAAATTTTAAAATGCAATAAACCCATCCCTTTGACTATATTGCTCATTTTCGCCAATCATATTCGTTTTCTTGGTTTAAACCCCTTTCACATTGGCCTATATAATAAACATAGTGTCATTTTATTGAATTTAAATTGACTTAAACTTTCATCCTAAACTTAATTTTTAGTATAAAAATAACTTCTAATATTATTTTTGTAAAATATAGACATTGCAACATTGTTTGCTCATGAATGCAAACTTTGATGTTATATATGTAAATGTATTATTAATTTAGAGAATCGGCATAACAACCGTATGTTTGTCTGTCTAAAGCAGAAATAATAGTTTAAATGGTACAATATTGCTTTAGAAAAATATATATTATTAAATTAGAGATTGACATAATAAGAGTATATCTGAATTAGATATAATGTTACGAAATATTGTTATTTTTAATAAATATTGTTGGCCGTTTAATGCAAAATACAGATTCGGGATGATAGCTTATCTGAAGAAAATATGGTGGCTGGAAGTGCAAGGAAACCTAGAGATGGATTTTCCGGCGGGAGCCTACAGCATGTACTTCAGAATGCAGGTCGGAAGAACCCTAACGACGAACGGCCGGCGAGTCCACGTCATCGACGGAGTTCGCGGCTGGGATAAAAAGCCCCTCCACTTCCAACTGTCATCCTCCTCCGGCCACCGGTCAACGGCACAGTATCACCTGAACGAATCGCAGTCAACGGCAGGTGGGATGTGGATAAACTATCACGTGGGGAATTTCGTGGTTGACCGTAGTAGTAGTACGAAGGTGGAGTTCAGTATGAGTCAGATTGACTGTACACACATTAAAGGTGGTCTTTGTTTAGATTGTGTGTTGGTGTATCCCTCCAGCTTCCCACCTGCTGGCCATACTTGTAAATCTCAAGATTGCTGAATTTATTTTAAATTATTTTTGTGGAGTAGTTAAGGAAAAAATGTTATAAACAGTCTGGTGTGTTACTCGACGTAGTTAAAATACTATTGAAATCACAATAGCTTCCCCTGAACATTATTATATTTTTAATTAAACATAATAAATGAGAATATTTGCATATATTCTTACCATGTTTTGGATTAGAATAAGATACAAGATTACATACAAAATCCTGAATAAGTCGAGTAATTCTTTGTTTCATAAACAACATTTCTCGTGCTAGCTATACATTTAACTAAACATCGTATCAGAAAAATGTAGTCGATTTGTGAAATTATAAATAATTTTCTATAGATCGTATCAAAAAAATGTAGTCGATTTGAGAAATTATTTATAATTTTCTACAGAGTCTATGAGGAAAGAGTCAAAATAATCATTGTTGAAGTTACATGGCCAAAAGGAATAAGTAAAAAATATAGGTTCAAAAAAATAAATAAAATTTTCCATTTTATATATATACAAACCATATTAATTTTGGAATGGGTTTATTTTATTTAATCTAAACCAAATCAGTCTCAGATTAGTTTGTAAGTGAGATGATCATGCTTTAGGTTTTTATATAAAAACATATAAAAATATCGGTGTAAAAGAGAAGACGATGTTCTGGTTTCACAACATTTATAAGCTTGTTTGGAAATTAATTTGCATCGCAACTCAGAACATTCGAAAATTACAGGTTTGATAATATGTCTTTCTCAATTAGTTTTTGTGAATTTTTGAGATTCTTTTTGCACAAAATTATTGATAATCATATATTTTTGTGAATAATGTAGAGTTGTAACAAAACAATTAACATAATATTCGTTTCGTTTCGATACTTTTTCGATTTGTTTCGTCACCAAAAATGGGCGGGCCTGAGTCCGATGTGACACCAACTCCAACATATTTTTCGTAGTTATCCTTGTTGGGCTTTCGTAATAATATTTGTTGTTCTTGCATATTTGCCTGA